>CM053510.1:72878719-73193719 GCA_028627145.1 Eidolon dupreanum
CAATTTCATTATATTCACATGTAATTTCAGTATTGGAAAACACTTAGCTTAGATAGATTCTTCCTTCCCAAGTTGATTTTATACATGATGCAAATATTAATCTAAAGAATCTTCTCCATTCTTTTATTTTTTATATATTGAAAAAGCTCCCTTATTTCCTTTAATAATAATAATAATAATAATAATAATAATAATAAACAACCCTACATTTGCTTAGTGCTTTATAGTTTACAAAGCAATTTTTTTTTTACAAAACAATTTTAAATCCATTACTTTTTTTGGTCCCCATATCAATCCCACGGGGTAGTCAGGAGAAGCAGCAGTATTATTTCCAATTTAGAGATGAGAAAATGAGCTCAAGGAGGGGAAATGACTTGCTAGAGAACTCTCATCTCATGATTTGAGTCTTCCAGTGCTTGTTCTAGCACTGCTTGTGAACACATGTGCTGCTACATAGGATTGCCAGGTGGACATCTATCCTCTCATCTCTTTTCTGAGCCACCCTTCCTCGTCTCCCCCATGCCATTGCCTTTTCTAGGGCCTCACTCATCCTTCAGCTCCTAGTGCTTTCTCTACTCTTCCTGTCCAGGTCTACTGTCCCGGATGTACACTGTTGGGGAAAATTTTCCTCTCTTCTCCCAGTAGCCCATCTTGCATCCTATTCTTTCTAATCTGATAGACCAAGTCATTACAGGGTGTTAATATCTACAAATAACTTCAATTAGCCCTTTGGAAAGGATTTACATTCTATTCAAAACTTTTATTATCTTAGGGCAAAGGAAAGCACTAAGTTATCTTTGATTAGAACAAGCTCAGGATGGGCAATATAGCAATGCACAAAGAAAAGAAAGATTTGGGGTTATTAGAGTTGGTTCAATATACATTACTATTCACCCCATAATAGATTGATGCTATTTCTTGATTCAACATAATCATCATTAATATAACATATTTTTCATTCTCAAAAGTTTCCTCATTATAACTATGGAAATTGAAGAGGAGACCAAAGCTCAAATGACTTGTCCAAGATCATTCCAGGACTTTATTATTTATAGTAATCAATATAGGTTGAACACCTACCATACTTATACCCTTTTCTTGGATATCTAGAGGATTTTACAGAAAAAAAGAGGCAGTGGTGTGCTGAAGACTCCAGGTATAGAGAAATAGACTTAACCTCTTGTTGGAAGAAGCAGCTAGTCATATTGCAAAAGGCAAGCAAATATGCTGAGAGGGCTTTGAGGCCATATTGCAATGTACTAATCAGGACCTCATGAGCAGAGGTCCTATGCCTTGAAACTGGACTTCATCCAGGAGAAGGGAATCAGTAGGGTTTGCTTTTTGATGATACCTTAGATTATTAGTATCTGAGGGCCAACTCAGGAAAAACAGAGGCTGCTATGCCATATTCACCATCCTGACTCCATATATTCTATCCTCCTCCTTTAACTCAAAAGATATAATTGTGTTCCTATTTAAGACCAACTTATCTACTTGTTCACTAGAGCACATCACCTTTCACCTATTCAAGGATTTTAATCCAGCAAATTATTCCTTTTCAAACCCCAACAGCTTCATTAATACTTTCCTCCAAGCAAAACCATTGAACATCTCTCGGTCTGGTCACTGTACCAATCTCTTAACTGTTCTTTTTGCTTCCACCCTTGTCCTTCCTCACCTCCTCAACTTATTCTCAACATAGCAGTCAGACCATCTAATTTTATATCAATCAGATCCTGCTATCCTTCCACTCAGAACCCTCCAGGGCACCCCATGTTACTCTAAGCTAAAGACAAGTTTCTAATCGTGGCCTACAAGGCCAGCCATGATCTGGCTCTGGCTTTTTTCTCCTTCTTTATCTCCTTCTATTCTCATTTTGTTTCCTGTACCGTATTGTGCTCTTCACTTTCAACAAACACAATCCAATCCTAGAACCCTCGAGTTGCTGTTTCTTCTATTTCTTCTTGCTCCCTCATTTTTTTCTTTCTGTGTTTGTTGGCTGTACCCTTTGCGGTGGGGCTGTATACAATGATCCTGTACACTCCCTCTCTCCTTTACTCTGTTTTATTTTTTCTCATAATACTTATTATAATTTAATGTTGCTTATTTTCTCTCTCCACTGGAATGTAGGGCCTTTCAGAGCAGGTATGGTTTTTGTGTTGTTCCCTGTAGTATTCTCAGTGCCTGGCACACAATAAGAACTCAATAAATTGCTGAATAGTGAACAAATAAATGAAGGCTAAAATAACATTGACAAGTGATATTTGTAAAAAGTACATTTATATATATATATGTATATATATATATATATATATATATCATTCTATAGATCTTTCATGATAAATCTATTAGATAGATATTATTTCCAGCATTTTGTTGATGAGTAAATGAGTCTCCAAGAGGTTAAATTGTAGATTAAACCCAGGCCTTCAATTGCCAAATGCCATCTTCATCCTGTCTGTATAATTGTGACTGACATTTCTTGGTACACTTTCCTATTCTTCTTTTGAAGTCATCATAATTGAACTAATTTATCTTTACCACATCTCATTCAATATGAGTACACACTCTTTACATCTGTCTGCTCCCAAACTTTTGCATAGCCCACACCTCCTTTTCTTTTTTTAACCAGGCCTATAATCAAGACTTCAGACTCATCACATTCTAAAAATGTTTCTGATCAGATCTCCTGAGATCTGGACCCTCTTTCCATTAAAGTGATGATCCATATGCAGAAGCAGGAGACCCTTTTACAGACTGCCCAATAAAACCAGCCCCAACTTGCTTGACAGTTTCAAAACCAATTACATTATTTTACCTTGATATTTTAAACTTTATATTAGTGCTAATAGTTCTTAAACTCTGTTTAAAAATGAGATGTGTTGCCTTCTAAGTCAAATATGATGTTTCCTTTTTTTGACTCAAAATGATTGGTTAGTCTCATTTTAAACTCTAAATAAAGCTTTCTTCTGCTTTGAGAAAGAATCATCTGCCAGTAGAGGACAGACTAAGCATTTCCAGTGGGCTAGTTTTTAAATGTCAATGTGTGTTTTTTCATTCTTTTAGGGGTTTTCTTTTTATTATCAATTTATGGGAAGGTAGCATCAGAAGGGGCCTTAGAGATCCCGATACATGAATCCTTGGTGGTCACCTTAGTTTTGAATCTTCCACGCAATGAAGTGTAAACTCTTTTACCAAATAGTTTTTTTTTGCATTTGTGAACAGCCTCAGTCCCAAAACATTCTTTTTTTTTTAATTGAGCTAAATTCGATTTTTTGTAACTTTTAGACAGAGACTATTTTCTCTTCCATAGGCCAACCTTCAAATATTTGAAGACAGATAAGTTCTGTGCCCAAGCTAGTCCTCCCATTTGTTCCTTACCAGACTTTGACTCCAGACCTTCTCCAACTTGTTCCTCTCAAGACATGCACTCATTGATCAACCCTTTTTTGTAAAATTTGATGCCCTGTACTGATCATAATGGTCCAGATTTGTTCTGACAGTGCAGAGAAACTGTTTCTCTCTCGTTCTGCACATTGGACATCTGTTAATGTGGTCCACATTTGCACTTGCTTTGTTGGCAGCCACGTCCCACTTTTGACTTAATCTGAATTTGCAGTCTGATGTACTTGCCTTTTTAAATAAGCCATGAGTTTCGAGAGGGCAGGAACTACAAGTCTAGACCTCCGTGTGCTATGCAAGTTCCCCCAATCTGACCCCTCTCCAGATTTTAAATTTGTCTCCCTCTACTTATCTGCATAAAGCATTGCTACAGCTTAGTGGTCAGCTCACCATTTTCCTCATTGCTGCTCCATCTGCTATGATGCATCAGAATTACCTACATTTTTCTTAAAACATAGATATAATTATATCTCTCCTGGGCTTTAAAACATTTGTCCCTTCATACTGTGAAGGACACACAAAGGGCTTCACAACATGGGTCCTATCTATCTTTCTGCCACTGTCTCATCACCCTTCTCTTCTCCTTTTCCCAGGCCAACCAGGAATAATTTCCCCTCTTCTGAGAAAAGAACAGTCACTATTATGTCACTCAACATGGATTGGTTTAATGATATTTAGGAGTATGTGTTCCCTGCTAGATTATAAATGTCCTTAGGGCATGGTTAGTGTTTTGTTCACCTTTGTATCATCAGGCCTGGTATAGAGTAGATTTCAGTGATATTGGCTAAATGAAGGGGTGCATGAATGGTCAATGGATGAATGCACACATGCCATGTCTCCCACCTAGACATCTTTGAGAGCACGGTTCAGGTATGTGCTGCACCACACTCATACTGCTTCCAGGGAGGTGTTCTGTCACTTCTGGGTAATCCATGCCTCCTTGATCCCATTCCTTGCCGATTGTGAGCATGTAGACTTGGGGAGCACAGGTGAAGTTAAGGTGAAGTTATACACACATGCACATGCTTTTAAAAAAATTGTCTTATGATCCTTCCTTCTCTGTCTCTTCTCCCTCCCTCCTTGTTCTCCAATGCCTCTCTCCTGGTGCCCCTCCCCAACACCACCTGTTACTTCCCTATCACCTGACCTCTCTCCAGTTGGTGTCTGCTTCCCTGTGTGTGTGGAAGTGCCCTCAGAGACAGAGGCGGTTCAGGGCAACCCCATGAAGCTGCGCTGCATCTCCTGCATGAAGAGGGAGGAGGTGGAGGCCACCACGGTGGTGGAATGGTTCTACAGGCCTGAGGGCGGTAAAGATCTCCTTGTACGTCTGACTGCTCACTCTTTGTTTTGCTGGCCTCTGTGTTGTGTGCCTGGCTCCAAAGAGTCTGGGGAATGATGATCTGAGAAACACTGGCTCTTTCTCGTCAAAGCATTGACAGCTCCTCAGCAGACAACTGACAGCCTTAGTTTATCCCAGCCTCTGTGAAAGGAAGGGCACTTGGCCAGCTGCAAGCAGAACTCCTGGTTACAAGCAGGGATACACAGAGGAAGAAATAGTATTAAAAGCTTACTGTGTGCTAGTCACCTGACTAGGCACTTTGCAGGTGTTTTCATTTAATCTTCTATACCATCCTATTGGAGGTATTAAATTAGTAGAAAATTGAAATAACACTAGGCATCATTATATAAGATAACATAGGTTAGCTCATTTACCTCTCACAAACCCAGTGAAATAAGAATGACAGGGATGACCAAGGCTGATATTCAACTGTACAGCCATATCAGTGGATAAACTATTTAAATAGTTCTATAGTAGATTCTTTCTGTGCCATATCTCTCAAGTGGCCCCACCACCATCCTTCCCACTAGGAACCCCCAAACCTCCCCCATGTTCTAGAAACTAAAGAATTAGTGCCTGACAGAGCAGAAAGCCTCCAAGATTCTGCCCCTGTGCCATGACCTATGTCAGTTGTTATTGCTTGGTGCCGGTGCCAAAATGGTTGTTATGTACTTTAAATACCATATTGAGGATGGCTATTATTCACACTTTCATTATCTCTGGAGCCAAGATGCCTGAGTTTGATTCTTAACTCCAGAATTTATTAGCTCTGTGTGTTCTTAGTCAAATTGCTTAACCCCTCTGTGACTCAATTTATTCATCTCTAAAATAAGGCTATAAACCATAGCTACATCATAAAGTTGTTACCAGGAACCACTGAACTTTAATTTTTAATGCATTTAGAATATAGGAAGCACTATGTAAGTGTTTGCTAGAGAAGAGATATATACAAATGAGGCAACTGGGGCTCAAACAAGTTAAGGTAGTAAAAGAGCTTAGATTTGAACCAGGTCATCTAACAGCAGATATACAGCTTTTTTGTTTATAGGCTTCACATTCCAGGAGGCAAGCTTCTCCTCCATTAGATCTTTTTAATAGAGACAACAGCAGGGTGAAATTGAAGTTTGCTTGATTTTTTGTCTAGCTTTCCTGAAGTTAAACTCATTTCTAACTCTAGGTTGCACAATTCTAATGTAGGTTTGCTCAATCAGGTGCTAGAAATAGGGCCAGTAGACTTCCCAGTGCTTGGCTCGGGGTTGACCATGACTGAGGCCAGTCCACAGGTTTCAGGAACCGGAATATCTGGGCCAAATGCAAAGGTCCCCATGGGACTCAGGCCTGATCATGTGCCAGCTGCCTACTCTGCTTCCAGGGCTGTCCAAAGTGAGGAGAAAGAGGCTCAGAAGGAGGAAAAGAAATTTTAAAAATTGTGCTGGTAATACAGGGTAATGCTAATAGAAATTTTGTGAAGATGGAAATGTTCCATATTCACTGTGTCCAATATAGCAGCCACTAGCCACATGTGGCTATTAAGCACTTGGAATGTGGCTAGTGAAACTAAGGAACTGAATTTTAAATTTTATTAAATTTCTAGTAATTCAAATGTTAATGGAAGTCACCACTTGTAGCAAGTGGAGACTAGAATGGATAGCACAGCTGAACAGAAAAAATAAAGTGTCAGAAGTTGGAAAGGTTTGAGAAAAAATTTTAGAAACCAAATTTCAGATATGTACATATCAGCTGGTAGCTCTCTGCTCATCTGTGACATTTTAGTATCATGAATCCCCTTCCTGTGGCCTGGACCAGAATGCCCACATCCTATCAGTGTGGACCAGCTCAAAGTGTCAGATTTGAGGACAGGGCTTTCAGATGTTTTCATGACTAATAAAACTGCCTCTTTTGGTCTTCTACACTTTGTTCTCTCACTAGCTGCCTCCATGACATATCTTACTCTTTCTTTTGTTCTTTCTATTTCTTTCTAGTCCTTTCTTTCTCTCTCTCTCTCTCTCTCTCTCTCTCTCTCTCTCTCTCTCTCTCTTTCTCTCTCTCTCTCTCTCTCTCTCTTTCTTTTCCTTCCTTCCTTCCTTCCTTCCTTCCTTCCTTCCTTCCTTCCTTCCTTCTTTCCTTTCTTTCTTTTCTTTCTTTCTTTCTTTCTTTCTTTCTTTCTTTCTTTCTTTCTTTCTTTCTTTCTGTCTGTCTGTCTGTCTGTCTTTCTTTTCTTTCTTTCTTTCTTTCTTTCTTTCTTTCTTTCTTTCTTTCTTTCTTTCTTTCTTTCTTTCTTTCTTTCTTTCTTTCTTTCTTTCTTTCTTTCCCTCTCCTGGTTTCTTGTATGCTTCATTCACTTTCATTTGCTCTCATTCTTTGCTGTGTCCATACGTCCTGATACCTGCTTGCTTTTGCCCATCTTTTCCTGACTTTGTTCTCCCCACTCCTTCATCTGAGATTCCTCATTCCACCCCCACATTCTGGAGCTCCTTATAACACTGTCCCCTTTCCTCTCTGTGCTTGCATAATTATATTCCTTTTCTCTGCCCTTTCCTCATCTCAGCTCTTCTACTCTGTCTTCTCTTGTGGCCCTACCCTCTGCTTCTCTACCTGCAGATCTATGAGTATCGAAATGGTCACCAGGAGGTGGAGAGCCCCTTCCAGGGACGCCTGCAGTGGAACGGAAGCAAGGACTTGCAGGATGTGTCCATCACTGTGCTCAATGTCACCCTGAATGATTCTGGCCTCTACACCTGCAACGTGTCCCGGGAGTTTGAGTTTGAGGCACATCGCCCCTTTGTGAAGACCACACGGCTAATCCCCCTTCGAGTCACCGAGGAGGGTGAGGCTGGGGCGCAGGGTCTCTAGGGTGCTCTGCTCTTGGGGAAAGGAGAAAAGTGTGTTTCTACACAAATGCAAAAAAAACATTTATTTTGGAGTAGTGATATCTAAAAATGTCACCATTGACCTATCTTCCTTTAGTGGTGAGCTTCCTGCAAACTGCCCAACCAGCTTGCCTCTCTGTGTGTTTCCTCAAAGCAGAAGGTATAGAGATGATAGTAGAAGGATTTCTTTCTGGTCCCCTGACTCTCATCCCTAGAGAAAGGATAGCCTCCATAAAGCCTAAGACTTCCAAGTCACCCACACCTTTTTCTCTGGCCTGTATTGAACTTCTGACTCAGTGAGCTCAGAGAAATCTACCCCCTTGTCAATAAGCCATACGTATTTCTAATCCAGTGGTGCTTAAACTTCAGCAAGCTTCAAAATCTCCTTCAGAGCTTCTTAAAATCCAACTTTTCTGATTCCATAGGTGGAACCTGATAATTTGCATATCTAACAAATTGCCAGGAGGTGCTGATGCTGCTGGGGACCACACTTTGAGAACCACTGTTCTAAACCAAAGTTTGACAGTTTTTCCTTCTGTCTTCCTCCATAATAGCTACATAAGCAACCCCTATCCACATATGTGTCTATATCCACACATGTGTTATAGAGTTAGCCATGACCTTGATCTGTTCACATAACCATCATCATAGACCTATATATTTGAGCAATAAACATGTATATAGACCAAAAATGCTATGACATAAGGGAAAAATGGAACCAGAACCATCAGTATCTACTAGAAATCAAAGCTAAGTGGTAAAAACAGATTAAGAATAGGGACTAGAACATAAACATAAATTGTCAAAGGAGGTGAGGGCGGGGGAAGTGATGTAAAATTAGGCAGGAGAGTAACTAATATGAACAGGAGAATAGAACCAGGCAAATACTAAAGGGAACCCAAATGGAAGGTGTTAAAAAATTTAAAAAAAAAAAAAAGATCTCTGCTTTGAGTTGACCACTGAAGCAGGATAACTTCCAGTTATGTGATATGAAACAACCTAGTAGAAAGAAACTTGGAAAAAAAGCTTCATTCAATGGGGAATTCACTATAAGTACACTGACTAGAGATAAACCTGGCTTCTGCAACCTGAAAAGGCTCCTTCCTAGAAAGGCACCCCTTCCCCATCTATGGCATCTCTCATTATGTAACCTCATTCTCAATAGGGAGAAGAGGAAATGTTGATAACTCTTGAGTTTTTAATTTAAAATCTTCAGATTTCCTGCAGATAGTTCCTGTTAGGGTTGAGAGATCCTTTCACCAATCTAACTCAAATGTTTGTTGCAATCTAAGTTCACCCAGAAATTTGAGGGTGAACTTAAGAGTGTTCTCATACACTATTCTTAATCTGCTTTCAGTGAACTCAGAGAACTGTGGCTCCGAGCCCCTTGCAAATGTGCCTCCACATATTGAAAAAGTGATATATGCATCTCCCTTTGTGTTTTCTCACCCAGGCTAAATCATGATTCCATCTTACTAAGTCTTTTTCAGACAATCTATTTCCAGCACATTTTTAGCATTATTGCTGGCCCAAGATGCAGGATAGTGAACAGCCCAAAGGTATGAGGCACGAAAGAAAGAAGAGGTCATATTAAAGATAGGCTTCATCCTGGAGAAGGATCCCGGGAATCTCAGCTTTCAGGCCAGGAGTTTATTTATTTATTGTTATCATGTTTGTGATAAAATTTATGAAGCAAACTTGAGAGTGAAATGTCATGGTTTAGATTACATGACTAAAACAGAAGGCAGGTCAATTCTTAAAGTGCTGAAGGACTCTCAGGCCACTTTAATATAGACCTTATGAGATTCTTCCTCCCTCAGATCCCCATCTTCTCTTGTGTAAAATGAAGGGGTTGGACTGGAAACTCTCCAAGGTATTTTTCTGTTCATAAGTTCTGTTAATCTCTTTTGTTTACACACTGATTCTCCCTAGGGGAAGGGAGCCTGACTCCCTCTACTGTTCACCATCAGGAACTGTTTCCTGGTGACTGCCAAGACACTAGGTAGATGCCTGGTCTCCATCTTCTCTGGCTCTCTCAGGCTTTTGCCTCCAGAGACCCTCGCCCACCAGTAGAAAGTGTGGCAAAGCTGAGTCAGTCTGCCTGACGGGTACCAGAGCAAGGTTTGGGTAGAAATAGAAGGAAAATAAGTTTGTTATCAGAGCTACAGTGCCTCACAGGATGTTGGGGCTGGAAGGAATCTTGGCTTCCATTTAATTCAGGGGTTTTGAACAAAGAACAGGCATCAGAATTACCTAGGGGGCTTTTCTTTAATATATATGTCACTGTACCATTCTTATAGGTCTAAACTCAGTAGGTTGGAGTGCATCCTGGCATATGGAGTTGAAATTACTTCTCAGATGATTGGAGGGTGCAGCTTTGGTACCTCTCATTTTGTGGCTGGGGTAACAGAGCTCTGGAAGAATGAGGGGCTTGCCTAGGGACATGAAGCAAATTAGCAACAAAAGCAGGACTACAATCCAGATCTTTTGATTTTCAAGCTAGTTCTATTTCCCTTGCGTTCTTTTCCTTCCACCACCATCCTACTCCCAGATTTTTTTTTCTTGTTACCTTTTCCTCTGTGACCCTTTGGCAGTCCTCCACCTACCTCCAGCTGCTCACTGCTCTCATATTGCTCATAGCTACCCATCTTATGATGACACACTCCACCACTTCTCCATTCCTGTGGTCCCAGAGAATCTCCCTGGCTCTCTTTGTTCAAACTGGATTTATCTTGGTTTAGGCTCTCACCTCCTGGCTCTAAGACAGAAATCTGAAGCCTTGTCACCTAGAGGTGACTAAAAATACTGAGGACATCTTCCTGTGGTACTACTTCTGGGCTATTGCATTTAAAAAGAGAGAGTGTACTTTAAGCTGAACATATCACAAATTGGCCATAGCAAGCCCATGAAAAGACATTTAACATGTATGGCATTCACCTGTGCCTCACGCTGCATCTTTGACCTCCAGCTCCAGTTAGGAAACCTGGATGATTCTGGCATTTTTAGACTGCTTCTCTGAGCTAAAGGTCATGGCTGGCTACGCTATGCTTTCAGTGAGCAAGGGCTTGAGAATGACTTGGCCTCTATAAGTAACTGAGGACCATGAATCTAATTTGCTTGAGAAGAAAATTTTGCTGGGTAAGTGAATGGAAATGATGTGAGAAAGGCTGGATCGTGCATAGCCTTGCATGTCATACTAATAAAGATTGAGTTTTATTTTGAGGTCAACATGAAGCATTGAAAGGTTTTAAACAGGGACATGGAAGGATCGCATCTGTGTTTTAGAAGTAGAACTCTAAGGACAGACTGGTTAATACATGGAATCCTTCAATACTCATTTCTGTTTAGGTTTATGAGCTGGGAAAGTCCTTGTTTCTAATCCATATTTGTAGAGAACATGCACATATCACTGGGTGGGCCAACCACTGGCCCTATACATGTTTTCTGATGTGCTCTCCCTAGAGATACCACCCTCCGCAACCCCTAAACTCAGAGGACATAGGAGGTTGGACTAAGACATGTTCCTTTTATCTGTGTAGACCTTTACATCACATGAGATATTCTTAAATATATGTAGTAACATATATTTAAATTATTATCCTCATTTTGCAAATTAAGAAACCAAGTCTCAAAAAAGGGGATGTTATTCACACCAGTAAGTAACAAAACTGGGACCTCGCAATATATATCTCACTCGATTTCAGGATTCCATCCACTGCTCTACTGCTTTTTCTACCACCCATTGTTCTCCTTCATCCCTCCCTCCAAGCATCTGATGAAAGTCAGTGTGAAAGCTGACGGACAAGAAAGTCAGGAGATATTAAATTCCTTTGACATCTTCTTGAGTTCTTTTAGACTCAGTGCTTATTGAAGCCATACTTAAAAATAGGCCTCAAATAACTCTGACCCTAATGACAGCTCTGGGTTTCTTGGACATGCACATTCTGAGCCTCATTCTTGCCCTTGCAGCTGGAGAAGACTTCACCTCTGTGGTCTCAGAAATCATGATGTACATCCTCCTGGTCTTCCTCACCTTGTGGCTGCTCATTGAGATGATATATTGCTACAGGAAGGTCTCAAAAGCCGAAGAGGCAGCCCAAGAAAATGCGTAAGTCCAAAGATGCCAATATAATGATACCTAGCACCATTAGAGTTCTTGCTCTCACAGGTGAGGTGTTAAGCAATTTACATAATCCCCTACTTTCCTCACGATAAACTTTTAGGAGTTAGCATCAATATATCCATTTTATAGATGAGAAAACTGAGCCTGGGAGAGTCTGCCCAAGGCCGTTATAAGAGAAAGGTAAGATTTGAATTCAGGCCTGCTAACTTTTGGCCTATACTCTTAACCACTAAAGTAAAGCCCATCAGCTGCCACCACAATCTCATGAAACTAATATTATTATGACCATTTTGTAGATACTGGAACAGGCTTGTAGAAGTTAAGTGGCTTGCTAAAGCCACACAGATACTGAGAGGAGAGGCTGGGATTTGAACCTCGGCTTCTCCATTCCTAATATCCATGCTCTTTCTGTTACAGCTATTTGCTGTATACCATGGAGCTTATCAGGCCACCTGGGCACTGTCTTTTATTAGCTTCAAGAAAAATTTTCTTCTACTGGAGCTCAGCAGAAATTAAATACCCAGAGTAAGGCCCGTCATTCTCCAATGTTTAGACTACTTTGTCCATTTTGCCAAGGCCCTAGTCACTGAGGAGTGAGTGCATGTGAGAAACAATGGGCTCTGAGGCGTTAAGAGACCATGCTGGCTTGTTACTTGGGGGAGAGAAAAGATAGAAAAGAAACTTTAAGGCTAGCAACATTGCCGAACCAATAACCTAAAAACCCTAGGCTATTACCATCTGGTAAAATAAAACATTATTTGCATGACCTCTATGACCTTAGGGAAGACAAAATTACAACTGACTAGATATGTGGATAGAAAGAATTGCTGTGCTGGGGGCGGTTGTCATTCCTGGTGACTTAGGTGCTTGTATTTTAGTGCTTGGACAGGAAGTACCCATATCTAGACAGGAAGCACCTAACATGGAGAGGAAGTTCCTATGCTCGGGCAGAAAGTGCCTACAGTGAGTGAGGCATGCACAAGAAACAGAGTTGGAACTGAGGCCCCCAGGAGAGCCAGAATCCTCAGAGGGCTACAACTCTCACAAAGGATAGATCAGAAAATAATCAGTCCACCTGGCCAGGTAAAAGCCAAGGAAACATCCATCTTGGCCTGACTCCAAGTAGAAACAATGATTCTGGAGAATTAGTAACCACAAGCCTACTCTTACAATGACTGGGATTTAAATTTATACTACTCACATGATCCTGGAACCCCTAAGCTGAGAAATTCAATAATTAAAAAAAAATGAGTCCCCAGGCAGTGATAACCATGTAGAAGCAAATGAAAACCTATTCTGAAAGGATTCGCCTTCAGCTGAGGTTTAACAGGGTTCTCCAGATAAAGTAATGCTGAGTCTGGTTTCACAGTCTGATTCAAAACTAAAAGACACAACAGGAAGCAATCTAGCACAAGCAAGAGATGTAACAAATGGCAGGATTAAAGCTCAGGAACTTCAAACATGAGAATGACCTAATAGAATATAGAAAATAAAAGAGTTAAGGCAATAAAAAGAAACCAAAAGCATAAGAATAGAGTAAGTTGCTAAGAAAAAAAACAAACAGATTTGAATAAGAATCTAAAAAATTGGAAATGAAAAATACAGTTGAGAGGTGCAAAATGGCTGTATAGAGAAGGCAATATAGAACACTGAACTTGCCCCCTTCCATGAACAAACTCAAATGTGCACATAAATAGAGAGCAGTTACTCCTATGAGACAACTGAGGGCTAAGAGAACAACTTCTGAACAACAAACAAGAGGAAGAGACCAAACAGAGAAAACAGAGAAACCACAGGAGGCCTCTTGTTGCTGTGGGCCAGCATAGCCAGTGGGTGAATGCCATTGTTTACTCTCCCTTTCACTTTCTTGGGGCAGGCAGGAGCTTTTACTGAGTGTTCTGGCCTGCCTGCAAGATCACCACTGCAGGGGGCCCAGCCAAGAGGAGCCTTTTGCCTCTGGACAAAGGGACCAAGCAGAAACAAGAGGGCCTCACTACATGCACAAGGCCTCCCTGTGGAGAGCCACTCCAGCCCGGCAAGTTGATGCCCCAGGATGCGTAAGCCCCACCTGGCTCCAACTGGCTTCCAAAAACCCCCTGGCACATAAATCCTAGAAAGAGGTTGCTTCTATACAACAAACAGATAACACTGAGGAGCCACAGGAGCTCTTTGGGGATTTCAGGAATTCTCTGAGGCCAGAAGTACCTGTGAATACCATTAATTGCATCCCCTTCCACATCTATAGGGTGGGCAGGGACTCTATCCAGGTTCTCTGATATACCTGTAAAATCACTGCAATGCTTACGTGGACACATTGCCTGAGCCCATTGTGGCCTTGAACAGAGGGAGCAAGTAAGATCAACGAGACATTATGCACCTGGCCTCCCTATCTAGAGCTGCTCTGGCTCAGTAGGCCAGTGCTCTGGGTACCTTAAGCACCCACTTGGCTCCCATCAGCATGCCAAAACTACCTGGCATGCATAGCCTACACAGAGGCTGCTTCTGCATAAGGCCACTTTTTCAAGACTTAGAGAGATAGCTATTTTATATAATTCATGTTAACAAGTATAGAAAGTCAAACAAAATAAAAATGCATAAGGATATCTCTCATATGAAGAAACAAGAAGAATTCACAGAAAGAAACCCTAAAGAAATGGAGATAAGTAATTTGCCTGATAAAGAATTCAAAGAAATGGTCATAAGGGTATGGTATTCATCATACTTGAGAGTGGAATAGAAGAATTTAGGGAGAACTTCAACAATGAGTTAGAAAGTATAATAAAGGACCAACTGGACCTGAAAAATACAATAACTGAAATGAAAAACAGATTAGAAGAAATCAACAGGAGATTATCCAATATAGAATACAAAGGATCAGACAGACTAGTGGAAATCAATCAGTCAATCAGAATAGCAAAAAAGGAAAAAAGATTTTTAAAAAAATGAGGACAGTTTAACTTCTGGTCAAGATGGTGGAGTAAGTAAATGCTGTACTTGCTTCCTCTCATAGCCTCATCAAAATTGCAACTAAAACTACAGAACAGCCATAATTAGGAGTCACTTAGAGTCTAACTGAACAGAAGTCCTATAACTTGGGATATATAGAAGAGGCCACCTCAAGACTGGTAGGAGAGGTGAAAATGCAAAACAGGTTGGTCCCACATCTGCATGTGGCAGCTGAAAATTGGGAGAAATATCTTGGCTGTAGAGATCTCCCCAGAAGACTGAGGGGTCCCAGCCCCACACTAGGTTCCTCAGCCCAGGGTTCCAATGCTGGGAAGAGAAGTCCCCACAACTACTGACTATGAATACCGGTGGAGATTGTGGCTGAGTGCGATGGAGGGTGGTGGGAGTCCCAGGCATTTCATCTTAAAGGGCCCATGTGGACTTACCTGCTGATGGATTTGTTCTGAGCTCCAGTGCTGGGGCAGAAGCTTAAAAGGTGTCAGAGACATATGGGGAGGAACTGAGTTGTCTAACTTTGGGGTGAGGGCTGGAGGGGCAGCTTCCTCCCAGACATATTCTTTTGCTGAGCCCTCCCCTGCCCAGCATGCAGATTCAGGAGGTTGCCATATCTGAGCTCTATCAACATAGTTAACACTGGTTGCCTTGCCCAAATTAAATGCTCCAATCAAAAGACGATGTGGCTAAATGGATTTAAAAAAATAAATAAAACCCTTACATATGCTCCCTACAAGAGACTCATTTCAGTTTGAAAGACACAGACTGAAAGTAAAGGGATGGAAAAAGATGTTTCATGAAAATGGAAACAAAGAAACAAAAAAGCTTGGGGAGCAATACTTATACCAGATGAACTAGACTTTAAAACAAAGGCTATAGCAAGGGACAAAGAAGAAACCCAAAACACTACTTTGAAGGGACATGAAAATCCATATATTCATTGCAGCATTATTTATAATATATTACAACTTAAATGCCTATAAGCTTAAAACAACTATTAAAGATATAGAATGATATACATAAACCTCGTGATAACTGCAAACTAAAAACCTACAAAAGATATACAAAGAATAAAGAGAAAGAAATGTAAACAAAACACTAAAGGAAACCAACAATCACGAGGAAGAGAATCAAGAAAAAAAAGGAACAGAGAACTACAAAATAACCAAAAAACAATTAACAAAATGTCAATAAGTATACATACTTATCCATAATTACTTTAAATGTAAATGGATTAACTGCTCCAATAAAAAGATACAAGGTGAGTGAATGGATTAAAAAACATGACCTATCTGTATTCTGCTTACAAGAGACTTACTTCAGATTGAAGGGCACATACAGACTGAAAGTGAAGGGAAAGAAAAAGATACTCCATTCAAATAGAAACTAAAAGCTGGGGTAGCAATACTCAGATCAGACAAAAAATGTAAAACAAGACAAAGAAGAACATTACATAATTATATAAAGGAGTCAATCCAAAAAGAGGATATAACAGTGGTAAATATCTACACACTCAACATAGGAACACCTAAATATATAAAGCAGTTGTTACTGGACATAAAGAGAGAAATCCACAGTAATATAGTAAGTGTAGGAGATTTTAATACCCTACTCACATCAATGAATAAATCATTCAGATGGAACATTAACAAAGAAATAATGGCCTTAAATGTCGCATTAGATCAGACTGACTTAATAGAGATTTGCAGAACCGTTTATCCAAAAACTACAGAATACATCTCTTTTTCAAGTGCATATGGGACATTCTCCAAGATAGATCACATATTAGGCCACAAAACAGGCCCCAGTAAGTTCAAGAATATTGAAATCATATCAAGCATCTTTTCCAACCACAGTGGAAATCAAATACTGGAAGAAAACTGAAAAAATAAAATAAAATAAAACACAAAGATGCGGAGACTGAACAACCTGCTACTAAACAACCAATGGATCAAAAAGAAAATTAGAGATTGGGTTAAACATGGTGGCATGAGAGACTTCCCAGATCTTTCCCCTTGAAACAACAATAAGCTGAACACCTAAGCCTAAACAAAAATATACAAACTGCACACCAGCACGTCTGAGTGTGGGATCTGCACATAAGAGCTACTACAGGTCAGAACCTTGGGTGTCAGGTGGTGGACTGGGAGAAACAAAGAAGCTGCCTCTCTCAGCCAGAGCTTTCTATAGGAGGAGGGGAGAGGAGAAGGTGCAGAGAGTTCCCTGAACAGTCCTGCCTGGGAAAGCTGTGAGCTCCATGTAATCAGTGGCAGTGCCCAATCATCAGGGTAGAAGGCAGAGAAACAGGGATGGCAGAAAAGCAGGGACAGAAGAGAAACAACAGTTGATTTTTACCAGCCACAGTTGCAAAACTGAGGCTGATCCGCAGCATCCCAACCCAGAGGGCCCCTCCCCCATGCCCTCTGAGACCAAATGCCACAGAACCCCAGGGGAATCTGAGCAAATGCTGCTGAGACTGTCACTAACACTGACAGAAACTGAGACTGAGGGTAGCAAGCATGATTAAATATCTATAAGGACAAAAAAAGATGTTATTAACACTTTATATGAAGCAGAGATCCAAGAGGCTTAGACACCACCTACTGGAAACCAAAGGAAAAAGAACTTATTTGCAACAGGCTAGAAACCATTATATAATAAATCTTCTTTCTGGAAGAAAAAAAAGCAGAATACACTTCTATTAATGCCCAGGTGAAGCAACAGTCCATTAAACACCATGAACAACCAAGGTGACAAATCTTCTCAGAAAGAAAGAGAAAGATCTCCAGAAAATAAGCTTAAAGACATAGAAATATGCAACTTAAATGACAGGATGGTACTTCTGAAAAAACTCAATGAGATCCAAAACGAATCATATCAATAATTTCAGGAACTGAAAATACAACTAGGTGAACAGAATAAGTTCTTCAGCAGGGAGATTGAAACCCTCAAAAAGAATCAAATAGACCTTCTGGAGATGAACACACCATAAGAGTTGAAAAATGAAATAATCTTGGGAAATAGAGTTGACCAAATAGAGGAAAGGATCAGTGATATCAAAGAGAGAAATCTAGAAATAAATCAGAAGGAAGAAGAGAGAAACTGAAGAATGAAAAATAATGAAAGAGAAATACAAGAACTAGCTGATACCATCAGGAGAGGAAACAAGAATAATGGGAATTCTTAAAGGAGAGAAAAAGGAGCAGGGATTAGAAAGCATTTTCAGACAAATAGGTGACAAGAATTTCCCAGATCTAAGAAATGAGCTGGAGCTTGGAATTCAAGAAGTCAACAGAACACCCAATTATGTCAACCCAAAAAGGCCTTCACCAAGACACATCTTATTAAAATTATCAAAAATCAACGACAAAGACAGAATTCTCAGGGTAGCCAGGGAAAAGAAGACAGTAACCTATAAAGGAAAACCCATGAGATTATCATTAGATTTCTCAGCACAAACCTTACAAGCCAGAAAGGAGTAGAATCACATATTCAAACTATTAAATGAAAGGAACTACCAGCCAAGAATAATGTATCCAGCTAAGCTCTCCTTCATATATGAAGGAGAAATAAAGATCTTCCCAGACATAAAAAAATTGAGAGAATTCTCCACTGCAAGGCCTGCACTATAGGAAATACTGAAAGAGGTCGGCTCACCTGAAACAAAATGACCAAAAAAATGCATAATTAGGAGTGAGGTGACTAGCAGAGGAGAGTAACCCTCACTACAAAAAGGGCATTTTAAGCTTATAATATGCTATATGCTATAGCAAGATATGCTATAGCGAGATAGTAAGGAACATTCAACATGCATTGGGACAAATCAAGACAATAATGACTGAAAAGGGGAGGATACAAAGATCCAAATTCGCAAAGGGGAATGGAGATAAGGCGCCTGCAGAAGAAAAGGGATGACTGTATATATACAACTATCCTTTTCAAATTCATAATGGTAACCATAGGCCAAAGATTTAGAACTGAAATATATAACATAAAACAAGAAGGACCAGAGAGAAAACCCAAAAAAGCTAACCAAAATAAAGAAAACAGAAACACAAGGGCAAGAAAGTAATGGAAACACCGAGCTACCACAAAGCAAAAGATAAAATGGCTATAAGAAGACCTCATATTTCAATAATCACCCTCAATGTAAATGGACTGAACTCACCAATAAAAAAGCACACAGTTGCAGATTAGATAAAAAAAACAAAACCCAACCATATGCTGCCTCCAGGAGACACATCTCGGTTCCAAAGATAAATACAGACTCAAAGTGAAAGGGTGGAAAATGAAATTTCAAGCAAATGACATACAGAGAAAAGTGTGAGTAGCAGTACTAATATCAGATGAAATAAACTTCAAAATAGAAGAGGTAAAGAAAGATACTAAGGGTCACTTCATAATGATAAAGAGAATCATGCACCAAGAAGACATAACACATTAATATCTATGCTCTTAATCAGGGAGCCCAGAAATATGTAAAGCAATTACTAACAGAACTAAAGGGAGAAACAGACCAAAACGCTATCATAGTAGGGGACTTAAATACCCCACTGTCAGATATGGACAGATCATCTAAAGAGAAAATCATTAAGAAAATGACAGCCTTAAATGATACATCAGACCAACTGGAAATAATTGACATTTACAGAGCCTTCCATCTCAAAATGGCTGCTGATACATTTTTCGCTAGTGCACATGGAACATTCTCAAGGATTGATCACATACTGGGACACAGAGATAGCCTCAACAAATATAAGAGGGCGGAAATCATACCAACCATATTCTCTGATCATAACGCTTTGAAACTAGAGGTCAATGGTAAAAAGAAAGCAGAAATAACCACAAATAAATGGAGGTTAAACAACATACTACTGAAGAATAATAAGATCAGAGAAGAAATAAAAAGAGAGATCAAGAGATACATAGAAACGAATGATAATGTTAGTACAACATATCAAAACTTTTGAGACATGGCAAAAGCGGTCATAAGAGGAAAGTTCATATCATTACAAGCCTATATCCAAAAACAAGAACGAGCCCAAATAAACAACTTAACACTTCATCTTGATAAACTAGAAAAGAAAGAATAAATGAAGCCTAACATCAGCAGAAGGAAAGAAATCATCAAAATTAGAGCAGAAATAAATGAAATTGAAAACAAACAAACAAAAAAAAAATAGAAAAATAAATGCAACAAAGACCTGGTTCTTTGAGAAGGTTAATAAAATTGACAAACCTCTGGACAGACTCACTAAAGAAAAAAGAGAAAGGACACAAAGAAACAAAATCCAGGATGAAAGAGGAGAAATTACAACAGACACAACAGAAAAACAAAGGATCATACAAGAATACTATGAAAATGTATACCAAATTCAATAACCTAGAAGAAAATAGACCAGTACTTAGAAAAATACAACCTTCCTAGACTGAATCAAGAAGAACTAGAAAATATAAATAGACTGATCAGCAGTATGGAAATGGAAACAATCATCAAAACCTTACCAATAAGTAAAAGTCCAGGACCAGACGGCTTCACCAGTGAATTCTACCAAATATTCAAAGAAGATTTAATACCTATTCTCCTCAAACTCTTCCAACAAATCAAAGAGGAGGCAATACTTCCCAACTAATTTTATGAGGCCAATATTACCTTTATACCAAAACCTGGAAAAGATAACAGAAAAAAAGGAAACTACAGACCAATATCTCTCATGAACATAGATGCCAAAATCCTAAATAAGATACTAGCAAACTGAATACAGCAATAGATAAAAAAGATTATACACCATGATCAAGTGGGCTTCATCCCAGAGGAACTGGGATAGTTCAACATACACAAATCGATCGATGTGATATACCACATAAACAAACTAAAAAATAAGAATCATATGATCATATCAATAGATGCAGAAAAAGCCTTCGACAAGATACAGCATCCATTTATGATCAAAATGCTTAACAAAATTGGTATAGAAGGAAAATACCTTAACACAATGAAGTCTATGTATGGCAAATCCTCAGCCAACATTATACCTACTGGTGAAAAACTAAAAACCTTTCCTCTAAGATCAGGAACAAGACAAGGCTGTCTACCATCACCACTGTTATTCAATGTAACATTGGAGGTCCTAGTGAGTGCAACCAGGCAAGAGAAAGATATAAAAGGCATCCAAATAGGAAATGAAGAAGTCAAACTGTCACTATTTGTGGATGACGTGATTCTCTATATAGAAAAGCCTAAAGACTCTACAAGAACACTACTAGAAACAATAAGCAAATACAGTAAAGTCTCTAGATACAAAATCATGTACAAAAATCCATAGCATTCCTATACTCTAATAACGAAGTGTCAGAAAAAGAAGTGGAAAAATAAATCCTTTGCAATTGCAACAACAAAAAATAAAATACCTTGCAATAAATTTAATGAAACATATGAAGGATCGATATAATGAAAACTATAAGACCATATTAAAAGAAATAGAAGAAAATAAAAGAAATGGAAAGGTATTCTGTATTCTTTGATTGGAAGAATCAACATAGTTAAAATGACCATATTACCTAAAACGTTATACAGATTCAATGCAATCCCCATCAAAATCCCATCAGCATTTTTTTAAAGAAATAGAACAAAAATCATCAGATCTGTATGGAAGCACAAAAGACCCCAAATTGCCGATGCCATTCTGAGAAAAAAGAATGAAGCATTACTCTGCTTGACTTCAAATTATACTACAAAGCGACAGTAATCAAAATGGTATGGTACTGGCAGCAAAACAGACACATAGACCAGCGGAACAGAATCGAGAGTCCAGAAATACACCCATATTTATATGGGCAAATAATTTTTGAGAAAAATGCCAAAAATATACAGAGGAAAAAGGAAAGCCTCTTCAATAAGTGGTGCTGGGAAAACTGGAAAGCCACTTGCAAAAGAATGAAACTAGACTGTTGTCTATCACCACACACCAAAATTAACTCAAAACGGATTAAGGACCTGAATATAAGACCTGAAACAATAAAATGCATAGAAGAAAACATAGAAACTAAA
Organism: Eidolon dupreanum; assembly: GCA_028627145.1. Lineage (NCBI taxonomy): Eukaryota > Metazoa > Chordata > Mammalia > Chiroptera > Pteropodidae > Eidolon > Eidolon dupreanum. Next base: position 72,900,466 of record CM053510.1, read on the forward strand.
GCCAGCATTACCCTGATACTAAAAGCAGACAAAGATATTACAAAAAAGAAAATGACATGCCAATATCCTTGATGAACATACATGCAAAAATTCTCAACAAAATATTAGTAAACAAGATTCAACAATACATTAAAAGGATTATGTACCATGACTAAATGGGATTCATCCCAAGGACATGAGGATGGTTCATCATTTGTAAATCAATCAATGTGATAAATCAGATCAACAAAATAAAAGATAAAAACTCTATGATCATCTTGACTACACTACAAATCTACAATAATCAAAACAGTATGGTACAGGCATAAAAACAGATATATAGATCAATGGAATACAATAAAGAGCCCAGAAATAAATCCTCAATTATATGGTTAATAAATCTACTACAAAGGAGGCAAGGATATATAATGCGGCAAAGCGGTGTTGGTAAAACTGGACAGATATATGCAAAAAAAAAAAAATGAAATTGGACCACTTTCTTACACCACATACAAAAAAAAACCTCTTAAATGTAAAGCCTGAAACAATAAAACTTCTAGAAGAAAACATAGGCTGTAAACTCTTTGACATTGTTCTTAGAAATATTTTTTTTGGATATGTCTCCTCAGGCAAGGGAAACAAAAGAAAAAATAAACAAATGAGCCTACATCACACTAAAAATTTTGCACAGCAAAGGAAACCATCATCAAGATGAGAAGGGAACATATTGAATGTGAGAAGATATTCACCAATTATACATTCAATAGAGATCAATACTCAAAATATATTTGGAACTCATACAACTTAACACCAAAAAAAAAAAAAAAAGAATCTGATTTAAAAATAGACGAGAACATGAATAGACTTTTCTCCCAAGAAGACACACAGATAGCCAATAGACACACGAAAAGATGCTCAACATCACTAATCATCAGAGAAGTGCAAATGAAAACCACAGTGAGATATCACCTCATGACTGTCAAAATAGCTATCAATAAATCAACAAACAACAGGTGGCTGGTGAGGATGTAAAGTAAAGGGAACCCTCACGTACTGTTGGTGGGATTGTAAATTACTTCAGCCACAATGGAAAACAGTCTGGAGATGTCTCAAAAAATTAAAAATTAGAACTGCCATACAATCCAGCAATTCTACTTCGGGTATTTACTGCCCCCCCAACACAAAAACATTGATGCAAAAAGATAAATTGCACCCTATATTCATTGCAGCATTAGTAGCAATAGTCAAAATATGGAAGCAACATAGATGCCCATCAATAGATGAAAGGATAAAGAAGATGTGGTGTATATATACACAATGGAATATTATTCAGCATTAAAAAAGAATGAAATCTTGCATTTGTGACAACATTGATGGACTTAAAGAGTATTATGTTAAGGGAAATAAGTCAGAGAAAAATACTTTATGATTTCATTTATATATGGACTCTAAACGAAACAAAATGAATAAATAAAACAGAAACAGATCTATAGATGTAAAGAACAAGTTGATGGTTGTCAAGGGGGAAGAGGTGTGGGATGGGAATAAAAATAAATACATAAAAATTAAAAAAATGGTGACAATATCAAATGCTGGCAAAAGGAGAGGGGAAGTGGAGGAAAAAGAAGAAATTGGAGTCAAATGAGGGCAAGTGACATTGCCAAGGTCACTGTGTGTTGGGGCAGAGTCCACCTCCAGGTTAAGTTCTTGTGGCTCTATCTGGCCCCCTCCAAGGGATTTAAAGAGACAGTTTTTCCTAGACAGCATTGATTATGGCAATGACTCATTAGCACATGAAACCAGTCAGACCTAGCCATTCTCTGCCCTCTCTAAATCACACCCAGCCATGGATCTCCTTCTAATCTTTCTACTTCTCCAACTGTTCTCTCCTACCAAGCTGCCTGGAATTCCAGCATTTAAAAAAAAACATGCACTCGTTTTGCTTGAATCACCTCAGGTGACCCCCTTAAAAAACAAACAAACAAACTATAGGCAGCCTGGGGAGCCATTATCTTTATGAGTTTTGCTTGTGGGTTTTCTCAGTAAAGTCCTGGACCTTGTGGATTGACAAGGAAAAGTGCCCCACCCTTTCTCATCCCCCCCAAAAAATAAAAAATAAAAATACAATCAATAACATTTAAAACTCAATGGACTGGTTCATCAGATATTGGTAACCAGAAGATAAATGTAAGGAAGTTATACAGAATGAAGAACAGAGATATAAAAAGATGAAATATCACAAAGAAACATGACCAAAAAATGAGACGATCCATTAGAATAGAGTAGAGAAAATGGAGAAGAAACAATGTTCAGACATATGGAAAGGCAGGACTCCTTCAGGTTCAGGAAGCTCAACTATGTCTTGAGTAAGATACACACATATAAATGTAAACCTAAACACCAGTCATCTTTAAACTGATAAATGGCAGCTACTAAGATAACCTACAGCAAATATTATCTATGGGTTGCAACTTTAGAAATGCCTATAATATTAGAAACATGTCAAGGATACTACCTCTCCCGGCTTCTATTTAATATAATATTGTATATCCTCAGTCATATACTAATACAAAGAAAAAAGAGTAAGAATTAGAAATAAACTAAATTATCATTATTCATACCCACTATGACTACCTGCATAGAAAATCTAAAGTAATCCACAGGCAAACTATTAGAACTAATAAGAGCGTTTCACAAGTTTGTTGATACAAATCAAAATATAGAAATATAAAAATCATCTATAACCAGCCACAAAAATTTAGAAAAACATTTAAATATTTAAAGCATTAAAAAATTTCCAATTATAACACAAACTAATACTGTCTAGTATGTGGGAATAAATTTGATAAAAATGTAAAAGACCTTTAAGGAGAAAATTACAAACCTTTACTGAAAGACCTAAGACTTAAATGGAGAATAAAACCTCACTGTCACAAACATAACCGTTCTCTCCCAAATTAACCTGCAAATTTAACTAAATTGCAATCAAAATACGTATTGGATTGTTCAAGGAACTAGGTAAACTGATCTGAAAAGTTATATGGAAAGCCAAAAGGCCAAAATTAGTTTAAACCAAACGACAGCCAGATAGTAAATATTTTAGGATTTGCAGGCTACACAGGGTCTCTGTTCCCTATTGTTCTTTGGTATTGTTTTTTCTTAAACAAGCAACAACCCTTCTTGGCCCATGGGCTATAATTTTCAGAATTCAAAGAAAGAATAGTAACTTTGGAGGAGGTAAATGGTAGGTTTTTCCAATCAGATATGAAGATTTCTTATGGCGCTATCAGAGTAAAGGGTTTGTGATACTGACATAAGCATACAACACCAATGAAGAGAACAAAACAGAGAGCCCTCGAATACTTTAATACATACATTAAAAAAAACTGCAATATTGGCAGAGATGGCAGTGCAGTCATTGAAGAAAGAATCAACTCTTCAATAAGTGGTATGGGGATAATTCCTCATCCATATAGAAAAAAAAATTAAATTTCTCAAATTAACCAAAAATAAATTGTGAGTGGATTTAAAGACAAGGTAAAATGCAAAACTGAAAGCTCTATTAAGGGAATATAAGAGAATATCATTATTACTATGGAATAAAGAGGGTTTCTCAAACACAAAAGGCACAAAGCAAAAAAAAATAATGATAATTGGGATTATACTATATATGTAAACATCAGATTTTCATGATCAAAGTTTAGAGACAATAAGCAAAGTTTAGAGACAATAGACTGGGAGAAGATTTTTCAAGACAGTAAAAGACAAATATCTCAGAAGAAAAACTAGCAAAGCAAATGAACATGTTACAGAAGTAGAAACCTAAATAGCCTATAAACTTATGAAAGATGCTCAACTTTATGAGTAATCAAAGAAATGAAAATTAAAACAACTATAAAACCTAATTTCATACTCATCAGTTTGGCCAACATTTTATTCTAACAATACTAAGTCTTGAAAACAATGTGGATAAATGAGACGACTGCTGGCAGAAACAAAACAAACAAACAAACAAATAAAAACAAAACAAAACTTCTATTATTCTAGTCCACCGAAAGGGCCATTCTAATTTTCCTTTGGGAAAAACAGCTGGAAGGAAATGTAGAATTGTTTTGTAGATATCCTTGTTCTTGTGTTCCCACCTCTAGGCACAAAAGTACTGATTCTCTCCCCCCACATTTGTCCTCCTACAGGTCTGACTACCTTGCCATCCCATCAGAGAACAAAGAGAACTCTGCAGTGCCAGTAGAGGAATAGAAGGGGTGTGACATGAGGTGATGTACAGGGAAGGGGATGGGAAGGTAGATAAGGATGGCAACTTGTACATGTGACTTTGTCACCCACAACCAAAGTGACTTTAAATTTGTTCCCTTAGATTAATTTCTACCCTACCCATGTCCCCCATTCTCAGGATACTTCCTTAAGTTAATGCCCAAGTCACAAAGCTCTGTGTGGTGTCAAGCCTTTCAGAAGGTGAACTACTTTGGCCTGAGTGTTGGGACAACTTGAACTCCTTACTCCTAGTGACAAAGGCATAGTAATTCCCCCATCTCTCCTTTGTAAAGATTGTGGATTTGGTCGGAGTCTTTGTCTAGGCTGCAAATTCTCAGTGATTGGTTTTATCATTGGTAGGTGGCCTGAATACTGAGGGACTGGATATCCCAGATTCAGTGATGTCAACGGCCATCAGGCGGGTGCCCCAGAGGCCACATCGCTTCCTTTCATGCATCCATTCTTCGATTCATTCATACATCCATTCACCTCTGACTTCCTAACTCCATCAGACCTCTACACACCATAAGGCTGCCAGAACAGAGGACCCAACATCTCTACACAAACTTAACCTCGCCCTGTCCTAGCTTTCAAAGCAAGCAGCTTCCATGCCAACTGGATTTCTCCCTTGTGCTGTAAATGACTTTGAACAAGTGCTGAAGGTGGCACATCCTCTGCCTCTTACTGGCTGGAACTAGCTCATTCTCAATTGCTGCTAGTGAATGGATGTCTTAATGGAAAAAAGCAGAAGTGATTAGTTTGGGTTAAAGCAAGTGTCATGAAGTGGGGTTTTTTGAAATTAGTTTTGCCGAGTTCTTGGCCTGCTTGACTAGATCATCAGTGCAAAGCATGCTTATCTAGGTTTTCCAGTGATAGAAAATTCGTTAAGCATGGATTAAAATGTTCTCTGGAGCTTGGTTGGTACTTCAGGGCTAGATGCCATTAGGTCGCTAAGGCATGGGTTAGTCTCAGTCTTTCAAAAAGCCAAAGATAGGAGACTAAGGGAAGGACTAAGCAATTTAAATGGATCTTAAATGTCATACAACATATTCATGATCCTATTGGGGTAAGTTGTGTATGCTCCTGCCCCCCAAGCAAGCACACCTCGAGATAGCTAGGAAGTATTATTTCTTGTGGGCATTGGAACTGAAATTCCCAGGTTCTTCCTCTCCAACTTTTTGTAGATTAATATTATTACTCATGTTATAGGAGGCAACTGTGACTCGGACAGGGTGCAACTGACTTCAGATATAAGCTTTAGGTGCTATCAAGGTTAAAATTCACAAAATAGTTATTTTCGTTTTTGAAAAGACTGAATTTGAGATTGGCTATAGCCATGCCTTTTTCACAATCACAGATTGGGGTGGATTGCCTGGTTGAGGTTAATTCTGGCTGATTCTAGTAACTAGAAATTGGCCAAAAAGGCAGAAATACATAAAGTATACTTAAAGTTTCCTTAGTGAAAGGATTTGTGAATCTGAAACATCCTCCAGAAGAATGCGTCTGGGAAGGATGTTTACGAAACATGCTTATTAGTCTGAGATGGATGATGAGCAAATAAGTGATAGGGAGGGATGAGCTAGGTGGCTTCCACATATTTCACCTGTGAATCCATAAAGTCCAGGGTTTTGTTTTTGTTTTTGTTTTTTGTTTGTTTGCTTTTTACATTTTGGGAGGGCAGATGAACACTGAACAAATTTTTAGTCAAAATATCATGTTTCATTTTAATTGATTGGTCCAAGCATGGTGTCCTTCATCATCTAGTGATGGGAAGGGGGAAAGATGCTTTTTGGAATATGAGATGAAAGTGACTGAGACTTGATGATGTCCCTCAGATCTTGGGGATTTTATAGGGAAGGATCATACTGCATTGGCTTTGAACCTCACCTAACAAACTCAATTTTTGTCTTTTCCATCCCTGGGAAAGTACTTGAAATAAATCCTTGTTAACATATGTAAGAGTCCAATTTTATTGAAGAAAATAATTTCAATAAATTCAAAGCCCTTCTTATTGGTAATTTCCCACATCTCTTTGAAATAGGGGGCAGTATATAGATTTTTCTTACTTTGTAGTTAGGAAATCCTCTAAGTTCCAGTAGAGCATGCATCTAACTTGTCATCAAGTAATATGCATGACTGCATTTTTTTTCTTTAAAAAAAACAAATTCAGATGTTTCCTGAGTTTTTTAATGAAGCTGAATGGTACCTATCATTATTTTTTCTTATCATTTACAGGTAATGTTTTCCTTTTTGTAACTTCTCAACTCTTTTCATCTTTAATACTTTCATTAGAGCTATATGGTTTACAAAGCTTTTTCATTTCAATTATCTTCTTTCTACTCCACAACTAGCCCTGGGAGGCAGATATTACTAATATTCATGTTATAAATGAAGAAACTGAGGCTTTCTGAGGCTAAGTACCTTTATCATACCCTAAATGCATGCGGTCGGTAAGTGGAGAGCTGGAATCCAGGTCTTCTGACTCCTAACCCAGTTCACTTTCCACTTAGATCATAGTTGCTTCCTTTCCTCTGATTTTTTAACTTTCATCTAATCTTTGCCTCTCTTGCTTATCCTGAGATAACATCTTTTCTCACCCCTAATCTCACTCTACTGTTCTTCTACTACTTTGCTTCTTGGCAGATGCTAGAAATGTGCTTTAAGAGTAAATCGCATTTTGGTTTTCCCTTTCTAGTTGGTTTGCACATCATTTCTCCTGAATTGCAATTAAACTTCTTCCTGGGAGACTTGATCATGACTATAAATCTCCAAAGTACTGTGATCACCAGCCTACTTCAAATCCTCACCGACTCCATTTCTCCCCATATTCCTGCAAAGGACCCAGACTAAGTGTGCATTGCTCTGAAAGCTTTATCTGACACGCTGTTCTTATTAAAGGGCTTAGAAATGTTCTCAAGGGCTATTATCACTTTAGGAACCCCATCTATTGCCTCGGTGCTGGATATTTCCCACGACTGATTCTCAATAATGCAATTCACTGAAGGCCAAGCTAAACTGGGTCTGATTTCCCCATTCCTACCACTTAATAGCCATGAACTTGATTGCTCAACTCAGTTGGCCCTGTAAGCACCTTGCTCTACTGACCTTTACTGTTAGCTCAGTCTTGTATCACAGCCCCAACTCCTGTGTGGAAACACCTTGCGAGTCAGTGCTCATCCTACCCTGACCTTTATTTTCAGTCTGTTTACATTTGAAAGCATTATCCTTTAGTTCTTTTACCCCCAAACATCCACACACCAAGATTTCTGATTCTCTGAGTTTCTGATTTCTCCTTAGATGCCAAATGAGACATGTTAGTAGGAAAGGAATTTTTAAAAGCAGGAATATGTTGGAAATATGTATAGAACAGTGAAAAGATAAGCGACAGTAGCCTCTCCCCCCGAACTATTAGATCAAAAAGGAAAATACAGCCATCTCATAGTTTGTGAACCCACCTGACATAAATCAGAGGGAAAAGGCTATGTAATTGCATCTTTGCAGGAAGAAGCAAGAGTTAGACACATTTCAGATACTCTGTCTTGGTTCCCCTTTTCCAAGTTCACATAGAAATGAAAAAATAAACAATAAAAAAAGCCTTCCTCTCACCTCTTTTTGTAAATGAAAATTTCCTAACATAGTGAATTCATCTAGTCACTGTAAATGTATCTGAATAGTATTTGGTGTGTTTATTACTCCATTCATTCTCCATTTCAGCAACCACTGTGTCAAGCACCAATCTAGGCCCTCAGTGTGTCCCATGATCTTAGGACTGAAAAATATCCTCGTCTAAGACTTTCTTCATCTCTAAACTCTACTGTGTGGCAGATAAATGTTTAGTTTTCCCCCTTACTTGAGTTTATAGTAGGACCCAGTAGATAAGTACTTTAAGCAAGTCTGAGTTTAGATCAGACTCAACCACAGACCAGCTAAGCCTTGAAGCCAGTAATACCCTTTCTCCCTGAGTCACTATTTGGCAAGAGCTGCAAGTGCTGGGCAGCGGGTGTAATACGGGAGATGACTGAAGAATGACTGCTTGCTAGTTTGTAAAACATCATCAAACAAAATAGCAAACTCTTACAGTTCTGCAACTCTTTACCACATTGTCACCTTCATATTGCTCTTTGATTTTCCACAGCCAATAGTTTTCTGAACACTAGAAATGTTGTTCCTGACCACCCAAGCTCTCAATAACCTAATGCCTATATGTAGTGTTTTTCAGTAACTCCCCTGTTCATGTCAATAAAGTGTCTCTAACCACTGTCTGCACTATGTGTGTCTGCTACCTACCTCCCCAGGCTGCATCAATTCCTTAACTCACAATCAGTGGATATATAGCCAAAGAATAAAAAATACATTTAGTAGTCTAGAATTAAACGTATGATAAATGTGAGAGATAGCCTCTCCTTTTTCCCTTTTCTTCCCTACCTGAATACAAAGGAATACAAGAGTCACTTGCATTCTCACTTGCCTTACATCAAATAAGTTTCCTACCAGGTGACAAAGGGCTAACTGCAAGGATGACCTAATTAATGGAGGGGCCATCCTTCCTTACTAGTCCATGGAACATAAGGTAATAAAGCAAAGCTGTTACTATCTTTCTGGAAGTGCTAAGGCCCCAGAAGGGAAATGTTCAACAAGAAACTGTCACCTGGATTCATAGTCCATCATACTTTCTTATATCATCAAAAGTCCTGTTTAATAATGAAATAACACATTACCTTAGTACAGTACCAGCTACTACACACACACACACACATTCTTTATATTACCTCTAAAAAACAGACTTGAAGTGATGGATGGGGGCCAGGTCACACAACTGATAAACAGTGATGATGCAATTCTACTTAGGTGTGATTCTAAAACTTCTTACTCATTCTATTTTATCAGGCTGCCTCCTACCCTGGGGAGGAAGTCTTAGATGTTGGGTAGATGACTGTGCCTTTGTGTATGAGTGTGCCTACACAGGACTTGCCCTGATCACATCTGGGAAGACCAAAAACATTTGGGACAATGAGCACTAATGATCAAGCAATAAACACACACACCATTTATTATTTGTAATTCAATACTTTTTTAATTCATACTGTACTTCCATGGCTCTAGCTACTTTACATTAAGATTTGGCTGAGAAGCCTTGTATGTTTCTAGGAACTAGCAGTAAGTTTTCAGACCTTGCGCACAGCGCCAGGCAAAGTACAGTTATAGATCCAAATACAGATGGCCAGACAACTCCACTGCAATCAACCTTCATTCTTTCCCATATATGGCCCAGTGCAGGTGTTGGGGGCTGCTCCCACTGCCTCACCCCATTCCACCCCATGTCAGGATTATCCAGCGGCCACTATGGCCTCTGACCCATCCCTCCCCACCTTGGAGTCTAGGCTGAGTGGGGGGAAAGCACCATGGGTTTGGGAAGATGATCTGGTCCATGCAGAGAGTGGTCTGGCCCTAGAGTGCAGGATAGGGAGATGTAGGGAGCCACACATTATTATTGGCAAAAATGATTGCTTTTACTATGCAGTCTCAGCTTGTGGCACCCAAGCCCAGGTCCAACTCCCTAGACACAGCCAGCTGTCTTGCCTGGAGTAGAGGCCGGCATTTTGCTTCTGCAGTGTCTCATTGTGTTGAGAGAAGCAAGGAGGGCCAAGGGGTAGAGACGACAATGTTCTTTACGCCTTCATGTGTTGGGTAGATCATCTGGCATCAGCTCCTCTTAGCAGGCAAGGTGCTTCTCACCAGCAGCCAAGGCTCCAATCCGGGCTCCCAGGCCTGCTGAGGACCTCAAGTCACAACAGAAAACAATGCCCAAGACCCCTGAGCTGCTGCACAGAACACCAAAACGGGGAGCTGGCTGGGCCCCTCACAGCCATCGTCGAGCAGGAGTGAGGTAACAAGGCTGGGCAGAGAGATGGGAAGGGAAGCTCTCTACACCGTGTGCAAATTCCTGCTCCACATCAGGAAAGCAGGGGCGTTAAAAGATGGCCTTCCAGAAAAACGCTTCTCTCAGACCCAAAACGCATCTTCTGGAAGAAAACACAGAGGTGGAGGAGAGTGGGACTAGCCTGCTGCAGGCTGGGGAATAAGGGTCAAGGTTGTCAAGTGGTAGGTGATTGTCCCACAGCCTAGAAGCAAGGGGTTTGGGAGGAGAGAGTTAAGAGGAGAGGTTCTTAAGTTTTGTGCTGGAGTGGGCAGGTAAAGTCAGGAGGGTAGGGAGGAAACCCTAGCCCTGCCACCTGGGGGAAGAGAGAAGAGTATTATTTACCTGGGGGTAGGGGTGGGGCAGGGAAGACGGGCTGGCTTTGGCTGCCCTGCAGAGCTAAAGAAGCAGTACAGTATGGCACAGAAAGAATCTTTCTGAGACCACAAACAGCCCAGAAAAATTCTTCCCCTAGTCCTTTCTCAAGATTTCACCCTAGAGATGCTGCTGGTGAATGTACTAGATATGGTCCAAGCCTGGGTCGGAGATGGGAACTTGAAAAGAATCCACTTCTATCAAAGCATTCCTCTTGAGGTTTCTCCTTCCTCTCCACTCCTTGTAATCTCAGGTTCTTAGTGTCAGTGCTCTAAGGAAGTTCACGGATTTCCACCAAAGCTTCACACTTAATCTAAACCCCAAAAAGGTTTGAGCCAAAAGAGAAGTGCTAGAACCAGGAAATGACTTCTCTCTACTGTTTCTTCTAACAAGGAGGAAGGAGGATGGGTAGATGAAAGGCTTCAAAGCCTAAGGATGGAAGATGGATCAATCCAAAATGGTGCCCTTCTTGCCATTATCCTCTTTCTCTTCGCTTAGAGAAAGCCCAAAGGAAGGTCCCTTCCCAAACTAAGACTAGGCCAACGAAGTAAGAAACACCATCTTAGGTTAATACTGAGCAAGCCTAATATCTCTCTCCTCCCCCAGTCCTCTCTCACCTCTCTCACCTCTCTCACCTCTCTCACCCCCCCTTCCCCCCTCCCCCCTTCTTCCCTCCCTCCCTCCCCCTTCCTCACCCCCGCCACCCCATCTTTTTTCCCTTTGGCCCCTCTCACTGGGTCTCCCTAACCCTCCTAGCCCATAAAAACTAAAGCTTCACTACCCTGAATTTCCTAGGAAATCAGACACTGTCCTACCACTCATCTAAACACCAGGTTAGCTCTAGCCCAGGAAGGGAATCTTCCAAGTCTAAGAAAGCCCAGCCTTACTAGTCTCTGATGTAGCCTCCAAGATAATGCCAAATCTATAACCTACCTTAGAGATAGTCTAGGCCAGTGGTCTCCAACCTTTTTTGCACCAGGGACTGGTGCTCCTATGAGAATCTAATGCCTGATGATCTAAGATGGAGCTGAGGCAGTGATGCTAGGGCTGGGGAGCAGCTGCAAATACAGATGAAGTTCTCTAGCTCATTCACCGCTCACTTCCTGCTGTGCGACCCAGCTCCTAACAGGCTAAAGACTGGTACCAGGGGTTGAAGGTCTTTGGTCTAAACCAACCACCCATCCTGTTGCAAATGAGGATACTAAGCTCAGAGAGGGGGGAGTGTCTTTCCAATAGCAGAGTTAGGGCTGAGGCCCAGGTCTCCTGACTCTCAGCCCACTGCTCTTACAGAAAGCTTCAAGTTGCTAACCTTGCTGGCCTAGAATGTTTTCTCCCATCTCAGGGAGATGGGGTGGATGGGGAAAGGGAAGAGTTGCAGACAAGACTGGCTTCTCCAAGGCCAATCTTATTAATTCCTCCACAGTAAGTTGGAGTGGAAGTGTAGACCCTATACCTGTTCTTCACTTGGTTAGAAACTTTGCAAAATCTTTGAAATTGAGTACAAGCTCTCAAATGTTTTACCACACAACCCCTTGCAGAAAGACCCCTATGTGACCCAAGTTCTTACAAGAACAAAAACAAAAAAGCACTAGCTGGAAATAATAACATAAGAGAAGTGATGGTATTGATGCTCCCTTGCAGACAGCTACAAGCCAGGCAGCTGACCATGAGTTACAATGTTATTTATGTGTTTCACTCCCAGAATTACTTGCAAGGGTTAGTGCCCTTCTCTTTGACAGATTACTAAATAAAGAGGAAAAGCTTTGTTTGAGAGTAGAGATGCTGGTTTTCTCCTGGTTTGACCATCAGAAAATTGTTAGAACAGAAAGTTCCCAAAAAGAGATCCACAATCCTTAGAAATGAGGCAGGCCAAGGGATGTTCCCTATGTGTACACATTTTATCCCGGCTTCATATCCCCATAAGTCATGAGGGTTCCTTGAACATACTCAGTACTTCCTTCCCTGTCACCTATTCCTTCCAGGGATGGGCCTGAGAAGTAAAGCAAAAGCAGAACAACTGTGTAGCCAAGTCTACTTATATCACTTTACTTCCAGCAAAGAACCCTTTTTAAGTCATCCCAAGGGTCCCAACATGGGAAATTTAAAAACTACATAATTAAAATAAATAAATAAATATGTATGAAATAAATAAATATGTATGGAATAAATCAGAGAATTTACCATTTTTGCTTTCGAAAGGTTCTGGGAATAATTTTGACTTCTGACTACTCCAACCGGGCTGTTTCTAGCAGTCTGCACTATTCCTCCTCCTCTGGCTCAGAGCCCATGAGTGCTGTCCCTCATCAGGGTCTCCCATTCAAAGTCTTGGACAAGAGTGAGTGGTGACCCAGTGACCTGTGGGCACATGCATGTTTCACAAAGATTACATTCAACTCTTCCTAGAGAAGAAATATAAATTCTAGCTGATCCAATGAAGCCTTCTCATGTTACTCCCCTGGGGGATGACCTAGGCATGTATCTGCCTTCTCACCCTGTCTGAAGGGCAATAACAAGGCTATATGTGCAGATAGACTGAAAAATCAAAAACTTTTCATTGCCTAAGTGGGATGCTCAGGTCATTCAAAGGGAAGACAAATTGCTCTTCTCTTGGGCTAGAACAGTAATAAAATCTTCCTTTCCTTCTGCTCCATGCATCAAGGGGCTCACTAGAAGAACGAGCGATCTGGAAGAGCTCTCCTTGCTAATCTGGTACTATCCTTTCCTGATAAGAATCTCTGCAAACTACCTGGAGCAGGCAGGATTCCTTTGGTTATTAGATGGAGAAATAGCAGTTAGTGTATGAAGGACAACAAGCCCAGAAGGGTCCCACAAAGTCTGATAAATGTATGGATTCAAGAGAGTCAACCCCAAAAAGCCCAGGATGATTCACTTTCTTAACCTAAAGTCTTCTTTCTACTCCTTAGTGATCTCATACTTCTTTGGGGTGAGAACTAGAGAAGGCTTTGCTCCCTCTGCCAGAACTCCCCCTTCCATGTCTGAGAACCTGAGGATTTGGAATGGCCCCATGGGACAGAGAGACCCCATCTGGCTTTTTCACGCCCAAATGTATGCACCTTTGCCAAATCCATTTCCTCCAGGACTCAGGTCTTCTTGCATGTTCAAAGTGTCTCAGACAGTCGTTTCCCTTGACTAAAGTTGGTTCTTCACTAAAGAGTAAATGATGCTAGCAGCCAAATGAATGCTTGAATAGTGATGCTCACTATTCACACAGCATTCTGTGGTTAGATGCTACAATCCTACTTTGCTAGGGCATTCACTCTTTGAAATCCTGGAGGTTCTATGACACCCTGATTCATCCTGGAAATCAAATAGACAGCTCAAAGTGAAGGAATTAGAGCCATAGACCTGACCATGCTTTTAACTACTAAAAGAGTATTTAACAAGATCAAAAATTGTCCACCCTGACTAATAAACAATGTGCTCTTAGGGCACAGAGAAAAAATAGGGCTTTAGGCACTAAAAAGTAACACTTCACCCAGATCCAGCCTGGGAGAAGACCGGGGTTAGGCGGCGGTGGGAAAGAAATTCCCAGCCCTTATTGGGTCCACACCTTACACAGGTTAGAGAAAGGTACAGGGGGTGATCGAGGAGAATACTTCAGAACACAAGTCCTCAGGAACCTGCAGTTACAAAGCTTAAACCCACAAGTACAGCCTTCCTAGTCTTACAACAGTCCTCTCCACCCGATTCTCAGTCTATGGTCTGTATAAGAGGGTGGCCTCTTAAGGTAGAGTGTAGATTGGTCTCCTGCCCTTGATGCTTCCTTGTTCCCAAGAGAACACTTGGGATAGAATGGGGAAGGGAAGAAAAGATCTTCTTTTATTTTGGAAACAAATCAAAAGGAGATTAAGGAATGAAGCACCTTAAGCAATGCCCCCTCGAGACCCCTCTTCAAGACTCCAGGGTCTTCACAGGCATAACTTTGGCTCAACAACAGTTCCCTTCTCAGAGCCACTAATGGCCAGCAAGGGAAAGGGTGGAGACGAGAGGATGGGGAAGAGGAAGGTCAGGGGAGGTCCGTGCTGAGAGGTGGTCCCTGCCCTCCTCGGCCCCGCCACTGACCCGCACAGGAGGTGGCCCCGCTCCTTCTCCCTGGTACATAGGCATTATCTCTTTTTAAAATCTGTATATAATATATATATATATATTTATATTCTGTATATATATATATTTATACTATATATATATACATATATTTATATGGTCTATGTACAAGTATTGCACAGGCCTCTTGCAGCCACCCCTGTTCCTGCCTTATCAATGATAGCGATTCCTCTTCTCTTCATTTTCTGATGTGTAGTCACGGGACCTGATGCCATTCTGAAGATTGATGAGTGAGTCCTTCATCTGTAAGACAGGGAACCCCACCCCAGTCCAGGTTTGTGCCCTCAGTGGGATTCCCCATACAGCAGCACCTGCCATACTTGTCTATGGCAGGGCCCCCACCATGCCAGGGAGCCAAAGGGAAGGGCTCCTAATACTAGGGTGATTCTGAAGATACACAGCCTCAGGCAGAAAGAGGAAAGCCAATCTAGCACTGGAGACCTCTATGGTATGGTTCACTGTGTCTTAAAGATTTGCAGCCTTTTTATCAGTGAATTAAGAATTGTCTCAAAGCATTCAGTTGTAAGAAGCCGCATTAGACCGATACTTATTTGGTCTTCTACTCATTCCATTTGGTTTCCCCACTGATCTTGACTGTACTGTACTTCTAACTTTGTACCTTTTGCCATGATGTTCACCCAGCCTGGGACTCTTTTCTCTCTTGGCTATTTCAATCTCACCCATCTGTTAAGCCCCTGAACGAATCCAACTTTCTCTGGCTCACAACTGTCCCTCTTTTTCCTGGCCTCTCATCCACCACTCACTAAAACTCTGGAGTGCAGTTATCTTTAATTGCTTTGTTTCATGTGTGTTGGGACTGCAATGTGTCTTATCTTCATATATCTTGGGTGTCAAGCAGAGAACTGAGTAGGCTTCCAGTTGTAGCTATATCTCTGACTTAACCTTAACTAAATTTCTTAACCTCCTTAAGAAACAGGGCACATTAACATTGCTAGATCATGGGACAGAGTTTAGGGATGAAGGGCTCATTACTGTTCTTTTATAAGTTACTTTTAAAGGGAATGAATCAAAACACCTATCTTAATCTTTGTAGAGTATAACATGCTATAAATCTGACAGCCCCAAAATCAAATTTAAGGGGACCTACCATGAAACAGAATTCTAGAGTTGGAAAAGAATTGGATCATCCAATCCAACTGCCCTCCCCCACCCCCATTTAATCCATAAGTTCTTAATCCAAAATCATCTCATCACCCCTTGAGCACTTTCAGGGATGGAATCTCACTTCTTTGGAGGAGCCATTCCATTTCTGGGTAGCTCTAACCGTAAGTGGTCTGTTCTTATTTGATGGCTCAAAAATCTAATTCCCTATAACTTTCAGCCCTAGAGTTCAATCCTCTGGAGTTTTATAAGCCATCTAACCTGTTGGATCTCAACATCTAAAGACTATCCTGTTCTCCTCACCCATCTTTCCTTCTCCCAAGCATATCTTCAATTCTATCAAACCTTCTTCATATGACAGCCTCTAAATTCTTTGCTATGCTCTTTACCCTCCCTTGGTTAAAAGTATTCCTACTTAAACATGGCTCCAAAGCTAGATATGATATTCTAAACATTATACTGGATCCTGATAGTAGCATTAAGACATTCTCTTAACTATAAAGGGAAATAAAATTTAATATTAATGAATGCCTCCAAAGTGCTATCAAATCCTGACAGCAATTTCATGAAGAAATGATTATAATTCCCATAAGTGAAGAACTGAAGGGAACTACTATTAAATCCCTTACTTGAAGTCACAAAACTAGTTAGTGACAAGGTTAAAGTTCCATCTCCACTCTAACAGCCTACAAAACATCAGAAAGAAACTCCTTAGGAATAGCAATTTTAATGTAACAGAACAAACCCTCAGTCTCCTATCACCCTAACTATCTTGCAAATAGGTTATGCTATACCAGCAACCACATGGGAGATTTTCGTAGATGTTAAATTTTTCTGGGAGAAGGAAGAAGCTCCCTCTCCTGATAAAATGAAGCTAACTACTGACTTTGACCCAGGACTGTTTTCTTAAAGAGATGCATTTCATTTTAAAAAGGAATATAGGCAACTCTACTAGGAGAAGATATTATGAAAAGAAGACATAGTACAGCCTTCCCAGACTGTCAGTGCAGACTTCAGGGAAGAACATAATTCTGGAGGTTGTGTGTTTATATGCCTGGTTTGAGAGTGGGGGAAGGGTGGCATATATCAAAAAGAATTAGAGAGAGATGCCCTCTGGGAAGAAAATTCTCTGTAAAAAGGGGCTATCTCTTCAAATGCCTGTCAGGTGGCTATGGGTTACCAAAAAAAAAAAAAAAAATTAGTTCTTCTTCCATCTAACCTACAGCTTTCCTACTGCAAATCCAGTGTGTTATTTTCTTGTTTTAGGGAATATACCTGTGTTCCCAATAGTTCACTCAAAATTAAAATTAGAAAAATGGATGGCCTAGGAGAAGAATGAATGGGAAGATGAGGTCCAGTGAGTGGTGATGGAGATGGCAATGGTGAGCTTTCTCAGAATACAGGGAAGGAGTTCCAGCCCCAGAAGACTAGGGTAAAGAGAGAAGGACCCAGGGACATCTTACCTGGTCAAGAAGCATCACCGAGGATTTGATGATCTCCCTCCACTTTTGGAGCTCGGTGTCATGGTACTTTTGTTGGGACTCTAAGAGTTGAGCCCATTCTGCCTGAGACTGGGGTAACCTGTGGGGTAGAAGAAGGGGTACCACAGTAGCTGGAGTTATGCTCAGAGGACTGTTTTGTGCTCCCAGACCCCTAAATGACAGAGAGTCATATCAGAGCGCTTTGCCCTCTGCTTACTGCCCTTGGTGCCCCTGTGCCTCAAATCAGCAGCAGCCTAAAACTATATGGACAATTTTTACAGCTTACTTACAGACTCATCCTGAAAGATTATCACCTGGCTAAGGGCAGCAGGGCAGTTCCCAAGAAGACTGGGAGGCAGGAACAAGGGCATGGCACTGGTAGAGTGGAGGTGGTAGCAAGAAGAGGCCAGGATTACCTTTCTTGGAGCCTCAGACCCTGCCAGGCAGTAAGGGTCTGGGTGGTGTATTCTAGCATCCAGAGTTTGTAGAAGAGCATCACATTAAGGAGGACCAGCAGCACCAGACTAGAAGGGAGACAAGGGGGAAAAGCAATGAGAGGAGACCTGAGAAAGCCTGCTCTCTGTACGAGCCATGGACAGCCCCATCCAGAGGCTGCTTTCCTTGATCAGTGGGTCACCTGAAGCATTGCAATGAGTGAATAAGTGCAGCAAGGGGAGAAAGTGAGAGAGAGAAGCACTCTGATCTGGAGGGGCCAGAACATGGCAAGAAATCTTTGGAGAGGTGTGTGGGGTGAAGGCACTGGAAAAGAGACACACAAAAGTCACTCAGAGTCTGGGTGCCTGAGGGAAGAGAGGTAAGATGGAAAAAAAAAGGCATGAGAGGATAAAAGAAGCAATTATAGAGCCAGTACCTGAAACAGATCCTAATGGGAGCAGGGAAGAAAATGGGGAGGAGGAAGAGGTTAGAAACAGATTTTGGTGGGGAAGGGAAAAGCTGCATTTAAATTACACTAGAGAGAGATCTATAAGAAAGGAACACTAGGAGCAGAGGCACAACGGATGAGGACTAGCCAGAAAGGAGCAAGAGAAAGCAACTGTAAACTGATCTTAAAATTTCAAAGGTAATAAACTGAGGTTAAGACTCCTCTACCAATCTGGCTTTAGCAGACAACTAAAGGGTGACAGTGTGGGAGGAATTCATGGGATTCCCTGCTCTGCCCCTGGTGCACCTTACAGATGTTTACAGAACTCCCTTAAAGTTACAGTCTCCTCTTTGCACCTGCCACCGGCCCACAGGAGTCACAAGAACCTGCTGAGGGTTCCCAGAGAGGAGCCAGAACTGGTGGGAGACAGGGAGGTGACAAGGACAATGCAGGGGCCAGGGGACCCCGTGGGGAACAGATAGTCACTGAGAGACAGGAAATTCTCTTTGTCTTTTGGCATCAGTGGCTGCCTAAAGATCATTTTATAACAGAAATTCATGGGATGAAGAGATGAAGACTCCAGTAAAGAGAGGATCCAGAAACATGCAGAATTGGCTATAAATCCTGGCTCACCACTTAAAAGTTTAACTTTCAATCAAGATTCCTAGCTTCTCTGAAGCACAACTTGCTCAACAGGACAATGATGCCTATCCTGCTGGAGTCTGGTATGAGGAGCCAAGGGACCCAGGTAAAGCACCCTGCACACAGGAGGCCCTTCACGGTGGGCCATTGTTTTCATTAAAGAAAGAGGTACAAACATACATAAGAAAAATGACAAAATAAGATAAAACAAATATATGGGAAAAGACCAACAAAGGAAAAAAATTGTAACACTATGCTTTCGACCTTACAAAGTACACACGGTGTGTGTATGATACTGTATTTCTCACTTGTGCTTCCAACTGGGACCTGCAAATCCTTGAGGTTACTCAGCTGTGTTCTCCACAAGAATTTTTAAATTTCGTGTTGAGTTTCAATGATCCTGCCTATAATTCTATCAATACTATCAACATACCAGATCATCTGACTGCTCACCTCTTCAGTGTGAGCTACACACAACCTTAGCACCTGCATCTGGGTTTGTGTTTATAATCCTGTCTGTGCTCAGTGAGGGTGAAGGGAGCCCTTTGTGTTGTCTGAGTGAAGGCTCAATGGTGGTCTAAACAGAGAAAACAGGTAGGAGGGCTGGGTGCTAACAGTCAGGTGTATGGTGGCTCGGGCTGCTAGAGACAGGGAAACTGGCACTGTACCAGTCTACCCACATGCGTGATATCAGCAGACAGCCTCAACTGGACTTGCTAGTGTTGAATGAGGAGGCTTGATTATCCTAAACTAACAAAGCCCCAAAGTTAGTTAATACCACATTATACAATTGACTCAGGTGAGCAGATCTTCTATACTTAAATAACATCAAAATGCAGAGAGAGAAAAAAATGGTATAGATGATAGAGGTTCTGTTCATCCCTCTGGCAACCGAATCAAAGTTGTGACAGAAACAAGGAGCAGCAGCAAGGAAAATTGCCTGGAATCTAGATGAATAAGCCATACAACTACGGAGAAACCCAAGAAAGGAACAGCAGAAGGTAGGACAGGGCGAGGACACGGGGTTGATGGGTTCTAAGAGGCTGAGTGAGACAGAGGCTGCGGCAGCGGCAGAAGCCTCTTAAAGGGGCAGCGTCCACAAGTGGATTTTCGTGGTGATAGACCTGCTCGCTCTGAGCACCAGTGCCCGTTTGGTTGCACACAGAGGGCACAGGGAATTACCGGGAGATATTGTTGGAGTGAGGGTCCAAGCAAGACTCGCTCTGTAAAGTGCCGGTGGTATCCACTGTTCTCTGTTGAGACCTCTCCACTCCCAGTGAGTGGACACAGCACCATCATAGCTGTGATGTCATCAAACTGGATAAGAGGTCGCTCTGCCCAGAGGGTTCCCTGAAACCCTGCCTCCCCCATCTCGGGCCCCCAACCAAGCCACATCCAAGTATATCCTCAGCGAGTCAGGTGTGCCTTGCTGAGCAGCACCTAGACTCACACTGGAGGCAGCTGGCCTCAGTTTCTGGTGTGGCCTTTTGAGGCAACTATAAGCACAGATCTGTGGATTGCTTGCTGAATCTTGACAGTGGCCCCAGAGGGGTAGAGGCTTGGGCTAAATTTAGCCTGCAGCTGAACCCCTCTCAGGACTGTGCCACTGGACGTCTACTTCACAAATCCACATTAATAAGACTGGGAGCCTTAGGAGCTTTGCTTAGTACACAGAATCAGACACAGAAAGGCAGCCAAAATGGGAAGACAAAGAAGCAGAAACCATATGACAGAACAGAACAGAGATCCAGATATAATGGAGTCAAGTAATCTAACAAATGCAGAGTTCAAAACACTAGTTATAAAGATGCTCAATAAACTTTGGGGAAATGTAGAGAACTCCAACAAAGAGATGAAAATGGAGATGGAGATTACAAGAGGGAACCAGTTTGAAATGGAGAACACATTATCTGAGATGAAATTATCTAAATGGAATAAACAAAGGAATAAACAAAGTGAATAAAGAAGAGGATCACATGCCCTATCTAGAGGACAGGAAAGCCAATCAGGACACTCAAACAGAATGGCAAGAAAAAAGAGGCCAAGACTATAAAGATGATTTAGGGGGGATATGGGACACTATTAAGGTTCCAAACACTCGTCTGATCGGCGTAAGTGAAGATCAAGATGTTGAATAGCTGTTTGAAGAAATAATGATGGAAAACTTCCCTAACCTGGTGAAGAAAATGGACATAAAACCCCAGGAAGCTCAGAAGATTCCAAAAATCAGGGATCCAAAGAGGCCCACACCAAGACACATCATAATTAAAATGCCAAAGGTTAAATACAAAGGAAAAAAATTTTTAAAGCAGCAAGAGAAAAACAACTAATTACATATAGGGAACACCCATATGACTGGCAGCTGATTTCTCAAAAGAAACTATGCAGGACAGAAGGGCTTGGCAAAAAATATTCAAAAGAATGAAGACTCAGGATATACACCAAGAATAATTTATCCAGCAAAGCTATCATTTAGAATTGAAGGACAGATAAAGAGCTTCCCAGACAAAAATAAACTAAAGGAATTTACCACCACCAAGCCAGAAGTACAGGACATGTTGGAGAGACTTCTATAAGAAGAAAAAACATGTATCAAAAACAGGAATAAAGAATGATAACAACTACAATTCTATTGATAAGTACTTTAAATGGAGAAGAATTAAGCGCTCCAACCAAGGGATGGAGAGTCTGAAAGGATAAGAAAACAAAACCCCTACATATGAAAAGGGAGAGAATGGAAAAAGGTATTGCTGTGATGAACCTAGAAGGTATTTAAGTCAGACAAAGATAAACATTATATGATTTCACTTATATGCGGAATTTTAGGAATAAAAAGAACAAACTAATCAAAAATAGAATCACAAATATAGTGGACACTTTGGTGACGGACAGAGGGGAAGGGGTTTGGGGGGCTGGGAGAATGGGGTGAAGGGTTAAAGAAGTACAAATTAGTAGCTAACGGATTGTCAAGGGGCTGGTAAGCATGGCATAAGGAATGCAATTAGCATGAATATACTGGCTAGGTGGAGGGTCAGGGGAGGGAGGGAGCAACTGGAGGGATCATTTTACTAACTATATAGATATCAATGTACTGTATACTTGAAACTAATTAAAATTTTAAAAAGTTAAAAAAAAAAAACATCAAAATGCAGGAAGAGGTTAAACCCAGAACTAACCAGTGATTACTTTTGTATCTACCAAACCCAACACCAGAGATTTAGTGTTAACAACAGCATGAATAACTTTAAAGAGATGGTGCTAAACGTGAATTTTACTGGTTTTACAGATGTCTTTGCATTTAATGCTGTAAAAATACACTGGCTTAACACCACATTCAGAAGAATTTTGCATACTATTTTTGTAACATATCAAGTAAGGTTAATAAGAGAGCCCTCCTCATTTCCTCACAGGCCCCTCTCCTTTAGCGGCCCCAGGTTTGTCCCCTCTAGTGATCTCATTCACACCCACAGCTTTAATGCTACTGATAATTAAATCAGCAACAGCAGTCTAAACTTTTCTCCTAAGCCCCAAGTCCAAACTATCCATCATCTTCACTTAGATAACCTATGGCAACTCAGAGACATCTAGAACTGACAACATCTTCTCTGACAACTTTTTTGCTAAGTTCCCGATTTCTGTTAATGATACATGGGAATCAGTAAGTCATCTTCCTTTACTATGAAACCAGAGGTCACAAGTCTCTCAGCTCCAGTCCCTCACCTCAGTTTGCCAGCCACTCTTGCATACATCACTGTAGTTTACTCCTACTGGCCTCCCTGCCTCCAGTCCTTTCATGCACCATATTGCTATTAGAGTGATTTAAAAAAATGCAAATCCAACCATGTCACTCTAGGGCTCCTTTCAGTGTTTCCTAAGGGTAGGGATGAGCCCTTGCTTCTGTCTCTCTGAAAATGCTTTAGTGGAGGCCTGGGCTGGTTGCGGGGGAGGGGTCACAGAAGCAAGACTGAATTAGATATAGTCTAGTGCCTGGTGAACATCTGGTTAAGCGAGCATCTGAGCAGCTCCTATGCCCCCACATTCTCATTGCACACTCCCATCCAAGGAGGGCTGGGCATCAGGCAGTGGGCAGAATCACGTGGAAGAGCTGTCTGCACTTTCCTGTTCTAGCTGCTCCCTGATCAAAATGGTTTACAAAAGTCCTGAGCAGGCTGTGGCCTGATATATCAGGTAGCTGATATATCAGGTAATGCCTTCATTGCTTTCAACTAACTTTCTCTCTAGCTTGGCATCTTTCTATGCAAATTATTAAGCTTACAGTTTTATAGTGTTATGGGAATTATTATAAATTGTTTACAATAAAATAAGCACATACTCTTCCTAGACTGTAGTTCTTGATTTTACCTGGCTACTCTGCCAAAATGTGGACCCCTAACTGAGGGCACAGTCCTAATGCCTGGCAAGGAGCAGACACCCAGAATGTCCCCTCACAAACAAATAAACAGGCTCCTAAAATGTTCTGTAGCATCTCTATGTTAGTATTTATCAAACTGTGTAGTAATTTTGAATTTCCTCTCTGTCTTACCCACTTGAAACTGAGTTCCTGAAGGGCATGGATGCTGCATGCAGCATTTTCTTCTGAATCTTTGAGATCTAGCATACAGTAAATGCTGAATAAAATAGAGGAAAAAGCAAAGAGGCAAGGAATGACAGAGCAACTGGTTTGGAGAGAGCAAACTAGAA
Source organism: Eidolon dupreanum (assembly GCA_028627145.1). Lineage (NCBI taxonomy): Eukaryota > Metazoa > Chordata > Mammalia > Chiroptera > Pteropodidae > Eidolon > Eidolon dupreanum. Next base: position 72,923,963 of record CM053510.1, read on the forward strand.
GACAAAAAATAACACCCAAAGAGACTGGGGAAGAAGCAGCAGGCAGGAAAGGGAAGGCGGTAAGGGCGGGGTGGGGAGGACAGACTGCAATTCCTTACACACAGCTGATAACCAGCAGCAGTTTGGACACACTCTGCAGGTGGAAACCATTGGGGCTGTCCTCAGGGATATGCCTTGTCTGTGTAGAACCTGTAGGGAAAATTAAGAGGCTATCACCATCATGGCCCCCAACTCCACCAAGTGCAGATGTGATATTGGTCATGCACAGAACTTCAGGGAATGATGGAGAACTGTCTGTGATGGTGTCAGGGCAATAATTCAATAGATGTACCCAGCCTTCCAAAAGTAGAAAATAAGCTCCTCAAGGGCAAGGTCATGGGTTGGGTCAGGCAAGTGAGTATTGAAGTCACTGAACAAATGAGAAAATCAACAGATCTGTGTAGCTACAGTACACAGATGCAAGAAAAAGTGATCTGCAGCTGTGGAAGGGGAAACAGTACTGTGCTAGGAGACAGCTTTCAGCTCTGGCTTTATCCATACTGCTACATGGTATTGAGCAAGCCAGGGAACCTCTCTTCGAGTCAGTTTATTCAAATGCAATGTTAGTGAGAAATTTCATATGTGAAACACATAATGTGGGGGTGCTTTGGTGAAAGCTGGGGGAAGGAACACAGAAAGCTGGCACTCTCCTGCTCTGCTTCTGCCTCCTTTCCTGTCTGCATCCAGCTCTGATGAATGCCCGAGTAAGTGCAGAGAATACTCTGAAAAATACTGAATTGGTTAACTCCTAAGACCTCGTATAGCTGCAAGTTTCAATGACTGAGTAAAGACATGGGGTTGTGAATGGCTGGATGGGAAGGAGGAAACATATCCAGGGCAGGTCCTTGGTGCGCCCATGGGAGTCAAGCGAGGGGATGCTGCTTGGACTCCCTGATCTTTTTGTCCTGAGGTAATCTCTGGGATCTGAGCTTTGGTTTCTCCATGGTGCATCTCCTAAGAACTTAGAAGCTGCATACTTGAGTCTATCCAGGTAGATATGGAGCTTAGGCAGCATGGAGGCATAAACCCAAAGGCAACTTTTCTATCAGAGCAAACATGGGATCAGCAGGAGCTGAGGAACTTAAAGGCCAATAAAAATAGGAAGAGTATCTGGAGCCTTAGATTTAATGGGTTATGTGCAAACTATATACAATCTATACCCAAAGTACAAAATGAATGTGTAAGAGTGCACCTTGGCACAGGTATGTGGCTCCAGCCCAAAGCCCTAAGCCATACCAGCTATCCCCACCTGGCACATACCTGCCACGTGCTTGATCCTGTGGCCCACATCTTCATCAGTGGGTGTGGTAACGGGGCTCATCACCTCTTCCAGATGAGGCACCCGTAGGTGGGCATGGGGACGCTTCCTCCTCCGCACCGTTGGAGGCTTGCTGGCCTTCTCTTTGGGAGACTGTCTGTGCATCTCAGCCAGGTAGGTGCTCTCCATTTTGGTCAGTTCACTCTCTGTCAGAGACAAAAAAGGCCACATCAGAGGTTATCTGCCTATACCTCCAATCCAATACACTGGACTCCAGAAGCAAGTGTCTACTCCTACCTGAGCCCTCTCTAAGGGAAGCATTTTCCATACTGTATTCTGGGATGTTGATGGGGAAGGCAGTGGTCCCTCAAGGATGCCGATGAGCCTAAAGAAGTACTGCAGGGACCAAGTCCAAACCCTTCTTCTAGGCTGTTAAACATTGTATAGAGACAGATTCCTGACATTTGTACACCTTATGTATATAATTTGGGGCACATCATGTTTCCTAACAGATTCATTCATAGGCTATTTCCTTTCTATAACAGAATTATTACCAGTGTGACTGATCTGAGGTTCTTTTTTTTTGGGGGGGGGGGTGGCAGTCATAGATCCATTAATGACCTCATAAAAGTTACAGGCATAGCACAGTCTCTGGAAAAATGCACATGTTCACATACATGCTGAATTTCGTGTCCATTTCTGAGGCAGACTTAGGAACCCCATGAAACCCCTTCGCTGTCTCAGTCTCTCTCCCCATTCTTCATGGTCTCCATTCCCCTGAATAATGGCAGGTATTTTATGGAGTTCTACAGTTCAGTCATTGATGATTATCAGTGATAATTATAGCATTCACCTAGGTGGCGGAAGTAGTCCTCCAGTCCACTCCAGAAGTTCTTCTCAATGAAAGTTTTCACTAACCCCCAGGGCTGTTTTCGGTAGCGCAGCTCTGTGGAGACCCTGAGGAATAAGCCAAAAGCAAGATCAGCCATTTCCTGGGCAGACCCTCCCTGAGCAAAAAGGAAAGTTTGGGATTAATTTCAAAGTGGCTTCACATCTGTGCTACACTTCTCAAGGTAAAACGTCCTTTCACATTCATCATGTCACCTGACTTCCACGGCCACCCTTTGAGGTTGGTGAAGGTAGTGGATTTGTCCTCATTTTTATAAGTGAGAACACTGAGTTTTAGAATATTTAAGCAGACCAAAGGCTAACAACAAGGGCTCTGACTCCAAGCTCAGAGAGATTTCATGATATCACACTGCCTACACCCAGAAAGGCTCCAGATGGTGCCAAACAGCCTATTGGCCAGCCTTGGGGATTCTTGTCTCCTCTAGCGACTTTTAAGCTCAAGTCAGGCTCTAGGTTTTCATCATTTCCACCTTTAAGATCATTTGCGACTGGCCCTGGCTCCTGCCTCTTCACTCTACCTAGGGCCTCACCAGCTCTTGCTTTTTTCCAAGTATCCCCTCCCCTAATCATGAGCCTCTCTACTGCCAATAGCTCTTGCAATATCAGCTCCTTCCTCTCCTATACAGCATTATATGCTCTTTGCCTCTCCTTAGGTTCATTTTCCTCTGTCAATAGATTCTTCCAGTTTATGTTCCCCATGTTTAAGGCTGCCCGCCCTGCCCTCAACTCCTTCCTCAGGGACACTAGCACCACCCATGGCCTGAGGTGAGCATGCCTACATCTGGGGCCACCTCACCCCCCACTCCCCAAAAAAACAACATTTACTGGATCGAGGGTGGGCGCCCTCTGTAAAGGTCTATCTGAGGTCAAGTTACCCCCATGTGAACTAGACAGAAAGAACATCCAATCAGAAGCTCCTTCAAGGAAGCTGAAAATGAAAAACCTAGACATTGTGGGAAAAGGAATTGGGGGGAAAAAGGAGGGCAGAGAGAAGGGAGAGAAATAAAGGAAAAGATGGGAGGGGGAGAGAGGAGTAGATGCTCAGAGAGCACACAGAAACCAAAAAAAAAAAAAATTATTTAAGATAATAAGAAAGATACAGGCACTTTTTGAGTGTGAGCATTCAGATCTTCCTGATTCCTGAGAGATCTCTCTGAAGCCTTTCACCAAACACCTATTTGATTTTGAACTGCCTGAGTGGTGTTATGACCTGTACAACCAAAAGAACTTGGTCTAAGATACAGGTATATAAACTGGTTATTTTCAAGTGGGTTTCAATTAGCCCATAAGCTTCTTAGAATGTCAGGGTCTAAATTTCTTCCTTCCTTGAATGTACATCACAGTGCCCAAGACAGGATTCTATCCACAAACAGCATTCTAATTATTCATTTGATGAACATTTTCAGGACTCTGATATGTGCAGGTCCTAGGCTGAGTGCTGGGAATAAAGCGATGAGTGGACTGGGGTTCCTGCATGCCAGGAGCTCACCATCTGACAGGGAGACAGTGGTAAATCACAATATACATGGTATGATGGAAAGAGCACAGGTTTGCATTTCTAGACCTTGGTTTCAGCATTTACTGGTGATATGACTCTTAGCAAAGTTACTTGACTCATATGATCCCGTTTTCTGTTCTGAAAAATGAGGATAAATCCACCTCCTTGGGTCATTCAAGAGTATGTACTTTAAACACAGTACTTTATAAACTATAAGCAATCAATAAATAGTAGCAGTTATAAAAGTTTTACTAAAGAGATGTGTAGAGCAGTAAAGAGAACACATGGCAGAAAGAATAACCGTCAGAATAGAGGGGTGCGGGGGCAGGGTTTTCAGAGGCTTCAGAAAAAATGGAGAATAAAGAATGAGTTAGCAGGCCAATACTCCCAACATCTTCCTCCTCCCTCCTCAGGAGCAAATGAAATGTTCTCTAAAGTAAAGACTCCCAGAAACTTCCTTCCAGAAACTTCCTCTGAGCCCGTGCAGGCCCTGACACACTGCACCTGAGTCGGCTCTTGTTCCGGGCCACGCGCGTGAGTGTGTAGCGGTTGATGGTGTAGAAGTAGTCGTGGTACGGCACGTCGTGGGTGAGGACCTCGGCGTCTATCACGTAACACTCACTCTCCTGGCTTGCCTTGTACATGGTCTGTGGGAGGAAAGGTTCACTGAACACAACTCAGGGGAAAAGAGCCTGCTTCCCCAGCTTCCCCACCCCACTCGCAGCTTCAGAACGGAGGACCCAGAATGGAGGACCCAGTGGTAGCAGTGTCTAAGCCTGTGTGATGCTACTGCTACAGAGCTGAACAACACCAGCACGCAAGCACTTCCTCCTGACATCTGTCCTTAACCCTTCGCAACAAAACAGAGCTTTCCCGGCCCACTCTTATTGGCCTCTGCCCTCTCCTCACCTGCGTCTCCCTGACAGTGGCAGTTTTGGGAGCCAGAGGGTTGGTAAGGGTGATGGTGTAAAGAATCACTCGGCTCTGGTTTCCATTCTCTTCCTTCTTCCATGGATGGAAGATAATATCTGAAAATAGAAAAGAGCCCTGGAATAAGGGAGGGAAGTGGCATGCCTTCCCCACGTCTGAATGTCTCCTGCAACTGAACTTGTCTTGACTGTACTAAATGCTGACAAAAGGAAGCCAATGGGAGCCTGAAGGCCAGAGGAGGGTGGGAGGAGGGTGAGTCAAAGCAGAAAGAGGCTCATTGTGGCACTGCCGAGATTCTACACAGGGCTCCAAAATGCTGATTGTTCCTGGGGCTGAGGCAGGAAGTCTTGGGGCCACCTACAGGGATGCTGGCAACACTGGAGTTACTGTGATGAGGGCCTGGGATCCTTGGAAATGAGTCTTCTCTAAGGCATGACCTCCCTGTGCCCTCAGCAGGCCCTCTTCTCCTGGCAGTGGGAACTGCTGATGCCTAAATGCTCTTTCATAGATTCAGATGCTTAGCAGCTCTGCTGGGTCAAAGCTGTAGACCCTGCCATAAGGCAGAACAGGGATGAAAGGATGAGACAGGGGCATGGAGGTGTGAAGAATGAACTCTTGAAATTCCTATAACTGAATCCCAGCTCAGCCTCTTCTTAGCTGTGTGAACTTGGGCAAGTAATTATAGTGTGAGTTCCATTTTCCTCATGGGTATGGTGGGGATCCCACACTCACACACAGGGAAGATTTGAGGATTAAATGAGATAATGTAACGTGCTTGGCATGAAGCAAGTGCCTACTAGTAAGTGGTAGCTGCTACTATTTACTAGACGGTGAGCCCAAGGGGCCTGCCTGGTGCACGGTGGGCAAGCGTTATACTGCAGAGTAGGGGAAGGAGTAGCATGCAGGGCCCTGAGGAAGCTTCAGCACTGATTAAGGCCAGAGAGAAGGTGCCCTGGAATAGGAGAGTGCATGGGGAGAGAGGGAAGAAGGGGTGGGAGACACCAGTCCTGGGAAGAATGAACCTGAGAAGCGTCGCTGCTCCATGAAGTCCCGCTGGAAGGGTGAGTCGGTAAACAAGAGGTCATAGAGCTTGTCTACACTGAAGTTAAAGACCTCATTCACGTACTGCCGGCCACTCAGGTCCTCATAGAAGGCCTGGACCTCCCCTGCACAGAGAGGATGAGGAAGCAGACAGTCAAGGTGAGGGGCAGGTGATCTCAAGAGATGGCCCCAAGCACTTATGTCTGTGTGGCTGATGTAGAAACGGCCACCAAGGAAGGCTATGGAGTGGGGTAGCTGGACACCAGAACAATGTTGTTTTCTTCAGCCTCCTTCCTTCACGGGCATGCACACTATTTACTTGGAATGCCACTCTTCATTTATCCTTTACAAAGAGTTCGGGAATGTACTATTTGCTATTATACTTTCAAGCTTCCCTATTTAAGGTGATCTTTGACTAAAATGTAAACAAATGACTACCTCCTGAACTTGCCTGAACCCAGAGAGTCAGTTATCAAGAGTCTATAAGTTAGCCACAATTGACAGCAAATGACATTGTAACAATGGCATAGGTGTGTTCAAGGGATGCTGATTAATCTGCAATATTCTATTTGTATGAAATCTTCTAAGGCCGGTCTGGTCTGCTGGGCTGTAATCTCTAACTATATGAAGTCTGCTCTCCTTCCGTAAAGCACCATACTTCTCCCATGATTTCAATAACCTTTAATTTTCTGATGTTCCTATCTGCTAAAGAAGAATGTGTCTGAGGGTATAGTTGAGTTGCTAAAGCCTCAGGGCCTTTTCTAACCTTTGGCTCCCCACAGTCCTTGATTGTTGCCCCTCCAGGAGCTAGTATGTGATCTCAAGCCAGATGCTGACACTTCTGGCACCCTGTGACCCTGAGGATGCCAGGGAAGAACTCATGGGCATCCTACAGGGTCAATGCCCATGATTATACAGGATGGGCACGGTAAGTACAGTGAGGGAATATTCATGTCTTAGTTTACATGAATGGCACCCCTGTTATTACAGAGGACCCAACATGTGTGTCATTTGCACTGATCCTGGATGTGGGGAAAGCAACCAAATGTGAGAAAACCACTGCACATGACCCACAGGAGAAACTGTCCACAGATGGATAAGTGAGTATTGTCTGTATATACTCACTAGGTCAGAATCAATCAGAATTCAACGAAGGTAAACCATCAACCAAATTCATGAATACTGAGAATTTGGCTTCTCACCCTGGAATGTAAGATGCAGCATATTCCTGAGTGAGGTCCTAGAGGCTAACCCTCTATTTCTACTTAGAAATATAAAACAGAAGGGCACTCTCCAGAGTCTGACCTAGCAACACCTTTTCTTCCAGCCTGGTCAAAAATTCCCATGCTGGAGTCACTAAAGCAAGTTTCTATAAAATCTAATTATTTCCAGGTTATAGTTGCATAACCTGTTAAATAAAAAAGACAAACATGGAATGATGAGGTTCCTGCAAGTGAGTACCCAAAAAAATGGTCTCTGCTAATAACAAATGTACCTTAAAAAAAAAAAAAGCTGTTACTCACCCATCCTTCCCCCAGGAACCTAGAGACTGACTCCAGTCTCCATATAGGGACATCCTTTTAGCCTTCAAAACAGAAAGGAAGGGCCACTCTGCACCCATTTTCAAGTGTCTACCTTCATCATGGGTGTCAGAAGAGTCACTGAGCTCGGTGGGGATGTCTTCATTGTCATTGAAATCCAGGGAAGGGGAGTTCACAGGTGCGATGATCTCAATCTTCTCCCCAATGATGTTGTCGATGGCGAGCTCCTTCTCCAGGGACCCGTCGCCCTCCAGTACCTCTTCCTCCAGAGGCAGGCCATCAAACTGGGATGGAGATAGAGCAGTCACCCATCACAAGACTTAGGGACCTGGCCTTGGGAGCCCTCACATTCACAGTAGGAGCTGAGCTGGAGTCCACTCCAGGGTTTGCCCCAGCCCTGCCATGGAAGATGAGATCACCCAGCACCAGGTTCTGCCCCTCTCTCGCTTGCCATTAGACAGCACACCAAGCCGCATGAGTTGGCAGAGTTAGCTCCTTCAGTTACATAGGGTCTGTTCCTAGGGCCACATCAGCACCATGCTACAACACTGTCAGCCTACCTCTCACTAGTACCTTATTTTCTAAGAAGTTAAAAGGTTTCATAATCATTTTTGGATTCATTTTCCCATTAGCCCTAGAAGGGAAAGATATGATTCTTTACATTTTAAAAATAACTTCAGACAGAAAATGCAGACTAGGCATCCAATGAATGATGTTTTCATTCTAAGGCCAGGTGGTCTGACCCTTAAGCCACTGGAACACAAGGCTCTCTTTTCTGACAATCCTTTCCTGAGGAACCTCACCCTTTCTTTTATCTGCCAGCTCACACCTGGACACTCTTCCTTCATCAAGCTTCCATCTCCTCTCTAACCAGGTCCCAGAGGACAGAGGTCCTTCTTGCATATTTTTACGTCTTTTGCAAAGTCTAGCACAGTGGGAAAATAAATCAGGATTGATCTGGAACAGTCCACTGAGAACAGAGCTCACACAATGGACCTGAATGGTTTTCATCTGCTCAGAAGCCAAACACAATCATTATCTGAGACACTGAGAATCCAGCTCTGGATCCTGGGACCATCAGAATGGAGCAAGCCCATCTGCTTCAGGATGCCTCATTGTAGAAACTGACTACAATGTAACCAATCTACCCTCTACCCACTCCCCAGGTTAGGGTCTCATAGAGTTAACTAAGCTAGTACACACTGGCCACTACATAGGGAGTGGAAGCGAAGGGCTCACTGCCCATACCGAAACAGGGGCTTCGCTGCTCCCTGTGGATGTCAGTGTGCTGTTGGTGATAGATTTCTTGGGTAGCTGTGGACTAGCATCCAGCTTGGTCTCAATGCTGCTTTTGGATGAGCTGTCATTCACTTCATTTTCCTCTACAGGAATCTCCTCACAGTACCTAAAGAAAAAAAAAAAAAAGACACTATGAGTCCATGTTAACCTCAATGGTCAAGACTGCCAAATATCATAAAACCTTAGACCTATCTATCCATCCAAAACTATGGGCTTTCTTGCTTCATTGCTTTGCATATGATCTCCCTCTAACCACTCTTTACCCTGATGTAAAATTTCTGGCTCCATACTCACCTTTTCTAGGCACCCTCCTTAGATTTATCACTACCTAAATATGACCATTATTTGTCCTAAACTATCCTTTCCTCCCCATCACTGACATCCTAATCCATCTCAATTTGACCATTTGAATCAAACGTCTGGGCTTTGAGCATACATTTCCTTTCCCACATAGGACTCTGGACATGCGTGCCCTTTAGGGGTGCTACCCAGATTCTGGGTTATAACTAGTCAACTTCTTGGCATTATATACCTAAGAGGAAACCATTCTGGAGCTAAAAGTGGGTGCGCTTCTAGGGACCCTTCAGGGATGCCACTTGTACCCTCTTCCAAGGGAAAAATTGTCATTGTCATTATCAACACCTGACTTATACTTTACATATTATCTCATCTGGATGTATGACAGCTCTGAGTAAATCATTGTATGCATTTTAGAGAAAATCAAATAGATAGTCACAGAAGTTAAATGGTAACCACTATGAAGTGTCAGAAATTGCACCTGAGCCCAAGTCTATGTACTATACATTCGAAGCTCTTTCCTCGCTTTCTATAATTCTGTGCCTCTCACAATACCACCAAGCCTCCACCTACCTTTCCAACCTTCCATGTTTCTTAACATTCCAACAGCATGTGATACAGTGATATCCCTTTCTCCTTAAAATTTCCTTCCTTTGGCTTCTATGACACAAAACTCTCCTAGCATTCCTCCTACATCACCAGATGTTCTTTCATGATTTCTTTTGCTGCTTCTTCCTCTTGCTGAGTGTTCTCAGCCCAGTTTTTGAACTTTTTCCTATGTCCATTCAATCACTTGGTGGTATCAGCCAATCTCATGGCTATCCACTGAAGTTTCCAAATGTATGTCCCTAGCCCAGACTCCCCAGTGAATTCTACTCATATTCACAAATGCCTAAAAAACATCTCCACTTGAATAACAGTCATCTCAAACTCAAGTTGCCTAAAACCAAGCTCCTGTTCTTCCTCCACAATCTATTCTGCCTATGGTGCTGTCCATCTCAGTTTGGAACTCTATGCCTCACTTAGTAAATCCAAGAAAACCTTAAACCCACCTTTAGTTCCTTTCCAATCCATCAGCAAATCCTTCAATATATTTCTGGTTATATCTTCAAAATATATTCAAAAACTAACCAATTGTTGCCATTTCTACTGCTACCCTCCTGATCTAAACAACCATCACCTCTTATCTGAAAGATCTAAATTATTCAATAGCCTCTTAGCTAGCCTGCCCTTGCTCCCCCTTTGGTATGTTTCAACCCAAAAACCAGAGTGATCCTGTTAAAAAGTTAAGTCAGATATTATCAATTACCTACTCAAAGCCTTCTCATGGCTTCTCATCCCACTCTGAGTAAAAGGCAATCATCATTTCGGCCAAAAGGCTCTCAGAACCTGCCTCCTGACCCCTCCTCCTCCATGTGCCCTTTTCCCGTTTCACCAGCCACCCACTTACTGTTCCCTCTGCCTGAGAGGTCTTCCCACAGATATCCTCCTGGTTCACTCCCTCACCTCCTTTAGAGCTTTACCTATATATCATTCCCCAGTGAGGCCTTCACTGCCATCCTAGCCCCTCTAGGAAAGGCTCATGGCAGCTTGCCCTCTGCCTCTCTCACCCCATCGTGTTGAAGTCATCATCAGGGGGTACGTAGTCCTCGTCGTCACTGGTCAAGCCCAATTCATTCCCGTAGCACTGGTGAACAAAGTGCCAGAGCTCCTTGGGGCACAGGGGCTGCAGGGAACAACAGAGAATGATGCTTCCTTCCTCAGGACCCTACTCTACAGGGAGGCACTGAATTGGGCTGGACTCCCTTGAGGGTAGGAACAGCTGTACCCACTCTCCCTAGCGAAACTGAGAGTGAGCAATGCCTCCATGACAACATCACTGACCCTGCCCGCCACCCCCCCCTCAGAATCTCAACAAGATACCAATCTTCTGCCTAAGGATATGTCTTTTAGCAAAGCCAGGAACTTGGTGTGTTCCCTCAACTCAGGTTTGCATATGGGACTAACTGGCCCCTTGGTGGTAACTGTCTGCTTTTTGCTCCTATGGATGAGGTTCGGCATTAAGCAGCATAAACTGATGTTACTCTGGGGCCAAGGGGATCATGGAGCTTCTGAGGTTGATGTGGAATGAGCACCAGAGATCCCTTGAGCTAGTCTCCCTGACACTGTAGAAATTTTACGCTAGCAGTGGCCATGCAGACACTGCTGGATCACATCCAAGAATGAGGCATAACCTCAAAGGTGGCCCATTACATAATTAGACAGTTCCTGCAGTTAGAAAGAAGCCTACATTCTCATATTTTAAGGGGTGTCAAAGGTCATTGCATCTGATCCTCTGTTGACTAGCTGAATACTCCCTACTTTATTCTTAAGCAGAATCAGTTCACCTATAGTTCTATGTATTAGTTCCAGTGTTTCTTATTTCACTGCCTATCTACATGTTTTGCTCAAAAGCACTGTCCTAAAAAACATTAGCTCTCATGAAGTACAGAGTTTCAGGAAAGAGGCAAAAGAATGTCAAAGAACTAAGATCAGAGGTGACTACTATGAATGAGCCTTGGGCTGGCAGGAGGGGGAAAAGGTAGTAGCTATAAGTATGTGAAAAAGGAGGGCAAGAGCATAAGGAAAACAGAGGCAGTTAATATCTTATTTTTTTTTAAAATCACACTTAAAGAATGTTTCCCATCAACAGATTTGATAAAGCATCTGAGAACTCTCTAAGTCCATCCTTTCACAGATTGGCTTAAGAAGCAGACAGCTGGCAGGATGCTGTGAGCCAGGGTTTCAGTTTTCCAACTACAGAGAACTGCCCAAGACAGCACAGCCAGGGCTCATGGGGGTGGCAGCTCTGCTCTGGTCCTCATAGCACCAGAGGGAGGCACTCCTCTTTTATCTGGACCTCCTGCTCCTGTCTCTGGCCTTATGTCCACCATTCATCCTGCCTGGGCCACATGCGCCTCTCTGCCAAACCATGCCTTCCCCTTCTTAACAATTCACCATCTCCATGCAGCCTTCTCTGACCTGTTCAGCCTGGCTCAGCCTGTCTAGCTGTAGTCGGGATAAGCATAGTGAGCAGACCCTGCTCATCAGGCAGAACTTTTACAGTTACATTGTTAGGACTTTTGTAGAACACATGGATGACCCTGTCATATTTAGAAGTGACAGTGGTTGCGAACCATATATTCAAACCTGCCAGTGGAGGCTCAAATATGTTAACACTTTACCTTTATCGATGGCTAATAAAGGCAGGAGATCTCAGCTCAAATAAGTTACAAGGATTTATACCAAGGCTACAGACTTTAAAGTTAAAAGAAACTCTACATAATAAATCTACTCAATTTTCTTTAGATAGTAATGTTTGGGCTAGAGTCGAGTTAGATGCATTCCTATATCTAAACATATGTTAAGTATAATGTAATTATATTATATAATTTTTTTCTTGTGTTCTCTGCTCTGGCTTGGAGCTGTTTCTCAACCCTAGGGCATCTGAATGGGAGTTTTCTAAGGGCTGCCACCAACATCCCCATCATCTGCATCTCCCTTCAGTGTCCTTCAGACACTAGAGTAGTCAACTGGTGCTGTATTAATTCTGTTTTCCTAATTTTGATATTTTTGATGCTCTGGCATCTGAGGCCTTGCTGACTGGGGAGGGCCTACCCCTCCCAGGGTTAGCTGAGTCCTAATTTCTAGAGATAGGAAACAACTCGCTAAATAGAACACACCCTTCATGTGTAAACAGCCAATCCAAAGCTCATACCCCCAACCACCTTCTTATCTAGCTAGCTCTTACACTCCAGGCCAATATTCCCCTGCCCTCATACCCCAGGGACAGGTACCAGACAATTAGAGACAGTCTCTATATCCCAAAACCCTACCAAATTATTCAAACTAGCCAATCCTACATCCACTTGGCCTGCCTACCCTGTATCACCCATTCCTTCCCAGGAAACCATGATATAGGCTTTTGCTCATGCTTTCCTTGTGCTCTCTTTGCCTTCTAGCTGACCCTGGTGCTTCCCCTATGTGGTCCAGCATGGCATGACATGCCTCTGCTTCTAGGCATCTGTGAGCATAAAAACTATGGACAGTCATTTCCATGTATGTGTGTTTTATCATACCCGATTAAAATAAATCCTGGTACATTTAAAACAGTGGAACCGAAGTGCCTGAAATCGGTGAAGGCCCTGCAACAGGCAGCAGGAAAGCTGGCTGTTCATATGACAGGAAAGGCTACTCAGTGATACAGTCTGGTGCATTTCTGGGACTGGGAGGAAACATGGCTTCTTCGGAGCTTGCCGATACCCAAGGAAGAGTAACCTTTTCACAAGGCCCGCGCCCAAGGGGAAAGAACACTCACTGGATGCACATCCTCCTCAGGCTAAAGGAAGGAGCTTGGTAGTCCTTACCTTTTCAAGGAGAGCATTCTGCCACAGCCGGAACATCATCATGTATGTCCTATCCCGGGCACCAAATGAAGTAAAAAAGTGCTAGATTGGAAGAGAAAATGGCAAGAAATGTTTGTTAACACATTACAATATAATGAATGGGGACGTGCTGCTCCTTCCTCTAAAAAGGCTACAAATTTCACCCTCAAATACTACTGACTCTGTTACTCATGATCACAGCACAGGTATTCCGTGATGGGGATCATACAGGTATCTGGGACCTCTAACTCCCCACTGCAACCAAGTCCTTCAAATTTCACCCATACTTTCCTCAGTGTTTCCTCTTGTCTGAAGTTTTCACCTTTATAAAAAACTTCCTTCACCTATAAACTGGAACTGAATGAGTGGTGAGCTGTGAACTAGCCTAAAGGAAAAGAGAAGACAAATGTACTCACCCACTCACCCTTTTCACTCATTAATTCAACAAATATTTTAATGTTAGTATGTGCTAGGTACTATTCTACATGTTTGGGGCACAACAGTAAAGAAAATGGAAAGAGACTTCTTCTCTAATGGAGCTTACATATTAGTGGGAACCCTTTATAGCAGCGGTTCTCAACCTTTTTGGCACCAGGGACTGGTGCTCTTATGAGAATCCAATGCCTGATGTTCTGAGGTAGAGCTGAGGTGGTGATGCCACTGCTGGGGAGTGCAAATACAGATGAAGTTTCACTGGCTTGCCTGCCGCTCACCTCCTGCTGTGCAGCCCGGTTCCTAATAGTCTGATAAATGTAGAGAGGTACCACTGGGGACCCCTGCCTGCTTTATAACATGCAGGAAGAAACTGACAAAAATGAGGTTTTATGGAACATATTCTAGGTGCTTCACAAATGCTGCTTCATTTACACTATACAAAAACCTTGGAAAATAAACATAACTATTAATATAATAACTAATCAATAGAAACAGACTGATAAAGTTAGGTGACTTCTATAATCACAAAGCTGATTCATGCCAGAAACAGAATTCAAACCAAAGACTTATCTGAGCCAAAGTCTCATTATTCTTGTTACAGCCTGAGTCCAATAGCATTGTAGGCCTTGTGTTTGGCAGAAATCTAGTCCACTCCAAGCCCTGAAGCTATTAGTCTTCAGGCTCTGGTTAAAGATCACAGTGCCTTCTTTGCCTTAAATTTTATCTTCCACATTTTCCCCAAACCTATATGGACAATCAATTTCCTATCAGCTTCCTCATCCTTCTTGATGAGCTATGCTGACAGACGATATTAACAACTTACATTTGTATACTGCTCTACAATTTAGTGTTTTCAAATGTTTGATGTCCTTTCAACACTGTTAAATAGTATTGCTGGTTTCATTTTACACATGAGAAAATGAGGCACAGAGAGGTTATGTAACATGCTTACATTCACAGGACTCAACGTCAGGTGTTCTGGCTTCAAGTCCAATGTGCTGCCACTCTATGCTCGCCCCTGCTCAGACCCCAAACTCCCTGCCCACCATGGAGGTGGTTCTTGCAATCTGCATTACTTTACCGCCTCTCATCTCAATCCTATGGTCTCCCCATTAATGCAATTGACGGGCAGAAACACAGGAGTGGGGGAGAGGTTTGAGGGAGTGGGGAGTAGTAAGTCCAAGTTTAGACTCCACTTACCTTTTCTGAGTCAGTGCAAACTTGGATGGCATTGGGAATGAGACGAGCTGTTTTTTCTTTAGTCATAGAACAGATGTCTTTCAAACGAACGGTCAGCTAGCATTCCCACAGGGACAGAGATTGGATAACAAGCAAAAAGAGGCATTAATAGAGTCAGGCAAAGAGTGCTTACATGACTCCAGTTTAGGCAGAGGAAATTAGATCAGTCTACGTATTTCTAAACTTCCTTAGAGATCATCTAGTTTACCCATAATTTCAGAGGCCCCACAGCGAGGTGATGACTGAGCCTTACCTAGAGCCCAAGGGTGTCCTGATTCTGGGCCCAGGGAGCTTTCTTTCTCATTTCTACACAGTCTGATAAATGTGCAGAAGTACCATTTCTGTGCCACTTAGAGAAACAGAACAGTAGCTCTAGATAGAACCGTAAAAGTCATCTAGGTTATTTTTTCCCACTTTATTTTATGAGAAAATAGAAGCAAAGGAAAAACAAAGGACTAGCCTAACATCACACAGCTAATTAGTTGCAGAACCCTGAAAGTGTATAAGCCAGTTCTTCTGTGTCTCAAGGCCAAGGCCCTCTGACTCTACTATTCTGCCTTTGGTAGTGACTCTTGCCAAAAGCAGATTCTCATAATACTCTCTTCCAAACCCAGATGGATGTGAGGGGAAGACATGCTAGAGGAGATTTAGCCTCAAGACACAGGCATGTGATTTTGTTAATCATGAAAAGGCTTGGGTAGAGTATAAAGTCAACAAAGGGAAGAAAGTGGAGGCAGCTTGCTCAGCCACAGCCAAGGGAATAGTCCAAGGAAGCAAGCCCTGGGTCTTTACCAGAGTTTCCCAGCGGAAGATGTTGCTGTAGAAGCAGATCCAATTTTCAGAGAGGTAGAGCCGGCCCTGGAGAAGAATGTCTCTTTGCAGTGCACATGAGTAATCTGTGGAGGAACAGGGGACAGAGGAGCTCAGAGACAGAAAGCATTTTCTGCAAACTGCTATGAATTAGGCATACCGTCCCTCTCACTAGCATTAGGGAGCCCAACTGCCTGCCACTGATTAGATATGTTCAGACCAACAAGAAGGGGGTTCCAAAAACCTCACTGTCAGGAACAGGAAGGGCGTGAAACATGCCACTGCCTACAGGCCAAAGAACACCTGGGACAGTGGAGGGGAGCAAGGAAGCTAGAAGTAGGAAAGGTCTATAAAATCACTGAATGCACCTCTCCAGCCAACGATCACCCCACTCCTTCACTGCTGGGCCATCTGCAGAGAGAAGAGTGGCAGTGATTCTTCCCAGGTTGGGTTCTCTCTTGAGGCCACCACACATGGGTGCTCAGTCCTAAGCCCCAACCACTGGAGTCATTGCTTTAGACGTCTCCTCTCTCTGTTCCCAGACAGACTTTCTCCTGGGTTGGCTCTTACTTGGAACCTCTAGACAGAAGCAGCCTGAGTGCTATCCTAGGACTCCTGAACCTCCTTCCTGACCCCCTACACCCAGGTCACCCAGCTCACCAACAATGAGGCGCTCCGTGTCTGGAAGTTGCTTAAAGAGCTTTCTGAAGTCTTCATTTCTCTGTTTGTAAGTGGGGCTTAACACCTGCATGACAATGGCCAAGGTTAGTGGGATGTTCCCAGTTTCTGCGGAGTTGGGGAGGAAGGTGCAGGAAGAGCACCTGCTTGTGTGTTTAAAAGGCAAAGATGAGGCTCAGTGATCCCATACACTCTAGGAGGTCAACAGGCAAAGGGGGCTCAGTGTGGGAAAACATTGTGGAGAGAATTTGATACTGTGAAAAGCTTTGTATCTAACATCAGTCAGTGAGAAAAAGTCAAACATACTACTAAGCAGGTCCCACATTACATCCCAAGAGGACAAAGGAAGGGGGGATACCTTTAGGGAGCTTCCTGGTACCCACTACATCAGCTATTGCTTCTGCCTGCAGGAAGCACCACTTGACAGTAAAGCAGGGGCCCAAGGGTCCCCCAGAAAGACCCAGCATCTGATAGTGCCCAGCACACCCCTCAGAAAGATGTTATCATGACTAACACAGTAAGCACTTGGTGTATATGAAATTTGTCATTGGAAAAAGAATCATAAAACATAAGACGAGTACAATGTTATGTGTGAATTATATCTCAAACTCAGAGGAAATTGCACTTTTACAAAGACTATATTAAATGACAAAAAAAGAAAAAAGAAAAAACAAGAAAAAAAAGAGAAAAATCCCAGAAAACTAGTATTAGAATAAGCACACAAATACAAAATCTAAAGGCACATCGGGCACCCAACCTCATTCCCTCACCATTCTTGACAAAATTATCTAATCTAACCCTTATATTACTGATAAGGAAACTATGGCCAGAGGGAAGGTGTCTGCCCAAGGTCCCCCAGCTGGTCAGAGGGAGATCTCTCAATCTTTGGTCCTTTGCCCACCCCCTACCACCACCTGTCCCTCCAGATGGCCCTGAGCCCACCTAGCTTTTGGGGTGCCTCAGTGAAGACTCATACCCAGAAACGGCCCTGGCAGATTCTCCTTGGAAATAGCATAAGCTAACTGAAAAGACAGAAATCCTGCTGTTCCAAGCTTACAATCTTAGATTCATGAAAAGAAACAAATGTGCCCTGTAGATTAAAGTCAGCAAGGATGATGCATAAAGACAGTGCACAGTGCAGGAAGAGCCATGCTTCGCGACACCTACACTCCGCCCAGGCGGTTCGCTGACCAACTTATACCAGGAGCATGTGCATGCGGATGGACTGTCCTAGTGATGGTGACAGATGCGTCTTGGCCATTTACACTTTCTCACCCGCTTCCCTGGGAATCCACTGGCATACAGCTGTTGTGACAATGGAATGAACTTTGGACTATTTGTTTTTTGTCTTTCTGAAAAGCTGAATGGCCCACAAGGAAGCTGAGGCTGTGGCCAGGCCACATTCACAGCATGCTCTGACTATATGAGCTAAGTGACCTGATGGCTTATTAGAGGAAATAGGAATTTCAGCAAATTGGAGGAGAGAAAATGGCATGACTTCAGTTTAGGGAGATTTTCTGGGAGAAAGGGAATGCAGTGCTTTTAACTACTTTGTCTATAGTTCATCTGAAACTTTTGTTTTGGGTTACTTATAAAAATGAGTTGTACTTGCAATAGTGGATACCCTGCTACCTTTGCCAAAGCAATGCTATCTAGTAGAATTCTAAACTTCGAGAATTACCTGCCATATGTTTGAACCAAGTATCAGGGTCACTGGGAATGAATATCTGGAAGCCAGCCCACTTTGTGACTTCCATGGCTAGAAAAGACCCAGAATACAACATGCCTGGTCCATGTTACTTGTTACTTTCAAACTGATATTGAGATATCCAATTTAAATGGCCTTCTGGCCTTATAGAACAGAGTCTGCACACTGAAAAGCCCTGCTAGACCATCAGTAAGTTCTAACTGACCTAACTGACCTTTTAGAGCTACAATCATGCTAACATGGAATGAATTATTACCACACACCAAGTACTGTCAGAGGCCCTACACATACAGCATTTCATTTGACCAGAGGGTTGTTTTTATTACACATGAGGAAGTTGAGGCACATAGAGGTGAACCAACTTGCTCAAGGAATGTGGTTACTAAGTGGGAGAGTGGACTATGAACCAAGGCAGTCTGACCCAGAGCTCTTGGTCTGAGCCATCACTCTACCTGGCCTTAGGGTCCTTATGCCAAGAGGGAAGCAACAGGGATGCCCCAGCAGAACACACCCTCTTAGGGACAAGATATTTACCTACTTTGGGCCGCCTACTAGCCTTCCATGCCCACGGGTGGGTCTTTTTTGGGGAGTGGGAATAAAGTTTGTTTTACCAGATGAAAAAGTTCTGGAAATTGATTGCATCACAGTGTGAATATACTTAACACTACTGAACTGTACACTTAGAAATAACTTATGAGAATTTTGTTATGTGTATTTTACCACGGCTCCAAAATCAGCCTGAGGGCAAGCCTACCAGGTGGCCACAAATCCCTTTCAGAAGAAACTGGACATCATGCACCCAACCGCCTGAAGACTGGCGGTCCTCCTGTTTCTGATGTTCTTTCCATATTGCTCTCTCACTCTTGTTTCTCTCATCTTCAGTGAGAACTCAGACATCTACAGAGGTGGAGGTGCTAGGAGTCTGGTCATAATCTTCCAACCTCTCCATTCCTTGGAACAAGGCTGTGGTAAAAAGGAGGACAAGCCTAATCCTAATCTCTGAAGTCAGCTGGTTCTACAAGGACCAGATTGGGTGTAGTGACTTCTTAACCCAGGCCTGCAAATAAATGCCCTGATTCTACCAGGCTGCCAGTGTGGATGGCAGGCAAGCCTTAGCCTCCTAGAGTCTAAAGTAGAGACAATATGATCAGCCTGCCACTTTATATCTTCTTGACACAGGAGAACATGACCCTCTTCCTCCCACCCCATGCTCTGAAAGCAATCTCCTCCAAGAGCAAGGCTCACCTATTTTAATTTAAAATGGCCAAAGAATTTTGATTTAAGGATTGTCAAATCTGGGGTCCCCAGGTAGCAAGGCCAAGTGGGGAATGACAAAGGTGTAACAGAACTGTCACACAGGCACAGAGAAATGAGGTTGCACACTCACGGCTGGGATTTCCTCAGATCCATGCCAGCAACAGAGTTCCGCACCACCAGATATCTCCGTAACCTTCTTCAGGTACCACTGCAAAGGCTGGCTGTCCTGCTCCAACAGGAGGCTCCAGAGGACCCCAGATTCCGTCAAAGATTCCATTGCTCTCCAAGGCTCCACCTCTCAGTGGAGCCCAGCTCCTTGAGCTGATTCCCTTCTGTCCCCGCAGGACGAAAACAGGAGAGCTCGCCTGGGGTGAATGCAGATGCGTAACCTCTGGCTTCTTGGCAGAGGGTCTATGTGACACTGACTGACTTCCTTTTTTCTCCTAGAGCTTTGTTCCCAGCACAAAACTTTACAAGTGGGAGGGTGCGGTCAGCATGGTTCTTGAGACAACCTGGCCAGCCAGTCTCCCATGGCCGGGTTCTGCTTCACCCTGCTCAGCTCCCACAGTGTAGCTGGTGTTTGGGCTATAGGCAACTCAGAGTGCATGTGAAGCCCTTTCTTCTGGTCAGTGTGGACAGCCACTCCGAGATGCCAGCTGAGGCCAGAGGAGGCAGACAATACAGCAGGTGCACAGGGCTGGCTAAGGACTCTGAACAGCAGTCCCCTGGTGGATAGGCAAACTGTGCAGGGAGAGGATGATCCCACAGCCAGGTCCAGAGGTTGACCCCAGCGGTTATTCACACATAGCAGAGTGGCTCATACTTGCTCTGAAACTCTAACGATGCACAGGTCTCCAGCTCTATCTGGCCTGTCCTATGAGGCAGCCCGTTCAATGTGTAATCTCTACTCTGGGTGGACACTGGTTGCTCTGAGTCACTGCCCTCACCCAGGGAGAGTGGCCACCAATGGCTGTGACAAGAGGGCCAGCTCTCATTCCCACCCCTACACACACCCCCTTTTTCCCTCACAGACCCTGATCCTCTTGGCTAACTAGCAAATAACTTCTTTGTTAGTCGCTGGTGCCAGGAGGGAGGACGAAAGGGAGGCAGGGTGGGTGGGCAGGCAGAGAGCCCTACACATGCTCCAAATTACAGGATCTGGGGATGGTACTGGCCAACGTCCTCCAGTAACCCCTGGCCTGCCTAGATGGACTCCCAGCAGATGCTTCCTGCAATGGAAAGTAGCTGGCCAGGGCGCCAAGTTAGGGAGGGGGAAAAGAAGGTACCAGGACACTGCTGTTGTGATATCTGAAATGTGAGACTCAAACAGCCAGGAACTTCTTGCAGACATACTCTCCCCACACTGACCCCTCCATCTACCCATTTCCCTATAGCAGCAGCAGCAGCAACAGCAACAGCAACAGCAGCAGCAGCAGCAGATTTCAAGTTTAACTTATCTCACTGCAGACATGCTAACTGGAGAAGCTGGGCAGGCTGCCTGGAGAAGTTGAGGTCAACAGCTCCAGGGACTGTTTAAGGCATCTCCTTCCTTCCCAGGGGGCCCGGCCCTGTCTCCAACACTAGCAAGAGGGGGATCAAAGACAAGAGGATTCCCTGCAGCTGCTCAAACCTGAGGGACAAGTAACAATGCTAAAAGCAGAGAATTTGGCCCCAGGTCAGAAGCAGACAGCCCAATGCAGGGAAGCTGATATCTGGGGAGAGGAATGGGAGCCAGGCCAAAGGGGGCAAAAGGAGTTCCAGACAGAAAAGCTAAGGGCAGGGATCAGGCAGCACTGGGGCTGGGAAGACTTGGATTCCCAGGAAAAGTTAGACCTTTGAAACAAATGGGGCCCTTCAATCACCCTCCCCAGCTATACCCACCTTGCCAGGAGGGTTTCAAGCATCTACATGATGAATGGTGCCTTTTTCCTAGGAGTCTCAGTAATTTGATGCAGCAACACTCAGACTTTAGTGTGCTTAAAAATGACTTAATGAATGCATTGAAAATGTAAGTTCTTGACTCCCAAACTCAGATTTTGATTCAGAGAAACCTGATGTCTCTCATTTAAACAGTGTTGGAGAAAGCAGAGGAAAGTCTTAATCCTTTGCCAAACGTCTGTACCCCTCTCTCAATGTACACACCCGGGATGCAGCCACTGCCTCCATCCATCACGCCACGCAGGGTAATTACCACATCAGATCACTATCCTTTCCAGGAAGGATGTATCCCTCAAATAGATTTATATCTTCTACAGCATTCAGTATGATGTGTTTCAAATATCAGGTGCTCGAAAACTATTTACCAAATGCATGTAATCCTTATACACCTCTAAAACTGTTTCTATTTACATGGCATCTATGAGCACACGCCCACCGATGTCCCCAATTCTATATGCATGACTTCCCAGCACCCCACCCCTGCCAAAACTCTGTGAACCAGACATCTGAACTTCTCTCTGCCACATGTCAGCCCTGCCCTCAGTTGTCATAAGATGACTCAGCAATTCCATGGAAAATGTCCAAGATGATCAGAGCCTCTTCCCTGGGCCACACCAGAACCCAAAATCTAGGTTCACAAGGGCTGATCCTTACACTAATTCCCCAGAAAACTGAGAATTGCTGTGGGCCAAATGTAGAGGTGACTCTGGGTTACAATGGGGTGAGGGAGGTGCAGGATACACAGAGAGAGTCTAACCCCTGGGAGAGAGTCTCTATGTGTCACCCTTCCTCTCCTACACTCCCTCACATAGTGGGGGAGGAGTGGGGGACAGAGTAGCAGTAGCTCCAAGTCTGAGAAGAGGGAATTAGCCCTTGGCTAAATATTAACTCTTGGGCAAACACTGGAAGCTGGGACCAAGTGGTACCCCCTCGCTGGGTACAGCAGGGAGGAGGGAGGATGGGGAGGAGCCCAGGAGAAAAACAGATGAATTCTGGTGGAGTACCAGCCTTGCCTAGGAAGAAACCAAAGGCCTTCCAACCAAATCTGAGTAGAGAGGAGCCAGATGTGGGATAAGGGGACAGTAGAGACAGGGGGAGTAATTGAGCAAAGAAAAGAGAGGCAGGGTGGGTATGGGTATAATACAGAAAAATAAAGAGAAGTGGGAGATGGGACCATCCTATGGAAAGTTGAGGATGGCTATGAGGAGCAGGGGTCAAGAATACGTTTCGATATAATGGGTAAATAACAGAGGGGAGATGAACGGGGTAGAGGTAAAGGAAGCAGAGTCAGTCCAGGAAAAATAACAGCAGGCCCCCAAAGTTGTCACTGGTAGACCCCTTTTAGCACTTCTACTTCACTATCCCCAGGACATGCTAATTTCATTCCTATAATGCTTTGTTCTCTTGCTCCAATCTTATACCTGCCAGACCTGCTTGGTCACTCCACAGGATGGGCTCTGTCCCTTCCTCTTCACCAAAAGCCCACATCCCTAACCAGGGGCAGCGGGCAACTGGGGTGCTAAGTTGGGGCACCTATCCTCCCATCTCAGAAAGGCTCTTTCCCCGGGCTGCCATGGAGATGACTGACCCCCAGGAGAAAGGTGAGGCAGATGAGGACAGTACCTCTGCCCACCTGAGGCACCAGGGAGACCTATGCGAATGTTGGCTTTGTCTGAGATGCAAGCTCACTGTGCCTTGCAGGGGCTATCTTCAGAGACAGACTGTACCCCTTCAACTTCCAACTCTGCCTTTGGCTTCCTGATGAAGCTAAAGCCCAGTTTCTGCTTATTCCTTCAACTCATGTCCACTGGAGCAACACAGCCCAAGCTAGGGACCTTGATGAATAAAAACTGGGATGGTCAAGTGGGGGGAGTAGGTATGATCAGGCCTGGGAGAGACTCAGGGCAGTTGTAGATGGCATGGCCTTCAAAACTCACTCGATGTGACCATTGCTGGCCAGAGACCAAAAGCTCTTATACCTCAGTCTTTCCACATGTCTCTGGGGTCCAGTTACTTCCCCTCATGGAATCTATTCTTTAGGCCAACATGGGTTGTCATCATGGCTAAAGAGGTAAAAGTAAAATGCAGAAGAGAGACAGGTGAAAGAGGTGGCTGGGGAATAGCAGGGAGGTACTGGTTGGCTTCCTCTTCTGTCAGACCCAAGGTACTCCAACAGGCCTGAGATGTTCTCCCAACAGTCAGCAACCCTGCACTGACTCTCACTGTCCTGAATCTGGTTAGGGCATTTCTAACTGTCCTTAGTGCATGCAAAGGGGATTGCAAAGCCTATACCTACTGGAAGGACTTCCAGAGCAACGATGGGGCCTTGGGCAGCAGAGCAGCTTCAGTACTACCACTAGTGTCAGGACAGAGATTACAGAGAGGGCTGTCAGCAGCACTGAGAAGAGGAGATGGGGTGTCTGTCCTTTCCAAAGGCCAGAGTCCAATCAACTCAAGCAACTTGGGCAGGGAAGAGGACAGAGAAAACTAAGGGAAAACAGAGAACCAGGTCAAATGCCTCCTAAAAAACTGGGAATGGACTACTGGGGGGCTGTTCTGTGGATGGGGTGGTGGTGGAATGAAGTTTCCTTACGGGGACTTTGTATACAAACACATAGACACACACGATGCAATGCATGAGCAGGTTGCCTAGTCATCCAAGGGCACAGGGCACTGGGAGTAGAGGGGCACCTCACTCCTGTGTGTACTGATCCAGGTGGCTCTGGAAAAACGTCCAGGTCATAGCTTCCTAATCAAACCAAGGCCACCATGCCCAGAGAAACAGCTTCACTGGTACCAACAGAGTGGATACATATGAGAGTGACAATCGCTGTGTAGAACAGAAACCCTGGAGTGGATAAACCCAGAGCCATGGCATTGGTCTCAGCCTCAGGAAGAGAACAGGATTTTAACTGGAGGAGGGGGTCCCAGTGTTCCTTGAAGCTGGCCTCTCCAGGGCTCTACCCACTATGGCAGCTGCTGATTATCCTCTGGATATGGAAACACATGAAGAAAAAATGAAAAGATAAACTAGACACAGCTCCTGACATCTGTAGCTCAGGCCAGCTAGAGGTCCCTGTCACTTCTCAGCTTCCCACTGTTTGCTTAGCTTCTGCTTCTTCCTCCCAATGTCTACCTGTCATTTCTATTTCCTTCCTCCGTGTTGTTCTGTTCTATTCCCTGTCCCGACCCAAGTCAGGAGAACCACAGAGATGTTTAGCAGAACTGGGAAGAGGGTAGTACTGGGTTACAGAGGGCAGACACAAGGTGCTATATCCACCTGGAGACCCTAAATCAGAAAGCAGAGGAAGAGGGAGCAACACCAAGAAATTTGTAGATAGGTCCCAGGACATCTGGTGCCACCGAGTTTCTGGAAGGACCTCCAGCATGACAGCCTGAATCACAGAGAGGAGAGGTCAAGAGGGAATCACTAAATTCTGCTCAGCAGAGTCCCCTGTGCACTTGGCCTCTGTGAGTTAATGATCTGTGCTGGGTGGAGAGTCAATTATGTTCCTATAATTCATTCAGGTTAAGGGGTGGAGGTGAAAGGAGACAGCCTAGGATTAATAGGGTGAGAGGGTGAGAGACAGGAAAGGACTGGGAAACAAGTGTATTATAAGACAATATTATAAGGACATTTGCAGAGTGAGGGCCAACTGCCTCTGCATGTCTCCAACTGCAGGTACAATGAGTGAGGAAGCAGGTCTCCAGCCACGCCTGGCTGGCTCCTCTGCTGTCTCGCTTATCTGTCATCAGAACCCCTGACTTCTGTGCCCCTGGTTGGCAGCCGGCTCTTCCAGCCAAGAGGCAGCATCTATTTCTAGCTATCACTCTACTGAGTGCTCAGATGCTAGCTCTTATGTGTGGAGCCAAGGGAGAAGAAATCAGAGGTTAAAGGATGGCAGAAAGACAGAAGAGAGGAAGTAAAACCTGTGAGAATTGGAAAGAGAAAGCCAGCCAGAAGACTGGAAATCCGAGAAAGGCGAGGTAAAATCAAGATGGAGAAAAGGAAAAAAAAAAAAAGAAGAAGAAAATGAAGGCGGGGGGAGACAAGGAAAGGAGACATGACATGGAAGTAGAAAAGCCTGATGGAAAGAGCAAAGAAAAGATAGGAGAACATGGAGCCTAGCAACAAGGATAAAGACCTGCAAGATTCAATTTGTATGCTTCCATTGCCTCATGGGTCTGAACGTGTTTCCGGTTCCCCTTTGGGGGCACTAATTTTGCAGTACTGCTCAGAAGCGTGGAAGGTTTCATTAAGCAAAGAATGCTGGAATCCCCACACAGCTTCTCAGAAAGCACCCTCACTCTCTCACCTCTCCTCCTGTACATAAGGAGCTTCTCTCTCCACCAGGATGTGAGCTTTAAGCAGCAAAAGGACCAGAAGCTAGGTGGGTCCAAGGGGGAGTTCTGGGAATGAAGGCATTGAGTCTGCCTTATCCATGCAGGCCACCTCAGCCCTCAACTCCCCTTCCATCAACACAACCCACCAAGTTTGTGCCATTTGTGCCAGCTGGGACTAAGCCTGGCAGGCCAATCCATCTGCCAGGGAGAGGCAGGCCCACTCAGCAGCAGGTCAGAAGTCATAGGGCTCACTGACATGTGCCTGATTTGGGGAATCAAGAAGCTGTGTGGGAAAACATTCTTCCCCACCCCCTCCAACACACATATGTGATTCTGATCCAAGTCCCTACATTAAACTCAAGCCTCTCCTCTATCCCATCCTCATCTTTCCCATCCCTTGAGTGTCTTCCACCTCTATCATCTCATCTCACACCTTCTGCATGCCTAGGTAACCTGCTGAAGTAGAGCCTGGGATTAAGGACAGGGAAAGGTGGCATCTATGTGATCAGTCAGAATCAGTGTGGGGAAAGGCAGGCTCAGAGATGGATAGACAATGACGTGAGGCCCAACCATGGATAAAAACTGCCAGTCCTTCCACTGTGCATTCCCAGAGGACAGGGGCCAGCTGACAGACTTCAGCCAATTGCTCCTCAGAAGAAAAGTTGAAAATTCTGTGGTCCAGTCTATGTGACCAAGAGGACGTAGCCTTTGCAGGGACTGCTTGTTTCACAATGCAGTTTCTGGGTATGAAGCAGCTGGCTGAACCATCCCCATGGATAATACCAGGCTATACCTTCACAACTTTGCCAAGCACAGACCCAAGCACAGTGGATATCTCTAGAAGGAGCATGCCCTTGGGGCTATTGAGGTACACCTTGGCGGAGGTGGAGAGTCAAATTCCATTTCATGGGACGTCTCTATACTACTGGGGCAAGTTTTCTGGCTGCATTTCCTCTAAAATGTCTTGGTTAAGGGTAGGAAACTGTAGCCCTAAGTTCAGGCCCAGGGCTGCCTCAGTCCCAGAATTCTGTCTGGTCTTGGGATACCTCCCTGACTGGTCTCCTCCAATAAGTCTTAAGGGCCTTGCCCAGGAGTCTTGGGAAGGATAAAGTTTGCCAGCTCTCCTTGGTCTCCCTGAATCAAACCTTCCTCCACCGGCAGTCCTGTCCTGCTACACAAAATCACCACTGTATCTGGTTTTTGATGTGGGGCAGGGCTGGTCAAAAGAGAAGACCACCCTTCTCGGCCCCTCAATTTGCTCTAGACCACAGCAGCCTGACTGCACTCCACACTTCATGTCCTGACCATGTCCACGTCCATGTCCATGCCCCTCCCGCTCCACATGTACCAACAAGAAGAAAACAGAGATACTTACATTATACCAGCTCTGGCTTTTCTGAAAGGACAAAATAAAAGAGAAGGTAAAATTAGTCAGGGAAGAGACAATGGGCATGGCCAGGGTATTCCTGACACCAGAAGGAAGGTTACACAGACAGCAGAGGGCCGACAAGGAGAGGAATCCAAATGCAGCTGAATACTTCCCATGTGGCTGCTTGGGAGGGCCCCTCCTTTCTCAAGACAGCTCCAGAAGGAAAGCCCGGGGAGCAGTCCATGCTGGAAGCTCTGCCGTGTTAGGGTGGCAGGCAGTGGCAGCACCAGCTAGAGCTCAACTGGAAGGGAGTCAGAGCCCCCATCACAAGGTCCTTCTGATGGGGGAAGGGATGCGTGGCAGGCATCCAAGACCCAGTCCCCAATGGGCCCTGACCAGAAGCAAAGTGCAGATGGAGACCAAGCCAGCCTTCCGCTCCAAGTCAGCTCTTCTGTAGAAGGCAGGATGGGACACTTTGGTGTAAGGAAACAAAAGGGACTGCTGTGCTCTCAGTGAGAAGGTGAGTAAATTCTTCTTCCTGCTCAACAACTGAGAGATCACCCCAGTAATAATGGCAGGGAAGGGGCCAGGGGTTCTGTACCAGGAGGAAGGTTAAAGCACATAACTGCTAATGATCCTCCCCAACTTAGTGGTGCCATAATCAATACCAACAAAACCAGGCTGCACCCCAGCTCCAGAATTCAGGTGCTCTCCAGTCCCAGCCCTGGGCAAAGGTTACTCATTTTTATGGTAACTAAGTTTTTTAAGGAACGAGGATGGATGGCTAGCATTGTATCTTGTCTGTCTCTGATCTCGAAGGCCTGGAGTCCTTTATGCACATCTCACTTGGAAGATGGGCAGGTAGTAATCAACACATACACACACCTGCCTAGGCCTCATCCCTTGAGGTGCTGATCCAATAGGTTTAGATGGGTGCTGGAGTATTTCCAGTTTTAGAAAGCTTGCCAAGGAGGTTATTCAGGTGGAGAATCACTAGAGAGAGGAAAAGTCTTCCTGCAGGTCAGCATCTTAACTGTATACAGAGGTGTGGATCCTGGACACAATTAACGACCGCCTGGTCTTAAGGGACCCTGACTCCTAAGGAAAGAGGGCAGCTACCATCTCAGGATGTTTGTTGCATGTGTGCCTGATGGGGTGGAGTGTGGGTGAGTGTGTCTGTGGTGAGGAAAGCATGGTCATGCGATCTCTCCCTCTCTAGTTTTCCCATTCCCCCAGAAGAGCTCTGTAGAGACCGTCAGCCTTCACTCCAAAGGGGACCTGTGTCAGCAGAGGCGGGGACAGGCATGGGTGGTGCTGCCTGACTGGTTTCATTTCATCCTCACACTTGCTCTCATGGCCAGAATGTGGCCAGATGGGCAGATGGCAAGAGAGGCCCTCAATCCCCCTCTGCAAGATGCTCTCCAAGGTCATTCCCCAACAAAGACTGCCACCATGGCCCATCTGGAGGTTATATACTCCCGCCATAGCCTCATCTCCTCCTCCAATCCAGAGGTCACAGGAGGTAAAGAGGTCAAATTCGAACATTTAAAACCAACTATTTCATCACTGAGGGAGCTACTGCCACATGGGAATCCTGGACCTGGAACTGAAAATTAGTCTGTGAGGATTTCAGCATTGGGACATTCCTGGGTCCTGACTCTGAGATCATAGGGCATGAGGCTGTGTAGATATTCACTAAAATAAATTCCTCAGCAGTGGAAAGGCATACTCTGGGAACTGCCAGCCTTGGCTGCCCCAGTTTGTCTGCATTTCATCAAGCCAAAGCCAGGTCATCAGATACCTGCTTCCAGCTGAAAACACTCTCTGTGCCCCTCTCTGTAGCTCCTCACCCTCTGTCCTGGCTTTTATGTAAGACCCTAGGAGAAAAGGGAGCAACAAGAACTTGAACTAGGTGGGGGAGCCCAAGATATTTTATGATTACACCTGCACAGTACTCTCCCTTCTGCCTCAGATAAATAGAAGATGTTCTCTTTTCATGTACTGCCACACAGATGAGTGACCTTTCTCAATCTGTTTGTAACAAGCTACTTCAGAGTGACAGAGTCACAACCAGGAAACCTGTGTCCCATCTCTAACTAGGTGTGCGATATCTTTGGTGGAATGCTTGCTCTTTTCTAAAGGGAGTAAGAATGCATGCTCTCAAGTAGAGAAATGTGAAATTTACCATCAAGAGCAAAGACTTTTGTCTCTCAGCATGAGACTCTACCCTTAACCAGCTATCTTTGCACAGCTTCTTCTGTATCTGCCACCATTGTGGATGCCACTGGGAAAAATGGGTGTCCACCCCTCCAGCCTAATCCATGGTAGTCTCTGAGAACACCCACTGTGGGCATGAGTCCCAGAACTCTGCCCAGCCTCTTGGGGACAAATTTGATCCTTGAGGCTCTGAGTCCTGACAGGGAGGGCCTGGCCCATGGAGGCAGGGAGCCAGAGGGGCTCTGGGCCTTGGAAGTGAGAGCACGGGTGTCCACTGGCAGGAAGGAGGCTGCCTGCCCTTGTAGGTTCACTGAGATGTATCTCCTTGGGACAGAGGCATGGAAAGAACAGAACTAGGGAGTGAGAATGAAAATTTCTTACAAGTTATAAATAGATTTGGCTAAAAGGGTAGCAGAGAGTCAGAAAAAGTACCCAAAGACAGAGAGCTGTTGGGGATGGGGAGCTGAGCAGAGCATGTTTCTATTGCCTCCTAGAAGTGGACTGAAAAGCAAGTGTCTAAGGGAATGCAAGGCTCCTGCAAACAGACCCAAGTTCCCTAGAAAACACCTCCCCATTGCGAAGGCTCTGGGAGTTTGGAAGATGAGGGCTGAGGGGACAAAGGTGGGGGATGAGAACTCTACATCTAATAGAAGTTAGGAGAAAAAACAACTTCTTACTTTGATCAGGTTAAGTCTGTCATACTGAAAAGGAAACCACAAAAATTACGATTGAAAAACAGAAAAAGTCAAGGGGAAAGGAGCCCAGAGACACACAGCCAGGGTGACCAACACACCCGGTGCAGGGAGGGTTTACTTGGGGTCATGGGCACCTTTTCTAGGGCTGCCAGAGATCCGGAAGCTGGCGGGAGCAGGAAACGGCCATTGGCTCCCTCTAGGGGCCTCAAGCCAGCGCTACAGAGCAGAAGTTGGGTAGCAGCATAAATTCAAGGGGTCCTAAGAAGTGAATACGACTTGACGTCTTCTAGCCCATTGCTCTGGTCAGGGTTGCCCCTAGGAAAGCTCAGCCTCGGCAGGAGAGTTAGAGATACACCGAAGAGGGACATTACTGACCATCTGGTCCAACTCCTACACATTAACACCGGAAATGGAAGGCCTGACAAGGGAAGATTGACAAAGAGTGTGAGGCCTGGCCCAGGGGAAAGTGGAAGCATTCTCCAGCTTGCCTGAAGATACATGCAGTCATCTCCTCTATGAGGTGGACTGAAGACAGGGAGTGAGGTGGCCTGGCTGTGATAATAGTGACAATAGCTCCAGCCACAGGATCCCTTGCCATGGCAACACTAGGTCAACCTGAGACAATGTTTCAACAGGGGAAGAGGTATCCCCACCACACAAGCACCCTCTCCTCTTCCCTTCACCTCACCTCTGCAGCTTTCTCTCACTTTCTTCTCACGACCCTGGCCTGTATAGAACATAATTCCTATATTGGTTTTCACGTTTCTTTACTAAAGTCACCGTGTTCCACACACACATTTCCCAGACCGATCACAGCTGCTACCACTTCCACCTGGTGTAGTAGGGTGCCCTCTCCCACAAATCAGTCCTATTTTAACTGCAGTTAGATGATGGTGGTGTTAGTGGTGATGGTCATGATTGGTGAGAATGGGGTGGGGAATGGCTATCCAAAGCCAGAGAACTCAGACAATATGTGTCTACTGCAGACAGGCACTGCCTCACTCAAGCTCTTCAAAGGGGAAGAAAACCTAGAGTCCCTCAGTCACCTTTCTCTTTAGCCCCTTGAGAAACAGGCCAAGGTTAATGTACAGTTCATGCTCAGCTCACGGTCCCTTAATAATGCCTTATTTTGCCTCTCCAAAATCTCAGAGTTCCAGCCTGACTTAGAGCACCTGCTCCCTGAAATATGTCCCACGTATGAATTAGTCTCCTGCCTCCGAATTCCCGTAACATCCCAACCAGTCCTGTGGTTCTACAAATCAGGTTTGGTTTATGGATAATCTGGGCAATTTCTTATCTCCCTCCCAAACTGTATGCTGTTTTTCACACTGGTTTCCCAAAGAAGACCTACCATTTAGGAGCTTCATTACTAGGAACTCATATAAACCCATCGCCTGACTAAAAGAGGCACTCTGTTAAGTGGTGACTAATGACCATAAATAGATATTGCTTTGGTTACTGTGTTCCTTGCTAGGCACAGGGTAAGAAGGTAAGTAAGAAGGACATGCTTGCATCCACCAAGACACCTGAGCACAGAGAACTCCTTCTGGCTTCCTCACCCCTTGTGAGTAAGTTCCTCTTTCCTTGTCCACAGCCAGTCACATTCATTTAAAATCCTCAGAGCCAAGATGTGCTTTTAGTCTGAAAGTCACAGACTGTAGGATGAGTCCTATAGCCTCTTGTTCGCTCCTCAAGAAAGACAATAGCTTTCACTCTCCTCCTCCCCAAAACACTAACCGGGGGCTTGAGACTATTATTAAGTCATCCCTCGGCATTCTCTTCCTCTACATCCCATCCCCTTTCCCTGTGGATAGTGCATTCTGACCTTGCCAGTTTAAAGCACCTATTGTTCATCCTCCACTCCCTTCAAGTTCTCCTCAGGGCCATGAAATCCTGGGGTCCTGAGCAAACTCTGGCATTGCCTCCCTAACCTGGCAGCATTTCTATGGGGCCTGACAATGGCTATTATCAATGTCCACCAACCTCCAGGTTCTGACACCATGGCTTTCTTGGAGAAAATTTCTCCAGTGATCAGTGTCCAGCATCCTAAGAACATCAGGAGCCCCTAAGCTAGGTGGTGAGTGGAAGCGATAAGCGGTACTCAGGCTGAGCAGCTCTCAGCAAGCAGGCAGAGGGAAGGAGGGTATCAGGTAGAGCTCTTGAGGTCACTTTCTTGCATCATGGAACTCAACTACTGGAATTCGTCACCTTCGAACAACTCATCTGGGGAATCAAGAATCACCCACCAAAGCAGGTAGATAGGAGTATCAGAACCTGAAGCCCCAAAGGAATAAAACTAACCCCTGGCTGGACTCTGCTTCTAGATGGCACCATGTAAGGAGGGAGCAGATCCCCAGCTCAGGCAGTGTTTGGGGAGCAAGCAGAGACATGAGGTGATGGGGTATAGATCTGTTCTCCGACTTTGGGTGCAGTGGGAATGGTCCTTGTTTGACTTCAAGCCAGCCTTCCAAGGGCAGTGGGGCTGGCCTTCTGGGAAAGGGATCAAGCAAGACATGGGCCAGAACGGGCGAGGGCAGAGGGAGGGGTGCAGAGCACTACAGACAACTCAACACCAGAGGGAAGACCACAGACAGAGACGAAAGATGGCTTACTTTTGAGAGGCGCTTGTGAGACTAAAACCATGCATGCAAAGAAGGTATTTGGGAAATGGTAGGGAAGAAGAGGAAGAACAAGAAATCAAAAGACAAATTTAGGTGGGAAGCCAGTTCCCGACCTCCTGGTCCCTCCATCCAACCCCAGGGCCTGTGAGTCCAGTGGTGAAGAGGAACTTTTTGAAGGAGCATGTAGACAAAGATGTCTCCTGCTTCCCAAAGGACTGAGGGGAGAGAAAAAACTCTAAGGGGAACCATAAATAACACAGTTCTCCTCCTCCCCTCACCCCACTCTGCCATGCCCAGGGCTTACTTTATACCTATTCTTAGGCAAAAGCCTGGGTGCTCAGGTGGTAGCCCTGACACACTTGGGAGAGATGGAGAGGCCCTGTCACCACCTTCTTGGCCAGATGAGCATCAAGTGAGTTATTATCAAAGGAAGGAAGCATGATGGCCAAACTGGAGGTTAAAAAGGCATTCTACATATTCCCTGAGGACTCTCTTCCTGGCACTATGGTAGTTCCAAGTAATGCTCCCTTCTACCCAAATGTGAAAAAGATAAATGAGCTAAACAGATGACAGCTCCTGATCCCTGTACCATCCCTCCTCCAAACCGCAGGGAACAGAAGGCTCCCTAGCTCCTAAGGATAGATTATAGTCATCATGGAATCATTTTACTAGCCCCCAGGCCCTCTCTGAGTGCTCATCCAAGAAGATAAAATTTAACTAGGGTCTCCTCTGCCTGCCCCACCGCACCCCACTGAGTAAAGACTATCTCTGAAACAGGAGACCGGTAAATCACATTAGATAACTCAAGGAAGGGGTTCTCTACCTCACATCCCCCAGCACCAGCTTCCCTGCAGCCAGCTAACCAGCAAGTACAGAGTCCTTGGTCGGGGCATTCAGCTCACCTTGGAATTTTTGCCACCACTCCTGCCAGACTGTGAGGAGCAGCTGCGCTGCACACCCTGCTCCGGTGTGGACGGGGACTTGTCTGAGGAGTGATCTGAGCCCTTCTCCACCATGGTGTCTCCGTCCTGGTTCTGCGGGGTTGGCGAGCGTGACCGCTTCCGGAGGATGGGGGAGCAGGCTGGTGTGCTGCGGTTTGAGTTACTGGCAGTGCTGTGGGAGCAGATGGAGAGAATGATGGAAAGGGGAGGAGGAGGAAAGAGAGGCAGTGAGTTATTGAAGGCTCAAAGATGGATCCCAAGGAACCAGCTCAGGGGGGCCAGGGTTAGGAGCTGGGCTGAAATAGGGTAGAATACTCAGCTAGACTTACTACACAGTAATACTGCTGCTGGCCAGAAGAGGGCAGTGGTGCCAATGTGAAATGGAAGGGAAAGTAGGGCAACTGGATTTTTAATTGGTCTGTCCGTCTGTCTGTCCATCCATCCATCCACCCATTCACCCATTCATCCATCCATCCGACCATTCGTCTGTCCATCTATCCAAATATTGTTAGAGCCCCATTACATGCCAAGAACTATCTAGGGAAAAACAAAATTTAAGAGCTGAAAGACTCATTAGAAATCATCTAATACTATCAGCTCATTTTATTATACATGCTGCAAATCCAGTCTTAACATTTTGTTTGGGAGATATTTACCCATATAAATGACAATAATAATCCTACTTTTCAAAGCATTTACATACATATTATGTCACTGGGTTCTTAAATCATTCCACTAAAGTAGAAATGAAAATACTCATAATCCCTATTTTAAAAATGAAGACCAATGCATGGCAAAGAGAAGCTAAGTATCCTCTGACCACAGAGGGTTTAGAAACAAACTCTGGGCCTTCCGACTTGTAACTCAGCCATACCATACTATTTCCTTGTAAGCTATATTGGTTCCTGCTTCCCCTGTCCAGGGTAAAGATGAACACAGTAGAAGGTTCTCACATTACATATTCCCCCACCCCCAAATTCATTTTTGACAGGTACTTTGTATATCCCACAATACCAAATTACTTACAGCAAGGCTTATAAGTGGTATAAATATTTACTGTTGTATATTAGTTTGTGTTCTTAATGGAATAGAAGGATAAGAGGTGAAGAAAGGAAGAGGAAATTAAATGTGGTTATGTTCTAATAGGCGTTTGCTTTGCTTTGAGAGAATGAAGGAAGGAAAGAGGTGGAAAAAGGAAAAGGTTAAGTGGGAAAGAACGGGGAAATGGGAAGGAAAGCAAGACTTGGAAAGCCAAAGAAGCACAAGAGGAGGAATATGAAGAGCAGAGTGTCCTTCTTACCTACTCAGCAGTCAAGAGAGCAGGTTCAGGCTCTGGAAACACCCTGGAGCTGAGGCTGTAATGGCCTAGAATAGCTCTGGGAGTCCCATCCCTAAGCCTTCCCTAGGGGAGGGGAGTGTAGGGTAGGGAACACTGTCATTTGCATGAAGATCCAGCTGCAACCTCAGATGTCCCACTGGACCCATTTGCAATGAAAACCATACCCCTTACAGCAGAAACTTCCGCTTGGCGATCCTTAGCAAAGAGAATAGGAAGGAAGCCCCAAAGCCCTAACCAGCAAGTGCAGATAGGAGAGAAGCAGGGTGGGGGGTAGGGTCAGAGCTCTAGAAGAAAACTGACATTGAGAGGCAAGAGGACCAAAAAAAGTAAAGAGACAAATGTGATCAAAGGATGTACAGAGACACATAAAACCCAATGTTTTGCGTTATCCCCAAACAGAATTTAAATAGAAACTCACAATACTAACCACAACCATGATTTAGAAAAAGAGGCTCTCCAGGTTCTCATGCCATCCACAACACCCTTATCCTCTGACTCTCTAAACTCATTCACTGCCATAAACCCTGGAGAAAGAAAATTATGTTCCTTCTCCTCAGTTGGAAAAGGTGAGCCTTAGAATGGTGGCAGGTAGATCCTCGGGTGGAAGCTCCTGAAGAGCAGACTCAGGCACTTACCTTTCTGGAGTAGCCTTCTTTTTCTTGGGCCAATTTCAACCCACGGCCAGTTCTCCAAGGTTTAAACTGTCCTCTAGGATTACTTTGCTGAAAGAACAACCAAGAACTCTACCCCTAACCTCAATTAGTTTGCTGAGAGAAGCACAACAGTGTGGCTGACACCTAGCACATGCCCAGCCCAGGCACAATGAACCCACAGCTTGGCTCATGTCTTCCTTAGATAGGGGGCATCTTCACAGACTCAGGAATGGATAGGAGATTCCTTTATCCTTCCACAAACTCTGAATCCTTGCTGATAAGTGGCTAATAAGGAATTCAAGCAAGGGGTGGGCAAAACATTCTTATCTAGAGGAAATTCACTACAACTATCCAAAACCACATGAATCTCAGACACATAATGATCAAAATGCCCATGATATCCTCATCCCCAAGTGGCCCCGTGTCAATCAATAAATAACTTGTAGTGTCATTTGTCATTTTAATAGTTGTTCTAATAAGACTGTTGATCATCTGTGTTGTTCTTGTAAATCTCTTCTCTCCCTGGTGACACACGTCTCTCGTATTCCTCTTCTTGTCTTGGCCACTGGCTACTCTCATGAAATTTAGTCCTCCGGAGGTAAGTCCTTCACTATCCTAACATTTCCTGTTTTCTATGACTTCAATTATGCCTCAGAGCAGACAACTTCTCTACCTCCTCCCAGCTCTGCTCACACTTGCTAGCTTCAGCACAACAGTCTGCTGCCAAGTGGACATGTCCTCTAAAAACAGATGTCTCAGAAACACCTCCAACTCAAAACTAATCCTGCCATCTTTTCTCTCAAACCTCCTCCTACTTTTCAATTTCAATAACATTATCATTTCCTGTTCTCTCAGTCTGTAAACCCACCTCTTCCATCTCATCCCACCAAAAGTGAGGCACTGAATCCTATCGTTCTATTTCCATAAAGCTTCTATCCCCAAGACCCTCAATTCAGGTTCTCAAGCTTCTTGCCCAGATTCTTCCAATGACCTTCCAAGTGGTCTCCTCCATCTCCTTTTCCTCTTCCATACTCACTCAGTCTTATCACCTTTGTTATTAAGTCTGTCTAAATACAAGCCCAATATTATCTTTCTGCCCCCTATCAGCATTCATTCATATTAAACTCTACTGAATGGAATTCAAAGTTTTCTATGGAAAATAATCTGACACTTATCGATGTTTTAAGACTTTCTCTCTCTTTCCTTATATCCTCTTAAAGAGATCCCAAATTTTAGTCCTACTTATCAACTCATAGTTTTCTTAATATGCATCCTCATTCTGCTGCCTCTTGACTTCTGTACCACTCATTCACTATGTGTGTGAAGAGCACTTTCCCTCCTCATCCACCTACTGGAGTTTGTTCATCCTTTAAGACCCATTTCAAACCCCATCTTCTCCAGAAAAGCTTTCCAAATTTCCACCACTGGTTAAAGCATTTAGCAGATTCTGCCTGGTATTAAAATTAAGACCTACAGACTCCTGGAAGAACACTTTGCACCTCCCATAATGCCCAACGTCATACTCTGTAAGTAGTATATGCTCAGTAAACATCTGCTGAATTGAGTCTCATTCTAGTAAGGTCTTCATACCCACACTTTAACAATCCAGAGTTCCATGACATCTCCCAAATCTGTATTTCCAACCTGTTAATATTAACAAAGTAGCAAAAGTTTATAAATGTTTGAGTTCTGTGCATGGTGCCAAGTAGTTATTAAGCATAATCATATTTATTATTTCTAACTAACCTATGAAGCATTAATGAGTATTATTATTAGTCCTATTTTTCAGGTGATAAAACTGAATTATTGCCTGATTAAGTGATTTGCCCCAAGTCACACAGATGGGTAACTGGCAGGACAGGATATGAGACAAAGGCCTATCTAATTATAGAATTTGTTCTCAGAACCAGGTATTCAAAAATGTTTGCTGAGTGAATAAATAGAAGGACAAATAGGTAGCTAGGTAGATGGAAAAAAAGAAGAAATCAACTTCCTGCCTCCAGTCTTCAATCTAATTTTCTCTATTTTGCTGTCAAAATGAACTTTCTAAAAAGTAAATTTGCCATTTTTGACCATCTGCTTCCCTGGTTAAAGCCCCCTACGGTGTCTGACCCAACCCTATGTTCCACCTCCACTCTGATCCTTCACTACACAAGAAGTGTTTGCAGCTATAGCTCCAACTAAGCAAAATCATTATTGGAATTGCTAGATTCCTAAAACTCATTTTAAAAGCACCCCATTTTCCCATAGATTTGGATGTCTTGCTGAGTAAATAAAACCAATTCCTATGTATCTCATAACCTACAGTATCATGTCTTTCAAACATGATGTGCCGTTAATCTGGGCCTGCCACCATTAGTAATAATAGTATCGCATTGTATTTCAAAATCTGTGGATTTTTAAAGATAAAAATGACCTTAGACTTGATACAGAAAGGGAAGAAAGACTGGTATTGGAGGGGATATTGGACTAAGATTCCCTTCCAGAGTTTAGAATACATCCGACTCTTAAGTTTACTTACAAGAAACCTGAGAAATAGGGAGGTTAAGAGTCTGGCCAAGGTGGTACGATTTCATATCTGGATCTTCCATTCCACAAGCATTTACTGAGCACTTGGCATAATGCTAGACATTCAAGTTCATACCTGTGAGTGAAAAAGGATCCTTGTGCTTGGGACATCACAGTCAGGAAGGGTTAGACATGTGTTCCTCTCATTTTGATACAAGTACCAAGTGGTGTGATAGGAGAAAGTAAGAGAATCTTAGCCAGACTTGAGGGATCAAGAAGGCTTCCTTGAGGATATGGCGCTTGAAACTTGAGCTGGGTTCCGAAAAATGTGTTCAGAGTTAGCCAGGTGAAGGGTATGGTAGGAGAAAAGAGAATGCCCATGCCCCACTTCCCCACAAAAAACAGTATGAACAAAGGTGTGAAGGTCTAAAATAACATGAAATAAACAGAATATTACAAGAAACTGCTATTGAAGTATAACATGCTTAAGCTAATGCATAAGAAATTCCTGCAATCAACTCTCCCCTAATAAGAGATCCACTGAGACCCCCAATCAACCACCTTTAACCTATTGCAGGGGACCCTAGAGGTTATTCACTCACTTCCCATCCCTCTTATATTTAAGACCTCTGACAAAAGACTATTTCACTCCTTTCCTGGTTACCTTGCAAACAAATAATGCTTCCTTAAGTTTGACCACAATACCTCATGCTACAATTTGATCCTACTTCCTATAGTGAGATCTGGCTCAAATCCTTGAGAAACAGGGACATGGGGAATAGAGGACAAAGGCTCCAGGGGCCTTCTGCAGTGACACTCTTTGCAGCATCTCCCACCCCCAATCCAGACATGGGAGCCACCACCGTACTTTGCTTGGCTTTCTTTTCCCATCCTTATGCCTGGTGTGAGCATGTGGGCACAGGTAGATTTTGTCAGCAAGCTAGCTCCCTGGTCAGTCACCCATTCGTTGTTAAGAACCCTGAGCAGAGCAGAATAGTTAAATGGTATTCCAGTGTTCCTCATTCAAGTCAACTTATTAGTCTTCAAAGAAATCAATCATTTCTGCCCCAGAGATTCCAAGATATGTACCTGTCACTCTGCACCCCTGCACCTCCCCTTCTGGGATCGCAGCAGCTCCTCTCCCATTCTCTCACATTGTTCTGCTGCTCTGCTCATTCCCAGCCACGTTCCCACCCTCGCTCCCGAGCCCTGGACACTTCACTTTAACTTTGTTGTTTCCCCTGAACCCAGCCTGGCAATGAATGACCTGGATGATCGAATGTGTAGCTCTAACAGTTTCAGGGCCAGGGCACCGATAATATTTAAAGACTGCCTGATACATTCCAGGGCACCCCAACCTAACAGAAGGAACATTTAATTCGAAATTTAGAAAGCCAGTTTCAAATGAAACATTTGTTTGCTGAGGGCTTGCTTGGATTCTACAAGGTCAGGATTAATTGCCAGTCTGTGTTGTCAGCAGGCTCAAGTTTGAATCCCAGGTCTGCCACTTGCTGTGTGTATGAGCTAGGCCTCTAAGCCTCATTTTTCTTATCAGACAAATGTGAACTACTAATACTTATCTCATAGGATTATTGTGTTAAATGAAATAATATAAGTAAAATATTTAGTACAGTGTCTGATACATAATGAAGGATTATTCAAGTGCTATTATTATTACAAAGGCTTTTGTTTCTCTCTGTACAATGTCAATAAGTATGCTTGCCCTCTTTCCTCCCAAGAATTACTTCCCCCAATGGGGATATCGGATCACCTGGGATGCTTCCTTAAAGTGTAGAACCCCAGGTCACCCCCTCAATTAAGGACCTTTCCAGGGACGGTCTTACAAATCTGCATGTTAAACAAACACCATAGCAAATTTTGATGAACTCTAAAATTTAAGAGCCCCTGTTCCCAAGGGCTAATCTCATAAGTATCAAGGGATAAGTGAGGTATCCACTCAAGATGACAGAAACCTGTGTACAACTCTTTCAGTCTATCAGCTGTTCAGTGTCTACCAGGTGGGTGGACTCACTGGAACAGAAAATCGATTAAGCTTGCCACAGAAACTAACAACAGAGAAGAGCCCAGAGTTGATGGGCATGAAGATGTGGTTCTCTAGGTGAGGGTACCACTTAGGACCAGGTAGAAGCCTGACAATTAACATTATAGCCCACACCCACCACCTTATTACAAGAACCTCATCCTTTCCTGCCTTTAGTAGCATCTAGTTAAAGCTGAATCTGTTATCTAGTGGTCCCTAATTCCTAACAGATGACTATCCTGCTATCCAGCTACACACCGCCCATTCCCATGCCAATTATGAAGATTTACCCATAACCCTCCTGTTCTTTATAATAGCACTGCAAATATCCATATGAATTAATCAGCTCCACATTGAATTTTCCCACAGCACATGCTCAAGTATCTGAGATAGAAAGACCATGGGTTCATTTGCATTACATTTGCATAAAATTTACATGCTGCCTGCAAATGTCCCCATGAGGTCTGTCTACCTAAACTGGTTCCAAATTCAGAGTTTACTAGGACTACTTCAAGATGGTGTTTTCCATTCCTCTCCACATTTCTGCTTGTCACTTAGCAGTGTCTCTGTATCCTCATAAAACCAAAGCAGAGTAGGTAGGAAGGACAGATTCAACTAGAACTTTATAGAGTGATAAAATGACCCAAATCACAAATTCCCACAGGGCTCCAAATTCCCTTTGGGCCCTCCTCCTTAGAGGGCAAAATATCAAGTCACTTAATAAAAACATTGTCTTCCCAGGCCTATTTCACTCTTTGTTATAATGTCCTGAACTCCTGGTTTTGGCCTCTTCACCAGTGAAAATAAAATCACAGTTTCAAGAATCCAAGAGAAGACTGGTGCAGAGAAAGTTGGAAGGGTTCGTTGAGGCCAGTCCTCTCACTGTCGTGGTTGGGAAACACAGGTCTAGAGATGGCATGGCTGTCCTCCAAGGGGATATCTTGCCACCCAGGGCATTCAACAGTGCAAGTCTTAGTGTTCCACTCCCAATATATACACACACATACACACACACACA
This sequence comes from Eidolon dupreanum, assembly GCA_028627145.1. NCBI lineage: Eukaryota > Metazoa > Chordata > Mammalia > Chiroptera > Pteropodidae > Eidolon > Eidolon dupreanum. Next base: position 72,965,010 of record CM053510.1, read on the forward strand.
CTTTTTAGGGTACCAGATGGAGTGGGGTTTGAAAGGATGAGAAACGTACTGTTTTCCCCCCTAAGAGGAGCTTCCCATGACCATGTATGTAACCCATTCTTTGTGGGCTTACCACTTGAAATTTAAACCTGGTGGCAACTCTACTACTGGGTCCAGTTCCTTCTCTAAGGGAGAAAGCCAACTTGCCTTCTGTGTCAAACTGTAATTACCTGGTTGAAGAAAAGGGCCAAACATCTTCTAGGAGAGATGCTTTCTGTTGTTGCTTTTTTTTTTTTTTTAATGGCAGAGAGGTTCTCTTCTAAATTCATGTTAAAGCACAGCCTCCACCTGGTCTCAGCATGCCACACCAAAGTGGCTGCAGCAGCATGTTGCAGTTTAGTAAGGGACAGGAAAGGAGAGGGCTCCCAGAATAATACCTTTCTTTCCTATTACAGTTCATACAATGCCGACTGCAGAGCTTGACACAGACCGGGTCTCCTTCCACTATCACCAAGAACAAGATTTTGACAGAGATAAAGATCTTGTATTTCTCTGCTCTGGCTGGGTAACTTGCTGAAATTCCCTGGGGGCTTTCCAATTTGGGCCTTTGGGTGAGTATACAAGGTATTCAGGGACAGGATCTGTCTGTCCTGAAATTTGGAATCAAGAAGGTGGAACTAGACAGTTGCCAGGTTAGACTGCTAACTTACAAATGGAAGCCTGATAATTCTCCAGACTCACTAACAAGTCACAAGTCATCCAAACTTTGGCTCACAGAGTCTACACTGGCCCAAGTCCCACCCACTCTCTGCACTCTGTCTGTCCCTCACTTGTTCCCATCTCTGTAGATATTGTATATTATATAGATATTATATAGATATTGCACTAACAAGCTCCACTTACCCATTCCTCCTTCCCTATCTTGTTGAAATATCTAAAAAAATTTTTTTAACTTTCCATAATCTCACAAAGGATAAAGAAAGGTGGCAGAGTCCACCCAAAACATATGCATCCAGTTGACTAATTAATATCTAGATATATTCTCATTAGGGATCCACTTAAACCTGAAAGGAATTATTTCTTGTAGGGGAAAATCCTAGCAGTGACTTCAGTTGTTGATGAATTTATTAATTGACCAATTAATGTAAAGTCAAGATCAATGGAAAGTCTTTGGCCAAGCAGAGAAAAGCAGAACTTCTGTTATACCGTTCTGCTGGCATGCTCAGTCCAGAGAGGTGGAAAGTGGGGGACTGGAGAAAGGACAACAGCAGTTGTTTGCCTTTCCTACTCAAGTCAAAGAGAAAAGATCCCGGTTGACACCTCCATCCATCCTACTCCCCCGCTCTCTGGCTTTCTTGCAGCTTCTGTTCAGCCCAGAATTTGGAATTCAATCCAGGGACAGGCATGACAAACACTATTTTTCATTACCATGGAGACCGGGGCCTGCAATAGAACCAGGACTTCATGCCTGAAATGCCAAAACAGCCTGACCCACTTTTCCCTCTTCCTACAAAAACAAAGTAAATTTGTTTAGGTACTGCCAGAGCTGAGGAAGAAGCCAGAGCTCTTGTTATCTTTATGGACATTTTGAAGAGGAACAAATACGATAACCTTTGAAAACTCAGATGATGCTACAGAACTGCTGTCAGAGTCATGCATGAATTGTTTTACCCAAAGGGCTCACAGCCTACACCAAATCCATTCTGTGCCCTTGTTCTAAGCTTCTGGAGGGAGAGGTTCATATGCCCTTAGAGATGGACTTATTGACCAGCGATCTAACCCCTGGAATGCAAACCCAGGGAAGTGTTTCCTTCACTTCATCTTATACCACTTTCTTCCTTACTCTGTCATGACCTCCTTGAACCTTTCTGTTCCTTGAACATCCTACCGCAGGATCTTTGCACTTGTTCGTCCCTCTGCCTGGAATTCTTACTCTAGAGATTTGAATTCTTGTTCCCTTTTAACATTCCGAACAAAACTCAAATGTCCCCTCCCCAGAGTAGCTTGTCCTAAGGACCACTCCATCTAAAGTGATGTCCTTGTCCCCAGGCACTCACTACTGAGTTGTTCCCCAGTACCTCGCATATAATGGCTAGCACACACAGGGATCACAGATATGTGTACTGTATGAATAAAAAAAATGAACTCTTTTTAAAGCCCATACACTCTGTTAGATATTTCTTTCTTAAGCCTGCCCCAAATCTACCTTCTGATAAAACTGGCCCATTGGTTCTTATAACTTCAGGATCCATGAAAACTAAAATGTGACATCAATTCCAGACTCTTTGCTGGCCTGGTTACTTGGTCTAGACATCAGTATATATGTCTGAGTTTAAATTCTGAGCTGTTTTGTGATCTTGAGGAAAATTGCTTTCTCTTTCTGTGCACCTCTGTTCTTTGTTGAATGATCACAACCCACCCTACCAAGGTGAGGGTTAGAATCTTTAAAAAACAACAAAAACCTAGACAAAGCACCCCTAAAGGACTTCTTATAATTGCTCATGCAACAATAATTATTTAAAAAAAGTGTTAGAAGTAGGAAGTGAATTCCTAGTTAGGAAACTGAATTTTGTTTCAAAATTTTGTCCGTTTCACATGGCAAGGTCCAGGAATATAGAATATTGCTATTTACATCTTCAGCTAGACCTTACTGCCACAGAGCTGGGAGAATAGTTAAGATGAAACAGAAGGTACTAAAATTAAACATAGGAACTTACTGGTGTTGCACAATTTCCCTTCTCTGAGATCAATCGGACAAACCCCTAACATTCGGGAGACAGTCCTGCTGGGCTCACAGGCAGTGTTGGCTAAACTGATCGATCATAATTATCTGTAGTTTGGAAGGGGCCTCAGTGGTTATGTAATCCAACCTCCCACCTGGCACAAGAATTCTCCCTGTAAGGCCCTGACAACAGCCACCATGCCTCTGCTTTAGATTTCCAATGAGAAAGCACTCACTAGGTTACTGCGTACATGTCTCACCATCTCTAAAGGAACTTTTAAGTACCATGATCCTTATTTCTCTATGTTCATGGTTGTTCTTTCTTCCTGATTCTTGGTGATGATTATCCATCCAGCTCTCTCAGAGCTTCACAGTCTTTAGAAATTAAGCTAACCTTGCTGATTTGATGTCATTAAACAGACATTGACAGGACAGAGTATCTATTTTGTGCCTCCAACTCTGTGATATTCATCCCAAGGGCCCCACAGGGCAGTGACTGTGCAGTGACAGTGTCAGCGTTTACTGTAGATACAAAAAAATTAAATACTAATATATCGAGTACACAGTAGGGACTTACTGCTTTTAAACTTGATCCATTATCAATTCCAGCCAAATCTAAGTATAATCTCACCCAAAGTATTTCAGAAGCCTCAACACTCAGGAGGACGAGACCTTGTGAAAGCAGAAAGGTGTTAAGCTATCCCAGGAAGCTGCTTCCTTGAAAAGGGGTTTCCAATCTACTGGGAGGCCATAAACAAGGCAGGGAGGAGGAACTGAGCTGAACACAACTTCCTGCTTCTTCTAAATTTGCTCTTCATGGGCCCCTCCCCCACCCTCAGCAAGAGAAATGTTGCTGCTAACCTGGAAAGGAAACTGTGCAGGATGCATCCACCCAACCAACAGCTAAGAGACCTGTGCCAGGCAATATTCTAGGTATTAGGGATGCAGGCTCTACCTCTAAGGAACTCACAATCTGGTGGGAAAGACAAGACATGTAATAACTAACACCATGCAATAAGAGCCATTTAGAGTCAATCGAAATTTTGCCCCTTACCACCTGTCAAGGGAACCAGGCAGTTCTGATTCAGCCCCTTCCCTTTATAATATCTGGGGGCAAACCACGCATCTCGGAGATTCAGCTTTTATTATGCAAAAGGAATGAATGTGGATGCTGCCTAACCCCCACAAATATACCAGAGGATTACAAAGAGGTACAAAGGATACACTGTGAACTACTGAGAGCAGTTTCTTCTCAGACAGAGGGACTCAGATCTAAATTAGGCAAAGGATCCAAAAATGAGATCCGGACAGTCTGGGCCCCTAGTTAATTATCACCAGCTTTCCTTCTAGTCAGGTCACCCCACCTCAGGCACCAGAGGTTGTTTCTAGCCAGTCAAAATAAGGGATGTGTATGGTAGAGGATGATGAGAAGTAAATGACAGCATTCAGTGTACCTTTCTCCTCATATCACTCTTTCCTAACTTAATTATTAGAGCCAAGTGTATGGCTAAATCCCTTCCAGACCCATATGGATTCAAATTCAGTTCTGACTTACTTTTCTGCTAGAAATCAAACAGAAACAGGCCAAATAATATCCATTATGTTAAAATTACAGACATTTTAGAACAAAGAGGAATATAGGAGGTTACCAATCTGCCTGGCTGTAGGCAAATACCTAAGTCAAAAAAAAGTCAAGAAAAAAATTTTAATCACTTCTTCAATTAAACAAATAAGTAAGTAAATAAATAAATAATAAAAACAATAAAAATTAAAATAAAATATATTTAGAGCACAAAATTTCAGGACTTCCCTTTGTGATCCTACTCACAGTCTCCTGCTGCCATCAGGAAGTTCTTTATGATCAAAACAAAAATCTGCTATAATGCACTTAATACCATTTTCTTTTATTCCAGCTTTCTCAGATTTGAGATGACTCCATTAGCTACAACCCCTCCTCTGTCCCTGTTCTAGTTTCTTTGGGTGGAATGACTCTAATTCCTTAAATTCTAGGAGTTAAAAATCATTTCTCCTACAATATCTCCACCAAATCTTTGTTTAGATTATACCTCAAGTGACACTGGAATAATTGATGATGTAACTCATTTCATATTTGGACAACTCTTTCTATTTTAAGCTCCAACTGTTTCCTGTGACTTCCTACCAAAGGTCCAATATCTACCCCCTTGGCAGCCATAGAATAAATCTAATTCCTTTTCCATATGCAATTTTACATGGCTCTGATGCTCCCTCAGTCTTTTCTCCTCCAGACTTGCTGGTCCCTTCAGCCATCCCTCACACATAGCATGGCTGTGAGTCCCTCGACCATTGGGTTCACTCTCCTCTGAATGAGTTCCAGTTTTCAATCCCCCTCAAACTGGGGAGCCCAGAAATGAATACTGAATTTGTAATACTGAAGAGAAGTGCTATGATGAGCCCAGAATAGGGCAGAACCATCACCCAAATGTGTTTTGGAAATCAGAGTGTAAACGTATATTTTCGGAGGCATCTTCTGAATCAGGGAAATCTGGAATTAGTCACTATTCTGAGTCTCTAACTACAGCCTACAGGCTAAGGGAAGTGCATGTATATGTAACATATATATGCACATCCCTACAAGGAACCCCCACCCCACTTCACACACACACACATACATGCTCCTTTCTCCAACCAGACAAATCCAAGTTCCAGTGGGATGATGAAGAATCCACCCACCTCTCACCCTAACTCACATTGTAGTACATTTCTAAATGTTTATATGAATATCTCCAGGCCAGATACAAAACCACAGTCCCTAGAGATTCTCTTATCTGGAGATATCAATCTTTAGCAAATGTTTTCTCTCCTTTTAGTGTAAACATTTGTTTCTCAGACCCTACTGCCTGATTTACAGATAAGCTGAAGTTTTGCCTGGCTGGCAGAGAGCAATACTGTGAGGTTCCCATGTCATTAGGAGAACTGAAGCCAAATTTGTCTTATCCTTAACCAGTAACAGAAGGGTGTATATGTGTTAACACGTGTTGAGGGAAGGCTGCCTGTACCCTTTACACTTTTCTAAGGAGGTCTCAGGTGATCACCAAGACTTTCTAACCAGAACTATCTATTTTAAGAGTCAATAAACTATGACTTATTGGCCAATCCAGTTCACCAGCTGTTTTTGTATGACCCATGAGCTAAGAATGGTTTTTACATTTTGAAATGTTGGGAAAAAAAGACGATATCTTGTGACATGTGAAAATTGTATGAAATGGAAATTTCAGAGCCCATAAATAAAGCTTTATTGGGGACACAGCCATGCTCATTTGTTCATATATTGTCTGTGGCTGCTTCCACTGTATAAAGCAAGGTTGAATTGCTGTAACAGAGACAGCATGGCTCACAAAGCCTAAAATATTTACTACCTGGATGGCCCTTTACAGAAAGTTTGCCAACCTTTGGTATAACAAAGGTAAGGCCTTGAAAAGTTCTTTCCTGTGAGCCTACTTCTCTTCTGTCAAGTTGGGGAAGAAGGTGTCTCATGTCCAACAGACAAGGAACCTGTTCTTGATGACTCCACAAGTCGAAAGAAGGGGCTATCAGCTTGCTCCCACCTGCAAAGGAAACTTGTAGGCTCAGGAAAGAGAGGAAGAGTTTTTTTCTAGGTAGGATGATAGAAGTTCCCATTCCTTTATTCTCTCCTATGAAGAATGAAAAAGAGAATGGGGTACTATTTTCAATGGCCTTGACATTGACACTCTCCTGCCATGAGCAACTCCCCAAAACATCCCTTTTTCCATTCCTGCTTCCAAAGCCAGCTTTAAATACCCTGGTCCTAAACTTCTCTAACATGTGGAATGCTATCCAAAGCAAAGGAGAAAACATGCACACTGCTCAAAGCTAGCCAGGTAGAGAGGAGAAACAGGAAGCAGAGGAGCCAGGAGTGTCCACAGAAGTGCAGTTTGCTAGCAAGTATCAGAGAAGGTAAGAGACAGAGATACCTTCCCTGGGCTCTGGCTGGGCAATTGGCTGGGATCCCAGGAAGAGAGAGAGCTTCAAGTAAATAACAATGCAAAGAGGTGTGGGGGCGTAAGGACCAGCCACTGGCTGTTTTCTGAAAACACATGGCAAATCTTTAAGCTAAATGCTGGCTAAGTCAAAGAATAAACAAATCCCTATTTTCTCCTAAGACAGGAGCTATCATTTTCCCCTCTCATCCTCTCCTTCCGCTAGCCAGATTCACTGGTCCTCTAGCAAGATCCATTAGTCCCACGGCTCTTTCTCTCTAGGGAGAAGCAGTATTTGTCCATCTCTGAGAGGGTGGCCTGCCTTATGACCTTCCAGTCTGCCTCCCCATCCCTTGCTAGCCACTGCTCTGGTCACCTCTCCCCACTCCAGAGGCACCCCAGAGCTAGTGGGTAGGAGGATAACAGGAGCATATGGCCTGTCCACATCTCACCCAGAAACTTGGGCCAGATCTCCATGACGCACTGCTAATTCAATCCTCTGCCTTCTTCCCTTCAAGTTAGAGGGCTTGGAATGAGTCTTGCTGACCAAGGGAACCCCATCAGCCCTAATACAACCCCTCCTTCCACCCAACCTGGGCCTAACCCCTCAGTGCTCCAAAGCTCAGCTCGAGTGGTGCTACTATAAGGAGAGGGGGAAGGAAGAAAGATTAAAAAGCTGAAGAGAAAAGAATGTTGCATCTCTGCAGCATGATGTCATGCTGACTGCTTTCGGATCCCCCAACACAGAACAGAAGCAAACAACATGGACTCCGGATTTACTCTGCCTTGAAAGGTTTGTGTTCTCAGCAGCCCTAAGCAGCCTGCACCAGTCGGAAAAAGCGAACAGCCAGACAGATAGGTCCTTGTTACAGCCCCCAGTGCCCCAATCCGACCCCTGGGCATAGCCACCTCTTCAAAAAAAATCTCAAGGAAACAAAGACACACACACACACACACACACACACACGCACGCACGAGCTCAGTACAAGTTAGCACTAACCTGGAAGCCATTAGGAACGGTAGCAGAGTGCAGGCAGAGAGGACCTCATTCATTCATGCATTGGGCAGTGAGGGGTGGGGGCGGGGGGCGGGGAGCGGGGGTCCCTGAGGACACTGGAGGGCACTCACCTCCATGACCATCCCACAGCCCTGTTTCTAAGGGAAAAGGGAGTGGGGGCAGGGTTCTCATAAGCTGGGGGAGCTTCCTTTTTCTGCTGTTATGCACGGCTCTGGAATTTTAAGCATGTCTCCCCTTTAATTTCTTTTTCCCCATCTCCTTCTGTGGCTACTTGGTGTGGTACTGCAGCCATATAGAAGTCCCTCTCTCCCTCACCCTTGCTCCCTTTCTCTCTCTCTCCCTCTGACTCGCTCACAGACAGCTGTTCTCCAGCTCCTGCACGCACGCGCACAGGCGCATAGACACACTCAGACACACGCACGAGCACACGCACGCGCACACACCCTGCTGCCTGCCGCTTTACATAATACAACTCTTTGGTGTTGTCAGCTTGCCAGCTCTCAATTATTCATGCCAGCTTGGAGGACAGAGCCACTGGGGCTGCAGGCGTTATTTCCTCTTCATTCCCAAATCTGACAAAACACAAGATGATGCTCCAGAGAGAGACTTTGCTCCCTTTGCTGCCACCAATTATTTCCCAGGTGTTGCCTATTAGGTCAACCTGTATCAAGGAAGTGACATTAAATCAAAACACAGGTGCCTGGCTCAAAATAGAGCCTTGTATCTTTCAAAGGCTGACAGCTGCTCTCACTACCTGTGCTTTGGGAATAGGTGAAAAGAGGAAAGCAGACCTGGAGACCAAAACCTGCAAAAGAAAATGGCTTAAGGCCTCTTCCGGGTATCTTCTCCCAGACTCCCAAGGCAAGAGACTGTGACACTCGCTGCTTGAGTGGGTCAGACTATTACATAGGAGAAAAATAACACTCAAGTAAGGCACTTATATTCATGACAAAACAGGATCAACTGAGTTTTCAAACTCTAAGCTGCATTTCCTAAAATTGTTTCTTCTCCTAGCCATTCAACGAAATGCAGTATTGGTACTGAAACAGCCTCCAGAAGAATGCTGTCAGATGAAAGGAATTCTATTCAAAAACAACGTGAATGAACATTTTAAAAGTCATTATGGCTTACAAAGCACTTGCACTAACGTTCATTCAAGTTTCTCAATAATCATCTACAGGCACACCTCAGAGATAGTAAGGTTCCAGTTCCACTGCAGGTTCGGTTCCAGACCACTTCAGTAAAATGAATATCGGCACTAAAGCCAGCCATAATCTTTTCACTTGCAGACAGTCTTGCCTTCAATTTGCAAAAATTGTAACATCAGTTCAGCTCAATAAAGCAAGGTATACCCGTACATAGGTCTCAGGTCCCATAACCAGAAAAAGCGAAGCTGGGAAGCCAAATGAGCTAACTCTAAATCACATGATAATTAACTACCTAATACCCCATAGTCCTTGTGAGTCTTTAGAGAACTATCATCATCTTTCGAGAGGAGTAGCAAGAGAAGCCCAAACCTGGGCCAAAACATATAACAATAAAAACAATGATGATGGTTTAGCTCAGTGTCTCTCAAACTTTAATTGCCTGAGGATCTTGTTAAACCACAAGTCCTGATGTAGTAGTTCTAGGGAAAGGCCCAAGAGTCAGCGCTTCTACAAACTCCCAGGTCATGTTGTCTACATTGCTATTCCACGGACCACATTTTGAGTAGCAAAGGGTTGGTTTATGCATTCTTATTCTTCAGATGTCCCTAAGAAACAGAGTTTTGTCTGTCTGCTACAGCTACACAGGATGGCATGATGAAGGTGAATAATAATTACAATCCTTTGATGTCACCTTTGTCCTGCTCACCAAATTCATGCTGGGAGCTAATGCTGCTTGGGCATTTGTTGGCAAAAAAAGTCTCATTCTGGGATTGTCTACAGGCTCATTGTGACAGGTCTTTCCTGGTCTTTCTGCTGCCTGTTGATAGAACAGCAGCCTCATGGTAACTAGAAAGCACATGGGTTTGTGCTCTCTGGCCCCCACCTCAGTGACCTAGAAGAATTTCAGCTCCAAAGAAAGGTATACTAGCAATGCCCTGGGACACTAGCACTGCCCCAGCCATACTCACCCTTCTGTCCTGCCTCTTCTGAATGCCTTCCTGGCTTTGGACCATGGACCTGTCTCCTTCTGTTACTCCATGGAAAGATTTTGGCCTTCAGAGTGTTGAAAAAATGATGGAGTAAAAAAAAGGGCATGGAAAAGCTCTCAAGAGAAGCTGGCTACCTCCCCCAACCCTGTCCTTGTAAAGTACAGTACACAATTTAGATTCTGTTGTTTACTTTGTTGATTTTATCTCCCTAAGAAGATTGTAGACTATTTCTTTCATGCCCCTCCAACATGTAGGAGTATTGAGTACAGCATAGGTATTCAGTAAATATCTGTAGCAATTGCCCTGTGCACCATTAAGATGTGTAGGAGTATTGGGTACAGCACATGTATTCAGTAAATATCTGTACTGACTGCCCTGTCTTCCATTAAGACAGTTAATAAAGGGGTTAGTGGAGTCAACCAGCCAGCACCCTAGTCCTGGCTTCCGCATTCACTCACCGTGACTTTGGAGAAATCATACAAACTTGTCAGAGGCTTTACTTATGCTACTATAAAATGACAGATTCATGTTTCTTCCAAAACAGCTCTACATAACTCTACAGTGTTAGTATTTTCATAGTCTAAACTGAGAGTAATGAGTTAAGAGGGCAGGCTCAGAGATCATACACACCTGACCTCAAATGCTGGTTCTCTCATTTACTAATTTTGTGACTTTTGAAAACTTGGCTTCATTAAGCTTCACACTTCTTAATCTTTAAAGTAGTCACAAAAGTAACATAATTTTACTGAATTGTGTGAGAACTGAATCAGGTAAAAACACATAACATGCTTTTACTGTATCTGACACAGTATCCGTCCAATAAATAAAAACTATTAACAACATTGGTCAAATAGCTAGCTTTTTAAAAAAAAACATAATGAAAGATATCTTCTAGTGGTGCAACAGGTATTCACAAGTCTTCAATTGAGTCGAGATCCAAGAAAAATCTCAGTTCCTAAAGAGGCATGGCGTATATTAGTTCCTCAGTCACCAAAATATTCTTCGCCTTCTCCTCCTAAATTGGACTTTATAAATAATAATAATAAAATAAAGTTACACAGTAAGCCACCTAGAGAATCTGGACTATGTCTACTGTGTTAGAAAACATAAACCTTTCTTTCACAAGCTACATAAAACCTGATAAGAAGTAAGGTACTTTCTATGTGCCCTGTAATTTGCTAAGTCTCTAATGTGAAAGATGATCTTATTTAATCCTACCAGTAACATTAAGAAACATTTTTATGATGAGGAAACTAAGAGGTAGAGGGTTTAATAATCTTCCTATGGTATATGATTAATAAATAGGAGAGCATGACTCTGAAACCCAGACTGTCTTATTACCCAAGTCCTATTCTTAACCATTATATCGTGTATGAAAAGAAAGTATGACTGACGTGTTATTAGGAAGGCAGGAGCCTTTTCCCTAACAGTGTTTATAGATTTGCACTGCTCTCCTTGTCTTCCTTGAAAGTCACAGCACAAACTCTGAAGAGGTAATAAGCTGAGTCCAAGGGCACATGCTGTGATCACAACAAAGCTAACTGGACTTCCACAGGTGGAGCTTATGTCCCTGGACTCAATCTCCACATTTCAACAGCTAAGTTATTTGGTGCCTAAATTCCCAACCTGCTTTTCTATGAATGAATTTAGGAAATTAAAAGTAGGTATTTTTCTGAATTAAATTTTTCCCTTAGAGATATGAAAAACTGACATTAGTTTCTATTTTTGAAAGGAAAAGAGGTTTCTGAGAGTCCTGTGCAGTATCAAAAGCACTTTCTAAAGTGTACCCTGGAGGAATTTTGGAAAAAAAGAGAAGTTAAGGTATACCTGCAAATCCAATTGAACCAAATAGTCCCATTCAACCCAGTCCCATTCAGTCACATTACAGAAGGTCCAAAAGGTCCCAGTCTACACAGTATCTTGTGCACCTCAAGTGATTAATAACTGTTATTGACAAGAAAGGAAGATGGAGATAATAAAGAAAAGGTCTTATTTTATCTCTGAATCCTACTTTTATCCCAATGTAAACAAGACTTTCTACACAGTAAGGACTTCAAACATTTTAACCAAGTCTGAATTTGTTGAATTATGGGAAATGATAGACAAAAGTGAACTGATCTTGTGCTAGGCACATATTCTATTTTATTAGCAAACTTTTATTTCATCAGATGAGAAAACAGCATACAGAAGCTTATCCTTACCTAAGGTCACAGAGTTATTTCTAAAATCCATGTTTTCACTACACCATGTTACCTCCATAAACAAACATCTGCTAAATAAAAACCACTTCAGACAGAGGTTATTGCATTTAATCATAACTGATTACAATCATAACATTGCATCCAACCCTCCAAACAACCCTGCAAGGTAACTTCCATTGTTCCTACTTAGGCCAGTTATCCACTTTTGCCCCTCAGCTACAAATCCACTTTTTTGCCCTGTCTGGTAAAACTTAAGCCATACCTTGTGATCATTTCACGAGCCTCCCAGTGAATTTCACTGACACCCCAGTTTATCTGCCCCAGCCTGCAGCACAGCACTTCAAACACCTTCTGTGTCATCTGCAGGGCCACAGCCACACCCTCTCCAATGAGCTCTGAATCTTAGCCTCGCATGGGGAGCGCCCTCACAAGTTTATTCCTTCACTGGGTGCTCTACTCAATCCTACAGATAGGAACTGCTCCCCACATCTGTTAATCTTGCACTTGTTAGAGTCCTCTGTATCCTATGATTTATTATGTTTAATATTATGTTTTTCCTGTTTAAATTGTTGGGGTGGTTTCTATCTCCTAACTGGATGTTCACTGATATACTACTGCAGGGAGGAGCAACAAGCAGCTCAGATGAGTGAGACATCATATCTGCCCTCAAGTTACTCAGTAGTAATGAAATGGTTAAAGCATTTAAAACATTCTATGAACCAGATGCAGTTTTTATACATTTAATATGTATTCCCTCATTTAATTCTCACATCAACTCTACTTTATAGATGAGGAAATTGAGATATCTTAGAGATTAATAACTTATCCCGATCACACAATAGACAGAGAAACCATTCTCAGCCATGCTGCAATACTGCCTCTATCAACTGGCTGCAGTCAAAGAGCAAGAGAGGGGCAAAGGCAGCAGTGGGACATATAAACGCAAGTCTTTCATGAAATTTGGAAGGAGGAAAAAAAAAAAGCTAATTGTTAGTCAGAGAAGTCCCCAGATGTATAAAGAATTCAAAAAATGAGAAGGGGCCATTCAAGATCTTTTAAGTCAAAACCTGTAGTGTAAAAAAGTCGGTGTACCCTAGTCATCAGGTACTCAGGAGATCCTATTAAGTAACTCTTCCCAGAATTAATGCTCAGGATAACACCCACGTTTTATGAACTGCTAACACGAGAAAACTGATCATCCACAGATTTCCACTCTGCCCTCTCTCAGTTCCCCAACCCAGACTTTAATCCATGGAAGTTGGGTCACGGGTGTTCAAATAGGTATATTGATTGTCTCTGACCCAGCTGTAACCCAAGGCCTCTCATTAATACTGCATGTCTCACATGAGGAGCAGTGATGTCTATATAATTAAAACCTGAAGCAAGAAACAGCCAGAAGTACAAAAGAAGAGGGAGCTGAGGATTCAGACAGCTCTGACATTGCTCTGACACTGCCACGAAACCAACGCCCACCCTTTAGGTCAAACTTCAGCAGGTATAAAAGCTTTCCCTAGAGCCAAATGCAGCCCAGTAGGATAAAAAGAACTAGCCCACTGGGAAGAGAACTTGCTGGAGTTAGGGCTCCTTCTACATATATGCCAACACTCTCTCCCAATTTATTTATAATAACCCTGTCCAAATAGAATAATTAGCCCCTGGGTATCACCATCTTTTCTAAACATTCCCAACCATCAATTCTAGATTTTTAGCCTGGATAGGTTATAAATTCACTGAATGGTCTGTGCCAATGGTTCCCAAACTTTGCTGCACTTTAGAATCACCTAGGAGTTTTTACATACCCCAGTGCCTAGATCATACCCTGTACCAACGAAATCAGAACATCTAGGGGTGAGAAGCAGGCATCAGTATTTTTAAAGATCCCCAGACAACTGCAATATACAGAAAAGATTAGGAATCACTGGTCTACACGATTTTACCTTAGTTCTCTATAATGTAGTATCAGAATTATGTCTGCCGAGTGTAGTCAAATGAGCTGTATTTTATAGAAGTCAAATTGTTTTCTTAATCAAAAAGTGTCATTTTTCCTCCTTTTTAAAAGAATGATTTCCCATATAATAAAGCTAATGCTTACTGAGAACTATATGCCAGGCCTTGTTCTAGGTACTTTATAAAGGGTACATTAGGTTATATCTCAATTAATCTTATTATTCCAATTTCAAAAAAGAAAAATTGAGCCAAATAGATTATAAGCACATCTACAAGTTTATTCACTAAACCTGAGATGTTACTCATCCTGGACTATAACAATTTCAAATGGTCAAATCCTCACATGTTATCTTTTCCTTGATTTGGTGGTTTTAATTCGACCCAATTACACTTGCTCTATTGTTTGGTTTAAAAATTGCTTTCTTTGTAAGAGAAGACAACCTCATGTACATAAGTTTGGTAATATTCTGAAATGCACTGATGGAACTTGTGACCCAAGGGCAGGGCTCAGAACCACACTTAAGGGAAAGGGGCAAGTTGTCCTCTTTCCAGGCAATCATAATTGCCCAAGCTAGAAGTCTCTGAACCAAGAAACTACCAGGAAGGTAACTACAAGTGGGGCTGGAGACCTTTAAAACAAGGGCACAGGTCTAATCTAATCTTTAATTATGCAAATTAGTTTAACTTGCCTACAATCCCAGGGTTAACATGGGTTAACCTGGAAGAGGATTAAATAATAACACAAACCACTTAGTCCAATGTTCTTTCCACCATCCTAAGAGTCACCAGGTTTTGAATATGGTCTGTCACTAGCTACCCTCTGATCTTCCACATGTGACTCTTCCTCTGCCAAAAGGAGATAATAGTTGCCCTATAAGAAAAGACGTAAGTCCAAGTGCAACATCCTAGTGTCCTAGACACATATAGGCATAGTAGTGTCATGGTTACTTTGGTGAGTGGCTCCCTTCCATAACGAGGCACTCATTTCCCCAGCTGCCTGGAGTACGAGCTACTGATGGGTCACAACTGAATTCCTCTTTGGAAACTGCCTTCGCTGAACAGTATGCCCCGTCCCAGAGGGCAGACCTCATCTAATGGCTCCATGAGAGAATACTGTCCCTTTGCCTTGGTTTGAAATAACTCTGCAGGGCCATTCCAGAACTGGAGCTTTTTATGGGATTGGCTGAAGCCTCTTGCAAGTGCATCAAAGTTTAACTTCTCCCTCTGCCCAATTTTGATTCTCTCACTTACATACAGACTCGTTCCCAATAGCACTTCCCAATAAACCTGCAGGCAAATCTGTCTCCAAGTCTTTTCCATGGTCTCTTTCCAACCCAAGACATATGCTAATTACCATAAAACAACATGTGCAAATAGGAAGGTGACAGGACACGCTGCCAAAGTTTAGGAAAAAGGCCAGGAATTAGTACTGGCCTGGGATTTCTAGTCCTGGCCCCCTGGGACAGGCAGATAACCATGCTATTGCTTCTACCTCTGTCCACCTCCGGATATTAGGAGAAACTAAGCCCCTCTCCAAATCACCTCTTTGCAGAGGTAACTGACCTCTCCTTAATCCTGGATTAAGGTTTTACAGAGGGAAGCCTGCTTGCTGGTGCCCCAGTTAAGGTGTTGACATGCTGTACTTGAGAACAAATCTTGAGTCCCTCTGGCCACTGGCCTGATGCTTATGCCACATGACTACCCCCTCTACTTCCCTTAACCTAGAGAGAACCCGGCAGCTAACAGGGCTTGCATCATGAAAATGTCATTATTAGATCCCTGCACTGGGAGCTGGTAAGGAATTGGTAAAGAGCTCTGTGTTGGCATGGGGGAGGTAGGTAGGTCATAATGAGTTAGGGAGGAATTCTAGTCAAAGCCATGATCCTGCCCCAGTTGGGAACCCTTGGTGTGTGCCAGAGAAGCTGTTGTCAATTCCTGGCCTCTCTCCGCATGCCCCCGTGTTTCAGGAGTTTGGTTGGTCAATGGGGCCAACCAGGACAGAAAACCCAGGTGAAAAGCAATGTCAGAGTTCATTTTTCAAGCACCCCGACCCAGCTCCTCTTTAATTCAACCTGAACTCCACAGAGGGTAACTGGGAGGGCTCTTACACAGGTAATGAGAGAACGTCCACACCTCTCTTTCCATATGAGGGCACATATGGATTCCTGGAGGTGTGTCCACCGCCTGGCTCTCTGTAGACATGCCTTGGCTGCTTCAAGAGGTAGCAAGACCCTGTTTGGGCTTACCTACAATATAGATTATTTGTACATATGGACATCTTTTCTCAGTATCCATTTTCTCCAGACACATACAGCTGTGGCAGTTAGCCTACTCAGTCACCCTCCCCATGGGCAGCACCTGGGCTTCTTACACTATTGTTCCCAAGACAAACCTCCTTCTAGTTAGGGACATAATATATACTTCACTCTTGATGAGGACGATTCAGTCTAATGGAAGAGTTGCCAACATGCCACAATCCAAAACTCACTTTATAAGAAAGACAGCATCGCCTTTGTGATCTACAGGCACCGAGATGACACTGGTCTGTGACCCTGGACATAACCCACCCTTTCTCTGGGCCTCAGTTTCCCCATCTGTTATACATAAGGGTTGGTCTAGATGACCCCCACCTTCCAGTTATTTTCTGCTCTAAACATCCAAGATCATTCCTCACTTCACACATCTCCACATGCTAATAAGCAGCAAAAAATGATGAGCTCTAGGACCACAGATAGTGAGGCAGAAAAAGCAGCAATGCTGACCACAGCATGCAGGGCCTGTGACCCAGGTCACGAGTTCTGTTCTCTTTCTACTTTCTCTCTTCTGACCATATCATTGCCTCAAATTATCTGCCTACCCTCTTCCTACCTCTGCAATACCTGTCTCGCCAGAGAAGAAGAGCTAAAAAGCCATCAGGGTGGCTGTGTGGACAGCTGGGAGGCACTCCATTTTTCTAAACTCTAAATCAATCCTCATTAAAAGACTTTGTCATTGTCTGAGTCTTCCAGTCAAAACTTAATGGTGCTAGAAGGGAACAGGTAGGAAAAGAAGAGATGTGACTAAGAAGACAAGTAGACAAGTGGCAAGCTGGGCACAGTGACTTACCACAAACATATGCTATGAAATCCTGGCAGTATCAAAACCAGTTCTTTCCCACAGTCCACACACAGATGATCATCCAGCCACACACTCCAGACGTTGGAGCCTGACTATGTAAGGGTACTGCAGAATAAGCCCCTAGCCTTTGTCAAGTACCGCTCTTCTACAACTCTCAAAAGAGAGTAAAAGTCTAGTTACAAGTGGGAAAAGACCACAAAGCTCAGCATAGACCAAAACTTTAATACGGCTGTGAGAATAACAAGATATATTTGGGTGTCATCGACAGAAGCAAGTGGAGGAGGTAATAAACCCACTGCAAATAATACTAATTAGGAGTAAATCTAGAAAGATATTACACTTTATGAGGTCTACTGGTCAGGTAAGATAAACAACACAGTGTGGGTCTCAAAACTCTGCCCTGTGAAAACTGTAAAGTTACTAGAGATGTTTAGAACAATCAAGAGCTACCTTAAGTAAACAGGATACCAAATATTTGAACAGAGGAAGAGACAAAAGACAAAGGAGGAAAGAGCTTACTTTTTTGTTTCTCCAAAGGGAAGTTATTAGATAGCATAACTGGATTTGAAATAATAGGGGATATTCTAAGAGTTTAGGTTGCCAAACACCGTAAGAGAATAGCTCATAGAGAGCGAGCTCCTAGTCAAGAGGCTAGTTTAATATCCCCATGTCCAGGTGGGTCCAGACAAATGAAACCACATGAAACCACCCAATTCAGAGATGTCATCTGTGGCTGAGCAGTGCCCAAAGTAGATGAGATACCCAGTGAGGCTCCAGCATAGGACAGAGCACAAGGCCTTCTGATTTTTTGTACCGAACACCACTAGGGAGCTCTATTTGTTTCTATTCTATAGATAGTGGTCCCTAAACCCTGGGCAGTGTGCCAGTACCAGTTCATGGCCTGTTAGGAACTGGGCTGCAGAGCAGGAGGTGAATGGTAGGCTAGCAAGGGAAGCTTCATTTGTATTTGCAGCTGCTCCCAAGCACTAGCATCACCACCTCAGCTTCACCTCATATCATCAGGCATAAGATTCTTATAGGAGCACCATTCCCTAGTAACAAAAAAGGTTGGGGGCCACTGCTATAGATCCTTGCTCCCTGAATTGAGAGGTTAAGATCTTTCTTCTACTGATAGGAAACAGAAATACATTCACAAACTCTACAAATCTCCAAAGCAGAAAGGCCTTTGGATTTTACTCAGCCCGATTTTCCATCCAAAGCAGTGATCTCCTCTGCACCTTCTTGGAAGAGAAGGAAAAAAAAACCCAATAGACCTTTTTGATTAGCCTCCAAAATAATGAATCAATATTCTTAATGAAGGAGGAAGCCAAAACTTTCCCCAAGAGAGGTTGACAAAATTTGTCTCAATGTACTGAGGTGCTGCCCTTGCCCATCACTATGGATCTCAGAGCCAGCAAAGGTATCAAAGCCCCCACCAAGAACAGAAATGCTGCTGTGAAGCTTCCTGTAAATCTTGTAAAATATGCTCACGTGGGAGTGAGTGGATGCTAGGAAAACTCTGCCCACTGCTGGGTTCCCTGTATGCTGACATTTACAATGAAGATGGAAAACATCCATGAGATGTGCCCTGGAAGACTGGCTTGTTTTCTTCTAAATAATCTAGCATTTGACTTACCAAAAACCCTTGTATTAGGATCTATTTAATACCACTGCCTGGGTGTATGGCATTAGAATTCACTATTCTACCAATGGTCCTTTGTCCAGCCATGATTATTTCCCAGAACACCCTAGGGGGCAGGTAGAAACAGAACAGCTCAACCCTCCCAGGCTGGATGTCTCTCCCAACCTCCTCCAACCTCGTGCCATGTCCATAAGAAGCTGGATAAATGTGACTCCTGAGTAATGAATGCCAAGCGAAATCAGAGTACACAGGAAGCCTGAGCTGGATAATAAACATGAAAAAATTCAGTCCATCAGGATCATTTTCAGACAAGTAATGGCTGAACAGGACCAAAAAGTAATAATAAGAACTCTGAAGCATGCTAAACCATAGTGCCCATTTTGGCTCAACAGTGTTCCTGAGGTTAATGCCACCCACGTACCCTTGGTTATACACACCCCTGGGTCCCCACAGATACTTCTGTCCGTTCTCCTTCCTTGAGGTCAGAAAGGCTGTGCAGAGCATTCAGTTTAACTCAGGGGACTGAGTTGGGTGTGGATAGTAATTATGAGACCTTGTATTTATGTCTAGCTATTTCTGGCCTGTAGCTTGTTTACTCTTCCTTCAAGTCTCTCTGAAGAGGTCAGCCAGCCTTATAGATGTGGCTCTGGCCTTTCTGTGACAGCATTCCAGTACTCATCAGCATCTCCTCACCTAGAGATGGAAACCAGGCAGGGATTTTTCTCCTCACTCTATAGGCCAAGAGACAAGGAGGGCAAAAGGTAGGGCTGCCTTCTCCCAGCAAGTCACATAGACATGCCTGAGAATTGCCAGTCATTTCCCAAAGCATAATAAGCTTCCCTCTCCAAGACCAGCCTCACAAGAGGACCTTGCCACTAAAAGACTATTCAAACTGTCATCTCCAACCTGGATGATCAACTTACAAAAGAAAAAAAAAAGATTTCACAAACACTTATATTAACACTACTAATGTGATTATTGTTGTAAGAACTTTATAAATGTAACTCCTTTAATCCTCGTAACCACCCTATATAGTAGGTACTAAATGATCCCTATTTTATAGTTGAGAAAACTGAGGCACAGAGCGACTGACACTTACCCAAGATCATAGAGTTGGCAGCTGGTAGAGCCAGTATTCAAACACAGTGGGCTAGCTCTAGGGTATCTGCTCTTAACCACTACAGAGAAGCTTCCTTGCTCACATTCATGGGCCCCACACAGATACTCTGATTCGAGATGTTCCCACATGATTCTTATGACCAGCCAGGTTGAGGATCTTTAATTAAGTCAGCTGTTTTCAAACTATGGTGTGCTTATTCATATTCAGATTTCTGGGCCCCAGAAGTTCTGGAATTGGAACCAAGAATCTATAGTTTTAACAAGCTCTTCAGATGATCCTCATGCAGGTAGTTCACAAAAGGCTCTTGTAGAAAACCACTCATGTCTCCTCATCGCCCGCCCCCCCCCCCGGTCACCTGAGACAAGTAAACAACTGACTGGGGCACCTCACCCAGCCTGCAGAGATGTTCATTCTCTAGTAGACCAGCCACCCTGGGGGAGGGGGAGCTGGTGGCTGTGTGAGAGCTACTCTGTTCTTTAGCCTTGATGACAAGGCTGCCTTCAGACTGTGGAGGAGGAGGCGACAAGGGTGGTGGGCGACTGAAAAGAGCTCACCGTCCCTCTACATTTGACAAGCTACACATCAGAGGGGGGCACACAGTTGGTAATGGGAAGGGGAAAAAATGGGCAGTCTGGGCCCCTGCCTCCCATTGCCAGAACAATGGTCTCTTCAAATCCCTGGCATCTGAACTGGCAGTCAGCCAGCAGGAAAGAAAAGCGCTTGCTGTCCCTTTAAGGACACTCTCTCTCCACAAAGGTCAGAAATGCCAGCTCAGCCTGCCCAGTGGCTGCCTTTTTGCCACTTTGGTGCCCTGGGGCCTTGGGCCATTTTCCACTTCCAGTTGCTTCTCTGGATACCTACTATCTTTTCAAGAAAACAGAGTACCTCCGTGACAGCTGCCACTCCAGACAAGATACAGTGATCAAGCAGGAACTGCTAATATGGAGGGAACCCCAGATTTCATTTGCTTCTTAAAACCTTCCTTCCAGGAAACTAGCTCCAAGGAAGTGGGCTTGGGATGGGGGAGCAAGGTCAGAATGATGACTGCAAGAGGAGGGGTAGGAGATCAAAAAGAAAACTGTACAAGGAATAGATGCTCCAGGGAAACATATTTCATCCAGAAAAGGAGGTCGGCAAATGCTTGATCCAGAAATCATAAAGAGATGAAGAGTAGGGTGTGGAGGGCAGAGGAAGAGTGAGTGGGGGGTGGGGGGGGTAGGGATGGCAGGAAATACAGGGCAGTGGTTAGCACAAGGGCTTTCTCCGGCAGAATGGGTTCAAATCCTGCCCTTTTATGTAACCCTGGGGCACCTTTTCTAACTTCCCTGGCCCTTGGTCTCTTTGTAACGTTGGCATACATTGAGAAGTAAATAAGTATTCAAAACTAATAATGTCCATTATTTGGGTCCTAGCCATTCCACATGGGTCTCATAGCCAGCTCAGGATGTGTCCTCAAAGAGCCCAAATCCAAGACCATACCATCGGTTCTAGTAAGGCATCTTGCAAATATGTGCTGTGATGAAAAAGGCTACTCATTTAGAAAACTGGATGAGTTGGTGCAAGTCATGATTCTCATGGAAAAACAACTCAAAATTAGTCATCTATACATAATATATGGCATGGGTCGACAAACGTTTTCTGTAAAGGGCCGGATAGTATGTATTTTAGGCTTTGTAGATCATACAGTCTGTCATAACTACTGAACACTTGCTGTAGAGTTAAATAGTCATAGACAACATGTAAATAAAAGAATGTAGCTGTCTCAATAAAACTTTATTTACAAAAACAGGCAGCATGTTGAGGCTTGCTGACCCCTGAAATAAAGGATGGCATTAATGGAGGACTTGGTGAATTCTTATGGGAGATGGTTAAAAGAGATGGAGGCAGAAGCCTATTTCTTGCTTTTCTACCTTGGGACTATGAGTATTTTATCCAATTATCTGACTTCGAAGAAAAGAGTTTTTGGCTAATGCCAGCCAACTGCAATTATCCTTTACATTGGTTTCTTCAGCATCTATACCGAGTTTGCTGGGCCACTCTCTGCACTTCAAAGCCTTATTTTCTTGTCCTTCAGCAATTCTTCTATTCCTTGGAATTCAGAGCTCCCAGGGGGCAGGGTCTCCTGCCTTAGCAAACTTAGAGAGGTACTGACTGGCCACCTGGCCAAGGATCCTCCCCTTCAGCACCCCTCATAGCAAACATGTCCATCTCCCATCCAGCTTCCCAGGAAATAGCGGGCTGTTCTTCATCAGCTTCCTGAACAAACAGGCATCTCAGGTTGAAACCCTCAGTTGAAACTCATGTATATTTGCACTCACCGATTGATTCGTTGAAATTGGGGAGTGCCTGCTATGTGCTAGGTACATCTTTGAAAATGCAAACTTTACCCATCTTGAGTGGAGTCGGAGAGAGGCTGATATGACTGGAGTCCTCTCATGAAACTGCTCAGCTGTATTTACTTCCAGTTTCCTGGTTTTCTTTCTACCTGAGAACACTTCAAAAATAACTTTCTCAACTTTACTAACAACCTTTATTATGACAATTTCTCAATGGCACTAAAAGCAGGAAGGATAAGAAAAACTAAGAATGAGGAAACAGATCAAAGGCAAAGGAGATGGAAAAGGAAGAAAAAATAAATCACGATTTCAAATTTCAACCAAATACTGCTATTTGCTTATATCATTCTCTCTGCATAAAATGATCTCATTTCACAAATTCACCTTATAAAGTCTCAGCCTTCCTTCAAAGCTCTGCTCTAATGTGTCTTCCCCAGGAACACTTCCCTGATAAATTACCCCAAATTTCAAACTCCAGCAGCCCTTGGAATTCTCCAGTATGGCTCACACTTGCTATGCACCTTCTGCATGGTGTGTGAGAGCCCATGGTCTGTTTTAACCCTTAGACTGTAACCTTGTCAAAATCATGATTTTTCCTTCTTCCACATTCCTCATGGCACACTGTCACAAGCAACTGCTTTCCCTACACTGTTGCTTGGTGAAGGCCCTGCTTCAGTGGAAGAGCTGCTGCTATCTTGCTATCTGACAATAATCCCAGTGCCCTGCTATCACTGTTCAGACTACCATTCATTCATTCGTTCATTCACTTATTCACTCACAAAAAATATGTGGAATGTTCAAGTGTGAAGCAGTGTCTTGCAGACTATCATATTCTCATTTGCAAATTCATTTAATCCTCAAATAAGCCTGTTGAAGTAGATAATATTAATATGTAACTTGCTCACAATAACAGAGGTGATTCCAGAAGGGATTATGGAACATGTGGGTGACTGATGGGAAGTAGTAGACTATCATACTCTGGAAAACAGGTACTCATCTCCCTGGGCTGGTGCCCTGATGCTAGGAAAAGGGACATGAATTATCATAGTCCCTTCGAGTCCCATGATGAAAAATTCAGTCCTTTGGGTTTTATAAAAGTAGATACATTTTTATATCAAAATAAATCACTGTATTAAGTTTAAAAAACAAAATAACAGAAACATTCAAAGAAAACAGAGGTGAATATGCATACTCCTAAGGTTGGGAAGAACTTTCTGTGAATAATACCAAACAGAAACCATAAAGAAAAAGTCACTTGACTTGATCCCATTCAGACAAACACACACATAAACTTCTATGTGCCAAAAATCAGCCTTAAATTAAAAGAAAAAATTCCAGAGAAGATACTTATAACATGTATGACTAAAGGTTAATATTCTTATATTAAAGAATCCTCAGCAATGAAAAAGACAAACAGCTCAACAGAAAAGGGGGCAAAGAACAAAAAAGGCAACTCACATAAGTATAAGTGAGTACTGAGGAAATTAGAAGGATGTCACCAATGATCAAAGAAATGCAAATTAATACAACTATGAGATACTTGTGGAACAGCAGATTGGCAAAGACTAAAAAGAATGGTAATACCAAGGAAGGCAAGGACTAGGGGAAGAAACAAACTCTCATAACTTGCTGGTGGGTGTGTAAATCTGAGCAACCCTCCCAGAGGGTAACTTGAAACTATGTATTAAAAGCTGTTGACCTAGAAATCTGGCTCCTAAGTTTTTATCCAAAGAATGTTAGTATGACATTATTTTTAATCTTGAAGAATTAGAAATTACCTAAATGTCAAATGTGAGAATGAATACTTACATATTTGCAATGCTACCCTTAAAAGTAATTACATAAATCAAGTTATTATTATAGAGAGATCAGATATTAGTAAAGAATTTCAGAACAATATATAGAATGAGTCATAAATGTCATCTATCTATATCTTTTTATGTATAATATAGATAAAAAATAGCTCAAAGGATATAAATCATAATGTCAGTACTGATTATTTTTGAGGAGTGGTATTATGACTAATTTCTTTTTCTTTTGACTTTATATTTTCTAATTTTTCTACAATGCCCAATGTGTTGCCAAAAAAAAAAATCAAACCAAACTGATATTTTTTTCTTTTAAAAGTTCTTTAATTCTGATTTTCAAAAGAGAAAAAATATGTAAAAGAACTTTGAAAAGCAAAAAGGACTATATAAATTCAAGAGGATAATCAATTACCCACCAAATATTTTTTGAGCACCAACTATGTATAAAGCCTGTAGAAAGTATAATTGAACAAAAATTTGAATAACTCTACTCTCAGAAAAGATTTAATATGTTATAACAGACAGAATGACATCTACTCCAAGACAAATGAATGAAATGAATATGAGACTCCAAGCAAAGTGCTCAAGAGAATGAAAAAAAAACTAATTAATTCCTATTTGAGCATAAGATAAATCTGAGATGACAACTTCTTCAAGGAGGTGATAGAAAAGCTAAATTCTGCAGGATAAATAGGATATCCACAGGCAGAGAAAAGAGAAGCATAAGCAAAGGAACAGCGAAACCCAAGACTGTAGTAATATGAAAAGGTATGCGACATAGCAGAGGATAGGTGTGTCGGGATGGTGAGGACAGTCTGGTTTGTGGAAGGATGGAGTAGACAATAAGGCTGGAAAGCCAGAATGAAGGCCTTCAGTGCCATGCCAAGGTGTCAACTGTATTTTGTAGGCAATAAGGAGCCAAATTCAATTTTTGAAGACGATTTGGAATTCTGTCCTATAGGACAGCTGAATGAAAAATAGACTTGTGAGTTATAAGAAGTGATTAAATTATTTGTTAATAAAAAAAGAATGAAGTAGTGATACATGCCATGACTCGGGTGAAACTTGAAAACCTTATTCTAAGTGAAAGAAGCCAGTCACGAAATTCTGCATATATATATACATAATTCAATTCATGAAAGTCCAGAATAGGGAAATATATGGAGGCAGAAAGTAGATTAGTAGCTGGGCTGGGAAAGTTGGAGTGGGGGTGTTGCTAGCTAAAATGTACAGGGTTTCTTTCTGAGGTGATGAAAATGTTCTAAAGCTGACTCTGGTGATGGCTGCACATATCTAAGACTATACAAAAACCACTGAATTGTCCATTTTAAATGAGTTAATTGTATGGTATATGAATTATATCTCAATAAAGCTGTTAAAAAAAAAAAAGAAGACATCAGCCAGGATGCTACTGCAACAGACGAACCAAGACATTTGAAGGTTATGAATTAAGACAGTGGCAGTAGTCATGGGTAGAGGACAATTAGAGACGCTGCAAAGATAAAACTGTGTGGGGAGTGAGAGAGAACAAGTTAAAAAAGATAGCTCAGAAGTTTCCACTGTGAGTGGCTAGGAGATGAAAATATGAAGAAAAGGTTGGATGAGAAACTATTATAAATATGCTTTTCACGCAGTGAGTTCAAGGAGGTTAACCCATTCCAGGAAGTGAGGGAACAGAGAGAGGTACAGATCTGGAATTGATAGTCCTAGCAATGGTGGCTAAGAGTCTTTTGTGACTGGTGATAACAATTAATTATTTTTAGCACGACTGACCTGCTCAAAAGTAATCCTAACTTATGCCTAGAAATATACTTAGAGCAATTTTAGCCATAAAAAAAAATAGTTAAGATTGCAGCAAGCAAGAAAAGCCAATTCTATAGAGGCACACAGAATACTCATTTAAGAGCTCAGTATTTACTGCTCCAAGTACAAGTTTTTGTAAAAAGGAGCACTATCACTGCAGCTATAAATGTAATGGTTTATAAAGATTGCTCAATAGTCGAATGGCAGGGGTGAGCTCCTACGACTGATGGAACTCAAGATGGTTTAAATTTATTTTTTGCTTGTTTATATCAAAGGTGGCAAGAAGTATAAATATTTGGTTCAAGAAATCAGAGGATTGAAAAAAAATCATTTGAACATGCCAGAGTCAGTAGATGCAAAATAAATATATTAAAGAGGTACATTTAGACTAAAAAGATGGCTAAAGAAAATAATGTGCAACCAGCAGAGCAGATCATCTTCAAAAGCCCATGGTACAGTCCCCAAAATTTGCATCCTGAGGTTTGTGCCTCTAAAAACAAAGGGGTTTTGCATGTCAAGCCCAAATGTCAGGGGATATAAACTCTGACAATTTGGTAGGGATAAAAAAGTTGAGGTCACAGCTGGGAAGCTATTATGAAACAAAGAGGCTCCCAGTCTCAGGAGAAAGGGTCCAGAAAAAGATCTTAACTGAAAGATAAATCTATTTGCATGACAGCAGGAGAGGCATCTGAGTTGTCTGTGGAATTTTCCTATACTTTGCAGCACTGTGAGACCCTACGAGGAAGGCAATCCAGTTCTGGCTCCCCCATACTTTAGGGGCCCCTCCAGGGCCAGGGCCGGTTCTTACTCATCTTTGGTTTCCAACGACCTAGCCCAGTGAGTACTCAAGAAATGTTCCTCAAGTAAACAAATGAATACACATATTAAAGAGAGGGTAGAAGAATACAGTGGGAACTTGAGAATATTAAAAGGTCTTGCTACACTCCAGAGATCTTTAATCTGAAATACATGAGGATCCATAAGAGATAAAATCTGCTGCTCTAATCTCACCTATCATTTTAGCAATGAGGGCAATAGTGCCTTGCCGCAAGTCACCCATTCATGAGTGGTACAACAAGTTCCAGTTTCCAGCTAAGTGACCACACCCACATAGGACCGGAGACAGAAGAGTTCCAGCAATGAAACTAAAGCATAGGTTAACTTGAAAGGTAAAACTCACTGAGGGTGGCCTAGAGATAATGATCAGCATTCTCTGTATCTATCTAGGGCTTGAGAAACAATGGGTTTTAAGTGTGTGGAAAGCAAGGACCATGCTCACTTTGAACAACACCAAATACGAAATAATAAAGATTATAATAGTAGCTTAACATTTGTAAGGTGGTTACAATTTGCTAGGCCTCCTCTCAAGTGCATTAACAGGAATTATGTTATTTGATCTTCCCAATCCTGACAAAAGGTGTGATTAGCACCATTTTAGACATGAGAAAATCAAGGATTGAGGAGAGTAAGCAACTTGCCTAGAGTCATACAACTGGAAAGCAGCAGAACCATCTGCACTGTCTACCACATAGCTAACAGGAAGGAGAGCCACATAATAGAGCTGCCATTTTTGCCAGTGTCAGAACAAAAAAGATCTGGCCATAAAGTATGACCTACTTCCCCTGGGAGAACAGTCCCCATCCCAGACTCAGGAACCAAGTCAGTGCTCAGTTCCCAAGATTTGTATTTGGGACAGCTTGTCTTCCCAACCTTTGAATAGCTTCATAAATATTATGAAACAAAACGAAACAAAAAACAACTGAAGAGCTCTTGAAGGTTTAGGTAATGTTCTAATGCTTAACTCAATGGTGAACAGACAATTAATTACAGCTGACTCTTGAATAATACTGTGGTGAGGGATGCAGGCCTCCACATGTAACTTCTGACTGCCCCAAAACTTTACTATTAGCCTACTCCTGACCGGAAGCTTTACAGATAATGTAGTCAATAACCACATATTTTGTATGTTGTATTATACACTGTATGAATAAAGTAAGCTAGAGAAAGAAAATGTTATTAAAATCATAAGGAAAATACATTTACAGTATTTATTGAGAAAAATCCACATAAGTGGGCCTGCACAGTTCAAACTTATTTTGTTCAAAGGTCAACTGTATTTCTCTAAGCTGTACAGATATATTATAAACTTCTCTATACATGATGTTTCACAAATTTTTTAAAAATTGTCTAAATAAGCCCTGACCTAACTCTGAAGTGACAGCCATCAGATCAGCGATGAATGGGGTCCTGGCTCACCATGGGGGTGTGTATGCTAGGAAAAATTACTGTATCATCAACTGATAAAGAAAGCACCACCAGCCAGAAAGACTGCCCCACTTCCTTGGCAAAACTTTTCTAAATTGTGAAGTTTTAAAGCTCCAGATTTCTACCAAATAAGCACTCTTTTCTCACTTACTCAAGGACTAGCATAGAGAGGTGAAGAGTACAGGCTTTGGCGCTAGACATCTTCAGTTTTATCCCGGTTCTGCCACTTACCATGTGGTTGTGGGCTTGCTATTTAAACATCTTTGAGACTCAATTTCCTTACCTGTAAAAGGGATAAATACACCCTTCCTATAGGATTGTGTGAGGGTTGTTATGAAACTTAAAAAAAAAAAAAACATAACTCATAGGATCATTGTAATTATAATTTCTAATACTATTCTTCACACATGCCCCAAACTATGCAATCACTCCAGTTCTTGGCCTGAGAGCATCTTGCCCAGGGACTTAGGAACTACATCTTCCAGTTCTTTGGTTAGTTACCTTGAGCTTGAAGGCTTCTCACAGCTGAGTACAGCAGGCCCACTGTTCTCTGAGGCTGTCTTGTACGTGACCCTGTCCTGGCACTTAAACTTCTACCTCAACCCCCCCATACCCACCTCTGTTCTGATCAGGCTGCTCAGTGCTCTGTCCCTTCTACCAGGCCCTCATTCTGGGTTCTGTGGCCCAGTTCTTGCTTCTTTCCTGCCTGAGACCCACTCAACTCTTAAATAAATCTCAGTAGCCTCCCTCCTTCAAGGATCAACTCACACCCCACCTCCCCCATTCAGTCCTTCCCCCATTTATTTTGCCCATTACTGCTCTCTCTCTTTCTGTTTTTGCATATCTTTGGCAGTTATAATTCACATCATTAAAGGTCTTCACAAATTACCACAGGATATTTTTCTAACTTTTCATGGGTATTAGTCTTCTTTCTTCTCATAGGCAAAGACCTGTCTTCCAATTGCTTTGTCAACTGTAGTGGTTAAAAGCATGGACTCTGGAGTTAGACTGCCAGCTCCATCCAACACTTTTGGGTTCTGTGACCCTGGGACTATCACTTAACCACTCTGTATCTTAGTTTAATGACTTATAAAATCTATATAACAGTAGTACATAGCTCAGAAAAAAATATATAGAAAACATTAGAATATATAGAAAAATATATAGAAAACATTAATATATAGAAAACATTTAAAATAGGACAATAGTAATTTTGTATTAGCTATAGTTATTATGTATAACCATAACAGTGACTATAACAAGACTGCTAGCTAAAAAGTATCCAGTAAAATCACTTTGTGACACTTTTGAGGTATTCACCTAAACTAGGGGGCAGTAAAGTTCTGTAAAGTGCGAAAAAATAATATTTCAGCTTTGTGGGCCACAGCTCTGTCACTACTACTCAGCTCTGACGTCATAGCATGAAAGCGGCCATAGACAATGTGGAAATAAATGAGCATGACTTCATTCCAATAAAACTTTATTTATGGATACTGAAATCTGAATTTCATACAGTTTTTACGTGTCTTGAAATATTACTCTTCTCTTGATTTTTTTTAACCACTTAAACATGTAAACAATCATTCTTAGCTTGCAAGCTCCACAAAAACAGGCAGCAGGCTGAGTTTGGCCTGCATCTGTGGTATGATGACCCCGGTCTAAATCACACAAGGTCCTCCACGATGTTTCAAACTACGGGCTTTGTTCCATAGGCAGTAAGAAAACGTTTTCCAGTATTAAGAAGGGGAGTGAGCTCATGCCTGCACTTCCAGAAAAGCAGCTATCATGGGAATGACAGGTGCTCAACAGTATTTCCAGTCCTCTCCTCTGGCCACTCAGAAGCCTGCATTTCCCAGCTTTCCTGCAGTCAGGCAGTGCCACCTGATTAGTCTGGCTAATGCGCCAAAAGGGTGATGACCCTGAATTTGCTTCCAAGGGAAGCACTGAAGAGCCATGTTCTCCACCCCTCCATCGTGACTGTGGAGGAGGTGCCAGAAAATTCTACAACCTGGACTACAAGGAGGATGGCTTCTGTGGAGTTTTCCACAGCCCCACAGAGACTTGGAGTGGGAAAAGACTAACTTACAGTGAGTTAAGCTACTGGGTTTGCAGGTGGGTATGGGGTGGTGGTTGTTATCATTGCATAACTTAGCCTATCCAGTCTAATTTAACATGTTTCTGCAAACATAAACCAAAGAACAGCATTAAGGATAAGTAAACAAAGACATCTAGCAATATCTAGTTTATCACATCCTCTCACCTTAACAATTCATTTAGGAAACAAATGTCCGAACTTCTGGACAATTTAGCAAGAGATCAGAAGTGTTCTTCTACAAGTTCTGTCTGGAGAAACCCTAAATAATCTCTTCCAACTATAAAATTCAATGACAATAGGTCTACTAATGACCAAGAGGAAATGTTTCTAGTCAGCAGCAAAGAACCTCAAGTACACATGATCTGATTTGTTGAATACAATCTCTGCCATCCAGAAGCTCACATTCCAACAGAGTAAATCCCTTTCTTCTTAAAGTAATAATGATGACTACGACAACAATAACAACAACAAACAACAAAAAAGTAAGTAATGTTTATTGCTGCTTATGTCAAGCCAGGTGTAGTGTCCTAAAGTAGAAACCTGGGTAAAAGGTGGGAAAGGCCTGTCCTTTTAAGAAATCTGTAGTCAGAATTTTCAGTCATTACCCTGAACTGTCCTGATCACTCAAGGAATTTAAATGCTTAGATGACCAGCACTCAGTGCCCTGGATTTATTAGACCCTGGGAAAACTCCCAATTCCCATCCCAACAAATAATAAAGTAAATCTCATGTGTTAGCAAGTGTTAAGGTGTTAGCAAGAAGGTATTCTGCTGGGGGATATTTGTAAATGAATACTTAATATTTTCAAATAAAGGTTTATTTTAGTGTCTCCTGCTTGTTAAAGAAGCGTACCAACAATCTACATTACAGGTGACTGGTTCTATCAAGACTGTGGCCATGAGTAAAAAGGAAGCTGAGAAACCAACTAATCTGCTCAGCACTGTTATTTAATCCCACTATCAAAACAGTTACTGCACCAAACAGAAGTCACCTACAAGGCCATGCAGCAGGTCAAAAAGTGGTTACAAGATTCAGATTCAGAGGTGGCTGAGCTACTGAATATCAAGCTACTGAGAGACCCCCAACCATCACTGCAGCTCACCTCTGCTATACATTTGAACAGCTGGGAAGCTTGGCTCTAAAGAAGGTATGCAAAGGCCATATCGAGGACTTCTTCCTCCTCTAGAATTAACTTTCGCAGAAAGAACCTTGAAAGATAACTATATGTCCTGATCATAACACTTTAGAGACAGAAATTCCAAACTTTTTCCTTATGTTTAATTTAAGTTCTCCCTGCTACAATCTAACCCACTTCCCTTTCACGAATTTAAATCAGAGCTGAAGAAGGAATAGCGATCCATTTGTTAACAAATTTGAAGAAAAAAGTACACTGCACAATTGTCTTTTAGTATCAAATAAAATATGGCTGACCATTAATCTCCAAGAAATATAGAGGAGTACAAAACTAAATTTCTGTCCCAGTTACCTGGTAAGAATGTAAATGAGTAGGTTCTCTCACAGAGCACTCATATTCCTAATAAACAGTAGCATGATTGCTCCCCTCACCCACTCAAGCACAAAGAAAAACTTCAAATTTCTCTCACCTGTGGACCAAGATCTGGCCACAGAATTGCTTTCTCTGCTTTGTGTCAAGAGCAATACTCTCTCTTAATTTTTTCATAGAATTAAATTCTTCCAGCACACTGACTTTCCTGAAGGTCTGTCAGAGCCTCCGGGCTCTGTGGAGACTGCATCACCAACCCCAACAGATAGGAGGACCAGGAACATGAGGAGAGAGAATCAAGACAGATGTCGCCACAGTCTGCCAAGTCCTGTGGGGACTAAAACAATCTGTACAGGAAGCAGCCCCATGAAACTGGAGACCTTCTTAGTGTTTGAGGTTCTGAAGCTCTGTAGGAATTAGGAACATCTTTATATCACACATACATACAAAAGACATTTACCACATAGAAGCTAAGAAGGACTAGTGAACTGTCCTTTAAAAAAGTTACTTATTTTCCGAACTGCATGTGTCCCACAGCTCTGTTTGGAGCAGCCCTATCATTTGTGTGTGCTAACTCCTCTCTCAATCTCCATCACTGCCCATACCTTGCTCACCAAGTTATCAGGAGACAGAATCACAGAATCATCTTTGAGAGAACCTAAAGCCCTGCCTTAATGAGGGGTAGGTTGAATTGGGGGGAAGATTTAGATCTCACAATCCAGCCACTTGTCAATCACAGACACACATCTTGACCATCTTCATCGAAAAGCATCCCGTGATAACTTCGTTAACTCCATGAGGTATGTTGTTAGTGCTAGGGTGTTGTGATAACTTCGTAACTCCATGAGGTGTGGTGTTAGTGCTAGGATGGTCGCTTACCTAACACTGTCCCGCCTTCAAACCCCCACTCAAGTGCCAGTTATTCCAAGAAGCTTCTCTGCTACCCCAGCTGAAAGGAATTCCAGTCTCCTCTGAATTTCCAGAGTGCTTGCTGTTCATTGCCTGTATCTATCCCTTAGCATTTGCTAACTTGTTTTATAGGTTGTGTGTGTGTGTGTGTGCGTGTGTGTGTGCGCGCACGTGTGTCTGTGTGTGTAGGAGGGGTCTCATTCTTTCTGTGAGGCTACCAGTCCTTAGAAGTCAGAGGCAATGTACTTCTCATTTTTTATCCCCAAAATGCTTAGGTACAGGGCTATGAAAATAATAATTGTGTGGTCAGTATTTGTAGAATGAAGGGTTGGTTGAATACCAAATGTATAGACCTTGACCCTGCTCTCTAGGAAAGCAGGTCTAACACAGACATACCTTGCTGTTGCTGTGAAAGTAGCAAAACTGAAGTAATGGTCAAGTAACAAGAGTTTGCACGTTGGCCTTTTCACTAATTAGTTACACAAACTCAGTTAAAACCCTTTACCACTCTGTACTTCAGTTTTCCAAGCTCTCCCATGCAGATACTAGCAGTTTCATGTGATTATAGTAAGAATGGAATGAGATAATGCATTTTCATACACTTTTAAAAGTCTTAACTAACCAAACATAAGACAAAGACAAAAAAAAGCCAATCTATAGAATGATGTTACCTACAGAGGCAAGTGCCCTGTAGAAGAGCAACCAAGGATAGGTGAATCACTGGGGAAAATTACATGCAAATCCAAAGCCTGATTCCTACCTGTATGCCCTCAAGCAAGTTACTTAACCACTTTGTGTCTCAGTTTCCATGCTCTGTAAAATGGGAATCTTAATCACAATGCTATAGGCAGTATGTGACTTAACACATGTAAAGTACTCAATATAGTGCCTGGCACACGGTAAGCATCCAATAAATATTAGTTGCCATTATAACTGTTATTATCAGCATTATCATTTTTCATATCACTAACATGGAAGGCATTCTGGAAATGTTTCTAGAAATAATTCAAATGTTAGAAAGTTAATTAGTTCCATCCTCTTCTACAGCAGACAGTGTTGCTATCCAGAACAAGATAGCCAATATATTTGGTCATCTTGTTTCTACCAAGTCTCCCTGTTGGGAGAGTAGAGAGTACTGGCCTAGGAATTCAAGCCCAAACGTCCACAGTACAACTATGAAGTATATTACAGGATCTAACAGTATCCAGGCAGACATAACTAAAATTTTCCCATCTTTGTAACATTTTATTTGGCTGAAAAAGGTAAAGTTACTCCGATTACAATTCCTACGTTAACACTGCTCTCCTGTTGAAATGCATCAAGAGAAACTCAAGACAGATTTTGAAAGGCAGATATCTCTGCATGACTCTGAGAAACCAGCTGGGGCTGAGCAGAGAAGCACTCTCTGTTAAAGTGATGTCTCATCCTAAATGACAGCTAAGCACCCCTTAGTCCAACCCTGACTGTGCCGACAGCAGGAGCATAAAGGGACGCTGAGTGACTTCTGATGATGAGGACAGTAGCTCTCCCAGCAGCATCTGGGCTCTCCTTGGAGGCCTCAGCCAAGTCACAGGCCCAGGTCTGCTCTGTTGAGGAATAAAGGAGCAGCTCAGATGCTGACCAGATCTGGAATTCCCAGTGACAACAGACTCTGCCAACGGCTTCCAACTCAAGAACAAGGAACCTGGCCTCAAGAAAGCAAGGGCAGGTATAGCACTGTAGTACCTCTAACTGCCTTTCTCAAACTCAGAGGAGGGCCTTCAGCACAAGGGCTAAATGTAGGAGGGGGAGAGATCAAAACTGAGAAGAAACTACGGGCTGGTCACTGATGCTTACCACTATTCCAGGCCTCAGTTTTCAAGAGCGAAGTTTGTAGGAACTAAGCTCCTCCCTTTCCCTTCTGCAAAGTACCTCTTCAAGACCCACTGAAGGACCCTCCTGCCTAAAGGAAGAGAGCGAGTGGACTAGACTAATTCTGTCACAGTTTAACCTAGGGTAGAGGTTTATGGAAAGCCAGATGTAGCCTAGAGCCAGAATGTAACTCGATGCATTAAAGTGCTCTATATCTACTACTTCTGACTCTGAAAATCAAGCTCCAACCCAGAGAGATGACCCTACCCCCACACTGTTTGGACTGTTGGCTTCAAGGAAGGCAAGATGCATCCCCACAGGAAGCTCTTTCAGTCTCTCTCTCCTCCTCCCACTCTCCACCTCCTTCAAGGAGAAAAAGCTCCATTCCCAGCCCCAGGAGCTTTTCTTCTCTGAGCAGCACAAACTGCCCTGCAGGGAGTGCTACGTCCCTGGTCTGACAAAGTTTTCCAAGCAAAATCTCTTTTCTCAACCAGAGAAAAAGCCAATTCACCCACCTATCCAATTCAAAGGAAAAGACGGAGGAAAGTAAAGGTTTTCCTTTTAAAATGGAAGATAAATATATCCTGACTACTTCTGTGGCTACAATACAGCTACTCCATACCCCAAACATGAGGTGACTTTACTATTCCAACATTAAGCCCAAGAAGGGGCACTTGCACAGCCGCAAGGGGTGCGCATGGGGTGGGTGCAGTCCGCTCTCCTTTGGACACCAGGCATGCTGGACATTGGAGCCTGGCCCTTCAAGAATCTCTCCTCAGAGAGACACCTCTAAAGGGTCATAGAGTGGCCGTAGAGGTGAATGTGCCCTACGGATCAGGGTGAGAATGGCCCCTCTATTAGGGTAGGGAGACGATGACTGCACCACTGGCCTGGTGCAGATGCACAGGACCTCATAAAAGAGATCTTCCTTTATCAAGTTCCCTCAGTGGACACCATCCCTAGCCTCTTCAAAGTTAGAGACCCTTTTCAGCTGCAGTTTGATTCTCTCTGCAGCCCCCAAACTTCCACAAAACTCAGGAGATGCTGGCAGAAAGTCCTGCATCAGTGCAGAAGCTGGAGTGAGCCAGAGGGTAACCCAACTTTGTAGAGTGTGTGGCCTCCATCTTAACCCTTTGATAGCCATCTAGGGAGAGTCTGAAGGAGACTCTCTTGAAGATGTGGAGGTGCTGGGGGGCAGGGAACACAGGGTTGAAGACAACAGAAGAAGAAGGTATCTTATCCCTCCTCTACTTACCAGGAAAGCTTGAATCCTTTCATTAGTACAGTCACGATAATCCACTGACCGTGTCCTTGGCATCCCTGTTACAGCTCCGGAGGTCCCAGGACATATTTGAAAAGATGACGAAGTCCCAAAAGAACAGAATCCCATGTAATGCGACTTGAACACAGAAAGAGAGAGAGAGAGAGAGAACGCGCGCGAGCGAGCGAGAGAGCAAGAGAGGGGGAGAGAGGGAGAGAGAGAGAGAGAGAGAAGGTAGAGAGAGAACGAGCCAGAAGAACTGCTGCTGCTGCTGCTGCTGCTGCTGCTGCTGCTTTCCCTTCTTCCCCCCTTTCCCAGCCGAAAGCTGGGCTTGGAGGCCAAGGACAGCTTCTGCAAATCCAGCCAGGGGCTGGAGCTGCCCGCCGGAGCTGCTGCTGCCACTGCCAGATTCTGATGAAGATGGGTAATGCTGGCAAGGCTGCAAAAGAGCCCTGGAGTTGCTGTCAACAGGCAAGCTGGCCAGCCACCCACCCACCCTCACCTTTTGCCGGCTCAGAGAACCCAAGGAGAGCCCAGGGAGAGAGGAAAAACCTAGCAGAAGGTGTACCTCTCTTTCCCCAGGCGGCAGCTCCCGCAGCTCCATGTAATCTCCTAATCAATGCAGTACCCAAGCAAAGCACTGCCAGCCACTTCCGCCCATTTAAAGACACAGCACATGTTTTGTCCCAGGATGGGACAGAAAATCAGGGAGAGGGTGAGTGAGCAATGCGGTGCCTGAGAAGGAAGAAGAAAGGGGCATAAGTAGCCAAAGATGAGCACTTCCATGGGCATCCACCAATGAGTTAAAATGCCCCACCATGAGCAGGAAGAGAGCCTTGTCCCAGGCGCTCGCAAACCTGAAGAATCCAAAGCTGAGCAGACCAGAACAGCTGGGTGGGTGGTGCATGCCTAGGTGTTGGAAGACAGGCAAGCTGCACAGGACCACCTTAAATAGAATCCTCACTCTTTCCCCACTGGGCCAGGCGGGGCAGCACCACTGTGGTCTAGAGCAGTTCACAGCATTCAACACACAGCTCTCTTCCCTGCTGGGGAAACTGCCTTGCAGACTTCTGGGGAGTGTGATGAGGCAGCAACTGATGGTGGCAACCCCAGTCACCTGGGGCCAGGGATTCTTTTAAGGTGGCCACAAAAGCTTGATGCGGTATTCAAACAATATTTTATCACCAGTACAGGGCTCCAAGAAGATGCAGACCAGGCATAATACCAAGAAAGGAGGAAGAGTTTCAACTTCAACTCAAACATACAATTCATGGGAAAGGGGGAAAAGGCTCCTTTTAAAATACTCTAGGTTGAGACATACCCAGAAGCCACAGGCAGAATGGCCCAGTGGCTGACTGTGTAGTCTCTGGAACCTACTGGCTGGTGTTTGAATCCCGGCTCTGCCACTTCCTCACCGAGAGACATTGAGCAGGTTGAGGCCCAGGGAGGAGTTCCAGCCCCAACAACTTGCCTGGCCGTGTGACTGCTTTTGTCTGTCCTCCCCTAAATTACTGATTATCTGGGTCAGTAATGCAGATGGGTGAGGAGGAACAAAGAGGAGATTAATTATGAAATAGCAACCTTCAACTGAACCATAATAAACTTTATTCTGTAACTTGCCCCATATTACATGACATCCATATGTGTTACATGCACGTCATCCATACTTGACCTTCTAAAGGTATACTCTTAAGAAAAACTGGAGCACAGGTTCCTACTGGTAACACTAACTGCACTCATCATACTTATAATTCCTTGTTTATTATCTGCCTCCCTCTTTTTAGATGGTAAACTCCATGAAGGCAGGGAC
Source organism: Eidolon dupreanum (assembly GCA_028627145.1). Lineage (NCBI taxonomy): Eukaryota > Metazoa > Chordata > Mammalia > Chiroptera > Pteropodidae > Eidolon > Eidolon dupreanum. The sequence goes on from CM053510.1 coordinate 73,002,515, forward strand.
TGTGTGTCTAGTTCAGCTCCATCTCCCCGCCGACGAGGAGAGATACTTTAAGAAAGCGTTTAATTGGAGTGACCTTATTCAAGCCTAATTAAAACACTGTAGCCTCTCTCCAGTGTCCAGGAGGTCAAGCAGAAATACTATTTAAGGTACCTTGAGCTTTCAGAGATGTACCTCCAAAGCAGCTCTGGGCTACAAAATTCCACCCGCCCCCCCAGAGCTCCATGCCAGAAATCACGGAAATACTTTCAAGACTTCTGAACACATCTGTAGTTATGTTTTTAAAGCTCCTTGAGCCTGTACCCATGCCATACCTCCAGCACATAAATTGTAGGTATGCAATAGAATCCAGAAATGCGTCCAATTCTTCTTTATGAGCTACTAGATAACTCACTCAAAGGACTTCCCAGGTCATGTGATCCAGTCTTTAGATAAATGTCACTTAGAATACTCCAGGTAGATGAGAATATTCTCATCTTGCCCCACCAACAGCTCTGATCACAGGTAACACATAAAACCTGGATCAGAGCTTTCCAAGTATTATATTAGAAACACATTACTGTAAATGTTAAAATTTTTTAGCTTTTACTCTTTACCTGTTAAAAAAATAAACTGTTTTTTGCAACTATTAATAAGAATTTATTGATAGCTTATTATTTCAAGCATCATGCTAAGCATTTTACATGTATTACCTCATTTAATCCATACCTCCATATTATAAAGTAGTAACTATCATTATTTGCCAGGTGATGCAGCTGAAAACTAAAGTGTGTAGTGTCTTGATTTACCTATTGCCAAACAGCTAGCAAGCTGCAATCTTGGGATTTGGATGCAGGCTTGTCCAACTCCAAACCCCATCTCTTAATCACTATGTATGGTTACAAAAATATCTTCTCTGCCAGACAGGCAGATTTATAAGGGCTCACATGCTCCCAAGACAAAAAGAATCCAGGCAACAGGTAAAAAGAGACTAAATCAAGCCAGCTTTTTCTTCCATTATGAGTTAGATGGTTTAATTGTCAGTGTGTGTGGTGTGAGGAACACGAAAAGGGAAGTTAAAAGAAGAGCCGAGGTGGATGGGAGGAAATCATTTACCTCGAACTCTCCTTGGCACTTTCTTGGTTATGGATCCAGGGCTTTTCACACAGCTCTGGAATCTGGCTCCATTTTTGTAGTCCGTAAAGAAAATCTCAAAATACAATCCAAACATGCCTTTTAAAGACCCATGGGATCACATTTTCCCTGAAGTAAATTAAAGAGTAAGATCAAGCAAAATGAAGAAGTTTCCTCATTTAATGTATTTCCCCTCTTTTAACTTCTCATAGAGGGCGGTCTGTTTTATATTGTTTAAAAGTTTCCTGATGGGTAAACTGTCAACATTGACATGATTCTAGATTATCTGGGGGTAAATCTAAATTAATGATAGGGCAGGTATATTCAACTCTCCTTCTGCTTGACTCTGGCTTCTCTTTGATATACATATTCTAGAAAGTGTAATAATTTTTTAGAAAAAACTAAATTCTGAAGTCTTCCATTTCTGGCAATATGGCAAACTAGACATCCTGATGGACCTTCCTGCTAAAAACAACTAGAAATGCTGGATAAAACATTTAAAAATAAAAAAAAAAGAAATTCTTTTAAAATGTTTGATGAGCTATCAAAATATTAGCTAAATAAGGAATATTTAGAGGTCACAAATTTAATGAGGGCACAAACCCAAAAAAATAAGAAAAAGTCTTGTTGATGCAATTTCTAGAGAGGACATTTGCAGAACTGTGACACTGGGCTTTGGTTTTCATGGCCTAACAGAACACAGTGGGAAAGCAACAACAGCAGAAGCCCACTAATTTGAGAGGTATAAAAAGAGAGCTCCTAATAAAGTAGGCCCTGCTGGTTACACCCTCACCCTAAGAATGAACTTAAAAGAAACTCACAAATGCTGCAGAGAAACTAAAAGGAAAACTGCCTGTTTTAAACATTGGTCATGAATGAAAGAGGAAAAACAATCTCTCCTGATGAATCATGATTACGAACTAGCCCTCACACAGATCATTGCCTCATGATTTACCAATTTACAAAAAATAATAAATTCGACATAGTAAAATTAAGAACATCTGATCATCAAAACTGATCATAAAGAGAAAAGATAAAGCTTTTCTGGGAGAAGATATTTGTAACATATGTAATTGAAAAAGGAATTGTTCATGGAATTTATTTTAAAAATTCTACAAATCAATACGAAAAAGAAAGAAAATTAGAAAAATAGACGATTTGAATAAGCTAATTTGAATAAGCACTCTCAGAAGAGAAAATGATCAATAAATATATAAAAAGATGCTTAACCTCATTAGTGCTAGTGAAAGTAGAAATTTAAACTCCAATGAGATGCTGTCTCATACCCATTTCATTGGCAAAAAATTTAAAGCCTTAGAATCAAGGTTGGAAAGGAGCTAGTGGAACTACCTAAGAAACTATTTGGTGTTATGTAGTTAAGTTTAAGAAACGTATCCCCTAACACCTACTAGGTTCTTCCCCAATGACTGCAAATCAATGAGGAATGCATATGGTATGATTCTATGCATATATAGCTATAGAACAAATACATAAAACAATAGATATTTTATATCCACATAGAATATTCAGATATTCTGTATCTTTACAGATAAATACAGTAGTCCCTCCTTATCCCCAGTTTTGCTCTCTGAGGTTTCAGTTACCTTGGGTCAACTGTGGTCGAAAAATATTAAATGGAAAATTCCAGAAATAAAACAATTCAAAGTTTTAAATTGCTCGTCATTCTGAGTAGCATGATGAAATCTTGCACCATCCCGTTCCAACCTGCCCAGGACATAAATTATCCATTTGTCTAGCATATTCACACTGTATATGGTACCCATCCATTAGTCACTTAATATTAGATTGACTATCACGGTATTGTGGTATTTATATTTAAATAACCCTTATTTTACTTATTAATGGCCCCAAAGCACAAGAGTAGTGATGCTGGCAATTCGGATATGCCAGCAAGAAGCCATAAAAATGAAGATGTGTGTGTAGAAAAAACAGTAGATATAGGGTATGGGACTATTTGCAGTTTCAGGCAACCACTAGGGGGTCTTAGAACATATCCCAAGCAGATAAGGGGGGACTACTGTATGCTTCTTCTATAAAATGAAAAATCAAGGAAATGAAAAACTTGACATTCAGAAAGGCGGTCACCTTTGAAAGGTGGGGAAACATGGAGTCAGCAAGACACAGGTAAGAAGTACGCAGTGTTGTTCCTTCTTTTAGTATACTTTACACACAGCTAATGTTTTATACATAATCTTTGTATCTATTCAGTATTTAGCAGAAATAATTTTAAAGTAAATATAGTAATTAGAAAACATCTGACATCTAATTTATTTTGGGGGGATGGGGATTGTGAGCAGACTTGATGAAAGGGCATGATAGTGATGGGGGAAGGATTGTTTATACAATGGTTTGTGTTACCTGCATTTTCAAAAAGCTAAGTTCAAAACACTGGCCTTCCCAAGCTCATGGGTATTCAAAAGTTTGTTGTGTTTACAAGGTCTGATTAACTTAAGTTTGGTTTGTATGGCTCCAAGTCTCCTGTTAATAATGGTTTCTTCCAAACCTCACTGGGTTTGGAATGAAGGTTGGGAAAAGTTCCCTTTTGATTTAGCTGTTTTGGCTCTCTCTTGGCCTTCTACAAGCCTAAAGGTCTCATCCACTCTGGTGCTGTTTCTTTCTTAATCCAACAAAAACACAATGGGTGTTTTTTGCCTCATCCGTAGTAGGGATTAGAATGGTGAGAGAAGTCTTTCAACCAGAGCAAACTGCTGATGACCTTGTAAGCAGATACCCTGGATTCCCAATGTCCTGGCTAAGGGGAGCCTGGAAGCTGTGAATCCACAGAAGAATACAGCCCTCCTGATTCCCACCTCTTCATCGGTGGCTCTTTCCACCACCAGAAGCTCAAGCCACCTTGCGACCTTGGGAAATCACTGGGAATATATCTGGAGCAGAAAATAGCCAGACGAAGTGATCCCTGAGGCTCTCCTTCTATCTCAAGTTCTTGGATCTCATGCTGCTCTCCCTCTGCCACTTCTCCAGAGGAGGGTAGAGCCATAGTACCAGGCAGAGCTGCAGGCCTCCAGGAGCTGGCAAACTGGGCCAGAGCAGTGCTGCAGTCACACGTTGGGGAATCAAAGCTCCAAGCTCAGGCAGGGGAGTCGTCAGGCGCTGAGAGTGTTATATTTAAAGAGCATTTTGGAGGTCAGGAAGCTAGAGAGGAGCAGCAGGGGAGGGAGCAGCCTCCTAAACACTCCATTTCAACAATAAGCCTCCTCCTCATCCTCCAGCCAGAATCCTTTTCCAAATTCCCAATTATAGTCAGTAGAGTTTGTGCGAGGGGACACAGATGGCCAGAGCTGCTCCCAATCAGGTGCTCCCATCACTTCCCTGTCCCCCCTTTGCCCCCGCCTCGACACTCTCCTCTCCCCACCCTCTGCCACTATTAGTCACTGGCTCTGGGGTGACAGTGTGGAATGCAGGCATTGGCCTTGCCTTCTGGTCTGTTCATCTGTGTCAGCTCCCACCTGGGAGCATCCAGAGCCCGCCTTTCCTCTCCTACTGTTGGGACCTGTGCACATCCCTGCCTTCCAGCCCCACTGGTACACTGCTGGGAGGGGAGGGGAAGGGAGGGGAGGGGAGGAGAGGGGAGCGGAGGGGTGGCACAGGTCTTGGAGCAGCAGAGGTTGAGAAGCTTGTGTGGAAATCAAGCAGGATGCTGTTCATTTCAAGAATGCTTCCTTCTGCCTCTGTGACCCCAGGGATTTACTCAGGGTGCAGGAGTTAATAAAAATAGATTTACTCCCCCACCCTTCTTTGCCCCTCCTTCACAATCTGCTAATCCAGAAAGTTCCTTCAGGCAACGAACAGCATGGGCAAGGTCAAAGCTAAACTCCAGTAGGTTTTTCATCCCGCCCCCAGGCACTTCATCAACACAGATTGAAGGTGGCCAGTGGCTTCCACAGAGGGATGTCTATTCTCACTAGGTTTTAAAGTGTTCTCCCATACTTTATGTAATTTTTGTGATTACAAAATAATGTGATTTTTACAACAATTTGGTGAGGTATTACTCAACCACATTTAATAGAGGAAGAAACTGGGGCTGACTGCTAGTAGCTGCTCCCAGCCACGAGATAAGGTAGGAGTTGGTAAAAAGAGGAAAAGCTCAAAGGTAAAGCCCTATGCCTGGGTACCACAAAGCCCCTCATCTCACTCTGTCCTGGAACCTCTCCAGGCCAGGATGGAATTAGCTCCCTTCATCACTTCAGCACAGAAGCCAGCTACACTACTTCTCTCCTTGTTGAAGGAAGTCTGGACATCCCTTCTCCATGGAGACTCCCTGGCTTGATAAAAGGAGATAAGGGTTTCCTTGGCCCTGCTCTGCCTGGCAACAAAAATCCCAGAGAGGACACCCTCTCTCTATCCTGCCTTCTCCTCCATCTCCAAAATAACTCCCAGCTTCCTAAACACTTGACTGCCTGACTCAGTGCTGGTTTGTCTCTTTCATTAGTGTGTCCTGGATCACAACTCTTTCCGCAGTAAGACAGAAGAGAAGCCCCAAGGAGGTAAAAGTTCTTTTGTCAGGAAAAGTACACAAACCTCAGAGAAGCTCTACCAACCAACCAGGAGAGGGGAACACAGCCTGATATCACTCATTCTAATTACATGCAGAAGAGAAGAAAACATGTCTCCTGCCAGATGGAGGAAACAAGGCAGATTTCTAATTAACCCCCACTGCTCCTCCTCGTTTATTCTCAGGCACAAATCAGGGTGACTGATGGTGACAGGGACCCAGAAGGGTGCTTATCAACTCCGGCTCTCTCAGGGAGGGAGCACCCATACCCTAAGCCAGAGACTTCTCGTGCTCCTCCCACCAAACTGACAGTTCTCCTTTCTCAGCTAAGTTACAGAGGAGCATTACTGTTAGTAAACGGATGAGCTGTTAACTCATTTTAACAGTGAAAGTCTCCTGGCCAAGGACATGACAAGAATCTATTGTTGGCAGAAAAACTGCTTGCTGATAGAGCAAGCCTAGAAATACTGCATTCTTAACTGACATGGGCCTGACACAAGTCCCAAAGGTGTGTACTGTGGTTTAGCAAATGGATTCTAGAAGCAGACTTGAGTTCAAATCCATAATTAACATCTGTGTGACCTTGGGCAAGTCACTTCATTTCTCTAAGCCTCAGTTCCATCTATAAAAAGGTGACAATGACAACAACCCATGAGGTTGTGAGAGGAGTCAATACACAATACATGATATAACATCGAGTAAGTGCCCAGTGCATTTAACCATATTATGATTATCCCCAACCAGTGTCCACAGACCCCCACTATTTACTACAAGAACCACAGGTTCCATTTTTATGCTTCCAGATCTACTTTTTCTCCTTTACCTGAACAACATTTCTAATGTTTCCTATTTTATTGGGGATATTTTTGTAATTTTATTTTGTGATATTTCTGTTAGATCAATGAGCTATTTATCCAACAATAACTACCTTTATTGAGTGCCTAATATGTTCATGACCCAGGCAAATCATGATGCTATTTTAACAATAAATCCAATGTCCTCCCTGATCTCTAAAAGCTTATCATCTAATATGAATGATAAGAGAATTAAGTAGTTAGATTAAATAATTTTAAAATAAAGTTTAAAGCAATGAGTTCTGTAAGAGAGGCATAGATAATCAGAAGGACAGATTACTTCTGTTTTCCAAAATGAACATGGGTTGGTTCATAATCATTATGCCAATTATTCATTCATCTAATGAGTGATGATAAATATTCTCAGCTAACCTATATTGTCTATCTATGCTAATTATCTTTTTTAAAATTATTCTAGTCTTAACACAAAAGAGCCAGAAAAAGAATCCAATGTTTGTCATTATCGTTTATGGAGATAAGAACTTCCTATTTGCATGACAGGTGTCCAGAAATAGTGCCTTTGGAATATATTGCTACTATCACTGCCAATAAATACAGGTTTATTTAGATGGAGCAGACTGCATTTAATGGGTTGGATTTTGAAATTTCATTGCCTACCATCAGGGCATTTGCTCATCAGTGTCTTAAGGTTGAGGGAAAAAATGCTCAGAGATAATCCAGAGCCCCATACCTACCACATTCTCTTAACATCACAACAAAGGTGATGAGGCTGGCATAAGTATGAGTAAACCTAAGGAAACCTAAGAGCTCAGGTCCCATCTGTCTTGTGACCAGACCTCCTCAGTAAAGGTTCCTGTGGTCTCTTCCACACTAAGCCACCAGCTCCCTTCATGGTTCAGGGGCACCCAAATGCTGGTGTGTACCATGATGAAGTTTTTATGTGGCTCATTGGATAGTTAAGAAAAATAAGGGCATTCTAGTAAGTTTCAAAAGTTAAATATACTAAATTTTTAATTTTTGATAACATGTCCTTTTAAATTTTGTGTTAAAATATTCAGTGGTAGTGGTAGTTTTGTATTTTAGTTTTTAGTTACCTTTTATAGGTAAAATAAATACCTAGCAATTCTGGGTCAGTCCACCAACTTTTTAAAATTTCTTTACAAAATCTACAAGTTCAGACTCCCCTGTGAAGAAGGCCTCAGTCCTATGATCTCATATCCCACCACAAGTAGAGCCTCAGCCTCGTAACTGCTTTGAGTCAGGAATCTGAAAAGCGTCTCCAGTAAACTCCCTTGTCTTTAGGTGGTCATCTGAGTGACAGGGGTTCCTAATCTAGCCCCCCTTTTTTTTATTTTAACTGAGATATAACATATAACATTATATTGGCTTAGGTGTACAGCACAGTGATTTGATATATGAATACAGTTGGTCCTTGACAACATGGATTTGAACTGCACGGGTCCATTTATACACTAATTTTTTTCAATAAATACATACAATACCATAAATGTATTTTCCCTCCCTCATGATTTTCTTAATAACATTTTCTTTTCTCTAGTTTACTTTATTGTAGAATGAAGTATTACAATATATAATACATACAACACACAAAATATGTGCTCATCAACTGTTCATTGTTATCAGTAAGGCTTCTGGTTAACAGCAGGCTCTTCGGAAGTTAAGTTTTGGGGGGAGTCAAAAGTTGTATGCAGATTTTCAAATGTGTGGGAGCGGGGGAGGTAACATCCCTAAACCCCTTGTTGTTCAAGGGTCGACTACATATTACAACATAGTCACCACAATAAGTCTAGTCTATCCATCTCCGTCCCATATACAGTTACATACATACATATATATATATATATATATATATATATATATATATATATATTTTTTTTTTTTTTTTTCTCTTAAGATGACCTAATCTAGTTTTGAATGCTTTTAACAGTGCCTTGGAGATATACCTATGTCTCCCAAATATATATACAACTATTTCCACTCCCCTAACCTCAGATGCAAATTTCCAATTGTTCCTAAACACTGTCACCTAGACACCTCATCGGCACCTCAAAGCCATATATGAATATATGAAACTCCTCATTGCCCCTCTACATCTCCTTCCGACTCTGACCTCCTGTACCTATCTCAATAAATGGCACCACCAATTACCAAGTCACCTAGCCAGACACCTGGAATTCATTCAACATGCCTCCCATTTAATTAGGTAGAAAGTTGTATCAATTCTAGCTCCCTAAATATGACTAGTTTGTTTCCTGCTATTGGTTTTTATCTGCCTTTTTCACCTTTAGGTTTGCAGTTGTATTTACCTCTCTTTTCTGTTTGTTTGCCCATTCACCAAATAATTATTGAGCATCTATTGTATATAACAACTAGTATGCTAGATGCTAGGGATTTAATGGTTTAAAAGAAAAAAGAAAGAGAGAGAGAGAGAGAAAGAGGAAAGAAAGAAAGAAAGAAAGAAAGAAAGAAAGAAAGAAAGAAAGAAAGAAAGAAAGAGAGAGAAAGAAAGGAAGGAAGGAAGGAAGGAAGGAAGGAAGGAAGGAAGGAAGGAAGGAAGGAAGAAAGAAAAAGACTGACCCCAGTCCTTAAAAAGCTTCTAGTTTAGTGGGGAAAGACAGATACATAAAAAATAAAGTGTCAGAGATGGTGCAAAATAAGGAAATTATCAATTATTCATCTACCTTGTAGCTACAGAGTACTTTTTCAAAAGCAAATCTAATACTTAAAATCCTTCAATTATTCCCAGTATCTCCACAATCTTAGTACTGTATAAGGTGGTCATGGTATATCCATTCCGGTTTTTGTCTCCAGTTTCATCATCTCCCTCCTATCTTCCACACGCATCCTATTCTCCAATCATGCCAAACTACTTGTAGGGGCCTGGGCTTTGCCACATTAATGCTGCCCCCTTCTCTTGCCTAGCTACTGTTCAATGAACATCTACGGTGTGTCAGCGTTTTACCTAGGTTATCGTATTTAATCCTCACAACAATCCTGTGGGGTTGACTGTATCACCCTCATTCATAAATGAGGAAACAAACTAGGAAAAGCCAAGAAAACTTGCTCAAGTCCACAGAGCCAGAAACTGGCAGTGTCAGGCAGCATTTGAATCCAGATATGTTCAAATGCAAATCATAACTAGAGTACTTCTCTCTTATCCACCTGATAAACTCCCACTCACATTTCAGGACTCAGATCAAACATCACTTCCTTTAGAAAGCCCTCATGCCTGCCCAGGCAATCAGGTCATTCTTTTATGCTTCCCTGATGACTTGAGGTTCTGTTACAACCCTTATTACGTTGCGCCACTCCTCCCCCATTTGTTTACTCACTGGTCTCCCCGCAAGATCCTATGAGCAACTGCTCACAGTGATCATGTGCTATCCATCTAAAACCTCCATATTGGACTCTCTGCTGGCATATAATTGGCATTTAGTAAACATTTGCTGAATAAATGAATGAATGAATGCTTATCAACCTCTTTCTCAAAGTTGAAATAGAAACCCTCAGGACATAATTTATCATCTACATCTTTTAACACAGTCATGTCAGGACATAAGATAGCTCCAAGTCTGAAATTGCAAACTTAAAACAAAAAAAAAGTAGCACCCTGGCAATGCAATAACAGCCTCAAAATCCAGACTCCAGGGGATGAAGTCACACTTTCAAAAGCCCTGATCCAAGAAATGAACACCGTCTGAACAGGCAGTGTTGCCATTAAGAGTGATCATACCTCCAACCAAAAGCTATTTCATTGTGATACCTGAACCCAGTTCACTGGGGTTTAAGAGAAATCCTGGGAACAGTACCTTAGAAATAAAAGAGGAAAGGCTAAGTTAAGGAAGATGCATTTACATGTATTTAGACATTAAAAAAATGATATCCAAATCATGTGAATTACTTACCAAGTAACAGTATGATTTTTTTACTCAACAGTCCCACTGTATTTACACATTATCAGAGATTCAGTATGCTAGCCGTAACACATAGGTTCTCTTTGTACCTGGGCTGCAAAATGCAAACGGGGTCTTTATGGGAGCGTCTTGAGCAGTTTAAGGTTCTGGATATCTGATGAGAGCTATTTTTCTCCCCATAAAAATGCACAGAGATACATAACCCTACCTATAAATGATAAAGGCTCATGGACCATCTCCTAAAGTCCACCCAAGGACCTTAATGGTTCATGGGCCCAGATTGAAAGCATCTTAACTAAACTCCCTCTACAGGGTGTGGGCTAGAGAAGATTTTTTAAAAAGAATCATAGCACCAGGTTTAAATGTTATCTATTTCTATGACCAACCATATTCACTCTGTGGTAAACGTCCTGAAAGCAAATGCTAGCCTCAGGAATGGTCCAGCTCTGAGCTCTGTCTGATTCCACGCCCAATTAGATAATCTGCAATCTGGACTGAGGGAGGCCAAGGGCCAAAGAAACATGAAACTGTCTCTGCTTCTACCTCCATATGCAAATGCAGTTATAAACACACATGTCCCAACTAACTGCAGAACAACTCCCCAACCCGCCCCCCCCAAACTATTCCTTCCCCAGAGCACTCACTACCACCCCTCTATGAGTGCCAGTGGGTTGATCATAAACCACTTACAACTGCAAGAGCTAGTTAACTAGCAGGTTTGTAAGAGGGTAAACCTGCCGAGAGATTACACTTGACCTCACAGATAGCAGCATTACAGCCAGACAGCACTTGTGACAAATTGTTCTGGATCCAAAAACAGTTGCAGATGCCTGCTCCCATGGCTACTCTGTGCACTGTCAAGGGGGAACTGTACCTTTGTACCATCCATGCTCAAAGTGGGTACTCAAATGTTTGTGGAAGGAGGGAAAAAAGAAGGGAAAGGGGCAATGAGGTGAGAATGAGGGAGACTCAGGGAGTCCAGGAGTCTAAGGAGGTCTCTTCTCATTTAGTTTTGCGCTCCCTGGCTCTTTCTGCAAAGAAAACAAAGACAGATCCAAGCTAGTTAAAACAACAGATGCATGTAATTTTCACCAATGTGCAGACTAGGAAATGAAAGTTCAGAGAGGTTATGTATCTTGGATCAGATCACACAGCATGTGGGAGCAAAAGAAAGAAGCCAAGAACCTAGTTCTGTGATTTCCAGAGATATGCCCTAACCACTTTAACACAGACTACTGCCCTAACACCACTGCTGCTTCAGCCCCTACTATCTTATCCTCTCTTCCATACACACAGGGGGTACCCAACTTGCTCCAAAAGTCTGAGCCTTGTCCAGTCTCCCATCTCTGAGAAAAAGGAGACCCAGCCATCTATCTGGTCAAAAAGGAAGGCCCCCAAACCAAGGGCTGGGATATTCTGGAAGGGCTATAGATCTCTTCTTGTACACAGGGGCTGGAGTTGGGGCTTACAGACATGGCCTCCTTAGATCCTCCATCCACTCCCAGTGGCTTAAGCTCCTTGTTTGGAAAAATGCACAGAAAAACAAATTCTAACTTGCAAGCAATACTCAGAAGAGATTAGAAACCTATCTCAGGAACGCCCTCTAGCGTGCCTATGGAGTCCAGGCAATACAGCACCCTGGCATCATTCCCAAGAGATACCCAGACTTGTACTTCCATTGGGGCATCCGATAAGTGGTGGGAGGGAACAGCAGCAGCATCTGCCACTCAGAGACAAACTCCTCGCCAATCCCATGGCTGGCATCTGCTGCAGGATGAGAGGCAGTCTCTGCTCGTAAGACTACCCAACCCACATTGACCCCACCCGTTCCTTATACAACAGGCAGAGGGAAAGAGAATCACCCAGACCCAGAAGGTGAAAAGAAAGTGTGGAGATGGCACAAATGCATTAAGAAAGCACCACAATGTGGAGAAGAGGCAGAGGAAGAATAGAGAGAATAAAGGAGAGGGATGATTAAAAAGAGACAGGATAAAGAGAAATAAAAAACAAGGCAAAGCTAAGAGAAAGACAGATACATGTCTGCCCAAAGAAAGCTATAGATCACCTCCCCGCAAGACCCCCGGCCCCACCGCCACACACACACTCAGACTTCTAGACACAGAAAGGTGAGGAGTGTGCTGTGTTGGACCCAGCTCTTCCTCCCTTCTCCTGAAATTGTCATGCTCACAGCACTCCCCTCTGCTCTGACACAGCCCCTGGATGCTCAGGAGTAGTGGGCTGAGGGAGAGGAAGGGAGAGAAAAGTGAACCAAAGGCAGAACTTGCCAAGCGAAGCCACTTACGCACAGTGCGGCCGGCAGCATTTCCATCCTACCTTTGCTGTTGCCACATCAGAAGGCTCCATGATCTCTGCTTGGCCTAAGGAGCAGCAGCGTCATCCAGAGAGAAAAAGCAGAGTCACAAACATCCACCAGAAGAAAGAAAAAAACCACCCCTATGGAAGGTCAGGGAGAATAAGAGACTTATTTCTACTCTCTGGCCCTCTGTTGGAGGGAGAGGAAAGAGCCTTGGGGTCCCCAGAGAGTCTGAGGGGTCTGCCTGTGTTCCCACAGATGTCCATATCACATTGAGTTGGGGGTATCTCCCCTTGTCTGGTACTTCTTCCCAGGAGGCAAATGTGGGGTTCACTGGAGCGCCCCCTGCTGGGGGACAGCACAGAGATGAAGGCCCTACACTCCCATCACTCAGCCAAGGGGTCCCCACTGGTCAGGAAGAGGGGAGCATGTGGAAGAGACCAACTGGGCAAGTACGTAGGGTAGCAGGAAGGGAGAAGGATAAGGGCTGATGGGGTGGGGGGTGGGCAGGTGTGAGAACCTTAAAAAGAAGGTACAGGTACTCAAGTGGAAGCAGAAAGTGCTATGCAAGGAGGTGCCAGAGCCACAAAGCTGGAGCCCAGCACAGCAAGGTGGAGGATGCAGAGGGAGAGGAATTTGCCACTCACCTTGCAATAACATTCAGACTGTCTGAGGCCTACACAGGAGCCAGGAGCGGGCGGCTCACACCCCCCACTCCACTCCCAGAGACTCAGCCTCTGTTTAAAGGTACATGAGAGCAGCCAGCAGCAGGGCTGGATCCGCAGAGGCCCCTGGTTCTCTTGGAGCAGCCTGATTGGAGGAGCAGGATGACTTCATCCGGCCCCATTCATCACTCTAGGTTTCCTGCCCAGCAGGGACAGGCCGTTCAGCTTGCAGTGACTATAGCTTCCTCTCTGGCCCATTTAACTCAGGCAGCTTGAGATAGGCTGTGTGTTCTGGGGCAGCCAGGGGAAGGAGATCAGAGTATCCCGAGCCCTAGGAAGAAGAGGGGAACTGGCTGTTCACATTTCTACTTAAAACACCGTGCACATGCTCACTGTGTGCACTTGCTGGCAGCATATATACAGAAGAGCATACCCCTCCTTGAAACCAGCAAAGAAATGAAATCGTGTGCTCTGGTGAACCACTTATCTCAGAAAGTTAAGTCAAACATTCAAATCTTTAGAGATCGTTCTCCCAGTCAGAAAAAAAAAAAAATAACCTATGGAAAAGCAGACCAATATCCTCAGGAACCCCTAAGTGTACATCTCCTTCCCAGCATTCTCCCTCTGCCAACTCCAGCTCTCCCAGCTCATCTCATGTGCTAACCTAGGCTTGCTGTTACAGACATCGACTCCTCATGCCTATGGCTTCAGACCCACAAAATATTACAGCTGGATGGGACCTGAAGGCTTCAGCTCCATTCACAGATGAGGAAACTAAGGCCCAGAAAAAAGCAGAAGGATCAAAGAAAGGCCTCCTAGCACTTGTTTCTCAATTCCATATAAACTTTTCCCTTAGAAACAGTGAGCTCCTGACAGAAATGATGCTCCCTCATTCCCCACACCCTTCTCTCCACTCCAACTCCCAATCCAGCCCCTAGAGCATAGAAACACTCAGCAAAACAAGGGTTAAACTGATTAAAATATAGCAGAATAAAAAAGAAGGTAATGACAGCGTGTGCTCATTCATCCAATCCATTCCACTTACATTTCCCCTCATCTTCTTCTGTTACCCTGCTTCGGTTCGAGCCTGACTTTACCACGAAAGTACACACTCAGGTAGGCCAAGACAGACTAAGAAAAGATTTTCCAAAGGAATGACGACACCAATAATTCTACCAGCTTATTTTACCAGCATCCAAGTGTCTGGCTTAACAAGAACTCCCATTACAGTGCTCCATAATCTACAAGGCTTTTCAAATTTATTACCTCATTTGATACACACAGAAGCCCTGTGAGGTAAATATTGTTTTTCCAATTTCAAAGATAATTAAACTGAGATTCAGAGACTTTAAGTGATTTGCCCAAAGTCACATAGTCAGCACAGCAGGACTGGAACTCAAATTCGTGTTCACTGACTTCAAATTGCAGAGAATATCAAATCCCAATTAATTTGATATTTCTCTTTGAGAACCCCCCTTTTTTTTGAAGCTGGCAACATTATAAGAAAATGTTATCAAATATTAGGAAAAAAAATCTTGGGCCTATCCAGAGGTTAGTGCATACATGTAACAAATTTCCTGTGTCCAATGAAAACTGCTTTTAAAAAGAGTCATCAAAGATTCACTCATGTTCACTCACTTTATTTAGGCAGAAAAGTAGACCAAGACACCTGACCAAACTGATCAACTATCAAAAATAAAATTAAGGGGGGAAAAAAGAATATACCCTGTTCCTAGCCATCATAAACACAGAATATATCACTTCTCCTGTTCCTATCCCATCTTATTCTATATGCCAAGTTCCATAAACTCATATAAGAAAGGACAGGGATAAGAGTATTAGAATATCATTTAGACCAATGAACTGGTTTTCTTTTACTCATTTCCTGGTTTCTCCAAGTTTTAGATTATCAATTGGTCACAGAGGTAATCAACTTGAAAAGGGTAAGAGGCTTCGCTGGTCCTGCACTGGAGGTATTCCATCACACACACCCCCAAAAAAGTGTGAGGGGTCATGCCAGTTCCTCACATGTCATCTCTGCTCAGAGGCCTGTAATGTTCCTTCTGGCTATCACTGTGGCCTGCAGTCCTCTCTGTTCCTCGGCTGCCAGTCAAATGTACAAACAGATGGAGAGCAGAAAGCTCGTACCCACAAATGAGGATGTTCTGTTTCATCAAAATCAGAAAGACATCAGACCCATGTTAATGGGACTCTATACAGTTTCTCAAATGACTAAACCTATTTACCTACTCAGTTCTTAAAGCCATCTACTGCCACACAGCCCCAGATGGTGAACACAGCAGATGGCATTTAGGAGAGCTGTTCAGCCAGAAGCATCCATGTTAGTTTTACAAAGTAATTCATATGTCTTGAACTACAAGCAGCAGGTAGACTGCTGTTAGCTACAGAATAGACAACCTAGAAGATGGGGCAGGGTAGAGGCAGGGGATCATGCTAGGCTTTAAGGAAAAAGGCAGGACGGAATATGTCTCAGATAATTCCAGGAAGACAGAAAAAAGAATGACACTAAAAGGGAAAAAGGAAAGATAAACTGATGCAGAGTATCTAACTAAGACACCACTGAATCATACCTCTGCTACTTACCCAAAAGGAATCAATCTAAATAATTTCTTACAGGATAAATTATTTCTATGCATTTGCTTTTTAACTAGAAACCAGACTCTCTTTCTTCTACAGTTTCATCTCATTCCATTTTGTCTAATATTTAGTGAAAAGATAGATAAATAAATAGACCTCTTTATATTATCATTTTCTCTCCAGGGCAATTATCTGTAGTAATTACTTTATCCGAGGCATTATATTCTAACCCTTCAATAACTGTATTTATGTACCAAGTTAAGGAAGGGGAGAAAAGAAAAACCAGGTGCTTGAAGAGAGGCTAGAATAAGTTGTCAGGGGATGGTTAAGGTGTGGTGGGATGTACAGGCACCCAGTTCCCTGAACAGCTCAGAGGCTAGAAACTACATGTTCTTCTTTAGGAAGATCCTTCTCTTTGGTAGCTGTCTTTTGGTGGGAGGGGATGCAAGCAAACCAAGTAAAGCTGTTTCAAGCCCTAGTCAGATCAACCTCCCGCTGCTGCACTATGGGATATGTAGTTCTTTGAGTAAAGGGCAGTGGTACAGCCATATTTGCATGGCTTGTAAAATGTGTAGCTTGATCACTCTGCCTGTACTGAGACTACAAATATAGATCAGATGCCTTTGCCAAAAAGGTGAAATTCCTTTTCTCTAGAGTCTGAGTGCTGACTGTAAACTAAAAAGAAGGAGATGAAATGGGAAGAGACTAACAGAACTGCAGGAGACCAGAAATAAAATAGACCTTAAGAGGTCACCTGATGTCTCCTCTCTCTGTATATAGGAAATAGCAGCTTTTCTTGAGAGGAGAGACAGAAAAATAGGAAGAAGAAAGGGAGAGTGTAGAATGAAAAAGGCAGTATGTACATGTTCCCATGATTGTGTGTGTCTGAGTGTTTGGAAGGTAACTTCTCATCTCTTTTGCTTATTAACCATCAACTCTTTAGAGAGGCAGGTGAGCATAAAGAACATGCCTCTCAAGCCATTCTGCTTAGGTTTGAATTCTGACTCAACTGGCCCACCATCTACATGGCCTTGGGCAAGTAACTTAGCCTCTTTGTGCCCCCATTTCTTCATCTATAAGAAAAGGCTGACAAAATTCCTCACCGCAGAGGCTACTATGAAGATTAAATGAGATAACATATGTAAAGGGCTGAGAACTGTGTCTGGCACAATTATAATAAAATGACCTACGTGTTAAGTGTTGTATTCTTTTTTTTAATTCACTGGTTCATCTCTTGCCTTCCCCCATCCATGTCATATATCCTATCCCCACATGAAATTTTTAAGACTCCTGCAGAGTTGGTGATGGTGGAAGTAGACTGGACAAAAAGCAAATCTACCTGTTTTTTTAGGCGAATAAAGACATTGAAACAGACAAGCAAGAAAGTCATTAGAATAAGGAAAGAGCAGCAAAGGAATAAGGAAAAGAACCACAACAAAAGATACTCTCAGGTAATGCTGAATGGTAGTGGACATTAAGGAGGACGTGTACATGAATTTGGGGGAAAAAGCCATCAAAGAACAATAAAAGTCTAAAATGAAAATTAAAAAAAAAAAAAAGGAAAGAAAGATTCACAAAGAAAATCAGAGAAAGTGACCATGCTGGAGGTGGAAGGAAAAAGGAGATTAAGCAATTATAAACTCAGAGTGGAAATCTCCATGAGATGATTTGACTAAAGCACCTAACAGGGGCTATGGATGGATAGAAACTGCCTAGCATGAGATGGCAGAAACTAGAGAGATGGCAGCTAATACTACAAAGTTCAAGTCTGATGGTCCTGCAAAGCTGAACTGCTCTCCAGAGAAGTCAAGTGTGGTGGTGGTAGTGGTAAGGTCAGGGGTGGGGAGCTTCTGAAGCAGTCAGAACAAGGAGGGAGTGAATTGGGTGGTAAGGACAAGGAGGGAGTGAGGTGAGTGGTAAGGATTAAAGTTCAGGTTTTAGGAGTAAAGGAAATAGCCTTAGAGACTAGTCACCCATAGTTCTGTACCCACAGCTGGGAGACAGATGTCAGCAGGTAGGAGGACGAGCTATTGAAGTGCAAGTCCTAGCTGGCTGGATAAAGGGACAGTGCCAGGGCATCAGCCTCCCACAGTAGTTCACTCAGCGAAGCTTATATTCTGTGCAAGACTCAGGGTCTTTGCTGGTATCAGTGCAGTTTTACATCGGAGTTCTTCAGTGTTAAACAGATAGGCAAAGGGAAGACCCACCTCTTGTAGCCCCTAGCAATTTCTGAGACCTCTCAAGCAGCAGGAATATCAATGATATTAACATTACCTCAAGGTCAGCCTCTAGAACTATACAGGGCACTGTTGCAAAGTGGTCAAAATCTAGAGTTAAATTGCCTGGATTCAAATTCCAGCCCATCATTTCATAGGAGTGTGATCTTATGTAAGTTATGAAATCTCTCTAAGGCTCAGTTTTCTTATCTATAAAATGGAGGTAACAGTAATACTATTTCAGATAAAAATGGTGAAATTTAAAAGAGAGCACAGTAACTGACACATAATACGTACATTCAATAAATATTAACCAAAATAATGCTGTCTTTACGATTACTATCTGAAGGGCACCCGGGGGTTGAGCACAATGGGAATTCCATGTGTTCTTCTAAACCTCCAAGCTGTCTGCACTTGGCGCCAATGCGAAGCTGGCACTGGTCTGGTTACACAACTCTTTCTCTTACCTACTACCATCTTCAGGCCAAATCACACCGCCTACAACCAGCAGTCCTAGTACTGTACTTTCAAATGGCAAATTTGTGCAAGTGCTTCAGAAATGGAAAGGGTCGTAAATGCATAAGGCAGATCATTTGCCCACTCCGTGCCCTGGAGGTTCACTCCTATACCTGTACCAATTTTCACAGAAGACATACAGCTGATCTGCAGAGGATTTCAGAGACTTTCACATAAGAGTTCAGGGAGAGGCTATATGGGAAGCCACAGGATTAACTGAACAAGGGGTCAGCAGGAAGGGAAGAGAAGGCCTATAACATTGCCTAACCTTTTTATGGTGCATGGTAAAATGGGAGTCACAGGTTTCTGCTGTACAATGAAAACTGTGCAGCAGACTATGGAGTCCAGTTCTGGCAGGAGAGTTAGGATGAAAGATGTAGGAGTTGCCGGAACACCATTGAGACATCATTGGATGCAGGCACTGGAGAAACCCTCCAGCGACTACTGCTGAGGCTAAGAGAAAAACAAGGTAAGGTGACAGACTATGGGCACAGATTCCGGGACAGTCCCTGAGCAGCAGCAGCCTCAGGGACTCCTGCTGGAAGAGAGGGTTTTACTCCCCCATTCACCTCTGTAGCTGCCAGAATAGGCCAGTGGCAAAGTAAGTGAGAAACAAGTTAACAGTATCCACATTGGCAGTGCTGTCCTTCAGCAACCAGGTTTCTTTTAGAGAATGAGGTTGAAAGGTGCAGTTACAGATCTCTGCCAATTCTTGGACCAGGGGCTGGGGAGGAGATGGAAAGCCCGCAACATACAAAGAAAAATGTGGAGGAGGATGTTTCCAGAGCCTACTACCCTCTCCAGACTGTCCTTTGGTTTTCTTTCAGAGGATACTGGCTCCAATATGGAGGTAAGCCACTATAGCACTGACATCCAGAACACAAACGGGTGTGCCAAGAAAGAAAAGAAGGACCAAGGAAAATGCTGTTTAAATGTACAAGGAAAAATTCATTGGCCCCAGAGGAATCTGAGTAAAGGGTCTAAAAAGAGCACATAAACCCATTTGTGCAGGGATTCCGACCAGAAATTCTTCCTTTTCATCAGCAGTTCCCTTCTCCTAATGTGCTCTCTTTCTAAGAGGTGGGAGCTGCCCTGCCAGGCAGACACCCCTGCCCTCCACAGTCAGAGTGGAGTTCAGGCGACTCTTCTTGCCTTCTGCCTGCTGACTCAGGACGAACCTCACTCCTGAGGAGGGATTGATCAGCTGCTCCCTCCTTTCCTGGCAAAGCCACAGCCAGCTGGGAGTGCCAGCGAGCCCAGTGGAGAAAGAAAGGGAAGGCAAAATTTTATAGGTAATGCAAATTCCTAGAGGGGCTTCACTTGGCACCCTCAACAAGGTAAAAGTAACAACAGTTCTATTCTGCAGTTTAGGCATAATAATGAAACTGAAAGAAATTATCAGAAAGAGATAGTGTCAAAGAGATATATTGGAACTTTCCTACTATATAACTTGTTAGTTAAAATCCTAAGGCACTTCTCCAAATCAACAAGGCATTGGAAATGTACTTTAAAAAGATTTTTAAAAAATTATTTGAATTTCAGGCATATTTATTATATCATTCAGACCATTGGGTCTATCTTCTCCTTGTCAATTTCTTTCCTGATTAGTCTTGTTTTGAAGCTTTCCAAAAGACAATCTTCATTAATAGACCCACTCATACAACTCCATATGTGGGCTTCAATTCTAGGGAGTTGGTAAATACAGATCTATCAGATATGAGGAAAAGCAGAAGTTTCTGCATTGGACCCCAAGTGCCCCAATCACCACATGTAACCCTTCTGAAGGGGAAGTCATAAAGTGTTGCAAATCAAAACAAGTACTGGAGTGAATCTCAGCTCTGCCACTTCCAGGGAATGATAGTGGACAATCTAAGCCTCCATTTCCTTACTTAGAAAATGGGTAGAACAGTAACTTCCCTTATAGGGTTGGTATTATGATTAAATGAGATAGCACAGTGTTGAGCACATAATAAACTCTCAAAATTTCAGATATTACTAATAATAAATAGTACCTCAAAACTTATGTTTTGCCCACAACTAAGCACATGAACACTCTGTGTTGTCTTATGTTTGCCTTTCTCATTTGTAGATTTGCAGTAGTTTCCTATGATTACACATTTCCTTACTGGAAGAGACCCCAATTAATATACTTAGCAAATTTCCCATTATGGAAGTTATTCATGGAAAGGCAGATAACCACTTGATATTGAAGAAGAAATTCTTAAATTAGGAAGGAGTAGAGAGTATCTGACTCCTTCAATTCCTTCTTGAGGGCTTCTTACTCTATGATCTAGACCTATGTTATATACCCTTATTTGTAAAGACAATGATGTAAACAAACTCTCAGCCAGCTGAGAATCAACCCATTGTATAAAATGCCCTGAAAAGAAAACAAGTAATAGTTGTTTAACTTCTAAAGGGAAAGGAGTTGAACAGCTGAAATTGTTCACTTTTTGGATACCAAAGCAAGTCTGTTGTGCAGCTAAATTAATAAATTAAGAGTTTCAAAAGTCCAACCCTGAGTTCTACTTACCAACTCACCCATCATGCTCACTCACACAAAGAATGACACAAGGGAACTTTTGTGTTTGTGTACTAGAGGGAAAAGGGATTACTCAGACACTGTCCACTCCCTCTGCCCTTCTCTAGCCCCAGGACCATTTTGAACCAGGGTTACAATGAGTTTCTTATCATATCAATTAGAAGAGTTTTACCTTCAGAGGAGGGATGGCAAAGGGGTGGGGGGAGCACCCAGCAGTTGACAGCTTGTCACTCACATACTCAGGACAAGAAAAGAAGCATTGAGCAAGCTAGAAAGTTGGTGACAGATAAAATGAGATGATTAATTTAATTACACATTTCCTTACCTCACGCACCTTTCTCCTTGCCTGCAGAATGGCGATTCTTGGGCTATGCAGAATACAGGCAAGGGAAAAACAAAAGCTATGTACTAATACCGGTGTGCCCAAGCTAGGGGTAAAGAGGCACCAAAGGTCTATCAGAGGTTCCCTAAACTCATGCCACAGGCCAGGGATAAGGCACTTGGGCCCTCCCTGTCACAGCTCTATTAAATTGTGTGCTTGATACTAGCTAAACCAGGGATAACAAGAGGCTTCCGGCCACAGGGTAAATTTCTCAAAGTGTGGTCCAAGACGATCTGAGTCAGCATCACTTGGGATATGTGTTAACTGCAAATTCCTAGGCCGACCCCGGTCTGCATGACTCAGAATTGAAGAGAGGGGCCTAAAAATCTGCATACTGAATCAGCTGTGTGTGTGACTTGGAAACCCATGGAAAGGTTGAGGACCACTGCCTTAGAACCTTGTTCCCCCAAGCAGGAGAACACGAGCATTTACCCATGGCAGTAGAAGAATGTTAGGACTTACATCCTTTTTATCTTATCCTTTAGAAATTTCTGCTTAATTATATAATATGCAAAATATTTAGTATAGTAGTTCACATATATGATTGCTACAAATACATTTACACATTATATTGATGGTATATCTCAAAAACTTTTTCCTGACAAAGGTTTGCAACCAAACTGGAGTCAATCTAGATGGAAAAGCATTGAGTGTTCTCTCCAGATAGCTGCACTGAGCTTACATTAGTAATCAGTGACATGTTAAGAAGAGAACCCATGAGTTTGGGCCTCCAGCTTCATCTCAAACCTGGAGTAAGAGGGAGGCAATAGAATGCATCACAGAACACTGGCAAGCCTGTGGGCAGAGTCTCTGCTTGAGACTTTGACTTGTCATCCACTCACATTTCTTCTTCATCCTGGCTGGTAGGATGGGATTGCTCCTAGCAGGAAGTAGAGAAGCTAGAAAATGAAACTTACCAGCCATCCTGCTAGTTGTCCAAGTCTAAATCTCAGCTATGGCATCAGCAGAAATAGTCTGCTGAGCTATAATTAATAACCCCTTTCTCAGGCAGAAAAGGAGAAATGCAGTAGTAGGAGAAACACAGAGCAGATGATGGTTACACTTGCAGACAGTTCTGCTGACAGCAACAAAAGCAGCCAGGACTTCCAGAGAGGAGCTACAAATTGGGAAGTCAGGGAGGTAGGGGAAAGCAGGAAAGCCCATTTGCTTCTCTGCCCTGCACCCAAAAGTCAGAGCTTAGACCAGACCTAAAATAAAGTTCTCCTCTCTCCTATCTAAATGTCATATGTGCTGTCTTCCTCAAGACCAGGCAGTCCCCCAAGCATATATGTCTGTGAATCAGAGAAAGGAGAATACATGAGGGGCCATCACAGATCAAACCATTTCCATGACCATGAAAATGTCACAGAGACTAACAGAGGTAAAGGGCTGGTCAGTGGTCCTTGATTTGGGGCATAATCACAGAATCTCATGATGTTAGAATGTTAGAGCTAGCAAAAAGCCTTAGATAGTTATTCATGTGTTCATTTACTCATTTAACAAATATTTATTGAGCATGTGTCAGGCAGGCTCTGTATCAATTGTTGGGTCCACAATAGTAAGTAAAATGAAGATGGTCCCTGCTCGCATGAAGTTTAGGGACTTGTGGGGGAAAGAGACAACAACCAAGTCAACAAATAGATACAATTTTAACATGATTAGTGCTAAGATGAAAAATAAGCTAGAAAAGTGAAAACTGGAGTTTATGTGACTGGCTTCCCCAGGCAACTAAGGAATAATCAAACATCACCTCTCATGGACACGTTCATGGCTGACCCTAATCAAGTTCTCCAACCTACAACCTAGGAGCTCAAAATTCACCTTTCACTTACTTCACAGGCTTAGCCCCAGTCTACTGTTTGCTGACAACAATAATGAAAGCTGTCATTTACTGGGTACCAGACAGTGCTAAGTGCTTTCCCCATTTAACCTCATATTGATCTCCACAACTGCCAAAAAGTGAATACAATTATATCCATTTTTGAGGAAGGAAACAGATTCAGAGAGGATAAAATGATTTTGTGAAAGCACCACAGTCATAAGTAGTAGAGCCAGAATTTAAACTAAAGGTTTAAATTCAAAGTGTTGCTAAGTTCCACATGATAACTGCAGAAAGAATCTTGTTTCTGCCACCAGCACCATATCATAGATCAGAAGATCTCTGATTCCACCATTATCTGTCAGGTGTCAGCTGTGTGCAATGCACAGCACTGGGTAGTCAGTACCCAAGACTTATCTCATCAGAATAAGTATTTGGTCTCTGTTCAACACCCTCAAAACTTCTGCCATGAGAACACCCCTGAGGAAAGAACTCTTGTCATAGATAGCCAAATTCATGGGCATCTATGCCTGTTGTGTGCGTGTGTGTGTGCACACCCACACACGTGTGATCAAGTCACCTCCTACGTCTAGCCTTTACCTACCTTTAAAATCTATTTAGCCTCTCTCACTACCTTTCTTCTTCTTTTCTCTCCTCATCCCATTTGTCCTACCTTTCCTTTTTATTACTACTGTTTCTCTTCAATCAATCAATCAATCAATCAATCAATAACACAACCTGCCCATAAGTTTACATGCCTCTCTCTCTGTAATCCCTGCCAGCTTCCGAATTTAACTTTGACCTAGGGGCTGAAACCTTTTTCTCATCCAGGGTACCTCCTCCTCTCTGCTTGTCACAAGGAGCCACTGCACTACAACCCTGCCAGATAGAGGGCCCACATTTAAAAAAAGCGTCCCATGCCTGGTGTATGCTTAGATCTCCCCAGCAGCCTGCTCAAAGCAGCTCTGGAGTCAGAGCAAAGTTCCTAATGAGTGGATATAAGAAGTGAACACACTGCATCAACATCCCCAAATTCCTCACTCATAGATCTCTATCACTAGAAGGAAAGTATCAACACCCACAAAGAAACCAAGGCACCCTAAATCAGTTAGAATATAGTATTCTCTATAGCACCTTTCCTTATGATCTCCAAGTTCTTTACCAACTGAAGTAGTTTACCATGAAAGAGGAAAATAATAATCCTGGCCAGTTATGAAGAACCCTGGGAGCCAAGTAACCTCCTTAAGAGATACGCAGTGAGGCCCAGCCAAGCATTCCATCTACACCTTTATCTTCAGCTTATTGCAAAAAATCACTGTCTCCCTCTTGGGGGCCTGTCACTTGGCAAGGAACTACAATATCTTCAAACATGGGAGCCAACCCTGAAAACACTCCCTCCTCTGCCAAGAGCCCCAGGTAATATCAACCAGCCAATAGTAAATTCTTCATGCCCTCATCTCCAGGGGCCCCTGCCACCTACTTGGCTCATAGAAAGAACAGCTTCTTCCTCAGGGAGGAGACGTGATAGTGACAGGCCTGCCTTACAGCTGCGCTGCAGGAGACGGTCTCGGAGTGCAGGTTGTATACCATGCTGGGCTCAGGGGAGGGCCCGCCACAAGGCAGCTGGGGCCTCGAGGGCTGGGAGCTCACTCTGGAGCTGCTTGGACCTGCTGCCTCTGCAGCTCCTGCAGCTGTCTGTGGTGGTTCCTATACATGAGATCCCCTGCCCTGATGTTCGACAAAAAACACAGGCAGGTGGAAGGTCCAGGGTGGGGGATCGGGGCGGGGGATAATCTGAGGCTCTGTGTTACCAGGATCCCTCTGCCTTCAGTCCAAGCCACAGCTCCAAACAGACCCCTCTTCCATCTTTTAACATCTGGCAGTACTCTGGGCACTTGGTGAGTTTCCGCTCCTCTTTTGTCCTGACAGGGAGGATGGATCTGCGTCTACATGTGATGCCAGCTGCTTGTGCAAGGAGGAGGCAGGCTGGCTGGCACTTTTCCCAGAGGATTTGTTACTTGGCTCCTTCCTCATGATGAGGGAGCAGACAGGATAGATCACCTGAATGTGCATGGGGCCATGAGGAATTCAGTGGCCAAGCTAGTAGAGGGAGCTAGAGTGCTCTGAAAATATGCTATTTTGGAACATTTTCTGGGATATAATTGAAAACATCTTTCCATCTAATAGGAAAATGGAGCTGGACCTGTGTTAAATGTGGTGGGCCTACATTCTGGCCTTGCTTCAACTCCAGAGACCTGCTCTTGGGCCTCAAATTCCATTACCTTGGTTTCTCCATTTGTTCGTTAATGAATTCCACAAATATCTGCTGAGCCAAACACAGGAGGTATAGTTTCTATCCTCCAGAGTCTCTTGGGAGACAGATAAGTAAACCAAGAAGTGCACAGGATGGGGCAAGTGTTAGACACAATTAATCCCACCTATAAACAGGCATGTGAAACTTGCCCTCCCTAGCTGGAAGAAATAAGAGTGAGTTCTAGTAAGACATATAAAACATGAAGCTCTTTTAAGTTAGTCAAAGAAAAGGTGATAAGAGAAATCCACAAATTAATTATACCTAAACACATTTCACCTTCCTCAATCTAAGCAGATTATCTTATTTCCTACTACACAAGAAAATAGATCCTGTTGCCATCAACCTCCTCACCTTCCTAGACATCACCTATGACCTCACCTGCATTCACACCCCTTATCTCCTATTCAAAGCTAATCCTTTCACCTGTGATCTATCTTTTCTGGCCTCATCCGGAAACCTTGCTTCCTCATCTTCCAGTAGGTGGCGCTACCCAGCTGAGCAAGTTGGAATCTCAGAACTGAAGACCTTCCTTCTCTCTCACACCCTACGTCTAGTCAGTCCATCACCAAGTTCTGAATATTTTATCCTTTAAATATATATTGAATTCATCTGCTTTTTTTCCCCCATGACCACTATCCCATGTCTAAGCCACCAATATCCTTTGCCTGGACTACTGTAATAGCCTCCTAACTGCCCCAGCTGATCTCCACCTCCACCAGGGCTGCCTCTGTCCTTTCTCTACATTGCAATCTTTTCAGAATGTAAATCTGGTCCTGTTGCTTACAGTCTTAAAAGCTTACAATGGCTTCTTGATGCTTCTGGCATACAGGCTCTCAAGCCCTTGTCATGGCCAACCAAGCTTCTACCCTGTATTATCTCATCTCATTTGTTTCATTTCATTGCTTCCTTCTTACCTCAGACAGAATTATCCAATGTCTTAGCTCAACCATTACACACTCACCCCCACCCACTTCTGTCCAGTAAAATATCTTAGATATACTCTCTCATGAACCTTGTTCCCTTCCTTTAATGTACATATCCAAATTAGTATTTTCTGTAGTACACTCAGTTGTGTTAATACTGACAACTGAAAAGATTGAAAACTCAATGAGTACATAGCGCATAATTGATAAATGTTTGTTGAATGAATAAATGAATAATGTCCTCTCTGAAATTCTCATCCTTGACCTACAGGTTTCTGTCTCAGAGATTTAGAAAGTGCTTGTGTGCCCCTATATTAAAATAAAAATTCTCTCCAATCAACCCTGCCTTCTCCTCTAAGTATTCTCTATTTCTCTTCTTTCCAGGCAAACTTCTAGAACAAATTCAGCATGTTCAGTCTCTTCTTCCTCCTCTCATATACTGTGGAAGAGCCTTTTTAGTTCTCATCTTACCAGTCTCTACCCTTTTTGACTCTTCTTTCTTGCTTCTATGATATTTCAGTCTTCTAGTTCTCTTGGCTTCAGTGGGCAATCTTTTGCAAATTTCTCCTTCTTTCATCTCTACTTGAACTTTGCTAATGCTAAGATTCTTGCCTCAACTACACTCTAATGTCCAAACACGTAATTTTAGTCCTATCTCCTAAGCTTCAAACAAGTATAGCCAACTGCCTAGTATATCTCCCCACTCACATGCTCCATGGGTAGTTGTGACTCTGTATGTCTAAATTAAACTCACTACCACTCCTGCTTTTAAAACTCTTCTCTCTTTACCCAATACTTTAATAATAACAATAATATTAATAATATCAAGCACATATATAATACTAGCCATGTGCCAGGCACTAGGCCTATTCTAATCATCATACACATGCTCAATCCTCAACAACCCTATGAGGTATGAACTATTACTATACCCATTTTATAGATGAGGAGAGTGAGGGACAAAGGTGAAATGATTTGCCTAAGATCACATAGCATGCAGTAGAAGCACGATCACATTCTTGCCAGGAACTTAACATCTAAACTATGTTGCCCAAGCTAGAAACTTTAGGTTCACTCTAGACACCCTTCCTCAACACAGATATAAGTCTTGTCAAACCTATTTGATAAATTTATTTAAGTGGTTCCTTTTCTGTACTTACTACTATAATTCAGAAACTTGCCCATCTGGTATCAGTTTAAATATCACCATATCAGTAAACCTTCCGTTCCCACCCAACTCAGAGTAGTCCCAAAAAGCTTTGGTCCACCCCATCTTCTTTTTTTTCATTTCCTTTACAGCACTTATTACTACTTGGTGTTTTCTTATTTGTTTATCATCTATTTCTCCTCACTAGAAAGAAGCACCATGAGAGGAGAGGCAATGGTTACCTTGTTCAAAGCTGTGACCCCCAAAGCTAACGAGAGTATGTGCTCAACAAATACTTGTTAAATGAGAGAATGAAAGGGTAAGCAACTGCCACATCTATCCTTATCTATCTTCTTTTAGTTTTAGCCCCCAAAATCCATCTTCCACATTGGGACCAAAGTGATTTTTCTCATAAGAATATCTGGGAGAAACCTGGGCAACCCCTTCCTCAAAATCCCTCACTCCTTTCCCCTCACCTGTAAATAAAGCTCTCTCTATCATGGCAGCATGGGATATGATCAGGCAACTGATTTTCAGCCACTTGCCAGCCACCCCCATCCTAGGACACGGTCAGTGGCAATACTGAAGTATTTGTAGTTCCTAAACATGCTTCGCTTTCTCACGCCTCCATGCTTATGTACATCTTGTTCCCTTGCCTGGTAATGCTGTCCATGTGACAGACTCCTACTCATCTCGCAGCTCTCAACGGAGGCACAAGCCCCTCCATGGAGTTTTCCTGGATACCACCGCCCTCCTCCTCCATTCCCCCGTCCTCGCCCCAAGGCGAGTAGCTGTGTTTCTCTTAGGCAAATTTCTAGACTGAGCCTCAGTTTCCTAAACTTTAATATGAAGATAATAGTAGCATCTATTTGGTAGTGTTGTTGACAGGATTACATTTAAAAGTGTAAATGCAACATCACTGCACAGTGTTAGGCACAACAGTAAACAAATTCCTTAGTTTAATTAATTCCATATGTTAATTACATTATATTTTACTTGCTTACTTATAGGAATGTCTCACCATACGCTATAAGGATCTTGAGGGGAAATGTTGATGCCTTAATCTATTAATCCTTAGTATTTATACCTGACATTTTGTAGGTGCTCAGTATTCTACGCATTCTTTCTGCCTCTGCTTCTTCAAGGACAGAAGAGTATAGGTCTGCTAAGAAACAGAGTAAAATCTCAGCCAAAATCAGAGGACTAGCAGCTATCATTTACTAAGTACCTACTAAGTATCAAGCACTTTCCACACATTATCTCATTAATTCTTTACCAGAGAAAGACTTTACAAATGAAGAAACTATGGTTGAGGAAAGCTAAGTAAGTTGCTTTTAAAAATGCAGTTAACAAAGAAGGTAGTCAAGACTAAGTTGGTCTGACTTAAAAGGCTTTCTCTCACTCTCTTAAATTTACCACAGTGCCCACCAGTAGACAGTGAGCCCCTGTCCATCTTGCAGCCTGGACTCCAGCAGACTCCGCAGTATGTTGCAGGTACTTTATAAAGGCTTGTGGCATGCATGCCTGCATGCAGGAATGGATATGTGAAATAATGTGGCATTCGGCTACCCCCCAGCTTTGTCTAGGTCTCAATTTTCCTACCATTAATACACTTCCTGGTTAACTGAGACATGTTCTGTTGAAACTAGTATTCTTACATAAAGGGTCCTAATTAAAACAGCTCCTTTTCCTATAGTCTTAGTGATAGGGTAAGTAGATAGGGTAAGCCAGAGGGAAAAGGACAATAAGGGGTTAACGAGGTCATGCAGAGCAGTCTAGCAATAAAATGTACAAAAGAAACAGCAGGGCTTCAGGCGCCTCCCTCATCTTCCCACGGTCAGAAGCTAAAGAGAAAAGTAAGATCTCTTGCAACTTCAGGTGACTCCCTCATTTTCCCATGGTCAGAAGCCAGATAGAAAGCAAGACACTTGGCAGCTTCTGACTTCTCCCTCAGTCCCCCATGGTCAGTTAACTATTATATGACTTTACTCTGGGAGCACTCCACCAGTATAGGCAAAAGCAGTAAACCGAGAATACACCTACCCTCAAAATCCCCAGAAAGCAGAAGTATGACTTCCCATCCACTGGCACACTCTGTGGATGCCCAGGCCAGGTGTGGGCAGTGCAGAGGGAGGCACAGGGAATTCATATCATTGAAGATGGGAGGGGCAGAAGGAGAACAAAGGCACCCTATGGCCCATACAAACCCCACACCTCAGCTTCTCAGGGCCCTCAATCCTCCTCTATCAAGGTGCCCGCTTGGACTTCTACCAAGGGTACTCTGCCTAATAAATCGCTTCTGTTTGCTACTTTGCCATCTGCCTTTCTTCTTCAAGCGTCAGACCTCCACACAAATCTTTCATGTGGATCCAAGGACCAAGCTCCAGATTCTCAAACAACGAAGACATCTAAGTGCCAGTAACACTGGCTTTCTTTGAAAGTTCCTACCACTGGGTGAATGTACTAAATAAAGATCTTGCAACTTGAGAAACCCTAACAATTGGTCTGGTTTAGGATGGCTCTGGGAACTACTACTTTTTACATGTATTCAACTTCATCTAGAAGCATGAAAATGGATTAATGTCCCATATTCCATCACTCACACACACATATATACCTTGAAAAGTTAGATCTATTTTGCTTTCTACTGGAAACCTGGAAGGATCATCTCTATCCCTGAGAAAATCCCCATATCCCTTTCCTAAAGTGAACCCTTCTCCCTGATGCATACCAGCCCAAGAAATGACTACCTCCCTGTACCCACTTACCCTCTGATGCGACTGAGGAAAAATATTCTCAGAAGCCCTTAGGTGTGGACACCACATGGTGACATTTACCCCTGTGTTGTAATGTGGATTTTTAGACTATAGTAGTATAGGTATTTTGTCTCTAAATAGATCCATTCTGAACCTTGTACAAGAAAAAGAAAAATCAATGCTTTTTTTATTTAACCGGTTGAAAGTATATCTCATACTAGAGGAATATAATTTTGGTCTTTAATAAGAGAAGAAATCAATGTTAATTTTTTTTTTTTTTTTTTGCCCAATCTATGAAACTATCCTTCATCCTATAATTGACCATGTGGTTCGGAGAATTAGGCGAAGCCACTGAAAGTGTCCATATTACCTACCTCATACCTGACTACTTTCAATCCATGATAATACCTACTCTACCTGCCTCCCAGGGGAGTGGCAATGGGTAAATGAGATGATTACACAAAGGCCTTGCTGCCATAACCAGATGGGTATGCTGTCCATCAAATGGGGCCCAGAACAAGGAGCATGAGCCTGATCCCACCACTGCTGAAAATTTCCCCAGGGTTCATCTCTCACACTTGCCTCAGGCCAGGACATCACAGACCAACATCTGAAATACTCCAGAGAGTCTCTTAATTGGGTAGAAACATATTAAAGAAAGGATTAGGTACAGGGTATAAGAGTTTGTTCTGTGCTGAAGTTGGATGATTAATTAGTGCCCTTGGGATGTGTTCTCTCCAGTAGAACCCACTGGCTGAGAAGAGAAAAAAGCACTCGGAAAGGCCATGGTGAACACATACCAGTCCTGAGTTTCTAAGGCGATCCACAGGGACCATACTTCTGCTCACAGCCCTCTCTGTTTCCCATACTGCCAAGGTGAGCAAAACTATATCTGCTGTCCACTAAGAAGAATTTAGGGGGCTGTCAGTGGGCCAGGGATGAGAAGAAAGGACAAAGGAAGACACTTAGAGGATTTTTCTTGACAGAGGTTTAGATGGGAGACCCTTTGTAACATTTGATTTGGTTAGGGGAGTGGGCAAAGAAAGAATATAATTTATATCATCAAATAATCCCGAGTAGCAGAAAAAATGGGAGGGCTCTCTCTACTTAGCTAGCAGCTATGTCCTAGAGCTAGATGAAGCTGCCTTGGGAAAAATACAATTGAGTACTTATTCATCTCTTCTAGAAAGGCCCCAAGCAGCAGAGATAAAATAAAGGGAGTTGAAGAATTGCCAATTATACAGCTGATAGACAAGAAGCAACTGAAGAAATCATGATCAGAAATGGTCGGTACACTTCAGTGCTGTGTGACCCAGAAGCACTGGGAAGGTAGTTGTGCTGGGGAAACTCTACAGCCCCTTCTAATTTTGAGACTGTGGTTGTCGAAATCCAGAATGCACTGAAAAGAGAATGTAGGCCACTCTCGAGACCGAGAGAACTGTCATAGGATCATAACTGATTAAGTATCTTAACAAGAATGATTGATTAATCTTTGGTCCTTAGAGGACCCATGCCTCAGTATATACTCTGTCTAAACTGATGAGCTAAACTGTTAATTTTGGTTAATAATGAGCACAAAACTGAGAACTAGGGCAGAACTCACAAAACTTTATAATCTAAAGGGATAAAGATTACAGAGTTCCCACTCTCTTGGCCAGAATGGAAAGAAACCTTTTTGACACACCATCTATCTTTTGCTTCAGTACTTCTACAGAGGGGATAGTTTATTACTTTGCGAAGGCTATACCATTGTAATGCAGCTCTAATCAAGAAAAGTTCTTGTTCTGAGATGAAATCCTTCTCGCTATAACTTTTATCCCTCTGGTTCTATTTCTTGGATTTCAGATATAAGTGTTGTTATAGTCACCCTAAACCTTCTCTTTTCCAGACTAAACCCCTTTCCTTCAATTGATGTTTATAATGTTATAGTTATCCCCATCACTCTTTTCTGGGCTTTAATTTATCAATACCCATTTCCAAAGAACTGGGCATAATACACCAGATATGGTCAAACTAGTACAGACTACAGTGAGACTTTTTTCTTTTTAATCCCTGCTCCACACTTCCATTAATAAATTCAGATTTTTGAAGATCATTTGGTACTTACGTCGTACTATTGGCTCAGATTTGAGTGGTAAATAAAACCAAGTTCTTTTTCACATGAAATCGTGTCAGTTAGGTTCCCTAAGATAATCCTATGCTTAAGGAATTATTCTAATATAAATTTATAAATACATAATATAGATATACAGTAGCACATTTACTTCAAATGAAAAAGTCCCCTTGTTTTTTCTACCCATAGTTGTATTCGAAATAATACTAAATCTTATTTCTATCATCCTTGGTGTTCTCTATTCTATTCCCTCTCAGCTGCATGTCTGCTATAAGTTTGATAAACGAAGTAAAAGTACCTTCTGCTTTTTCATCCAGTTTATTGATAAAGACAGTAAACAGACTAAAAGCAGAGCCCTGTGATATATCAGCTGAGGCCTCCTTTTATTTAACATCAATGTAGTCAGTGTTCTCTGGACACAGATGTTTAACTTGCTACAACAGAGCCCTCTGTCCATGATTTATAGGCGCCACATGAAAAAGATGCTAGCTGGTTGGTCCTCATGGCCTGAGTTTATTGAGTCATACTACAAATCTTCAAATGAACACTTAGGAACCTCTTTATTCTCACTATATCTGGTACATCCAATCTCATTCTCCATTAACCTCTGACACCTACAATACATGCCAATCCTGGTGTTCTGTTGCCATCAGATGCCACATATGCCATCCTAGGCCATGCAACTTTCCTCAAATACAATATATCCCTTCCCCTTACAGTCCATGTTGTACCCAACCTTTAAGTTGTGCCTCAAGTCCCAAGTCCACTCTGATGCCTTCCCAACATATTTGGCTTGCCACATATTGACTCCTACCACTGCTGAACACCAGAGGCGTTTAGGATCAGTCTCTTCATGTTGTTCCCTCGCATGTCTTGGGTGAGTGTCCTGTCCTTCTAACCAGTCTTTGAGCGCAGAGGTCTGTCAGTCTCCTATTTCTCCTGTTTCCCACAGTTCTCATTCATGGTAGAAGTACAATCTTACTCCATTTGGCTCCATCCCCTATAATCTTTTCTTCCCATCCTCTCCCTCTTTGTTTGATCTTACCTTTCTTCCCGCACCTGAGGACTCAGGAACCTGCTCGAATCATCATCATGGCTGCTCTGCTGGCTGCTCTGTTGGCTGCTGAGAAAAGACAAAGGATATGAACCATTAACTTCCCGCTTCTTTCTCAGCTCTGGGGGAGGTCACTTAGACTTCAGCTTGACAAAGAAAAGAGGTTACAAAATTTTAAAGATACAAGTTCCCCGTGTAAGTTTACACAGAGTGTACTGACATCTGTGGATGGTGAAAATCCCACTCATCACACCTAAAGCAGAAGAGGAAGATCCTGACCTTGTTCTTCCCTGGCTACAATATCTGAGTGAGCAAATGCCTCTAGAATTCTCTGTACCTAGGCCTCTTAATCTCTAGAACAGGATAATAATTCCATTTTGCTTCAACCTCATAGGAGACTCTCAAGGAGCTGTGTAACCTAGTGTGGGAGGGGTTCTTTGGGGAGGGGAGAATTCAAGTAGGGCAAAAGATGTGATCTGGTCAGGGGTCACCTGACCTGCTTCTTTGTCTGTAGGGCAGGATGAGGTGGCAGAGGTAAAAGGATTAGAGGATAGAGTCCTTCTACTCCTTAATGCCCTGTAGGTAAGATAATTATAGAATTTCAGCTTACAGAGTTCTTCAAGATGCTTAAAGTTTTGTGGAATTCAACTGTCCTTCATCTTACTTAAGATAAGCTGTTCAGATACCTCATGACACTAACTGAACATATAGCTTATGAACAAATCACTTTTATTAATTGCTGATTATTAACTACTCAGGCATCTAATCAGGAATCCCCAACTACAGTCCCCAGGCCAAATCTGAACCAGCCTGTTTTTTATAGCCAGGTGAGTTAAGAATGGTATTTTCCCTTTTAAATGATGGGGGCGATGTGGAGGGGGGCGATCAGAAAAAATAGTTTTTCATGACATGTGAAAATTATATGAAATTCAAACTTCAGTGTTATGATGTTTTATTGGAACAGAGCCACAGTCATTCCTTTACACATTATTTATGGCTGCTTTTTTGCTCCAGTGGCAGAGCTGAGTAAAGGCAGAGCTGAAAAAGTAGTGGGATCCTTTTATCAACAAAGCCTAAAATATTCACTACCTGGTCTCTTACAGAAAAAGTTAGCAAACCTCTGCTTTGCATAGATTCTAGTAATAATAAATTCCTACTACCATAGATGTCACTATAACCCAAGCTCCAGTATACCCAAATTGTTTACTTGTTCTGATAGAATTGTCCACCACAATAAAATGGACTGAGCTCTACAGAGTATATTCCTCAGACTAGATCCCTATGAGACTGCAACTTGAACAATCACGTAAGGTAAATGCTTTCTCCAAGGCCCATACACTCTCAACCAAAGGCGACTTTGGTTATGACCATGCTATTACGTTGTTCTTTTAGCAAGAAGTAAATGAATTTATATCAAATTTTCAAACACAAGAAACCAGAACAGCACCAAACACAAAGCCTCCATGTGCTTGGCAGACTAAGAGTGTACACGGTCCCTTTCTCCTCATTTACACAAAGCACTTTTTGCCACTTGCTCACTACGGAGTAGCTACCCTTTTGCCTGCCCCTTTGCCAGGTCCCATAAATTTACCTATTACAAACTCCTTATGATGAAATTATACTATCATGTTGTTGACCTATGGGATTTCTTATATTGGGACTGACCCATTACATGCATCAAGCACACTGGGGTATGTGTTTTAATAATGTAGAAGAGGCAAGACAACTAAATGTTAAATCAAGCTATATTCAGAGACTACAATGTACCT
Organism: Eidolon dupreanum; assembly: GCA_028627145.1. Classification (NCBI taxonomy): domain Eukaryota; kingdom Metazoa; phylum Chordata; class Mammalia; order Chiroptera; family Pteropodidae; genus Eidolon; species Eidolon dupreanum. Next base: position 73,038,037 of record CM053510.1, read on the forward strand.
ACCAATCAGCCCTATGCCCAGACCAGGAGGAAAGATACAGAACAAAGAAAGATTTCTGCTAGGATTACTAACAGACCAGTTACCCATACTGTGAAGGGAAAAGAGTCTTTAAGTCACACCCTACACAAAATAAACAAAATCATCCATTCCCTACCCTAAAACCATGGAGAATCTATGGATCAAAAGCTGGGAATTGTCAGCAGATCTTTTCATGCTACATACTCTTACCTTTCACACTGTATACCCATAACATCAAGGAAAAATGGGTTAACAAAGTCTTTAAACTGTAATTCATAGAAACTAAGAATACAGAAACTGAATTGCCCCAAACACTTGGGGTCCCTCTCATTGTCTCTCTCCCTCTCACTGTCTTTTCCTTTGTCCCTCTATTGTCTCTGTTGCTCTGAGTCTCTCTCAGGCTCTTTCACTCTTTGTTTCTGAGAGGACACCATGCTCTGTCTATGGAGCATTACCCCTTCTCTAATAATTCTGAGCTGTTTTTAGCAAGCTATCCCAATAGATGGCACTGCTGACTTCCAAACCAGAACCTAAAGGAGGCCAACCCATCAACCTCTGGTGCCCCCTTCTGGCCATCTAATTGCTTAGAAAATAGTTCAGATGGTAGAGATGAAAGCAGCCATGGATCGCCTTCAACTGTTGATTGGTTCTAAATAACTAGGAGATATCAATCTGTATGCATTCGACAGATATTTATACAATGGCCTCTATGTGCCAACAAGAGGTAGAGTCAAGGCAACAGTTAAGTTTAGACTCTGGAAAATGCTGCCTGGGATGAAATCCGAGCTCCTCCATTTCCTAGTTATATGACCCTCAGCAAATTATTTAATGTCATTTCCCTTACCTACGAAACACAGACAGATGTTAATGACAGTTATTACCTTGTAAAGCTATTGTGAGGATAAAATAATGAACATATGTGAAGTATGAAAAACAGTGCCTTGCACATATTCACTGCTACATAAATGCTAGGTATTATAAGCAAGGCATTGTTTTGTGGGTCATGGAAAATAAAAACATGAATCAGACAAGGATCCTGCTCTCAAGGTGCTTACAATCTGGAAAGTCAATATAAGTAACTACATCTAAAAGAAAAAAATGATAACTCTTAGAAGTATTAAATGCTACAGAAACAAAGAATAGGGAAAGCTCACTTCTGGAGTAGGTAAATCAAGACTGTCTCAACAAGTTTTCCTATACTGACACTTGACATTCAGATATATTCAGGAAAACCAGAATGAGAAGAAAAGGCACTCTGGTTCAGCTCCATTTACCGAACATTTATCACGTACCAAGCACTATACTAAAAGATGGGGACATAAAGAGCTACTAGCCAAGGAGGCACAGGTATTCACTGTGCACTGCAATGCGGCAACACTAGAAGAAATTGGACAAGGTGAGGATGGCAAAAAAACTTCTGTTGGGGGGCTTGTCAGGGAACACATCAGAAAGGGGAATGCTAGACAAGAGGGACTCTAGATAAATCCATGGTAATAGCAACAGCCTTCAGGCACATGGGATCATTCCTCCTCTAGAACCCCCTGGAGGGAGGAGCCTGGTCCTCCCTCCTCCCATTTTTGAAACTTGTTTTTCAACAGTCTTAAATAAGTGAGATGGATGCCAACCACTCCTCCACTCAATAGCATGCAATAATATTGTTTAGCAGAACTTTTAGAGATTAAAACATTACTTCACCCCCTCACATAAACTTCTTAAATTTATATCTTATATGAGCTTTTTCATACGATACAAGCCACCTGGATACCAGGCAGCTCATTGTGCTCCCTAAATGAATGTGCAAATCATCTGAGGTTATGAAAAAAGCAACCACCATACCAGTATGTATTTATAGAAGAGAACAGAATACCAGAAGGTCAAGGGTCACATCTCCAACCACTCAACAGCCTTGGTGAGACTGGTGTCCAGTCTGGGCTCTATAGCTTACAGAAGTTGAGAACTTAGAGGAAGTCCAGGAGAGGGCACTAACAGATGAAAATGTCTGTTAGAAAGTCTGAAAAAAAAAAAACAACTCTAAAAAACAAGGATTTAAAATGACTTAGCCAGGGTACCAGATGACTGAAAGTTGGCTTAACACTGCAAGGAGGGGACTTGTGTGAGCAACTGTGGCCATTCCCCCAAGGAAACTAGAGAAAGCACTGGGATGACTTAAATCCCTCCTGTTGTAAATCCAAGCTTCACATAAAAGTTACTGTATAAATTAAATTATGAAACACTAGACTGTGTTACTAAATAAGGTGGGGAAACACTTCTTTAAATTCCAGAATATTTCTGAGGGAAACCAGCTGAAGTGAACCGAATCTGGAATCCTGACTTTGTTTTCCACCAGCAGGCTAGTGCTTGGAGTTTCTCCTAGAACGTCACATTAAAGTAGTAACATTGAGAAGATCTGGGAAAAATCTGTTTCAATATGAGCCAAAACACATTTGAGAAGACAGAAATTCATAGGCTATCCCAGGAAGCTTGGCGATGCAGGCTGGGTAAGTTCCCATGATTCCACTGATCTCCCTTCCTCCCTCTCCCAACCTAGGACACTTGCAGAAAGTACAGGAAGGTGTCCATTTGCCCTCTGGAAAGTAGAGCATCACTGCTAGGAAGACTAAATTTGGTACCTTTTCTGAATTGGTGCTTCATAAGTAGAAATAGCTCTTTCTCTCACAGATAACACCAAATGGATCATGGCCTCCTCTACTCAGAAGGGGTTTTAAGAAATTCAAAGGATTCCAAGTACTCATTATGGGGATGTGAAAACTGTAATTTTAGTATTTCCAGAGCCTAATGGAAACTGTACATTTATCTACACTAAAGCTATGTGGACTAATTTATCAGATTTCTTTGCTTTTGGCTGAATCAGAGTAGTCTCGTATGTTAGCACCAATTATCTCGTGCTAATTGGAAGCTTCAAAAGGCTTGAAGTGGCTTTGATTGATGTGTCTTTGATTAATAAAAGTGGAGAAGTAAATTATTTTAGGCAGAGGATGTAGTAAAAATAGAATGGAAACAGACAAACCTAGGTTTATGCCCCAGCTTTGTTTCTCATTGGTCTTATAACTTTGGCCAAGTCACTTATCCTCTTTTAGTCTATTTCCCAGAAAAATGGGAAGAATTAAATACCACCTATAGAATTCTGTTGAGGACTGACTTATATGTAATCCGATCACAATATCCGAGTTCAATATTTAGAGTTGGAAAGATACAAGTACTAGTCCTGACTCTACCACTTAGCAGGGTGATAACGGGCAAATTATTGAACTCTTCTAAGTGTCAGATGTGGAGATGTCACATATCTTAATGGTTGCAGTGAGAATTAGAAATGGTAGAAATTATCTACAAAAAACATCTAGGACAGTAGCTGGGCATTGGTGGGTATATTATAAATGGTGAACATCAATTGTACTTAATATTCAGTTAGTTTGGCAGATAAATATTTTGAAACATCGAATGCTTGAGAGGAAGAGAGACTTATGGTAAAAATGTTGAGAAGCACTAACCTGAAAAATAGGGTCAGTCACACTATCACTGACAAAAGAGAAGGCTGGGTCTTCACGTTGAGTTATATGCACCTGTGAAATGACTGGCATTTACCAGTTCAGTTTACACAGAAAAGGTGTATGGGAGAAGAAAGGCAGGTAGCAAATAAGTAGAGAATAAGAGAGAATTGTTTCTGTTTGTCATCTGGCAAGCATGAGAGTCTAATAATAAAAAATAAACAGATGTGATTTGGGGCACTGTCAATGACTGCCAGCTTCTTACAAAACATACCTGAATATTCTCAAAAACTATTTAGAAAATCACATACTCTGGGTGAAAATTGATAATCTTTCTACAAAGTTAGCAGGACTTTCTGCTTAATGGCTCCCATGGGAACCTGCAGCAAGGTGAGTAGCTGGTCAGAGATTCAGGGATTCAGAACCCAGCTAAATATCTTTGAACTCATTACAACTTACTAATACCTCTCTAATAGTTCTTTTACCTCTAAACATACCCTTGTCTGTCTTTAAATAAAGGAAGGGAAGGAGAGAAAGTGGGAGGGAGCACAGGAGAGAGACAGAGAGGGAGAGAGAGGGATGGGGAGAGGGAGAGAGATGGGGAGAGAAAGAGAAGGGAAGAGAGGGGATGGGAGGAGAGGAAGGAAGAAAAAAAGGAAAGAAGGAAGAAGCAGCATTTTCTTTTCCTTCCCCTCAGGGCCATATTTTATTGAAAGAATACACTACTTGGCGATTGCCAAACTTCCATCAAAACTGTATCAGAATAAGCTGGGAGCTTTACCATGCAGATTCCTTGGCTCCTGCACAAACTTACTAAGTCAGAGTCTGAACCTGTCCAGGAATGTATTTTAAAAGCTTCCCAGTGATACTGGTGAGTGACCAGGATTGAAAACCACTGGACATCACACTCACTGCCTCTACTTCCTCACCACTGGTTCATGAATTAGTCCATTGCAATCTGGACCATACCACCACCCCTCCTTGGTTTTATCAACCAGGACCTCTGTTACTGCCAAAGCTAACGACAACTGTAACATCTAATCTTATTTGACCACCAGGCAGGTTTGACACTGATGATTATTCCCATTCTTTAAGCTTCACCCTTCTTGCCTTCTTTGGCACTGCCTTCTCCTGGTTCTTGGGTTTTGTCCAACTTTTGTTTTTCTCATCTTTTTAAAGGAATTTCATGGACTCTTCTTCTTGGTCCTGAAATGTTTCCCAGGACTCACTCAGCCACTCATTTTATAAATTACCAAATGCCAACTCTGTTTTAGGCATTGTTCTAGGTTCTAGATACTGAGTATAGAGCAGTTAACGAAACAGATGAGATTCTCACTCTCAAGGAGTTTACATTCCATTGTGTTTCTTTCTGCTCCAGCTCTATACCAAGGGAACCTAAGTTTCATGGACTCTAAAATTGTTATCAAAATACTGTACAATAATATCATACATTCATGGGAGAAGATTCATAGCTCTTGTCAGATTCTCAAATAGGCTTGGAACACACAGAAGATTAAAATCCACTGCAATATATTTCTGTATTGAATTTTATCCATACCCAAGGCTTCAATTATGATAGAAATGCTGATGACTCCCAAAGATAGCAGAGCAGAAAGCTGAGGTGTCACTAGCCACGTGTGGCTATTTAAATTAAATTAATTTTAAAAATTCAGTTCCTTAGTAGGACTAGTTATATTTCAAGTGCTCAATAACTACATGTAGCTATTAGCTTCCATATTAGACAGTGCAAACAGAACATCTCCATTCCAGAGAAAGTTTTACTGGACAGCATAGAGATTTCCAGATCAAACCTAGGATTTCAGTTCCAGCTCTGCCACTTGTTATCTGAATAACTCGGAGCAACTTATTTACTTCTCCCTACATTCCTGTCATCTGTTAAAATATAAGTAACTTCATAGATCTGTTTTAAGGATTAAATAGGTTAACTAATTTTATAAAGCACTTAACAAAAACTTGGCAAATCATAAGTACCCTATGAATGTTAACAATACTTAATTTTATCACACTTTTGCACTGGTATCAGGCTCTCCTGAATGTTCAACAGGCATCTCAAACCTAACATGCCTAATACTAAATTTGCCATCTTTGTCTCCTCTCCTTATATGCCACAATAAGTGTTCTTTCAAACTAAAAATGTACCTCCAGCTCAATTTCACATCAACTCCTGCAGATTCTAATTCTACTTCCTTACTATCCCTCAAATCCACCCTATCATCCATCCATCAATTCAGTACACAGGGCTGACAATTAAAACCAAATAAACTTAATGTTTTAAGTTATCTTATTACAGAAAAAAAATGTATGTTAGGCTTTTGAAATTCTGGAAACACCTAAAGGAAACCCTCTTTCTAAGGAACCAGTGACCTTGGTAATACTATACAATTGCCATTTGTTTGATTTCTTCTTGTCTTCTCTTCTTCTACCAACCTGTGAAAAGTTGTTCCTGGAGTTCTTCCCATAGTCCCCTTCTTGTCTCTACACATTGTCCCCCAACAATCTCATTCAAACCTATGCTTCAACAACCCGCATGTTGATTCCCAAACCTGTATCACCAGCTTCAGTTGTTTCACCAAGCACCAGTTCCCTGAATCCAACTGTTAACAGAAAACTGCCAAACCCCTACCTCCCCAGGCTCCTCAAACAGCATGTCCAAAACTAACCCCCAAGTCTCCTCCCCTACTCTCACCTCTTTTACCAAATAACTCGTATCTGCCTTCCTCAGCTTGCTATCTGCATCACTATCCATACACTTAGATGTCAAACGAGAAAACTCAGAAATAGTTTTGGCAGTTCTCTTTCCTCCACTCTCTACCTCCAACTTGTCCCTGAGTTCTGTTCCTATTGTGAAACATCTTTTCTATCTGCCTCCTCCTCTCTGTCCTCACTATATCTGCCCTGATCCAAACACCAGGAACAGACTGGCTATATAAGAATCACCTGAAAACTTTTTTTTAACTGTAAATTCCTATCCCGTACCTTGCCCTGGATTTTGATTCAGGGGGTCTGGGTTGGGGGCCTGAAGGATTTTTAATCTACATCCCAGATTTCCTAACTACTAAAATCCTACCCTATTAAAATGGTCCCTTAATTGTGCTGATAAATTTTTAACAACAAGTTTGGGGGAGACAAAGGGGTAATTTGTATCATTTGCTGGATTCCGTGGTATGAATACTCCCACTACAGTCAAAGTTCAAGCTGCCAATATGTCATTAAAATCACAATTTGGAAGCAATATGCATAATTAGCTGATATAAGTCCTAGTGAATGCTCCTAGACCACCACCTACTATCTTCTAAAACAGCTCTCAACATGACTCTTCTCAGGTTAAAATCCTTGGATGTTTCCTCACATGTCACAGAGTATAGTCCAAAGATCTTTGCTTCACACACAAGGCTTTACAACATGAAACCAAATTCTTCCCAACTTCTCAACTACCTCTACAGAAAGTTTGGCCTAGGCTCCCAATGTTCTATTTACACTGAACTGCTTATGCTCTCCAAATACACCATGTACATTCATTCCTCCAAACTTTGCTCATATTGTCCCCTCTGCTTTAAATGTATCTTCTACGTGACCTCAGACCCCACCACGATAACTCCATCTTCCACTTGGGCCAGCTGAGTCCCAATTCACACAGAAGCCCGGCCGTTTCTCCCTTCTGACATACTCAGGGCCTAATTCAGTGATTTCTTTTTTTTTTTCCTGCCTGACCCAGAGCTCTTGCTCCCTTTGAGCCATACAGCTGTGACAAATCCAAGCCTGAGCACTTATCACCAGCGATAATGGTCACTCTACCCAAACCTTGGAACTATGTTGGCTATATCAGAGAAAACCTTTAGTGCAAATATTGGCTTTTTTTTTCAGTGTATTCAAGATATTGCATACTAATACGGTGTATTTAATATTAGCAAAAACTTTCACATTTAAACAGTGCTTTCCAGTCTACAAAGTGCTTCCATGTACATTTTTCCATATGATCCTTCTAAAGTCAAAAAGCAGGTAAGAAATATATATGTATGTATATATGTGTGTGTATATATATATGTATATGTACACACACACACACACACTCTGAACTCTATTTTAAAGATGAAGAAAATAAAGGTTCAAGGGGCTAAATGACATGTCTAAGAGTGAACTGTGGGTAAGCTAAGGAATAAGGATTTCAATCCAGGTTTTCAACTGAATTCTTTGTTCTTTCATTTTGACAATGCCGGCCCATAGCATTCACTTGGAGCTGGAAAGAGGTGGATGGAAGGAATGGCCTCAGCGATGAGATAAAGGGAGATCTGAACTTGGTGGAGGAGCTGGAAAGAACCTGAATGTTCATTCCACTGAAATTGTCTTTTGTCTATGCCCAGCAGGAGGTGGCCCTCAGCCAGAAAGCAAGAGCATCTGGAAAGTCAAACACAGCAAAAACCTTGAAACAAGAAATGACAAGAGTTTGCCTTGACCAGTTAATGGGCACTGATGTGAGATAAGACAGTTTGCCAGGAAATGGCACTTGCTATGAGGCCACAAAGGCCACAAGCGAAACCACACAAATAAACAAGTTTTTGACTGTACCTGAAAAAAAAAAAAAAAACAATATGCCTTAGAGTAGTCTCAACAACCAGCTGGTAAAAAGCCAACTAAGACAAAGCAATGTGCCCGGGGAGAGGGCTGTACTTCCTAGAGTTGGACCCAGGCCTAGAGACACTTCTAGAAGGCCAGTTACAGGCTGGCCTGAAGCCCAAGGAGTCTTTGAGGACCAGAGAGGCCAGTGCCATCCCCTTTAGGTATGAGGGCAGGACTCAGGAGGGTAGGCCAGTGGCACAGCAGAAATTCCAGTGTTCTGGGGGCTTCTTCACAGAAACAAGTTTAGGAAACATCCTAGTGGCAGTGCCAACTTGATTCTACTGCTAGCAAAAGCAGAAGTGGCTTGATTTAGGAGCCAACCTGGAGTAGACTGGATCAGCTGATTCCCTAGAAATAACTAGCAAACTCCTATAAAAACATTTTAGAAGTCCAAGAAAAAGTAGCAAGACTCTATTTTACATCTGATTAAAGATTAAACTCAACTAATATGTTTTCAAGATGTTTCATGATTATGGCTTCCCAACTGATAGTTAATTTCGTCACCACCTGTATGTTCACCTCTCGTTAACAGAAATCAAACCTCTTAAACCGAAAGTGTATGAATCTTGAAGGTACAAGGAAGGGAAGATACAGAAAGTCTTGTATTGTACCCTTGAGGGCCAAGGAGAGGAGAGGCTGATGCATCTGGAAAGAAGGACAAGTTCTTGAGTCCTAAAGGACAAAGGACACATGGGGGAGGGGGTATTTATATAAAAACCCTATCACAGACAAATTGCCAGCTTCATGAGGAACCAGGGAACTCAAAGACAGCCTTTTAGCTGTACTGTTTTCCAGAAAGAGTTCTTTCAGCTTCCCTGCCTCCCCCTTTCCTGCCCCATTCTTATACCCATCCCCCATCCAACTTCATTTGCCCTTAGCCCCAGGAAAAACTGGCTTATAGGAAAATTCTATTGTTTTTTCCAATTATAAAAAATAAAACAGTCCTAACCAAGAATTTGGTCATTTACCAACTCACACAGAGCCCCTCAGGGGCCTGGGAAGAAGCAGCACTCACTGGACCTGGAGTAGGGACGCTCGATCTGTTTCCACAGTGCCATTTTCCACAAAAAATGCCATATCTTCTCAGCCAATATCTTCTCAGCCAATAACTTTGCCAACTTTCTGCTAAGGTATATACTACTCATGGCCACTTTTCATCAGCAAGAAGGCAAGAAGTACTGGATAATTTAGAAAATTGAACAAAAGAAAACAGAAGTTGATAATCCATAGATCATTTATTTTTGATTTGAGAATGTTAAACACACACACACACACACACACACACACACACACACACACACAATTATTCTGTCCTATATCTAATTAATCCTCTTCTAGTTCAGCTCTGGGATCCACCCCACATCAACTAGGATATAAAAAAGATTCTAATGATCCACAAAGTGAATAATTCATACATTCAAAATTCATTCAAAGAATACTGCTATTCAAATATCAGCCTGTAAACAGAGAAAAAGATGAGAAAGCAAGTTTTGGATGGCCCAGGTATTATGTTAGGAGGCAGGAGAGGCAAAGTACCCTAAGACCTAGCCCTGCCCTCAAGAATCTTAATGTGTGTTTGGGAATGACACTTAAAATCTAAAAATAATTATGAATAACCAATAAAATAATTATAAATAACCAAAAGTATGTATCATAGAAAAGGGAAAACTAACATGTAATGAGTGCCTGATGTATGTATTTTTCACATACTATCTCACTTAAAAGTCAATATTTTATATTTTTCTCTTTTTTAGTTCAAACTCCACTCTGTTCTCAATTTCTTTATAGCAAACATACAACTGTCCCATTTTCTATAACCAAATACCCCGATCTGCCTTAACCCCAAGGGCTGATCATTGTAACTATAACTCATGTACGATGCCATGTTCTTTCTGACCTACACAGTATTTCACACAATAACCAGCTATCAATGCTTTTCCAAGCTCATGGCTAGGCAGACAGCTGTCTTGGTGACACTCATGCCCACCTGTGTATTTCCTGAGTAACCAGTGTAACTCTGCTGGTCTAAGAGCATTAAGGTGACTATTCCTATGCATAACTGGCTAAGAGGACCTGACTCAGAGTTGGGGAAAATTACAGGAGCGCAAAGGGCTAATCCAGAAATAAGTTTCACTTCTATTCTATAATTGCCCACCTGCATAGTTGACTCAAGGATTCCACCTACACATACATAAACACCTTACATGTTCTTACCACTCAAAATTCTCCTATTCTCCTCTGTCTTTCTTGCTCGTTGCTCATAGTCCACCAGTAAATGGGTCAGGAGTTTTGATGAGGAGAGAATAATCCTGGTCTTTCACTAGGATCCTTTAAATAATAATTATAACAACAACAACAACAACAACAACAACAACAACAACCCTACTTCATACTCTTCTCTGTGTCCATTTTCTTTTCAGGGCAATTTTAGTAAGAAGGTAACAAATGAAATCGCAATGGGCAGGCTCCATTCCTGAGCTCATTTTGATGAGATAAGTTGGTAGTGGTGATGCCCAATTGCCCCAAGAGGGCAAATATTCACAAAAAATGGGCTCAGACTATCTTTTATTTCATAGTACTTGGAGTATTACATTTATCTGTCTTTTCGCTTTCCTTTCATTACCCTATTCTTCTAAGGATCTCCACTAGCTGCATCTATTTCCTCTCTGCTGACTTCTTCACTTCCTGCAATCAAGCTTCCATCTCTATTGCTTGCTATAAACTGTTCTTATCAAAGGTCATCAATGACTGCCTAATGGCTTTTATTCATATCTCAATTCTTTCTGACATGTCTACAGCATTTAAAGTGACTCTTCCTTCTTGAAAAAAAATAAAGTATTCTACCCTTGGCTTAATTTCAGTAGTACTTAGTGAAATCACATCTCTCATTCAACAAGTATTTCAGGAGCACCTACTATGTGCCAGGCTCCATTTGAGGAAACACAAAGGTTTAAAAAGAGAGAGAAAAATATATTCTGTCCTTAAGGAATTCACTCTCTAAAGAAGAAAGAGATACTCCATTGAATAATGAGATATGTACAATAAGCTAACTGCTTCGATAGAGGGTATATACAAAGTACAGTATCCCATATGTCTCCATGGGGCTGCACGGGAATATAAACAGAGCTTCACAGAGAAGGAAGCATTTCAGCTGACATTTTAAAAGATGAGGTTTCACTAGGCATATCATATTCCAAGTAAAGGGACTTGCACATGCCAATATATGAAGCATGAAAAGAGGTGCATGCTCAGTCAAGAACCTTGAGTTCCATACTGATGAAGGTAAAGGCTGAGGTGGCAATGACAAGAGATGAACGTGGGAAAGTAAGCAAGGTCTGTATTACAAAGGAAAGGCCTTATGTGTCCGGAAATGGGATGAAATTTCATTCTGTAGGTGATGAAAAGGCACTGAAGAATTCTGAGCAGGGAAGTGATTAGAAGAAAGTAGAGGGGTAAGTGGAAGGCCTATAATGAGGGTCTCTCAATAGAGCAGAAAGGATGAAGACTTAAGTTAAGAGTGGAATGAGGATGGAGAGATTGAGGAGGGGCCTAACTGTAGGTGACAGAAGAAGGCAAGGGATAAGTCTAGGATGTCCTTGTTAAAAAGAAATGGAGTAACTTGTGCTACAGCCCACCAAGGCTTAACACCTAACTTAACTGCAGTTTTAGCCTCTCCCAGGAGTCAAATTTTAAACCAGTCTGAAATTTTCTGATTAACACTAGTGAGGTGATCTGCCTAATAAGATCCCCTGAATTCCCCTAAGGGAAGGTGTCCAGGGCTGAAATAATTCACTTTTCGACTTCTTAGTCCTACTCTCTCCTACTTAAAAAACCTTTTATTTTGTACAACTCATTGGAGTGCCTTTCTAGATGCTAGATGGGATACTGCTCATTTATGAATTGCTTAATAAAGCCTATTAGATCTCCAAAATTTATTCAGTTGAATTTTGTTCTTTTAACATTATGCTGCCTCTGCTTGCCAGCAGCACCTGAGGACAGTTCTAGCTTTTTCTTTGGGATCTCCACCATTTTAGCACAGTGCAAAACAAGTGTGAGATGCAATAAATATCTGCTTACTAGTTAATTACTATCACCTTCATCAACTAATGGTGAGATAAGTCTTCAGAAAATCTTCAGTGAGAACAGGAGGGCTTCTAAAGTGGGTTATGAAAAAATTTCAGGTCACCTCAACTGGGCCCTTTATAGCAGTAGCCCCCACCCTTTTTGGCACTAGGGACCGGTGCTCTTATGAGAATCTAATGCCTGATGATCTGAGGTGGAGCTGAGGCAGTGATGCTAGCACTGGGGAGTAGCTGCAAATACAGATGAAGCCTCGCTTGCCTGCTGCTCACCTCCTGCTATGTGGCCCAGTTCCTAACAGACCATGGACCAGTAGTGGTCTGTGGCCTAGGGGTTGGGGACCCCTACTCATATCCCTGCTTCATAGCATAAAAGGTATGCACATGTCTTACAGTCATGAATAAAGTAACACTCATCTATTAAAAATAAAGTATATGAGAAATAGAGCACAGTACAGTGGAGCCGCAGCAGTGGAGCTGGGCTCAGAAGTCCTGGTCTTGCTCTGGCTCTGCCACTGACTAGGCAGAACACAGAGTGAGTTCAGAACACCATTCTGATTGCTTCTCTGTAAAGTGAAATGAGTGTGCCATTCAATCACAAAGGCCTTCCAACCTTAACAGTGCAATGAAGCTAAATAATGTTTAATTAAGTAAGGAAATCTAAGAAAAATCAGTATGAAAGCTAAGTGATTGGCAGAGACTGGACTGTGTGAAGTGAATGAGGAGAGTGACAACCTAAAAACAGCAATCTGAAAACAACTGTAGTTCAAACATCCGAAAAGGCAATTTCGTAGGGACAGAGACATAGAAATGTGACCTCTTGGCTCACTTCATGTGAACTCTATTTCCTGCTTCCTTTTATTGTTTTTCTTTTTCTAGTTTATCATCTTATCATAGTTTATAATACTTGTAATAAAATCATGGGCCAACCCTTATAGCAGGAAGGGGCATAAGAGCTAACCTAATCGAAGTCTTTACCTTTCAGAACAGAATCCCAAAGGCCAAAGAAGAAACACGGGTAAAGCCAAAGAAGTATTTAATAGCACTGCAAAGTAGAAAATTTAAGTCAGCCAACTCTCAGAACTCTCAGCCAACTCTAAGGCCCACAACATCATACTGGCCTTACGGTATAAAAATATAAACTCTCAGGGGGCACACAAGACAGTTGTTTCTCAGTCCTTTGGAGGTATCGCTCATAACAAGGATAAATGCTAACAGCTGTTCACTCCCAAAATGTATGTGTGCTATTGTTGAGTGTTTTCTAGGTACCAGCTCTGTCCTAACCACTGGAGGCAAGACTCCTGAGTTCTTAAGGACCTCAAATTCTTGTTTAGCAGTAGGGATGCAGAGATGAAAGACACATCATCAACAAAGAGACAAACGAATGTGATAATTTCTAAAGTAAGAAGTATTATGAAGACAATAAAATTGGAGAGTGAGTCTCAAAAAAGCTAAAAATATGCTAAAGTCACATTGATAATAAGTGACAGAACCTGGACTTGAATCCACCCAGATCACTTCAGAGTCTACAATTTACTGGCTAGGCTGTACTAACTGACTAGCACTACAGTTTGCAAAACAAATGCCACAGAATGAATGACAGATTGGATGCAAATACGGGTAATCAGAAGGGTCCCCATGTGTATTTAATTTGAAAGGTGATTCAGAGGGAAATTCTAGTGAATTCTCTTGGATTTTAGTTCATCCTAATAAATCTCTAGGTAGTCATAAAAAAAACAGATTATAGTTTAATCAAATGTTTTTCCTTTCATTCTATGTCTATCTACTGAGACAAAATGTACTTAAACATTTGCTTACCTACTTTCCTAAATATTAAACATGGCTTACACAGTATATATTCAAATAATATTTATTGTTGCTGTCAGTGGGGATAAAACAGACCACAATACTCTTAACATAAGACTAAGTGCTCACAAAATATTCAGATATAACAAGTGAAAGTTGTTCTCAAAATATAAGAATTACATGTACCTAGTTCCATAGGTAGTTTAACAAAAGATAGAATGAGCATTGCAGAGTATACACAAAACCAATCTTAATCTCACAAATGCCTCATATCACTTAAAGGCCACCTTTTTTCACAAGTTTGCTCTTTTTTTTTTTTTTTACAAGTTCTATTTTTTCTAACTCTGCATCTTCTCTCCTAATTATACCTCACATCACAGAATGTCACTCATCTCAAACTCAGCAGATAATCCTGCCCTCCACTTATTTAGTCCTCCACAGTTCCTTATAAACAGTACTGAGTAAGCTAAAATCAAAGTTTTATGAAGCCAGATCACAGGAAGTTCAGATGTGCACAACACCCACACAGCTGATTACTTGTCCCCCTCCCTTACCCGTGAGAATGGGGATCAGGTTCCAGAGACACTCCAAGAAATGCTGAGAGACAACAATGCCTTAGCTGATCACATGCAGTCCTAATCACCCTCTGGACCACCATTTTATCCTGGTCTGCCAATGCCAAATGACTCAGCAAAGGTGCCACGACAACAAACAACTACAATTCTCAGCACCTGCCCTTCAGATCAGAAAATCTGGGCCCTAAATTACACCAATATGAACATACCTCTTTTCCTTAAATTTAAAGAAGAAGGAGATAAAAAGAAGTAATCAGATAGTGAGCATCAGGCACTTTGAGAGATGCCTTACCTTTTACTACTTCATTTTCAAACCAGCTTACAAGGTAGGTATTATCATGCTCTCCACCCCCCCCCACCCCGCCCATTTGTGTAGGAGGAAACTGATAATGCAAAGCAATCTAAGAGCAAAAAACTGGCTCCAGGCTGTAATTTTAATCTATGGAAGCAGGATGGAAATTGCTACTGAAATAAAAGTCACACACAGCCACTAGGAAGCCGTCTACACCAGTGAAGAATGGTGTCAACCTCCATTGTTATTGACAGTATTTTGAAAAAATAAAAAGCCTTGGAAGAAGTAGAAACACATTCTATTTCCCAGATGTCGCAAATCACTCTCAAATTCACAATTAGTAGCTACCTGTGTCTCCAGATGCTCTATCACTCAGCCCCAGTTGGGCTTACCTTGTCCTCACCTAGAACAGGAAAGGCCAAGTCTGTAAGTCTCTTTGAAGTGAATCTAAACTAACTGTTGACATCAAGACAAGTATCAAATTCAAGAGGCAAATTAAAATTTCTTGCTGATAAGAGTTGAGGCACCATCCTGTGGCCAAAGATCACCTCACCTGCCATGGGTGATATTCATAGTTAAAAATATATACATACACACATGTGTAATATTTACATATATATTAAATATGCAACATATTTATTTCAAAATTTATTTACTTAGTTGTTCATTCATTCATTCATTCATTCTCAGGTAACTATCCCCCTAAACTGAACGAATGCATTTGGAGTTGTCTGTATGGTGCCAACAGTTTCTTACTCACCCTCTGAGGATACTACTGAGCTGATTAAGATAGTGAAGATGAATTATTTCCAAACAGCACCTGTCACCCGAAGGGGCCTTTACCTAGTAGGCAATTGGGGGCAATACTCCAGGGGTCTAGATTCTCCACGACTATGAGAAATAAGGCTAGGAAAAAAACACAGATAATAACCCCAAAGTGCCCAACTTTTGAATCCTTTGCTGGTAAGAAGCAAAGCAGAACTTTTGTTTCCCCTGCCCATTCTCTGTTGGAGAAACCTGTGTGAAGTTCAATGGTTAGTCATCAAACAGAATAAGAGAACAGATACAAAAGGCCTGGTGATCCCATGTCACGGCAGGGCACAGAGCATGCACCATCTCTGCCAATTCTGTGAAATGAATGGACTAGATCCTATGTTGAAAGTAAATTGCTTCTGCTCTCCTAAGACAAAACGTCCAACCCACTCTGCTTGCTAAGAAAGGCCTTCCACTAGAGAGGATGTCCTTCACAACAAGACCTGGCCAACCACCACAACTACCAAACATAACAGTTACTGCTATGATCCCCTTGGATGCACCTGTCACATTTTTTAATTCTACATTTATTTGTATAATTTGCATTAACTGCATAATAGATGTGCAATAAAAATCTGTTGAGGAAATGAATGGATGGACAATAAAAAAACTATATTAAATCCTTCAAGATCAGAAGCCAGCCAAAATTCAGTGGGCCAACACATGCCAGCCAAGCTGTAAGCATATGTGGAATTTGGACTCTCCTCACTGTGGCAGCCTGAATGTTTAATGTGTCCCTCCAAATGGGAAGGGGACCAAGTGGAAGTAAAATCCAGTTAAAGCTTTTCACAGGGGCTGCTGTTTAAAAGTGTAGAGGCATGCTGAAAAAGCTGCTTATAGTGTTTGGTCTTTATTTTCCATTTCCTGTGGATTTTAACAACTCACATTGTCAGTACATATATATAAACCTTAGCATAATGTCCAAATATACATGTATTGTACGATATAGAAAAAGATCTAAATTAAAAGTGACAGAACATAACCTCTTTTTGAGTCAGGTTTCCATCACTACTTAGTTGTATAAATGTGGACATGTTTCAGAGTTTCAATTTCTTAAAATGCCATGTGGACATACTCATCACATCTGCCCATAGGATGTAGGAACAAATGAAGTATAGGCTGTCATGCCATAAGCATGTTGTTGGAAGGTTCATTTTGTGCCAGGCCCTGTGATAAGTGCTGGGCAAATACAAAGAATAATTATACTCTGTGCCCGTCTTCCCAGAGCCCATGGCCTCGTAAATCACTTTGAAAAGGACAGAGTGCTACTGAAATGAAGAGATTATGATAAATTGCTACTGCCAGTACTGTTTTCATTTGTATCTAAGCATACACCATTCACTGGAAGCTCCAAATGGCAAGTGTCAGTGTCCCCTCTTTCCTCTGTACCTCCTCCCTAGGTTCCTAGTTCAAGGCCCCATGCTCTCCAGTGGCTCAATAAATGGCATTGGTGGCCTGCTTTAAAAGGCTGTCATTATACCGCATAAAGAAGGGCTGTTTCTATTGGTGACCCTTTGGCTCTTGGCATCCAATAGAGCTAAGAGGAGGAAAGAATCCAAATTCCAGAACAACTACTATGGCATCTGACAGCTGAAGAGAGAGGTACAGCTAATAACATTGTCTTTCAAGCTCTTGGAAGATGTCGGAGCAACAACTGCATCTGCATTCCAAAATACCCACTCCACCGGGAGGAAAGTCAGAGGCCCACAGTCAGACCCCAGCTCCTCTCCCAGTCACCTCTCTCTTCAAATCAGGATGCAAGACATTACTTTTGCAACTCCTAATTTCCACATTTTAAAAAACAAACCAATTCCCTTACAGTGGTGTGCCCAAGTAGTTTGTTTTTAAAAGGCAAGAAAAGGCTAATCACTATTTGCAGACTGTACCTGAGCTCTGGATTGACCATTAGCCAAAATATTGCTTCCAATGTGCTTTTGCAGTCTCGGTCCTCGTTTTGGAACAAGTAAGCTACTCTCCACCTAACTTGGACAAATTCGATCTTGAATAGAGATAAGCCTTAGAAGACTAGCAGTCTCTGATCTCTAGACACATAATTTGATGGAAGACACAGACAGTATAAAGAAAATAACATGAAAGCAACCAACAGGCTTAAAACAGACAAGCCAATATAAAATATCCAGATTTACATAAATGGCATTATCAGGTGGCAATTATTCAGCTTCAATAGGACTTCTTGCTTTGCAAATGATTTATAATAGAATTTCATTAAAATCAAATTTCTATATAGTCCTTCATTTGTTTGATTATTTTTGTTCATCACCTAAGAACATGTTTACTAAGCCCCTACTATGTTCCATGTAAAGAACTTATCAGGCACCGAATAAAACAAATACTGACTAAAATGGCTCAGCCCTTACATCTTATGATCCAGTGAAGGATACAATGTGATCAAATAATCACAATATAGGAACATAGATATTATAAACACTTGAGTCAAGACACACTTCCTAGAGGAAAAGATAACTAGGCGAAGATCCAAAGGAAAAGAAGGACTGAAGAT
The DNA here is from genome assembly GCA_028627145.1 of Eidolon dupreanum. Taxonomy (NCBI): domain Eukaryota; kingdom Metazoa; phylum Chordata; class Mammalia; order Chiroptera; family Pteropodidae; genus Eidolon; species Eidolon dupreanum. The sequence continues at coordinate 73,056,285 of CM053510.1, forward strand.
AGCAATGTGGGTTAGTATCACAAAAGAGGAATTCCTTCTGAAGGAACAGTGTCAACGAAGATCTGGAAATAAAAGGCACTAAAAGGTTACTTTGGCTTAAGGCAGAATCCTAGAAGCAGCAGTAAATGAAGCAGGGGGAGCAAGAAGTGAGATCATGAAGAGCACTCTGGCTGCAGAGTGAAGAATTAAAGGGGAGGAGGTGCAAGGTAGTCAGCGAGACCAGTTAGGAGGGTGCTTGGAAAACACCTGAGAGATGGTGATGGCCTACAGAGAGGCAACGGTGGTAGAGATGAGAAGACATACTTTAAGAACATTCTCTCCCAAAAGAGGGAAGTCTTGTGAAACTGAAGGATACCAATGCCCAATGCAAGGAACAGAGTAAGAGAAGTTGGTTTAGAGGGAAAGATGATGGGTTCACTTAGGGATAGAAGAAATGAGTTTTGAAGAACAGCCCCTCAAAAATGCCCATTAGGATGCAGAAGTTAGCTATATGAGCCTAAGGCACAGAAAAGAGATGAGGTGTGAGATATGAATGTCAGAATCATCATTATATAAGAATAATTAAAGCCAAGAGAGTGGATGAAATAGTCCAAAGAGAGTATGTAAATTTAGTTGGAGGAGGAGGAGGAGAAATAAGAGGCCTGGAGTCAGAACCTTAAGCAGACAATACTGCAAAAACAGACAGACAAGAGCAGCCTATAAATTATAAAAAGTCATCTTCAGCACCAATCATTAGATTGGAAAACTGACATCTTATAAATAATTAAAATAACAACAAACCATTATTCTAGCTTACACTAACCAGAGGAGTAGACTCAGAGGTCTCACAGACCACCAAAAAAATCTCACTTAACTAATGATAACAAACACATCTACTTAATTTTGTCTTACAAGATGAAGAAAAAATGTAAACCCTCCATTTAACAGTTGAGAAAGATAACAAGGCCCAGAGAGATTAAGTAGCCTGCTCAGAACCACACAGAGAAAAAACTAAGCAAAACCAGCATCTCTACCCCATGCTGCCTCAGATGGTCCCTGGGACTGGTGCTAGGGCAGCCATCCTAGGAAAAAGCTTACCCTGTCCCCAAAGACAGAGAAGGCCTCCCTGAGTTTCTTGGCTTCACTGACAGTGATATGGTTCCATCCTGGGCAAAGATGGGCTCCCTAGGACATGGGGTAGGCTGAATGTTTAGTTGGGTTGCAGGAGTCATTTCTATCACTGATCCACTTCGTATCCTTGGACTTCTCTGTTTGCTCAAAGTTGAAATGACCACACAAAGCCCATCCACCATGAAGACTAGATTCTTTGAGAGAGATGCAGAACGAGACCATGGGCACTAACAGGTAGCAGCTGAGTGTGAGAGAAGTAAGGTGATGTGGTGGTGAAATGTGGGTCCCAGGACGCTTCTCCTCTCCCTCCTGGAAGGCAGAGCTTTTCCTCAGACTTTTTTAATTTTTAATTTTTTGCTTTAGTCTGAATTCCATATTTTACTGAAATTATCTTTTAGATGTTGATCTCCCACACAGGCTGTGAGTTCCTCCATTTCTGTATCCTAGCACATAGCACAGCACCTGATTCCCTGTAATGCTCAATAAATGTTTGGTGAACGGTGAAAATTACCTCTCCTGATTTATCTACATGTTCAGTCTAATCTCTCTGACTACTAAAGAAAAGGTATGTCAACTACTAGAGGCATTCTGGAAAGCAATCTGAGAATGAAGAAGTCACTTCAGGGGGAAAGAAATATTTCAGGGTTTCTGAGAACTTTCTGAATAAGCAGGCACTTTCTACTCTGCTCTGTCCTCTAACATGTGGCTGTCAGTTCCTCCAGTAAGTACACAGGGCTGCACAGCCACCACTGGAGAACAGTAAAGTCCACGTACAAAGCCGGGGTTTCCCTCGAATCTGGAACAAACAGCCCAAGTTACTAATATAAAGTCTGTGAACGAATATTCTCAAAGGGCAATGACTAGATATTCTCTCACCTTTACTGAGGACAAAACGAGAGAAAATGAGTTTGAATTGCATCATGGTGGATTTCAGTTAGATCTTAGGTACAACTTTCTCAATAGAATGGCTTGAAGACATAAAAAGAAGGAATCAAGAGAAAGCAGTGCAATCCTCTTTCCTGTTTTTTTTTTTAATTAGATGTTCACGTGTCAAGAAAATGTGGTGCATCATAGACATAGAGAAAACACATGTTATCACCCAAGCCAAAGGCAAATGGTTCTCTAGAGAAGTTCCACCCTGTTCAGAGTAACCTTTATTACTCCATCCCATCTGACCCTGAGAATCAGCAAAAAAGGTCAGAAAGAGCTTCAGAGTGTAATGACCCTGAAAATAGGAAAATAAGTGCTCGTCAGGTCAAAGAAGGTTGCTCTAAGTGGTCAGACTGGCACTAAATACAGCTTGGGTTAGGGAGAACATGAGAACAAAACCAATTGGCATCTTCTTTGATGACAGGGCACCCTATTGTGGAGAAATAGCTCATCCTGAAGGCTCCTCCAGAAGCAGTGCTTCAGAAATTCATGTTTTTTCCTTATTTCACAGACTTTCCTGTCCTCAATCTATGGACCAAAGTTCTCTATTACCTTCTACAGGTAGAAAGTAGAAAAGAGTTGATTTAAAAAAAAAAAAAAGAAAAGAAGAGTCCTTTGATTAAAAAGAAAATCTGAGTGAGGAAAAAATACTGGAAGATAATACTCCAAACATGCTACTAATGGTTAGGTTAGTATGGTAAAATGATGAACTATTTTCCTCTTCCTTACTATCCAAAATTTTTATAATAACTTGCTATTTTATTACACATAGAATATCCATTGACTTTTAGAATATAAAAGTTTATTTTAAGACAACCAGCTGAAAGACCCTGGAAGAGACTCAAAGATGTATCACTAAACTAATTGTACATTGTCTTTCTATATTTTCCTAATTGCTGGGGCAAATATTGCAAGGATTACCACACTTACCCATCCCCAAACCAGGTCCCGCCCCCAAATTCTGTTTCCATAGTTGCAAAAGAAAGGGGAAAAAACAAGTGGGTTGTTAATTGTTTTTCTGCTCCCTTTGCTCAGCCCCCTCGTTTCCTGACTAAACTTGCTAACCAAAAGCAACCAAGCCTGAAAACCTCTGTGGTCAGACTGTGGAGATAAGAGGCACCAGGCTGGGAACAAGCATTATAGCATAGTGCTGACATGGAGAGAACTTAAAGAGAATGAAGAAATTCCAGAGATGTGAAAGTTAGAAATTGGCCCAGACTTTAGGTGAGCGACCTGAGTTCTAGGCCATAACCCAAATCTAACACCATGGTGGGCCTAATCACCTTTCTTCTTTATCTCATCTACAAATCAGGGTTGAATAACCAGTTTCAACCCAATCAGAGTATGGACAAAGAATGCAGAAGAAAAGCTTCACATCATCTGGCCAAAAGAAAAAGTTGTGGATTTCCTTATCTTTTTCCTCTCCTACCACTAGTCTTGGCTAAGGTATAGCCACATTTTCCTGGTGATGATTTTGAACTGTATTATCTAAACTGAAAATCTGGACACACAGTGTGAAAACAAAGGAAAATATCTGACACTGGGACAATCTTTAAGAAGTGGTACATGGCTGCCCACAGTGGCATGGGGGGTGGCAAGCTCAGAGCACCTCTATCCTGCCTCCTTCCTCCCACCTGAAGGTCCACATTTAGTTTTTGGGTATGCATCCCTGATGGAAGTTTTCCCATCTCCTCTGAGAGAAGGAAGATTCCTTAGGCTCTAAAGGTACAGGGCAAGAGTACACAGAGCCCTCTTTCACCCCACTACAAATTATTTAAAAGCTGTGTTTTTCTTCACACCAGGTACAATAGTCCCTTGTGAGTTACCACACTGATTTAGGCTATGGAAGAAAGAACTGCAAAAGGGCAAAGGCACCGGGAAAAGCCCTCAGACTCCATAAAGCTCTTGTATACATAGCAACCCAGCAACCACCCCTGGGCTCTCAGGCTGGCTTGGCTCTGTATCTAAACACCTGCTTCAGGGTCCAGTGGCTCACCCACTGGGGTCAGGAAGGAAATTCCCCACTGGCAGCTTAGCCATTCAAATGCCTTAATGAAAACTTCAGCATTACCCTAGAAGTAATTATCAGTGACCATCGTAGAAACTGGTACATAGATAGTACCTGGGAGAAAGTAACCAAGCAGAGCAGAATTATCACCTATTACTCTGCCCCAGGATTGTCCCAGTCTTTTGCCTGACATGTAATTGGCACCTCCCCCCCACCGCCCACCAGTGCATAACCACCATGGAAACTCTCAAAATACCAACTTCCACAGAGGAACCTGGCCAGTGTAAATCAGCCTGCAAAGCACCATCTCTACCTTCTCAGTTTCCACAAATTGTCTGAATCTGGAAACCACATCTACAGCCAAAGGTTAGCAGCTTCTCATGGAGCAGTTCACTTAGGCCAGTCGGCATCAGCCTCACACATAGCTGTGCCTGCCCACGACCCCTGCATATTTCTCCTCAGCAGCCTCCCTATCCAGACCTTGTTCTGCCTTCCTTTAGCACCTCTCCCCCACCTGTACAGTTATCAAACATGCAAGGGCCCACTGTTCCCAGGCCCTAGGGAGGTGGTACAGTGGTGTAGTTATTAAGACCTCAGGTTCTGCAATCAGAACAGGTTCAAATCTCACCCCTGCTTCTGTTCAATCAAGAGCAAGTTAATCTCTGAATTTCAGGTTCCTCAGCCATAAAACCTGCCTGGGGGGTTAGATGTGATGATCAAATGTGATTGCACATTTAAGGCGCTTAGAAAACTTGGCACAAAACAAGATGTAGTCCCAGCCCTCAAGGAATTATGGGTCTGGCAGAGATTTTTGCTAGTTTAACTTTACCCAGCGCTGATTACTTTAACTTAATCTGCTCATAAATCACAGATCTCTTTTGCATTTGTTTGATGCTTTGTGTTAGTGAAGACTTTTCTCTCTCACACACTCCCCATGCTTCTCATACATGGCAGGGTATATACAGAGCTCCCCCAGAAACTGAGCTGAAACTAGAAGCAAGACGCACTCTAAAGGTCAGAAGAAGGGTATGAAGAATCAAGATAAATATACCAATGCTGTATGTTCATTACCTGCAAACCCACAAGCCCGCTAGTCTGGCACCAGAGAGGTAACCCAGCCTACCAGACTGGGCAGAATCAGTGAGAGGTACCACCTGAGGTCAAATGTGTAGCTAAGTAGAAACCATGAGGCTCCAGGTTGACAACACTCTCTAGATATCAACCTGCTGGACTGTGAGCAGTCATGACAGGTAGGTATATTATACAGAAGAGAGGACTGAATAGCCAAGAGGAAAGGTGGTGCAAATGGTGATACTAAGGAGGGTGGCCTGGAGAGCAACAGAGAACAGCTGTGTGCCCTGCAGTTAGACACTCCATACCTGCTAACTTGTGCCTTGACAGCTTTTCCTTCCCGCTTTGTAGAATGAAAGGGAGCCATCCTAGAAGATGTGGCTCATTGCAATTTCTGACTTTGCCATAATCGAGCATGTCAGAGAGGGTCTCTGATCCTCAATCTGGGTTTCGAACAATCATCGCAACCAGTTATGGCCAAGGGATTTCAGGAGACAGGCAGGTATTTATTCTAAGAGCTTGCCCCATCAACTTCAGACTGCATTATTCAAGGAGCTCAGAGGGCAACATGGCCAGCAAAAACAAAAACAAAAACAAAAACAAACAAAACAACAGGCTTATCTTAAGTTATATGGTGGCTAACACAAAAATTCTCGGCTAGACCTCTGGTAGAACAATGCAAGGCTCTGGCCTCTACCTCACCACCCAGTTCACATGAAACATCAAGAATTAGTTGCTTCAAACACCACTCAGAGTATGTGTCTAGCACGTTACGGAACCTACAGTGGCTCCTCATTGAGTTCAGTCCTCTTTGTATATAACACACATTGACTACAGGATCTCAATACGTCTTTGTTGGCTGACTAATTAATTGAAACTTAAAACTCTTCTACAAAAATCATGGTTTGTCAGCCCATCACTTCCCCACCCTCATTTTTCTACATCCCTCATCAAGACCACACTTGGTCATCCATCCCCATATTTCAAGCCAAAACACTCCAACTGCTTTCACCAATAAGTACTCAGTCCCCATTCAAAACTCAGCCTCCACAGAAAATAGATTCCAGGTTGCCTAAGGCTTGGGAGTTGGGGACAATGGGATTAAGGGTGTTATATAAAGGGTACAGGTTTCTTTTTGAGGTCATTAAAATGTTCTAAAATTGTGGTGATAGTTGCATATATTTGTAAATATATTAAAAACCAATGAATTGTATACTTTAAAAATGAGTGGATTGCATGGTACGTAAATTATTTATCAATAAAGAGAAAGACAAAAAAAACCAAAAAACTCAGCTTGGAATCTTGTTGGGCATCTACACTTGATAGTTTTTCTTTCTAAAAAAACCTTCCATTTCCAAGGCCTAAAACTGATGGGGTTTTGTTTTAGCCATGATCCAGATAGATTCCAACAGTAGGCAGTATAACAGAAATAGAAAGTCGAGTCAGACAAATTTCGTATAAATCCAGAGTCCACTTTTTTCCTACATGCATGTATATATTCTTTCAATGTAACAAATCACTATTTAAAAGAACTACTTTAAACTACTCCTAGGAAGTGAAAATTCTTCCTGATTTTAAAAGTATGTTCCCTACTCCAACAAAAAATGAAGATTCCACTGCACCCTTAGACAATTCTTAAAAGCAGGGAAGCCTTCCTTAAATCTAACCAAATCCACCCCATCCCCATCCTGGTCAGCACTGCAGGACTCTTTTCCCCATATTTTGTCCTCAGTCTGCGTGACAGAATCTATAGGTCAAAATAGGGTCTCTTTTAGGGTCTCTCACATTTGAAAAGAAAGTTGACAAACCATAATGACACTAGTTTGGTTCAAGATTAGCTCCCATTAATATTGCCCCATTTCCCTCTGTGGAAAATACAGCAAAGAAAAAAAAAATTGTTATTCTCAGGTCTACAAAAAGTCCCAGGACAAAGGTCCACACCTGCACCCACAGGCGTAGCCACATGTGGTCATTGCGCCCAGGAAAGAGAAACCCTGAAAGGCTTAGAACACTCATTTTCTGCATGACCTGGCTGAATCTGCAACATCTCCTTCAAAGACAGAGGGCTCACCCTGTTCTTATGCTTTTGTCCAGGTTGTTTCCCTTTCCTGATCACATGCCCTGACCTCATACCTTTCCTGTTTTCTACTGCCTATCTGTATTTGTCCCGGTTTGAGTATTGTCCCGAAGTCTTTCTCCTTTCTTTTCTTGTACGATCCGTATTATGTGACACACATAGTATATGTCTTCCAATCGTTCCATCTCTTCAATACAAGTGAAAATTCACATGCCTTACTTTCTTATTCAAGTCTCTTCCCGCCCTCTTCTCAACCTCCACATTTCCTCATTCTACCCAGACTTCCCTGACACTTCCTCCTGGAGCACATCGCTAAGAGCTGGTACCTGACTAAGCTCACAAGAACGTTCAACAAGTACTTGTTGAAAGGAAAAGGAATGAAACTGAACAAATTGGGAGAGGGAATCCCAAGTAAGGTGGCCAATCACTCAATGCCCCACATGAGAGCACAAACCACTGTTAAGAGACAGGTCCCTGGAGTCTGAAAGTGAATGGATGGAGTCCTGTAGCATTAGTGAACCAGTGAGGACTGCCCCCCTCCATCTGGCAATGGGTTTAACTCAATCACAACTCCTTGCCAAGACTATGTGGAGCCGCCCTGTGGTTTTCTGTACAGATTCTCTACATAGGGTAAGGGAACTTCCCCCACTACTCAGATGCCACATTTACCCAGACAAAAAAAGTTGCTGGCACACACCACGGTGCCATGGACTAGGCCTGGATGTCTAAAGACTCTCTATAGTAGAAAGTGTGACTTACTCATCATGAAAACTCCACTACCTCCTCTACACATGTGGGCCAGGAAAGACAACCTGGTATGGCCAAAAATAAAATAATAAAACTGAAATAGAGTACAGAAATATAAATCTAAGTGAAGAAGCCACTTAGCCTCTCTCTCCTTCCGCTATCTCCATCTTTAAAATGAGAATAATAGTAGCTCCTACCTCCAAGAGTTTTTGTGAGGATTAAATTTGGAGATAAGACAGTGCATATGATCCACACAGGATAGAGACACAATAAATATTAACCGCTATGGTTTTTATTATTTGTTTTGCTGTTAAAATCAAATAAAATGGAATGCAATGTGAAGCCCTTTACAAGTGTGTTACATATACAATAACATTACCGGCTCCTAACTCTGGGTTGGGGACGTGGATGACAAGAGTGGAAGCTAAAGTGCCACTAGCCCTTGTGCCAGGTGCTGCAGTTGCCTGAAGCCCTCTGGGATGAAAAGCTCCTGCATTCTTCCAAAGTTTCCACCAGGGTGTCCTGGGGCCCCAGACGGCTCTGGGGAGGGGGGGAGGGGAGGGGAAGAAAGGCCAGGGGCGGAACAGAGACATACCTGCTTTCACTGCACTCCTTCCGCTCCCTCACCCTCAGCCACTTGCGGAGGAGGAATCGTTTTCGGCGCGGGGAAGCGCTGGGTGTGGAGCAGTTGGACCACGGGGTGTCCTCGTCGCTGGAGGGCGTGATTTCGATGGCTGGCAGCTGCAGGAACTCCTTGCCAGGAGCCAAGACACCCGGCAGGTCCTGGGCCAGCCCGCCCTCTAGGCTCTGCTCGTGCACGTTCTTTGTGCGGCGCATCTTGAAGCGCCGGCGGCGGAGCGTAGGAGTCGAAGAGCTGGACCAGACCGGGCTGCCCTCGGGCGCGCCCTGCGGCCCGGCCACCTGCAGGGCGGGCAGCTGCAGGTTCTCCATCAGGTTGGCCGCCGGCATGGGTCCCCGTCACTGCTGCGCTGCAGCCGGCCGCGTCCTGCTCCCACCTCGCCTGGGGCACTCAGCCCTCTCAACGGTGGGTGACGCTCGCGGCCCGAGCTGCAGGAAGATCAAATTCCTCTCCCGAGCGCCACAGGGAAGGAGTGCTAGGGCCCACGGCGCGGCCAGACACGCGGCCGCCGAGACCCTGATAACTTTTCCGCGTGCTAGTCCTCTGGCAGTCCGATCCTGCCAGCCACTCCACCGCCCTCCTGGGGCTCCCCGTGCGCGCCTGCTTGTTTTTCTGCCGCGGCTCTCCCTAGCTTGCTGGCGTCTCTTCCTTAGCGGGACTCGGCAGCCCGGGGCCCCAGGGGACGGCTCAGCAAACTCTCAGTGGTTTGCGTGCAGCAGACCAGGTTAGGGAGCTGGCTTGGCGCTGCAGGGAGGCGGAGAGCAGGAGGAAGAGGTAGAGGTGGGAGAAGGAGAGACGTGAGAGTGAGAGAGAGAGAGGGAGAGAGGGAGAGACAGAGACAGACGCTGGATAAAAACAAAAAGAGAGAGAGGAGGAGCAGGGGGCAAGAAGAGGGTGAGGGAGATCATACTGCCCAGAAAGGGCAGGCACTGGCAGCGACAGCTAGTGTAACTTGTACACGGACTCCCTTGGGAGGGACTCTACCTCTGAGTAAAGGGTGCTCCAATCAGCCCAATGAAATAGGAGCACAAACCAAACTTTCTCAAAGCGATGATTGGCCAGGCAGCTCTCATTAATCTCTCTCCCTGCTTTTCCTGGGAGAAAGAGATACGGGCAGGCAGAAGAGAGGAATCAAGGAATTCAGTTCTCACTCTCCAAGGCCACCCAAGATGCAGGATTGTGGAAAAACTAGGAGACTTTTCCACTGGGTCTCTTCTCCTAAGAAAGGTGCCTTCTTTGAGTTATTTGGGGTGCAGGTTGGGGGCACAGGAAGCCTAGGCATAGTCAGAGGGAGACAGCAAGGCTCCTGGAGGTTGCTTCCAAAATGACAAGCCAAGGAGCAAGGAGAGTTCTCCTGTAGAATAAGCTAAGACAGCAGACATGACATACCAAGGAAGGACAGACATAAGATCTGAGAGACAAAAGGCACACAGAACCTGTAAGGAAAAGGGACTGATCCCTGTACATCTTGAATGACCCTGTCAGTACCAGAGCCCCATCCCAAGCAAAGAATCAAATTAGAGGGTAAGCATCCAGAGGCTAAGCATCCAGCAAAGCCCAAGGGAGGCAGGGGTGCTCCTTTTGTGTTCCTGGGGGATGATCCAATTCCACTTTGATCTGCAAGGGGTATAGACTGGGTCACATAAACCCTAGTATGTCCCCAGGTCATGGAAACTATAAAGTTTGGGTTAGTACTATATTGTCCTAAGCTATGCTGATCCATTCACTCCCTAGACCCAGGTACTACCCTAACAGTTTGGCCCTAGAAGTGATCCATTCTATTGAGTGCTCTCTGTCTGAACTGAGCCTAAACCAGTCCAGCTGCTAGAACAGAGGTTGTATAGCCCATTCTCCTCCCTCCTAGCTCAGCACATTTGCCTCTCAGGAAAGTCCTGCAAATGAGAACCGAAGTAGAGACTGTAGCTTTCAGATGGGGAGGAGCACAAAAGAATGCACCATTAAATCCACAGTCTGATTGACCTACTCTTCTCAGCTCCTCAGTGAGTCCAATTTCTGGTTGGGAGCCAGTGCCCAACTTCTCTGCCAGTAGGAAGTTCACATTTCACAAGTATCTGAAAGCTGGGGAAAAATCACATCCTTAAAGATTACAAGAACTCACTGCTATAAAATATGTTTCTACAGTTCAGCAAGACATCACACGTGACAGCCGGCCATCATGCCCTGCAATTACATGTGGAGGGCAGCTCAAGGTCATCATGACATTGTACAACCCCTAAGAGGCTGGGAAACTGAGGGGAGTACTTTCTGCTCCGGAGGAGAGATCTTGTGGACAAAAAGCCAAGGCCAGGCCCACCTATAAGCAACTCCCCAGAACATCAGCTCCATCTTATCTCTGAGTCTTCACATCCGGCCACTGGCTGTCTCAGAGTGGTTTGGTATCACTCTATTTTAACTCCCGGATGTGGCAGAGAAAGGAGAAACTCCTTCCTATCAGGTGTAAGACCTGGCAAGAAACAGGACACTTCTTCCGGCTCCACTAATGACAAGGAGGCTGGGCTATAACTCCACTTCAGGATTCGAGCTAAACTGAGGCACCACAGATGTGCTCCCTGCCTTGGATTTCCTCCAACCACAAGGGATTTGCAGGGGGTCTAAAAACTTCCCAATTCAAGGAAACTGCCTGTGGGGCTATTGAAGTAGGAGACTGGAGTCTCCGGTGTTTAAGGAGAGAAGAGGAGTTTGTATACTATTATCGGAAGCCAAAAACAAAACAAAACAATAAAAAAAAAAAAAAAAAAACAGGAAAGTCCACAATACAGGGCCCAAAAGTTTCAACGGGTATTTTGAGGAGAGATTCACAGGGGAGCAGGCCCCACTGAAGTTTATAGTGAGCACTCTGAATTTAAATGTATGCCTCTTAAAAGGAAAAATACCAGCTCCCTCTTCCCACACTTTAGTCACTTTTTCCACCCACTATGGATTCTGGACCTAAAATCTAAAATCCTGTGAGATTTAATTTAAATCTCAGGCACAGCAGTAACTGAGAATGATTATGTATATTTCACCTAGCCTGAGGAAGACTCCTCCAGACTAAATTCGAAAGTTTCTCTTGGCTGAGAAGCAGATACCCAGAGTACCCCAAGTCCCTAGCACTGCCCTGCTCACTTCTGCCTGTAGTCCCTTCTCTACTTCAATCCATACCTTTTTCATCCATTAAACCCTATTCAAACATATCTCCCCTCACCAGCTGTTTCTGTTTACTTTCTACTATGACAGTATCAAGTGAGATGACAAAGGGGACACTGCTTTGAAAGACGAAATGGACCGCAACTGCGGGCCATTATTACTGTTAAGGCTATAAGCACTTTGAGGGAAGAACCAAATTTCTACTTTCTTTGATTCTCTCCAGGGTCTTGTATGTTTTGTTTGTATAGTAACCTTTACAGTTTTGTAAATGTCTTTCATAATTTTTTTTCCAATCACCCTAGGAGTGAGGTAGAACTTCATCCAAGGTCACAGATAAAAAGTAATAGCAATAATCAATGACAAAGCCAGAACTTGAACCTGGGTCTTCTGAAGCCACTTAGAGGCCACCAAAATCTCAGCAAATGCGTTAGCTCTGGAAAGTGGGTCCCTGTAGCCTCTAGCATTTTACCAGCCCTGACTTTAGTTTGGTATATCACCAAATGACATGTCAGTTATTTTACAAGTGTGGAAGTGGGAGTGCAAAGTTTTGAAAAACTATTTCCCAAAGCAGCTGGTGTCAGGAGGTCAAGAACAGAGTTGCCTGACCTGCTTCAGAATCTCCAGCACTGCATTCCTCTCTAAGCCTCTCCCCACCCCACCTCTTTGCCATATTTGGCTCTCAGCAGATTCAGGGTTCTCTGGGAAACTGACTTCACCTCAGGCCTCCCAGACAGGTGGTAGCCAGCACAACCTGGCCTCCCCTTCCCCCACCCAGCTGCCAGGCCTCTGACTTTGGATGTAAGGAGCTCACATTACTAAGGAACTGTTGTTTATTCTCAGCTGTTCCGGCTCCCTTTTCCAGACACAAGACACCCAACACCTGTTCATTATTTCTGGAGGCCTACAAACTGCACAGTCCATTATTCAGCTGAAACTTCCAGAAGGGAAGGTAAGTGAAAAATAGCAGCTGTGAAGCTAGTTTTGTTTGGGTGCACATCCACCTGAGTTTGAGGTAAAAGGGGCAGGTTCCCACCCACCCACCATCCCCTGTCCAGGGATGTCAAAAGCAGGCAACTCCCAAGAGCACAGACAGGACTGTCCCTTCTAACACTGGTGCCACAAGACAGTTCCACCCCACCCCACCCGCCACCAGGTTGGGACACGAAGTCTCTGTCCCACACAACACTCAAAATGGCCAAACCCAAGGTCTGGCCCACATAGAAGGGAAAGCTGGCAGCAGACATGATGTGGAACTTAACTGCTATTGGGGACGCAGGAAATACTGACAAAAACGTGAACGATACTGTAAGAGCAGTGTTAGTTAATGTCTTCAAATACAAAATGAAGAATGGTCTAGCTCTCCTTCTGTTCCTGAGCAAGAGGAAATGAGTTTGTGTGAAGCTCACTGTGGTTGAGATTCAGGTTAGATGATAAACATTTACTAAGAGTAAGGCCCGTTAAGGACTGGAATGCATGACCAGGGGTGGTTAGAGAGTGGCTTCCTCTGCACATCTTTAAAAGTAACTGGAGCCTAGCTAGAGACAGTGACAGGAAAGAGATTATCTCAGGCCTAGTCCCCACCCTACCAATTTTCTCTCTTTAAAAAAAAGTCACTTATGCTTTAAACAAAGTTTATTTGAACTGGCACACTTCTGGTCCCAGGCATTTTGATTATTGGATACTGAGCACATCCCTGAAACCCACAAGCAGCTTTAATATCTTAACATGGTGAAAGAGAAACACAGGGATAAATCACTAGGGTGATGATGCAGCAAGGAACTAGGCATGGAGAGTAGGGGGCAAGAGAAAGAACTGGAGTGAATAAGCTTCAACGCCTCCCATGGTATCTTATTACTGTTATCTCACAAATCTCGACCTCATTTCCCCATGGAGGAGCTAGCTACTGAAGAAGTCAGAGGAAAGCAAACTGAATTTGTGTGGCTAGAGGAAAGTGGAGGGTGCCAGTGAAACACAATCTAAATAAAATCACAGTTAAATGGTCACCATGTCCAGCCTCTTCTTCTGAGGACAAGGGAGAAAATGCTGCAAGATTCTTATGGAGCCTCAGTTCCTGAGGACAGAGGGCTGGTATAACCTCTGTTGTGGGGAATGTTGCCAGAATGCTTCTTCTGGCCTTCAGCAGGGGCCATGGTAAACAATGACGTCACCTCAGGAGAAGGACTGTCACCAGATAAGCCTCCCTGGTTTAATTGCTCATCAAAAGGCTTAGGAGTCAAAGAAGAATGTTTGCACAACATTTGGCTGCCCCTGTTCCTGACATCAAGATACCAAGGCACAGACCAACATCATCTCTTGTCCTCTAACTCTTACAAGGACAGTCTTTATGCAAGTCAGGGCTGAAAGGACTTCCTGAGATTATTCCATCTCCTTGCCACCCATCCCAAAGAAGGCAGGTGGCATTCTCTGAGCATTCTGCTGCTTTTCTCAGAAAATTTCCCCAAATGCTATCTGCATTACCCACTAGTGATTAAGTGCACAGGCCCAAAGGCATGCTATCTGAGCTTTGGACCCCTTTCTACCACTTATTAGCTCTTCGATTTGGGGATAAGTTATTCCACCTCGCTGTGTCTCAGTTTCCTCATCTGTAAAATCTCCCTCCTGGGGCTGTCATGAGCAGAACAGTGTGGCACACTAAGAATGGTGGCAGCCATGGAGGAAGAGCTTTATAAACGGTAGTCTTTGTTATAGCTAATTAATTCTTCTTTCCTAGTATTAGGAAACAGGATTATGCCTGTTAATTTTTCTTCAGTTTAATTCTACAAGATATTGTTAAGCTAGAGCATTGCACGAGCCTCCTAAAAGAGTAAGTGCTGGGGATACAGCAAGACAAATAAGACAGAATGTGTGCATTGGAGTATACAGTCTGGCAAGGCAGAATTGTTTAAGTGCAAAATATAAGGGCAAACGAGCTATAAGTGGAAAGAATGATAAATTTTAACTAGAGGGAAAGAGGTGGTCTAGGCAGGCTATATGGAGGAATTGGTAGTTAAGGCTTACAGTATGAATTTCAGTAGAATAGAAGAATAGGGCATTCTAGAATAAAAGCACAGTTTGAGTAAAGGCACTGAGGAATAAAAAATCATGAAGAGTTTTTGAAAATAAGGAGAGAGAATTCAGGGCATATGGAAGGACACAAGAGGAGATGAAGCTGGACAAACAAGAGAGTCAGAGTATGGTGAATGTTAAAAGTTTAGATTTAGACTTTATTCTTTAGACAGAGGAATGCTATTCAAGTTTTTTTTTTTTTTGTTTTTTTTTTTGAGGGAGGTGGGGCAGTGACATTATAGACCTACTTGTATGTGAAGAACATCAATTCTGGTGACAATGTGAAATACATATGGCAGAAGCAAAAGATAGAACACACAGAGGCCAATTCGGAGACTATTACACAATTAGTTCATATTTTTGGAATATCAACTATATGCATGGCAAACAGTTCAGGTAAGAGAGAAAGAAAATCTGAAACAGGGCATGAGAGAAACGTGAAATGAGAGAGGTGGGCAAGCAAAGAAAAGCTCTATGAGGATTTATTCAGAAATGTAGATTGGAAGAAAACTGAAAATGAGTGATGATTCATTAGTTAATAGAGGAAAAGAGACAACATTTATTGAATGACTACCGCAAGCCAGGCACTAAGCTACATGCTTCACTCATGAAATCCCATTTGACTCTCCCAAACACCCTGAAAAATAGATATCAACAGCTCCATTTGGGGATGAGAGATTTTAAAAGGTGACTTGCCCAAGTTCACTTAGCTAGTAAGCAGAGGATGAGAATAAATTTAAACCAGGGTCTTTAAAACTTTAAAACTCACGCTTTTCAATTATACCACATATTAAAAATATAAATGATGCCAAATGCTGTAAACAAGTCAGACATGAGGAAGATTGATATAATCTATTAGATTTTATAATTAGGTCATTGATGACCTCTGAGAGAACAATTTCAGTGGAGTGGCAAGAGAAGACATGTGATTGCTATAGGTTAAAGGGTAAGTAAGGAATGAATAAATGGAGGCTGCAAAATTACATTGCTCTTTCCAGAAATCAAACAGTAAAAATAAGAGAGAGATACCTATTTGCTCTCAAAACATTACTGAGCACCTACTATGTGTTAAACACTCTTCAGGACCTGGGGTTATAGTGTAAAAAGTAATGTGTGTGTGTGTGTGTGTGTGTGTGTGTGTGTGTGTGTGTGTTATATTTGGTAGTTGTATGTTTCAAAGGAACAAAATGTGACTGTGTGATTATGCTATTTAAAATGAAATTCTGCCTATATATGCTAAGAAAATTGAAGCTTGGTAGTATAGTTGGTAATCTAGCAAATCAATCATAAAAGTATTTCATACGCCCCAACTCTAAGCACACCATAATACTGGGTACTGTAAAGAGTTTCTGAAAGTTTCTGTAAAACTATTCTATTTTTCCTAAAAATAATTTTTGAATCCCTATCAAAGATGACCCTGGCTTCAGTTTTTTCAAATCTGGGGGGAGGAAGAAGCAGGAAACCAATCCAAGAACTATGATTTGGTAAGAAAATCTACTTCAGTAGAAGCATGTACCAAATGCAGTGTGAGTTCAGAGGAGAGAGAGCATGATCCAGAGAGAATGTCCCAGGGGAAAGAGTACCTATCCAAGGCTGAAGGTTAGCGGAGGAGTTTTCCAGATAGACCAAGGGGAGCATGTTTCCAGTCAGAGGGACCACATGTGCAAAGTCACTGATGTGTAAGAGACAGCATTGTCTATTCTTGGAATTACAAAAGGAACTGTTTGACTGAATCAAAATGTTCAGTTGAGTGAGAGATGAGAGAAAGATATAATATCTACTATCAATGTCCTTTCACTCACCCAATCAACATTTCTTTATTGAGCAGTCTATGATCTAGGTGCTGGAAAACAGAAGTACACAAAAGCAAGTCTGTGCCCTAGAGAAATTTACATCCTGGTGCTCACAAAATTGCAGAATGATGGAACAGAAATGTCGGAGATCTGGCCCAACCATCACTTTTTCTCCACTGTTCATCCTGTTTTTGAAATTAGAAAATGGAGGCACAGGGACTTTTTTTCCCTACAGTTTTAAACTAAAATCACATATCCAGAAAGCTGGGCTTCACTGATAATAAAGAGCTCTGCATGTAAAGACCAAGACTCAAAGAGTTGGAAGTTTAACTCACTCAAAGAAAATGGCTCCAAAGCTCTAGGAAATGATTCATTTCAAATGTTAAAGCCACCACTCAAGCCTTTTATTTCCTACAGGAACTCAGACTGTTCCACCTCCCCTAAGTCAGAAAAGTAGCCACCTTTACAGGCAAACCAAGATCCAGAAAAGTTGAGATGCTCTGAGCAGCAAGCTCCTAATTGCTTCTAGGGTTGAGCAGAACAATCATAACTTTTACCCTGACATATAATGCTGAAACTATAAAAATTGCACAGTTTGTTCTAATGAGATAAAATAGCATGTTTGCCAAGCGCTGGAGGGATATTACTTTTTACATACCATGTCAAACGAAAAATGAGAATTTTTTTTTTTTTTGGTTATGACACAGGAATTAACTGAAGAAGACGGCTCAGTGGAGGATTTTCAATGGTGGCCCCTGTAACCCAGCTCTAGACAACCTTCCCACTGTACCTGAGCTGTTCATCTTTCTGTGAGGAATGCATCTGGAGGGAGTAATGTAAATAATTCATTCCTGTAAATTTCTGCATTTGGCATGAGCTTTTGCATTAATGAAAGTCACACTGTCAAATGTTTCCATTTTTACAGTCTGTTTGCCTCAGCCCTGGCTGCACTCTGTCCTTAGTGGCAAGTGCCAGTGCTTAGATGCCCCCACCACATTTAGATTTGCACAAAAAAACAGACTGGTTATTTGCTTTTGGAAGGACTTTTTGTTTTACACAAATAGAATTCCTTTATGTGAGGAATTCCCCTAACGCATTTTAATTATTATTTGATTTATATACAACATTGTAACACCATTGCTACTTAATATAACTATCGATAATTAACTTTCATGCTTTTACCCTTCTGTTCAAAGCTAATACATAATAACAAGGACTTGAACCAAATGAAAAATCTGCTTCATTCAAGCATAGGTTAGAAATGTTGCAATGTCCTAAAAAATTTCAGATTTATCTAAGATTTCGTAAGCCAGGCACTGCATTTTCTCATTTAAGCCTCCCAAAAATCCTATGAGTTAAGTGCTATGTCCCCCAGTTTAGAGATGAGGAACTGAGGCCCAGATTAAGAACTTTAGTTTTCATAATGTGATTCAAACTCAGGTATTCTGAGTCCAAAACCAGAATTTTCTCCACTCCATTGTTTACTCTATTTCAACTTGTAAAATATATATTTTCAGCCACATTCAAACTGGTTCTGTCACTTTTTTGTGAAAACTTTTATCTGATTTGCAATTTGGTAAATAAATTAGCATTTGGGATTACCATTCTACAAACTGCTATACTTTGTTTCTCCTTAATTCAGTCAGTTTCTATTTGTTCCCTAACTAAAACATGCCACAAAGTTAATAACAATTTTTTGGGAGATTCTTATTGAAGTCTAAATATTTTAAAAAGAAACACTATTCTAAATATTTAGCAGAACTCACTTTCTAGAAATACTTTTTATGGCATGTTCAGGCCATCTCAATAGTTTCTTTTTGCAACAAGTAATGGCGGTATAGCACTAATTACTAATTTGTGCCCAAGTGTCTCTAAAGCCTCTTACCTGTTAAGAAGTCAACCTGTAGATCTGAGTGAGTCAGCAGGGCTCTGGAAGTGCTGGTGCCTAGAGGAGACTCCTACATTCAGGAATGTCCACACAGTGCTCCTGGCAGGCCCTTCAAGTGCAATAAGGACTAAATGCTGGCCTCTTACAATGGGGCAGCTCAGGCTCCACAAAGTTGGTTTGCTTAAAATGAAGCTTGCCACCCTCTGCTAAAGTGGTAGGTTAGTAAACACTAAAAGACCTTTAAAAGTAGCTTCTCTATAGTCTTCAGGTTCTAATTTAGCTACCAAGGTAGATCTAACTTGTTTCCAGGATGTAGTAATGCAATGGCTTAAATCTTGCTAGCGAGAGCAAAGTTTTCATTCTTGAAGGCATGCGCACATGATCTCATTCTGTGCAAGTTCACTCATGCATCCTTGGACCTTGGAATCAGGACATTAGGCTCCATCCCCACCATAATCAAATCTCCACAGCTTAATTCAAAGAACAACCAGTCAGCATGCGTTGTTCCCACTGTCCTTCAGGCAGAGCCCCCCTAGGATACTGAAAATCTAGGTTACCGCCCTGCCTCCCTCTCTCCCTACCTCTCCTCCTCCATCTTTCTCTCCCCCTTCCTTTCCCCACTACAACATTCCTAGAGATACCCACTCCCATCAGTGACTAGACACTCTTAATCCAGAATCAAATGGAAAGTTCTCCATCAATGCAGAGACAGAACCTGTTGGGGATATTCTCACATAGATGTTGAGACCAGATGACCTGGGAGGGCACTTCCAGGTCTAAAGTTCTATAGTATTCCACAGCTTCCAAGGTTTTATAGCAAGTCCACACATACTCTTGTTCTTCTACTTGTCTTTTTATGAATTTTCTTTTATACTTTGAGAATGTCCCCCATGTTTATTGAAATCGATCCTTACTAGTAAAAAAAAGCCTTGGAGCAGTTTACCCACACCACTTTTTAACACATCATTTTCTGCCTTGTGTCATAATCACTGATATGCAATTTCCACCTCCCTTCAAACTACAAATGCCATCGAAGCAAGATTTATGTCCTGTTCATCTTTGTCATCCTGTTACTGAGCTCATTGCCCCCCATATCGTATATGCTCAGTGAATATCTGTGAATGAAGAAATGATGGGTGTTGACATAGTGAGAGGGGAGGCCAAGTGAGAAGGTTTGAAGAGGCACCCATTGCAATTAGTTTCCCAGCTTAAATCCTCTGGAGATTGCTCCTGCGCTCCAAACCCTTCTGGAGAGGCGGAGACTGAAGAACATCATCTGTTGCAGCCCTGCAGCATCCCGAGAGACAGCTCTGACAATGGTCATACTTTCCTTTGGATTATCACATCACACTCAGCCTACATCACACAGGAGGTCTCAGAAGTCACCTGGGACTATAATGCCCTTTGCCCAGAGCATGCATACCTGATTAACTAAAACCTCAGATTACTTAGGTTAAGGGTGTTTGCAGTGTTAGCCTTTAAGGAGCAATTAAAGGAAAGAACAAGAATGCATTTGGAAGCAGCTGCTTACATATCAACTCTTAAAAAAACACTAATTGGAGCTTAACCTACTCTCCCTCTTCTTGGTGAAGACCTCAGTTTAACCATTCCTGAGAGCATCCTGCTCTCTTTTAAAATCTCCAGATAAGCAGATCCCCAACTTGACCTCAGAGAAACCTCCTACACCCACTCTAGCTCTGGTCCTCCCTGCACTCCATGAAATAACCATCCTCCTCCACAGTTTCCCATCCACAGGATCTCTGCTAATCCTGACTGTAAGGCCAACATTAAACCATAATTTAATTCCCCTAAATGTCTGTTCATTCCATTTGACTTTCAAGGCTGAAAAATACCTTAGAAAAAGCCAATCCTACATTTTATAGATAAGGAACTCTGCTCAAGAGCCTACTCTGTGGCTACCTTTGTTCACCTATTCGCTGTACTATAAAGAGGAAGTTAATCCATTAATTACAAAGAGCTGAGTCCAGAAACACATTACTACTTTTAAAAAAATAAATTTTATTTTAAGAACAGTTTTATCACTATATTGTAAACCTGAAACTAATATAATATTGTATGTCAACTGTAATTGAAAAATAAATTTTTTAAAAAGAACAGTTTTAGATTTACAGAAGTTACCACATATTTCTAAACATTAAACTACTTCATCCTTCCTGTTACTGTTTTACTAACTGTGCCCTCATGTTCTACCCCAGGACTACAGAGCATTGTCAAAATAATTTATTTTCCATTTTATTGGCACTAATGGGTACTTTGGCTCAGGTTTCAGGAACAAGTTGCTTGTTTTCTGAGAAGGGCTACAAAGAGCAACTTTTGTACACAGCTCTACATTGAAAGTGGGAAGAGAATTTTATTTAAATTAGACCCATGTCTAAATATGATCACGGTAAGGCTAGCTAACATTTACTACACAGTTAACTATGAATCAGACATGATCTCTATCTTCAAATCAATCTAAAGAGCTAGTTGTTATCCCCATTTTCAAAAGAGAAAATACGAGGCTTGAGAAGGTCATCTAAGACACACAGGTAATCAGCAGCTGGGCTGGGATTTAAACCGAACAATCTGGTTAGCTTAGTCTCTCTTCTCATGTGGAATGATCTCGGTCTTTAATGTCAGCATCTTGGTCCTAAGTTGGTACCTGATTTGATAACACATTCATACACTCATACTACACAATTATTGAACATGCCTTGTACAAAATACTATATGAATTTTTAATATCCATCACACGACCTGTTAGAGATCAATGTAAATATGGTATATGCAGATATATATTCTGGACATATGGATTCCCAAAGTTTGGCAAACATATTTGCATATCCTTGACATTTACAGCACACTTTCCAATTACACTAAGCTTATAATATTAATTTATTTCCTTACGTACAGGAGACAGTATGATCTAACAATTAAGTGCAAGGGTTCTGGAATGAGAATGTCTGGGTCTAAATCCTGGATCTACCATGTATTAAAAAGTTAATTAATCTCTAAATACCTCAGTTAACCCCCATGAAAAATTATATTGATAACCATAGTGGCTATCTCAGAGTGGGCTTGTTGTAAGAAATAAACAAGATAATACACATAAAGCACTTAGCACAGCCCTTCGTGTATACTAAATACTAAGAAAAAGCTCATAGTTATATTATTTTTCTGTCTGTAACTGTGTGTACAAGCATCACATATTCAACGCTAATGTAATAATGCATATCGAGCAGCAAGGGATGTCTGGTTGCACAGAAACATCATAAACACACCGCAAAACACTATAAAAATCTGCTTTACACAGGCACCACACAGGGTATGTGTATGAAATCCATTGATCATTTTAGTAGCTCCCCACTCACACACAAAAAAGAGATGGACAGAGACTGAGGTCAGTTTAGTACCTTAAAGTACAGGTTTATTTATTTTAAGGCCTGTGCAGGAGGGGGAGGTGGAAAATGGTAACAATTGGTACAATTATGATCATTATCATTATCATTATTACTATTACCAGTATGAATAGAACTCTCGGCTTTCAGCATCTCAGATTTCTGTACTTGCCTATTCTAAAGCAACAAGAGAATGCTTCATTGCTTCCTTACAATGAGAGCAGTTTTGCCATTCAATTATCATCTCCATCACACTCCAAAAAAAGTTAAAAATGGCATTTGGGTCTTCTATTCAAATGAGTGATCTTTCTATCCCTTTCATTACAGGAGAAGCAACTGGTAAAGCTAATGCAATGTGCTGTGACTAATGCCTTGGAGATGCCCAAAGCACAACCACCCTAATCCACTTTGAAGACTAACTGCATTCAGAATGCTAGGTTTTATATTAAGCTATATATTATAGTAAAATCGGCTGCAGGGGAAAATCCTCTTTGAACCAGAGCTAAAACATTTTTATTTATTTCTAAAACTTACAAGAGCCTGGTGAAAGAGAAAAAAAAAACAAACCTTAATAATAAGATACCAACTTAACCTTTGGCTAAGGGACAGCAATGGTAGCTATGTGGGTTTTACACAAAGGCAATTGTATATGTGCATGATATGTAGAGCTCTCAAGGGCATAATGGAGCCAAAAAGCAGAGCTATTTTAATAGGAAATACTAAAATCAAGCCTCAAAGTCACTGTTTTACCAATGAAGCATAATGGCAAAAGTCAGTGATTATACAGTAACTAACAAGAAGGAAACTTTGTTCATCGTACATGTTCTGCAGTTCTTCAGAGGGCAACCAGCAAGGGGAACCCTATATTTTCTCTCTGATACCTTCCCTTGAGCTTAATGGAACATTAATTCATTCCTCAATTTCAAAAGAAAAAAGTAGGTATGCAAATGGTCCTGAGTACTGTAGAAGTGTTCAACTTCCCCATCTTCCATAATTACATTTCCCGATATTTGTTGATCACTTCTCTGCTCAAGATATGTTACTTCAGCACTGCCATTAATGCAATGAGGGAGACACAGGAAAGATCAGAGTAGAGTGCCCAGGCTTCTCATTTTAACGGAATATGCTTTGACACATTTCTCAGAGGAATGAAGGGAATGAAAAGGTGTGATAATAAATAAAGAAGGAAGTGTACTTTCTCTTCATCGCTGGTTTGGAGGGCAGGAAACCATGTGTGCCCCATCTTCAAGTAAGGGCAACAGCCTAGGACTAGGCGAGCTCAGGGCAGACTGTGATATAATCGATGCTCCATTCCAGGCAGGTAATAGTCAAGCTCAAGATGGATTCAGACTAGAAACAGTGTTTTTAAGGTAATAAAGGGAGTGGATGTAAGTCTTTGAGTCTCTTAGCTTAAAAAATGAAGCCAGTCAAAATTATGGGGGAAATAATATGCTCAGGGAGTGGGCCTTTATAAAACAGCACAAAGCTTGTAGAAAGCAACATGGAAAAATGTAGTTAGAGCCATAAGCTTGTAACACCTTTTGACCTTACAATACTGTTCCTAAGAGATTTGTGGTTGAAGAAATGGGGGTTTGGGAGTTGGGCAGACATGAATACAAATTCTAGCTCTATATTCACCAGTTGTGTGCCTTAGACAAGCTACTTACTTCTCTAGTTTTTGGTTTATTTCTGTGCAAAAGGGGAAGAATAACACACACTTCACAGATTGTGAAAATGAAATGATACACTACAAATAAAGTGCTTGGCACATGACAGGCATTTAATAAATTGATTTAGATTGGTTTTAACAGTAATCACAATTACTATTTCTTATGCAAGAGAAAATGTTAATCAAAAATTGGCACCAACCAAAATACGAACAATGGAATGACTAAGGAAATCATATTTTCATTCAAAGCATACAAGCAACTATTTAAAAATATAAATATAATATACATAAATATATTAATACTATATATTTATATCATTGTGGTTATTTTTATATCCATTTTTATACATTTGATGGAAGTGGAATGGTATTGCACATACACTAAAATTACAACAGTGAGTGTGTGTGAGTGTGTCATTTTTTTATGTCAGTGTAATTGTCTATGTTAAGTGGTATGGGGAGTAGGATTTTGCCACCCCAAAATATGTCTCTGTGGCATAAGGATTATTTTAGGCTGATGGTTTTTAGGGAACAAAAGATACAGAAGGAACCTTTGACCTTCCCCTAACTGCCTAAAAGAATTTAGATGGGGGATCTGTTCAAGGGACCTACCACCATAGATAACTATAGTATAATATGAATTAGGGAGGAACCTAGTAAGGGCCCATTTTATCAAAGTCCCCTCTATGTCCCATTGTCTCTGCATGGCCCAGCAAACATTTATTTTTCTATCTCTATGTGAAATGCCTTCCTTCTCTTTGAAGTCTCAGACTTCTACCTCTTCTCCTTAGTTCAGAGTGGCATATGAGCCTTAATTGCCTGAACTTCTTTGAGCTCCCACATTCTTATGGAACCCTTGTATGAATGAAATTAAATTTGATTTTCTCCTGTTAATCTGTCTCATGTCAATTTAATTCTTAAACTAGCCCAAAGAACTTAGAGAGGTAGAGGAGAAATTTTTCTTCTCTGACAGTGGTAGATTTCATTTACTCATAATTAACTGTTTTAAGATAATAAAATATGTTTTAAAAAATGTGAAAATTGAATTCATTCCCTAAAATGAAAAAATTAGGGATGTGCAAATGGTCCCTAGGTATTTCTCAGGGTCTGAGGATATATAACTTAAGCCAGCAATACCAAGCCCGCACTTGCCACATCAAGCCTAAAAAGTACCAGATCAGTTCCAGAGCGAATATTATGATTTCTAGAGATTTACCTACAGAATCACTAAAAGAAAATCATCATCTGAAGGGATTAAAAAGTACAAATTGGTAGTTAGAGAATAGTCACAGGGATATGAAGGAAGTACAGCATAGAAAATATAGTCAATAATATTGTAATAACCAAGTGGGTACTAGGCTAATCAGGTGGATCACTTTGTAAATTATATAAATGTCTAACCATTACACTGTACAGCTGAAACTAATATAAAATAATATTGAATGTCAACTCTAATTGAAAAATAAAAATGAAAAAAGAAAACTATCATCTTTTGTTTATTTCATTATTAGATATTTATTACAGATATTTGTTCTACTTTATTCTAGGTACCATGCTAGGTGATGAATCTGTAAATATACTGCCGTTGATGAGCATATAACCTACTAATGAAGATAAACTATTCAAATATTTAAACATAAGGCAGTGGAAAGTGCTACAAAAGATACACAAGACACTTTAGGGGTTGCATCCATTATCTCAATAAACCATAGGTACACATAAAGATGTAGATATGTTTTATAGGTAAAAAAAATAAACATTGCCTAGAAGCCACTCAGCAATTAAGTGGCAGAGCCGTGGAACCTGAACTCTTATCTTCTAATGACACATTTCTGCTCTTATCACTCTATCACAGCTTCTCCCTTCATAAAGTGAACTGGGATTCTCTTTGTCAGAATCTTCTTTCTAGGTCTTCCTTGTCCCATTTCAAACTCTGAGTAACTGTGAAGTTCCAGCTTTCAAGAAAACCAATTGGCTACACTGCTTTTAATGGATGTGAGATGCACCTTAGAGCCACATATGGAGCATCTAAGGGATAACTAGGCACAGCTGATTTTGCTCTAAAAAATTTGTTTCTGCTCTGTCTCAGTAGGAGGTTGGAGCAAAAGATTCCTACCTCTACCCCATCTAGACTCCTTCGCTCCTCTTTTCCTCCATTTTTTTCTTTTCTCCTTTCCTCAGTAAAATAATCCTCCACCTTTTCTTCTATCTCTTCTGCTTCTATTAACTCCCATTTCCTTGTCCCAAAGCTCCTGTCTTACAAATTCTGAGGGCCTGAGGGCCTGGTTCCTGACCTCATAACCATAACCCTCCCAGCCCAGCCTGCCTGCTGGTCTCCCTGAGCTTCTTAGAATCAGAGATGTCTGTTGTGGAGTCAAAGAGGCAAGGGTGGAAATGGAGAACCCATTTCTAAAACCTGACCTTGTAACTCAGTAATTCTAACTCTACCACAGTTCAAAACAAATTGGGACTCAGTGAGGGTAAGTCACACACCTGTAATTGACCACTGAAGGAAAGTGAAGAGAGCCTTAGTTACCTTTGGAGAAGGAAGACTGTAAATGTTCTAAAGCCTCTTGCATTGCTGTTTGTTTGTTGTGGGTTTTGTTATTGTTGTTGTTAGTTTGTTCTTTGTGACTGTATTTTCAGGCACCTTAAGTTATCAACTTTGAAGGCAGAAATTATTCCTATTTCTCACAGGTATTTTGTATACAAGCAGCCATGTTAGTTGCAGGCAAAGGTCCTTGAGTTTCAAGTCAGCATGTCTACCAGTAGGTAGTTAGGCTGTCTTATGGCAACTCAGCACAAAAAAAAAAAAAAGCCTATACAATGGCATATTTTAAAAACTGAAGATAAACAATTGACAAAAGTGATCTTATTTTCAGAAATTCCCATGTAGTTGTCAGGCCAGGGAAGGGCAGGCAAAACAGAGAAGACCAGAAGGACCCCAGCTGAGAAATGTAAATGTTCAGTAGTGTCAAGGGAGCAAGAATAGGGAATTTCAGAGATTAGGTAAGACATTTAGGCACAGCTGCCAAAATAGAAACCCATATCTGTATAGACCTTTGTAAGTGAAACACTCCTACACAAATAAACAATATGATTTTACAACACCCCAATAAAGGAAATGGAATAGGTGTAATGTTACTTTGTAGATAAGAGAACAGGATCAGAAAAATTATAAGACTTGCATTAAGTCCCATGTAAGAGGCAAAGGATTTCCGGCAAGGTGTGCCCTTTCCAAACTACCATAATTATCGAAAGTGCTTGCCTAGTAGTTATGTGGTAAGATAAGGACAGTGTTGGGAACCCTGGCCTTCTTAATTTCAGCTCAAAGGTCTTTTTACTACTTAAAAATGCCTAGGTAACCAAAGCACGTATTCAGGTTTCTTTTTCTCCATCTCTTGGTAAAGATTACTCTAATCAGTGCTGCTATTGGAAAAATACTAGAAAAAATAAAAATAAAAGAAGGGTAAGCATCATAGACTAGCTCAGTCCTCATCATATTGCTTCTAGTCTTCAAAAACAAGAAATATTTCACTTTATTTGGATGTTATAGAAGCTTCTACTTTCAGCTGCAGTGGGCTTTTGTCTTCAGAGATCTGACATAGGAAAAGACAAGAATGTAAAAACTAACAGTCTGGATCAACATTAGTGTTAGGAGACAGGGTTATGAGGCATGAATTCATGCTTAACAATTTAGAGATAGTCCAAATCATCCTAGAAGATTCCCTATACATCCCAGCTATTCTACTTAATTACAAATACTCACTACCCATCAGTGCCTTAATGCATGGGTAATCCTATTAGACTTCTTTCAGTTTGTCCTATGGACAACATCCCTTGGCTCAAAGTTTGGGGTGGGAGAAGAGGGTTCCACAATTCTTTCCTCATTCCATTCTATTTTCTTAGAAAGCAGTGAGCTGTAACATGGCATATTTACACATTCAACTTAGCCAAATTATTGTGAAAAACAAAATAAAATCTGATCCTTTGGTTAGACAATTATCGCCTTCTGGGTTACCATACTAGTTTTAACATAACCTAGATCCTGTGCCTACACAAATTAGGGGGAGTGACAGGGGAAGCCATGCAAACAAACTACCTGTAAATATAAAACAAAAAAGCTAACAAAATTCCAGCTAAGTTTCTACACTAGGGAAATACCCTATAATATAATTCTCTTCCATGTCACTTACTTTTCTATTAGTGACCTGGCTTTTTCTGAGAACAGCTGAGAAAGCTTGGGTCCAGAAAGACTGATCACTCCTGTAAGTTTATACAGCAGAACAGTGAATCCTGGCTTAGGACTCACACTGAGGCTATATGGTCAGCTCAAACTGGTGCTCCAAAGTTTGGCTATAATACAAAGGCATCAAAAGGCCACTTTCTTAAATCTCATTCACAGGGATCTATAGGCTCTCATTTGAAATTGTTAAGATTATGACCCTAATGCCTAGTACCTTCACTTTGCTATAAGAAAACAGTC
The DNA here is from genome assembly GCA_028627145.1 of Eidolon dupreanum. NCBI lineage: Eukaryota > Metazoa > Chordata > Mammalia > Chiroptera > Pteropodidae > Eidolon > Eidolon dupreanum. The sequence continues at coordinate 73,084,315 of CM053510.1, forward strand.
GAATAACCTTGGATTTGGGACAATTTGGAACCACCTTGGGGGCAATCAGCTGTTTACTTGTTGTCTATGGAAAAACTGGACCATGAGTTCCTGGAGAGCAGAGGCTTTGCCTTGATGAAGGCTGTATTCACAGAGTCTAACTCAGTGCTTGATATGTAAACGGCATTCAATAGATGCCCGTTGAATAAATGAATGGACCTGCACATTTAAGTTTTGGAGATAAAAGAGACAATTGACAGCCTATTAACTTGCTGATAGCCCTGGCATTCAGAAGCTCTGACTTGGCCTAACTCACTTTGAAAAGGTCATTTTACCAACTCTGTTAAAAACTTCCAGGCTATAACTAGACTGAAATGGAAATCACTGGGTGGTATGGAACATGTTCTCTTGACCTCTGGTGGCCAGGATGATTACAGATTCCAAAGCCCCCACCAAGAGCCTGCAGGTTTCATTTTACCAAGCTCCTCCACCAAACAAGGGAGCGGTTGGCCTATATAGGTCAGAATGATGTCTCCTCATTCCCAAAGTCCTCGAAGGAAGTTCTTGCTATACAGAGAGCAGATGAATATGGCAAGAAGCTGAAATTGAAACTTTTAAAGTGAATTGTCTTTCAGTGAATGGTCTGTGGTTTCAAGAACTCCCAGAAAAAAAAAGCCATTCAAAGAAAATAATAATTTCTAGTCTAGAACATTCAGATTTCTGTCTATTTGAGATTATCAGGTCAAGTTACTCTCCTGAGCATAAAAGGCCTTCAAGCCTTTTCAAACCTTGTACAGCAGGTCCTTGACTAATATTGTTCAGTGTTGTTTTACCATAAAGTTGATGAGATGCTGTAGGAAATGAATTCTTGTTGATATTAATTAACCTATGGTAAAATTGGTTTCATTATATGTTGTTTTGCTTCAAGCCACAGAACCTATTGATGACATTAAGGGAGAACTTACTGTATTGCTAGCATTCCATGATTACATTCTCACTTCACAGAAGGAGAAATAAAGGATCTAAACCAATTATTGAAAAATAATAACCCCTATTGGCAAAAAGAAAAAAAAAGAAAAAGAATAATTATATGAAGCCTGCAGAAGGTTTTCAGTTTTATTACATTTTGTTTTAAATGTGTAGTAAATGAAAAAACATAAACTGCTTCCTAAGGTAAGCACCACACATGTGGGGTTTTGTGTGTATGTGTGTGTGTGTGTGTGTGTGTGTGTGTTTTGACTGTTGACTCTCTAGTATCTTGAACAATGTCTGACACATATTTACATAGTTGATGAATGAATGAATTAACTAAGTCTAAAAGGAAAGAGATACGTCTTAATAGAAATTATTGAATATTAAAGAAGAATATCATCTTTGAGAATCTTTAAAAACCAGTTGAATTCTCATTTATCTTAAAAATTATAGAATTTGATGGCTGGAAGCAACCTTAGAAATCATCAGCCTGATCCCCTCCTTTGGTTTCATTCATTCACTTTACAGATTAGGAAAATGAAGGTCAAAGAGACTGACCAACTCACCATAGGTCACATAGCAATTTCATGCCAGAGACTACAGTGAATCCAAGTCTTTACACCTGATACTTTCTAAAAGAGCAAAGATGTTTAAAGTTTTTGGCAGTGATTTCAGTAATTGTGACCCAGTACACACCTACACACTTATGTGCGTATAACACTAAAAAGGGTTTCATGAAACAACACTTTCTCCATACAATGCACAGTGGTCCATTGTCTTTTCTTTTTCATTTTTTATAATATTCTGATCACAATTCACTAAATTAAGTTCATAACTTGAAATTAATTTAAAAAAACATTCCACTATGGCATCTTGTCTATTATACCCTCTCTTCTGGTATAGGCCAAAGCCCTCCAGAACCTTTTGCTAATGAAAAAAAGAGTGACCAGCTTCTTGAGATATGTTGACCCCAAATATCCCAGATTTATGACTCAGTACATGTAGTTTCTCTCACTGTCAAGTTTCATTTTGCTTTCAAGAGTGCAGTCCAAGCAACCCTCCTTTCAGTCAGGGTGACCATAATAGTATGTTTCAGAACACACACCAGGGCCATTGGCAGCAGCCTTGTCCTTGTCCTTGACTGGCTCTCTAACCCACATGTTATCAGAGATTCGCATTAGTACATAATAAATGAGCATGTCCTTATCTCTCACTAGCCTCTCTCTGTTGCCTTCACTCTCCCCCTAGCCTAGGAGCCAGGAATGGGGGTGGAGGTGGCAGGAAGAAGAGGAGCAGGGAAGGGGAAAGCAGGACAAGTGAGTGAGTCTGAGGTCATCAGCTACATAAGTAGGTGTGAACAGATGGACTGCTGAACAATCTGCAGGAGGTAGGCAGTCTCTCTCTCTCTCTCTCTCTCTCTCTCCCCCGCCCCTCTCTCTTTCTCTCATACATACACATGCAAGCACACACAGGGTTATAACATACTTTCCATTCTCCTAACCACATTTGATCATTTTCTCCTCCATCTCTTCCCCAAATCTACTTAACCAAATATTCTCCCTCTCTGTCTATCACTCCTGAGCTAAGATAGTTAACATAGTGGGAAGATGGTTTCTCTACCATTTCTAACTGACAAGTTAGAACTTTCTACTCCAACTTCCCATTTTCCTGCTGAGAATCAGCAAGACAGGATTTGGCATGGAGTTACTTTGTGACAGCTAGGGCTGAAAACTTCCCTATAACAACCTGGGCACGGTCCCAGGATTCCTTATTGCCAGGCAGAATTTTCAGGGATGTCAACTCAGGCCCTCTCAGAAGCAGTTCACAAACTACAGTCTTCCCCTAGCCCTTACCACTGAGTCTCAACTTGGCTGCAGGGCAGAGGAGTGAAGGCAGTGAGGCAGGAGAAAACTTGGACAATGCTTTAAATACTCATTGGCCATTTCAGATATTCTCAGAGATAGCTTTTGAGCCTAGGGTTCCAGGTCTAGGGTTCTGCTCCTGAAAGGGAAAGATTAAAGTGAACTGAGAAGCAGAAGAGCACTACCCTAACCATAGCTCTGCCACTGATGTGCTATGTGATGTTGTCAATTACTTAACCACTCTGCCTCTCAGTTACCTTGTTTTTAAAATGAAAAATTAGATTTAAAAAGAACACAAAATTAGTTGGTTACCTTTAATGGTTCCTTCAATAGTTCAAGGAAGTAATTCATTATGTTGAAAATTGGCAAATAAAGGAAAAGAATCAAGCATTTTCCCCCATGTCAATTACGAACCTAGATGAACAAATAGTTGTCAAGGGTAAACACCTCTTTTTAAGAGTATTCCAATAAAAAATTAAAAAGAAATGGTGGAACATCACCATTGAGCAACATCTAGTGAATCGTTGAATCTATCCATTGAGTATCAACGGATCACAAAAAGAGAGGCGATCAGACATTATGTGCTTCCTGAGGAGAGAACACAGTATCACCCATAGTCTTGCCAAAAAAGATCCATAGACCAAACTTCTGGGTCCAGCAACCAATTTTCAGGAAATAAAGAGTACAGAGAACGTGTGAACGGCATTATGAGTAAGCAAGCAGCCCAATCCAGACTGCAAGAAATTCAACAGGTCAAATGCCCTGAATTCTTCAAAAAAAAAAGTTTAAGGAAAAAAATGGGTGAAAGGTGAACCTGGAGGATAACAGAGACTTACAAGACATGTCAATTTTTTAAATTTAAAAGACTACACTAGGATGTCAAGACACTTGCAGTTGGCTGGGAAAACTATAAGGAAACAGCAAGAGGCAGAAGGGTGATTACTTTGGGGAGGGGGTGGTCTGTGATTAATCAGGGTATATATCAAGTAGGGTAATACTGCTTATAAGTCATTCCCTGTGTCTGTATATATTTTATAGCAAGGTAGGTTTTTAAAATGAGAGAGTAGAAAAATTACTTTTAATTCTTCATAGACCTAAAACATTGGGTTCTGGGATTCTAAGTCTGGAAAGCTACAGGGGTTGCAATGGGAGGTGGGGGTTAATCGTGAGAGCACTATATGACAGAGGAAAGAGGGTGAAAAGGCTAAGGCTGTTCTGGCTGCAGAGCCAGGTAGACTTGGTCTTGAGTCCTGACTGCCACTTACTGGCTGTGACACTGGGAAATTCAGATAATTGCTCTCATCCCATTTTTCCTCATGTACTAAGTAAAGACAATAACAGTTCCTGCCTTATCATTGTGACAATCAAATAACTCATCAGAGTTCTTAGCGTAGTATCTGGCACACAGTAAGTACCCAATACAAGTTGGTTAATAATAATTATTATTATTATTATTATCTCTCTGGTTATTAGGATGCCCCTAATATGTATATAAGTAAACCAGAAGGCAGATTTCTCCTTCAAAAAGGAGTATGAGAATATGGTCTCTTGGGGACCCTAGTAACTAGGGTGACTGTAGAAAGTATCTTAAGTCTTCCAGCTGGCTCTCCCCAGTATGACTCCCAATGAACATGCTGCTTTCTTAACTCACTCTTCCTCCTTCCCATTAAGCAATAAATTGGGCTTTCATCCTAAGCCATTCTCATCACTTCTTCCCTAGGCCATTCTCATCAAAAACCATGCTCATCATTTAAGTCTGATGGCCTGCCTCTCCTTTGTTCTCTGATCTCCACGTGGACGAAGCCTCAGGGCACCACTAGCTATGTCCATTGGTCACTGGAACCACTTTTTGTGAGGAAGCCACTAGGATGAGTGAATGCCCATGGGAGGAAGGAGAGCCCAGTGGTTGAGAACATGAGCTCTGCACAGGGCTGATGGCCCTCATCTGCCTCCTTGGGTTACTGTAAGGCTGAGGTTCTGAGTGGACACAAACAGACTTTGGAACCTGGAAAGCGTCAGACCCTTGTCAGGCGTCACTGTGATGCCTCCAGCAGAATGGCCAGATGTCTTCTGCTTTTCTTACTTTAACTTCTTGGCAGGGCAGAGGAAGTAGGAGGATCCTGTGCCATTTAGAGCTACAGCTCAATCAGCCTTCCTTCAAGTTATTATTCAAACAATTTCATCTTATCTTTGTGACCATGGGCAAATTATTTAAAATCACTGTGCCCTCATTTCTTCATCTATAAAATGAAGAGAATCTGCTTTATATGGTTGCCAGAGATTAAATGAGTTAAAAAATACAAATTGTTTTCACCAATGCCTGGCACATTGTCTATTTAAAAAAAGCTCTTCTTTTCAGACTTTCTGTGTTCAAGTACCTGTTCCTTCCATTATTAGTTCAATGGCCCTGGAGAAATTGCTTTTCTTTGCCTCTGCTTATTCATCTATAAAATGGGAATAATAACAAAACCCAGCTTGCCAGATTGTTGTGACTATGAAATAGAATAATGCAAATAAAGATCCTGGCTCACATAAAACATTTAATAAATATTAGCTACTATTATCCCTATAATGCTAAACAATAAGCAAAGTTTTGTTTTTCCTCTGTGTCCAAAGGAGAGCAAAATCCACAAAACGCTCCAATAGGATATTGGATAGACATCTCTTCTGAAGTAAAGTCTTTGCATCTAGGCATGAAATGTTCTTGCAGACCATAAAGTAGAACCCACAGGGTCAAGGACAGTCAGGCCTTTCTGTATTCATCACATCTTAGGGGTCAGTAGAGCAGTAGTTCACATGGTACAGCCCTCTAGCCACAGGAAATGAAGATGAATAAAGAGGACCTGGCAAGCAGAATTTTCCACAGGATGGTGAGTAAAGTGAGGCAAAAGGGGTGGCAAAAAGGAAAGAAGCTTTTGTCTCCATCATAGTGAGGTAGATTTATCAACCAAGCCTTGATTTTCCAAAGAACGTCAAAGCCATTACTACTGAGAAATAGCAGGTAGAGCCTACCAGGGTAACAGGATTCTCAGAATCTTATTTCTAGTTGCCTTTTTCTCTGATACTTCATTTAATTCTGGTAACAGTTCAGCAGACAGGAAAAATTTGAATGGTAAACCTTACTTCACAGATGGAGTATAGTTAAAAGAGACAAACTTAAGGCCATGAGCAACTTGGGTACTTCATTACTCAGCCAGGGCCCTTTGGTTGAGCACAGGGGTTCTCGCCCTTGGCTTCTCATTGGAATCAACTGAGGAGCTTTAAAAAGTACTAATGCCTGAGTCTCACCCACAGAGATTCTGATTTATTTGATCTGTGGTGCAGCCTGGACATTGGGATTGCTAAATAATCCTCAGTTGGTTCTAAGCTTGAAAATCACTAATTGAACATATTTGACTTCTTTAATAATAAGTAAAACCAACATTTCACCTGATGAGGTTCTGATATTACCTTTGTCCTTTTGGGTAAGGTAGGCAAGTAGGGGAAAGACATGATGTAAAAATTAACTCCTTCCTTGAGAAATGAGAACATGCATTATTTGGCTGTATACTAAAAGCAGATATGTATCTGAAAACTTCAAGGAAAAGAAGGGTCCACTGCTTCCCTCTATACACTTCAAAAACTTTACTATTTAATTTTGTGTGTGTGTTTCAGCTGAGAAAGAAAACCACTTTGAATAGAAAAGCCCTTCCTTAGTAGGAAAATCAAGATTATCTTTCCAGAAAGTTTCTTTCCCAGAACCTGTTGGATTTCATTAAGCTAAAATGTATTAAGGACATACAATATTCAATGGCTCATTCAAGATTTATTGAAATTTTGCTAAGTAAGTATGATATAGTCCTATAATCAAGGGATTATAAACTTGTAGGGCAGACAGGAAGGATACACAAATAACTATAAGAAAAAACTTATGTTAAGTACACAGAAGTACTTAGAACAGTGCTTAGCAAACAGAAGACAGTAATTATATGGAAAAAAGAGAATGCAAAAAAGAAAAGGAGAAAGGAAGAGAGATAGGAAAAAGAAGGAAATAATGGAAGATTAAAAAAAGACAATGGGAGTTTCTAGATGAAAGATCACAGTGTGTTGAGAAAAGATTGCAACTGCAGTGTTTTAGAAGTTACTGGAGTCTGTGAAATACAGAAGCAGAGAGCCACTTCCATCAGGAAGGAATAGTATATGCAAAAGCAGAAAGAATATATTAAAGCCTGACTATGTTTGGGAAACACACAATAGTATCATTAGAGCAGAAAAAATATCAACACTGACAGAGAAAAAAAATGATGAAAGAGAAAGCTACTGCCATTCTAAAAAAAATTTACAGAATAATGTTTTTATTTTTAATTGGTAGGCAATAGATGGCCCTAAGTCCTGGTTTTCTTGTCAGTATTAATTTATATCTCTGGTTCATGTATAATTACTAAGAGCACCCTGTATTACTCTCAAAAGTCCCATGGTTTGGATAACAAATTATATGATCATCTTAGCAACAAGAAACCTTTAAAATCTTTTAAAAAGCAAAGGAATAGAATAAAGATGATATTACCAGAGTTGCATTTTACCAAGACTCATCAGGCAGTTCTGTGGGATTTGCACTCAAAAGGGAAAGAAATTAGAGACTAAATATCACTTAGAGGCTATAGTTTTACTCTGAGCAAAAGTAAAAAGTGCCTCAGCTGAGGTGCTGGCCAAATGCATTAGGCAGACCATGAGCTATACCTGGTGATCCCTGTGTAGTCCTCTCCCACACTGAATAGAGTTGACCTAGGTAACCAATAGGAGACTACAAAAATGATGGAGTGTGACTTCTGAGGCCAGATCATAAAAGACACTATGACTTCTTCCTTGCTCTCTCTTTCTTGGATCACTTGGTCTGGGAGAAGCCAGTTCATATATCCTAAGGACCTTCACACAGCTCCATGGTAGGTACATGTAGTAAAGAACTGAGACCTGTCATCTTCAGCACAAATGTGTGAGCCCTGTGAGTGAGCCATCTTAGCACTGAATAATGCAGCCCAGTCACTGCTCAGATGACTACAGTTGCCAACCAAGTATAATCTCAGGAGAGATCCTAAGCCAGGACCACCCTGCAAAGCTTCTGAATTCTTAACACAAAGAAACTGTGTGAGATAAAAATGTTTATTATTGTTTTAACCTGCTAGATTTGGGGTCATTAGTTACACTGAGACAAATAGTAGATCATAGGAATAAAAGGGGAAAGATAAAAATGAATTGTATATGGAAACCTGGAATAACTGGCATTTGGGTCCTCCTCCCAGTTTCTCCCCTAATCAACTGTGTGATGTTGGTGAAATTACTTAATATATGTCTTGATTTCCTTATCTGTAAAATATGCAGGCCGACTAATGATCTTCAATGTTTCCTCTACTATTCAAATTAAATGATTCCATTATTGTAAAGGATCCTTATTAGTCATAAAGCAGGGTTTAGAAATCATCACATTATTTGCAGGATTCTCTGTATCTCTGGCCTCATCCTGTTCAACAATCTTATCAATGACTGAATTGAAGATACACAAGCTATTCTTATCAACATCAAAAATGATGTAAAACTCAGAATGAGAGTGATCACAGTGGTTGCCTAAAAATCTTTAAGTCCTGGAATAATGAGTCAAGTATAACAAGGTGAAATGTAACAGACTCATTGACAGCCTGTGCAGTTCTGAAAATTTATTTCTAGGAGCATAAGAGTGTGGTAAGAGTAATATCCACTATTAATCAATACTATGAACTAGGTGCCAATGAATGAATTCTGCTATTCTTTTATTGGATTCATGAATTCATTCAACAATAACTCAGGCACTGTATTAGTCAGTAGGGCTAGAGTGATGACTAAGACACAGACTTAGGTTACATTTTTAGAATTATAGGACCTAAAAATAAGAGAGGAGAACATCCCATTTTCATCTTTGAGTGGCCAGATCATGTTGAATATTGGGCCACAATTCAATTAATCTATAGACAAACTAGAGTTTGGTCTAAGATGAGTTACCCAAAGGGATACGAAATTCAAAGTAATCAGACTCAAATAACCTTTATTAAGTGGCTTCTCTGTGTCCTGTCCAGGGACAATATGTCCAGAGAGAAAAGAGGATGGCTTATGATAGAATCTTACCAAACATCAATACATATGGGACAAACAGAATCTGCAAAAGAGACTAAGGAGGAATAGCAAAAGAAGTAGGAGAAAAATCTGGAAGCTAAACCAAAAATATGTTTCAAAGGTGAAAAGTATGTGGTCTGGTGCCTCTCCAGTCTCCTCTTTTACCCTTCTAACTTGTTCACTCTGACCCAGCTACATGGGTCTTTGGGTCATTCCCCAAATATAAATCTTCATTCCTAATTCTGGGTCATCTTTGTTGTTCCCACTGGTTGTCATCCTCTTCCTCTAGATCCAAGAATGGTCCAGTCCCTCCTTCATTCAGATCTCAGCTCAGATGCTATCTCCTCAAAAAGGACTTCTCTGATCACCTAGCTGAAATACTAACCCTACGTCTTACCTTTATTCATTTCTCATCCCTGCATTTATCACTCATCCCCTGATATTCTATATATTTACTTGCTCCTTTATTTGTTATCTCCTCCCCAAATCCCTAAAACCTCCCCACACGCGCATGCGCGCGCATGCGCGCGCATGCGCGCGTGCACACACACACACACCCACACACACACACACACACACACACACACACACTGATTTTCCACCTGCCTCTTTCACTGGTGAATCCACACTGCACAGTACGTTGTAGGTGCTTTGCAAATATTTGATAAAAGAATGAATTAAGTAAAATCAAGATGCCAAGAAGGACTTTGGTAATCTTGACAAGAGCAATTTCAGTGAGGGAACAGCTATATAAGGGACAACAGATTAAGCAAGTTCTGAGAAAGCAGGAGGTGATGAGATCTGAAAAATTGATGGTAGAATTAGCCTGAGATAGGAGACAGAATCTTAAGAGGGGAAGAGAAAAAAATGAGTAGAACTGCAGGTAAGCTTCTAGGTATAGGGTTAAGAAGTTGAAGGATTCCTCATCTCATGCATTCTACTTTATTTTTAAAGTAATACTAAGGGTTTGTCAGCTGAGATAAAGTGGGGCCAGTAGTGGGATTATGGGTTTGCAGAGTAAACTCTGTGGAGGAAATCGGAGGAAAGGAGATTTGAAATAGCCACTGTGAGAAAAGCCAGGTTGCAAGGTAGGTTTAATAAAAGGCCAAAGGTCATGAGAGTTAAGGGTATTGAGAAGAAATAGATGGAATAAAAGCTCATAGAATTAAGTGGGGCGGGGAGAAAAGAGAAGCCAAGAGGGAATTATAGGTGGGTTCATGTAGAGCAGTCAAGAGACTGGCCTATACAGGGACAAAGAACAATAGTATGCCATTCTGTTGCTAACAACCAACTGAAGGAACAGGGAATATCTATCCTAAATAAGAAATGAGCCATTGGGGTGGGGAGATGAAAAAGGATCTGTCTTTTAAAAATAAAAAACTCACCCCCCAAAAACTCTATTTGACACTTATTATATATGGGACTAAAGCCAATCGATAGAAATTGTAAACAGATTTGACCCAATGTAAAAAAAAAAAAATGCAAGGAATCATTACAGTCATAAAAAGTCAAAAAGATAAAAAGGTGACTTTCTGGATGGGGAGGTACCCATTTGTAGAGGTGTTCAAGGACAGATTGAGATGTTATGGGAGAGCAGGATATAAGGAGAGCAGGGTGGTGTAGCAGGATGCTAAAACATGCCTCAGTGTTGCTTCAGAGGCAAGCCAGAGGTGGGTGTGGTTATCAAACAAGTGGTGTGTAGGGGCTCCTTCTGCTTCAGCCAGAGCAAATCTACATTTATTTGCATATAATTGGATTTCCACTTAATATTTTGCTTAAATAAAGTAGATTTTTTTTAAACAAAGTGCTTTTGTGTAAAGTTAAATATTAAAAACACTTGGATTAAATGATTTTTAAGGCTCCTTCTGAGCCAGAGGACCTCACTATTTTTAATGAGTTGATTTGAATATAACTATTTTTTAAATAAATTTTTAAATTTTAGAACAGTTTTAGATTTATAGAAAAGTTGTGAAAATAATATACAAAGTTCATATATACTCCATCCCTACTTTCCTCTATTATTAACATTTTATATCCATATGGTACATTTGTTACTATTATTGAGCCAATATTGATACATTATTATTAAAATAAAGTCCACACTTCATTCAGGTTCCCTTAGTTTTTACCTAGTGTGCCTTTTCATTCCAAGATTCCACTCAGGATACACATTACACTTATTTATCATGTCTCCTTAGGCTCCTCTTGACTGACAGTTTCTTAGACTTTCCTTATTTTTTATTACTTTGACAGTTTTGAGGAGTACTGGTCAGGTATCTTGTAGAATGTCCCTCAACTGAGATCTTTTTCTCACGATCAGACAGGGCTTATGGGTTTTGGGGAGAAATACCAAAGTGATAAAGAGCTATGCTCAACACATCATATCAAGAGTACATACTGTCAATCTGACTTATTAGTGTTGGCCTTGATTACCTGGCTGAGGTAATGTTTGTCAAATTTCTCTGTGAAGCTACTATTTCCCCCACTTTACTAACCATACTAACCATAGCTATTTATTTTTATTATCATATGTAATCTTCATTCGTGGTCTGGTTATTTAAAAAATATTTATTACACATTGTGATGGTTAATTTTATCTGTCACCTTGACTGGCTAAGAGGTGACCAGGTAACTGTTAAGACATTTCTGGGTGTGTTGGTTAGGGTTCTTCTGGAAGAGATTAATATTTGAATCAATAGACTGAATAAAAATCACTCTCTCTAATATGGGTTAGCATCATCCAATAGGTTGATGACCTGAAAATAACAAAAAGGCAGAGGAAGGGCAAATTTACTCTTTGCCTAAGCTGGGACACCTACTTTCCCCTGCCCTTGGACATTGGTGCTCCTGATTCTCAGGCCTTTCCAAGTAAACTGGCACTTACAATACTGGCCCCTTTCGTTCTTATGCCTTCAAACTAGGACTGAATTACACCAACTGTTTTCTTTGTTTTCCAGGTTGTATATAGCAGAGCTATCTGTAAACAAGTCCTCAGTCTTTTCTTCCTTTGTCAACTGGTCACAGGAACTCCCCATGAGGCCATATGTGCAGGCTTGGAGAGAGAAAGCAGTGTAGCAGGTGTGGGGACCATGAGCATTTGTGCCAGTTCTTCATGAAACTTACTTTTTCCTTCAGGACCTGCTGGTGCCTGATAACCTATATACCACTTCCATTTTATGATGGCTGTGTGTGCCCAACTTTATGGCTTGGTAGGTCAGATGACACCCAGTTCATGATGAGTAGCTTGGGTCACATGGTAACTTGGTGTCCCATAGTCAAGTGTTTAGTCTCTACTAAGGCCCCACAACAGGCCAAGAGCTATTTCTCAAAAGGAGGGTAGTTATCTATGGATGATAGCAGGGCCTTGCTCCAAAATCCTAAATGCCTATGCTGTGGTTCACCTGTAACTGTCTGCCAAAGGCTCCGAATGAGTTTCTAACTGCAATTGACACTTTATGTACCATTAGAGATGCTGGATCATATTGCCCAAGTGGTAGAGCAGCTTGCACAGCACCTGAACCTGTTGAAGAGTCCTCTCTTGTTCTGAGCTCCACTCAGGATATTTTGGCTTTTCAGTTCACTCAGTAAATAGGCCAGAATAATACATCCAAATTAGGAACATACTGCCTCCAATATCCAAAGAGATCCACTAGGCATTCTTCCTCTTTCTTGGTTGTAGGAGGGATTAGATACAATAATTTATCCTTCACCTTAGAAGGGATATCTCAACATACCCCATTCACAGTACCAATTTCTGTCTTAGTCTTTCCAGATTACTAAAACAAAAAAAATCCATAGAATTGGTGGCTTATAAACAACAGAAATTTATTTCTCACAGTTCTGGAGACTGGGAAATCCAAGATCAAGTTGCCAGCAGATTCAGTGTCTGTCAAAGGCCTGCTTCCTGGTTCATAAATGACCATATTCTTCCTCTCTCCTCACATGGCAGGAGGGATGAGGGAGCTCTCTGAGTCTTTCCTATAAGGGTACCAATCCCACTGATGAGAGCTTCATCTTCATGTCCTAATCACCTCCCAAAGTTCTCACCTCCTAACACCGTCACACTGGGGATTAGGTTTCAACATAAAGCATTGGGTGGGACACAAATATTCAGTCTATGACACTAGGTCAAACAGGATATTTTGATGGTATTAGCAGGCTGATGCTTGTTTTTATGCACAGAGGGCCAGAAAACAAACCTCTGAGACCTCTGGAAATGCTAGAGTATAAACCCAAGAAGTCAAGAAATGTTTAAATGTCTTACTTTGTGGAACTGTAACTGGAGGCTGGGGTGGGTGCTCTGTCCTTTGAGAAGCCCGCAAACCCATCTACCTTGGTATAAGACCCACATTCCCTAAGATGGCCAGTTTTTATCTGCCACACAGATTTCCTTCTAAATACAGTCTGTCTGTAATGATAAATACTGAGCTTCATGTACATGTGTGTAGGCCTGTGTATCAGCAAACACACAGCCTTTCGGAAATGTGTGGCAATCCACTATGAGCTATGATTTCACAAGAGGACTGTGCCAAATTAGTCCTTTTCTGAAAAATCTTCATGAGTATATTTTACGTCTAGAGCCATTACTCATGAAGCCAGATGATGCTTCTTAAAATGGCAGCATCTTGATATTCAACAGCTTCACACACCCCACCTGAGGTGATTTGTAATTCTTTTGGGAGGCTCAGAGACTACCTCTGGACACTTTGACCTTTCTCATCCAACCTGCTTTCTTGAAAGGAACACAAACACAAAACACTTCTATCAAAAGGCTCTCCAAACACTTAACAAATGGAGACAATCTTGGTCCAACAGGCACTCAACAAACACGTGGTACACTGGCTCAGTGTACACAAAATGACTAGGCATACTTCCTGTATCCCTCACACAAACAAAGACAGGAGCTGATATTACTACCTTGTACTCACAGATGAATCTGGGGCTTAAAACATCTCCTAAACATTATATAGACAATGAAAGGGGTTTATTGGTAAATACGCTCTGGCTAGCTGCTGCTACTTCCAATTCATTGCAGCCAGGAGAGACTGGGCACCTTTCTGTTGCTTAAGACAGAGTCACATTCAAAGTGAAATTCTAAGAATCTGAGGTTGGAAAAGATTGAGTGCCTTGAAAGCACAAAGAGATTTACCTTGAGACAATGATGGAAGTCACCCCTACAAATGAGTCCAAAACTTTTTAGAAATAATGGAGAAAATAAGACAGCGGGAAGGCAGATAGAGAAGAGAAATGTATATATATATATGTATGTATGTGTGTGTGTGTGTGTGTGTGTGTATTTCATAATTTAATCTTCATAATAACCAGATAAAGTTGGTATCAGGATCCCAATTAATAAATGGAAATACTTAGATATAGAGAGGTTTAGTAACCTGCTCAAGGTCAGCCAGGTCAAAAGCTAGAATTCCAACTAAGATCTGTCTAACTTAAAAGCCAATATAATTTTCTGATATTCCAGGATGTCTGCTTGACAGAGGTGGATGAAGAAGCTGAGACAGCATTTTCCAAGACCTACTTTGGCCACTCTGCAAAACATAATGGTGAAGACAGAAAGGAAACAAGAGGCAAATGTAGGAAGAGTATAATTGCACATGTATGTACACACACAGCAATATAGCTAAGGACTTATGATCTCTAAGAACCAACAAATGACCCCAGTAAAGGGTTTTTGTTTTTTTTTTTTTTCATTATTTAAAGATATACTTCAATTCAATAAACAATATCTCGGAGTGCAAGTCTTTAAATTAAATTTGAATCCGTGAGGATGGATATGCCATGGCCTCTGCCCTCAAGAAGCTTGTTACACTAAGGAGGGAATGGTGTAAACAACAACTACAATATACGGCAGAACGGGATTCACTCAGCATTGGGAGGCTGGGGAGGGCCTCCAGGTAAGCAGCACTGGATCTGGGTCCTGAAACGTAAAGATTTTCATGGACAGTAAAGGCAGGAAGAATATTCCAGGATGAAAGGAAAGAAAGAAAAACAGCATGAAAGAATGTGTGGAAGCCAAGAAGAGGGTGAAGAGGCTGTAATCATGTTAGAGAATTTAAACTGCATTTAGCAGGCAACGGAAAACTAAGAAATGTGTAAGGGGTGAGTACAGAGGCTCAGTCTGATCTGCTCAAGAACAAAAGGGATTAGTCATTAGGAGGTGAATGCAGATGAAGTTAATGAGAGCTCAAGCTACAGCAGTGAAGGAGTGACGAAAATCATAGAAATGAAATGGTCAGAATTTGGTCATAGATTGGATAAGGGGAAGAAAAAGGTAAAGATGAAGCTAACTCAGGTTTCTATCCTAGATGACTAGAAGAATAAAGATGATAAAAACTGAGCTAAGTATCACAGCAAGTGGAGAGGCTTTTGGAGAATAAAGAAAGACAATTTCAGGTCAGCTGAGTTGAATTTAATGTGTCATTAAGTCAATCATGTGACAATATCCTCTGATTGGAAACATGAGCTAGTGAAGGGACCTGCAAATTATGGCCTGGAGGCAGCATGTTTTTGCAAATAAAGTTTTATTGGGACATACTCGTAAATAAATTGATTATGCTTCTTTTGCTCCACAACAGCAGAGCTGAGTAGTTGTAATAGAGATCATAAGTCCTGAAAGTCTGAAATATTTGCTACCAAGCCCTTTAAGAAAACATTTGCTGACTCTTCATCCAGACACACCCCCCCCCCCCCGCAAAAAAGGTCAGAAATGTTCATTTGGGGACCATATAGTTGAGAACAAGAATAAGAAAAAAACATTGGAGAAATATTTTAGTCCATTCTCCATTCAACTAGTATTTGTTGATACTGAGTTAAGAGGTAGGAATAACACAATAAACAAAACAGATAAAGTCCCTGTCCTCTTGAACTTTAAAGTAGAAGTAACAGGAGGAAACAAGCTGATAACGTTTATATTTTGTGGGTAAGAAAGAAAAGAGGAGTGAATGGGGGTGAGGGAATCCTGGGCAGGAACATCGAGATAAGCCAACAGAAAACTAAGAAAGGTATGCCAGCACAGAAATAAAAGATGAAATGTATTTCAAGAAGACTGACATGACTGAGAATGTCAAATGCTGCAAAGTAAGGTGAAGTCTAGAAAGAGGCCATTGGATTTAGCATTTGGGAGTTAGAAACCTCTGAGATAATTTTTGGCACAACAATAAAAAAATAAATCAGTCTGAAGAAATGAAGAAGTCAAGAGACAGTGAAGAACTTGGAGAAATGAGTGGATGCTGATTTTTAAAGAAAATTAGAACAGAAGAAGAGAACAACAGCCAAGCTATGGCAGATTAAAGGAGTATTAAGGTTGACAGAGAGGATTTTTGTTTCTTGATTTTTTTTTAATGTCAGGAAGATGTTAGTGAGTTTTTAAAGAGGGAAGAACCACTAGAGAGCAAGAGATGGAAGACTTTAGGAGACTGACCAGCATTTATTAGACACTTAACAGGAGTCAACCATTATGCTGGGAGATAAGGATATTGTATAGATAGAGATAAGTGCTGTTTAATTCTCAAACTAGCCCTTAAAGTTTAATATTACCTACCTCTTACTGGTGAGGGAACTAGAATTTGGAAGGTTAGAAACTTGCCCACGGCCCACATTCAATAATAGCAGAGCTGGGATTTCAAGCTAATGTTATTATTTAGCTCCAGAGCCCATAAACTTTCCACCTAATCAAGATGCCACACTTTAGAAATAAGGTTTCTCCCTACCATAGGAGGAAAGAAAGAGAATGAGTGAGGAAAAAAAGAGATTCTGAAGCAGAAAACACTTTTAGATGCAAGTCCAGGTGAGCCAGGTTAATACCTGAGTGTTACCAGAAAACAGTCATACCTTACCTACAATTACACATTTGACTCCGGCCAAATGCAGATACTTCCCATTTGCCCTCCAGATCTGCACTCTCTGTCTCTCCATTTTTCTCTGAGACCTGGGAGGTTTACCCTTATGAACAGCGTAACTGGCTTCCCTGCTTTCTAGCCTCTGATTGGGTCCTGCCAAGGGAGGCAATAGCTAGAGACAGAATAAGAATGGGGACTTAGGATTTGACCCCAACTTTCTCCTTGCCATATCACAGCAGAATGACTACATCCTTGCACTAAAGGCCACAGCTCCCTTCAGGCAGCCCTCCCCTACGGCTATTTGCCAACTTCCATGGTGCTTCACTATCCTTTGCTGATTTCCCTTAACCCCACCCACACCTTTGAAAAGAGTTGCTCAAGTCCCCTATTACCCTGTCTGAGTGTGATATCTGTGTCCTGCCAAGGCCCTACAAGCCACATGATCACATATGTTCCTGAATACTTTTTCATAATGCATAATATAGTAACCCCCACATGCATCCATTTTCCCTTACACTTAAATATCACACTCATATATAGACATCTACCAACTGTAAGGTCTTCAGAATGGAAAAATTGAGGCATTTTTCATAATATAAGAGAGTACTAAGCTGAACCTTGGAATTCAGTATCAGTTTAAACTTCGTACCCAAAATAATTTAAGAATCAATAATGCTTAATCATAGACGTTAGTAATCTCAACTTCTTCTAAAAATTGCCTAAAGAAATAAATCCTGGATTTGACTGATCTTGGTTCAGAATGGAGAGAAAGTCACCAAGATCTGAAGCTACAATTAAGTTCAAGTTCAAAGCTCTTCCCAGTTCTGGTCTTAAAAGGAAGGCTAACCAATCTTTCTGTTATGATTCACACTCTACGATAAAAACTTAATTTAAAATATTAATTTGCTTTTCGAAAAGGTAATGAAAAAATGGACACCCTCAGAATTGCTGTTTTCTTGTCCTCCCTTCTCTATCCCCCAACTTCCACCCCCAACCAAAAAGAAATTGTGTTTTTTTTCTCTAATTGTTGACATTCACTTATTCTGGGAAGGTGAATCCACTTAAGTTTTATTTTAATGTGTACTTTTTTCTCAGGCTCTGAGCTAGCACTGTTAAACACTGGTCAGAAGAGGCCACCTTTGCACCAGAGACTGTATCTTCCACTATGTGAGTAAGCACAGCAGTAGGTGCTGACACTAACACCTACCTCATTCAAAGCCTTTAGTCCTAGCTTGTGATTTTAAGCCAGTTACCACCTCACTCTTCCTATGTGGGCCCCTGCCTACTTCATTTATAAGATAACAGGTTTATAATACGTCAGTAGTTTACAATATTTTCAAGTATGGGCATTGCTTTTATTTTTTTTCCCCCTCTTTAATCCACTCCCCATCTCCACCCCCGACCTACTGATGCTGCCATCTACCCCCCCAAGAAATGGATCTCTGAAGGTGGGTGTCTCCCCCCACATGCTAGCTGTGTGCACCCAGGCTAGTGTCCCTGGCCTCCTCTACACTGGCCTGGCACACCCGGGGGCCCCTACGTACTCGGAGTGCAAACCCAGGACCCTCTGCATGTAAAGCAGACATGCTAACCACTACACTATGGAGCCACCCCAGCATTGCTTTTTATATTTAGAAAAATAACATAGTGACTTTATGTATCTGGTCCACTAGCAGTGCTCAGTGCATGTGTGGCTTCTTGGAGTCTTTGCAGTAACTGCACAGTCCCTTGGAAATCTTTAATACATGTTAATACATATTAGCCACATGTTAGAACCTCTAGACTCCAAAATAACTTCTAGTTCCAGCATGGCTCTTTTGTTTTAAATGTGAATGCCTGAAACCTGGCATTAATGTAAGACCCAGCATATAAGAATACAGTATTTTCCCACCCTGGGGTTGGCCAAGAACACTACAAGGAATGGTCTGAAATCTCAGGGGTATAAGTCCCTATTTAGAGTCAGACCTAATCTACTCAAGCATCAGGGGTCAAGTTTTCCTCACTTTGGACCTCTGATCTAACAAAGCTTAGATTTGAATTCCTGAGGTAGTCAGAGATTTTAGAGAGAGGCACTGGAGATAGTATTTAAGCAAGAGTTACCTAATATTAAGGAGGAGGCCCCATCACTGGCTGAAGTTCACACACCTGTCTAGATTTGCCTTAGATCTCTGGGAGGTCAGTGGCTACAGAGGATCTACCCAAATATTTCCCACTCTCAATATCGCATTTTGAAACAAACAACAACGACAACAACAAAACCCCAAAACATCCCTGTTGTATGGGATTAGGTTCTTAGGGTATGATTGACCCAGGTGTGATCTACACAGGTGTCATCCCCCAATCTCAAAATCTTTCTTAGAATTTTGGAAAGTTTTGCTCAACATCAAGAAAGGCACCTAGATTAGTTGGTTTAAGCATCAGATTAAATACAGTGCCATGGAGGCCTTTCAGAAGGCCTTTCCATTTCTGTCCAATCACATGAACACAAAGGTGGTGATTTAGGATTCCATTCTTCTAACCAGACCTTGCCTCATGACACAATGGGGTATACCTGGAGTGCTACTAAGAACCTACCCTTTTCCTGTGAAAAACACCAGATTTGAGTTTTTTCTGAAACTGTCAGACAGCCACCCAGCAGGAGGCAACTCTTAGAGCTACAACTCTCAGGGCCATTGTCAACACAATCCATTTGGTTCTGAGTTAAAAAGCTCTGGGGCTTCTGGAGTATCATACAAAAACAGATCCAAGAGCTGTCCACGGGTAGGTTGCGGGGAGAGTTGAAAAAGGAGTGAAGGAGACATTCTCAGAGCCCCACAGAAATGAGCAAAAGTCACCCTGTTCAAAAGTCCCCTACCTCTGGCCAAGAGTTTCCATGGAAACCTCATAAGTTCTATCTATAGCAAGAGGAAAAATTAAAAAGAAGTATTCTGAGATATGTATGAATTAGCTCCAAAGAAAGAAGGCAGAGAAGGAAGGAACGGAGGCTCATCTGAAAAGAAACAGCTGAACATTATCCTGATATATAAAAAGGCCCTGTGAAAACCAAACTGCTTTCAGTCACAGAATGAGAGAGGTGGGGTAGGCAGGTAGGTATGAGGCACTAGGAAGGGGCTTTAGGTGGAGATGCACTCGCATGTGTAAGCAACTACAAAGATATCAGGTCAAAAATTCTTTCCAGAGAAGGAAGAACAGTACAGTAGGAAGAGAGCACAGCTGGTAGTGTTCAAATGGGGACACCAGCAGCTTCCTATACTTTTTAATTACTTCAGGTCAACTGCAGAGTTAACCAGTCACCCACATTTCTGCATTTGAACACTTCGAAAATCAAGCCCTACAGTCATAACAAAATCTCTGCAGATGTATAGTGCATCTTTGTTTTATAAAACTGCAACACTCTGGATCACCTGTAAGAAAAGATTCTGCTAAACTTTTTTTTCTCCTAATCATGATGTCAGATGAAGTTTGAGTGAGAAAGCAGTATGAGTCTTAAATGTCATGCAATTTGCTTTTTAAAAACAGGCCACGAGGATCAAAGAACTAAATATAAGAGCTAAAACTATAAAACTCTCAGAAGAAAACATAGGCACAATATTTGTAACCTTGGATTAGGCAATGGTTTCTTAGATATGATACTAAAAGCACAAGCAATAAAAAACAAATAAATTGGACATCATCAAAATTAAAAACTTTTATGCTTCAAAAGACACCATCAAGAAAGTGAAAAGATAACTTGAAGAACTAAAAACAATTTTATAAATCATATATCTGATAAGGGACTTGCATCTAGAATATCATTAAGTCCTCACTTAACATCATCATTATAATCTGTGACTAGGAGAGACAATGTAACAAAACCAATTTTACCTTAGGTTAATTGATATAAACAAGAGTTAAGTTCCTACAGTATCTCATCAGCATTATAACAAAACAACATTGAATAAAACAATATTATTTGAGGACCTGCCAGTTATAGAGAACTATTATAACTCAATAATAAAAATATAAAACAACAATTTTTAAACATGCAAAGGATCTGAATAGACATTTCTCCAAAGAAATACAGATTAGCCTATAAGTAAATTAAAAAATACTCAACATCATTAGCCATCAGGGAAATAGAAATCAAAATTACAATGAGATACCACTTCATATCCACTAGGATGGTTATAATAAAAAAGACAGATGACAAGTATTGGTAAGGATGTGGTGAAACTGGAATGCTTATCTATTGCTGATGGGAATATAAAATGGTGCAGTCACTTTGGAAAATAATCTAGGAATTCCTTAAGAGGTTTTACACAGTTAACATATGATTTAGCAATTTGACTCCCAGGTGTATGCCCAAGAGAACTGCAGAAACTTTTATTCATAGCCACATCATTCTTAACAGCCCAAAAGTGGAAACAATTCAAATGTTCACCAACTGATGATTAGATAAATTAATGGGGTATAACCATACAACATGCCACAACATAGATGAACCTTGAAAACATTATGTGAAGTCAAAGAAGCCAGCCACAAAAAACTACATATTATATGATTCGATTTCTAAGAAACACTCAAAATAAGCAAATCCATAGAGACAGAAAGAAAATTAGTAGTTGCCTGGGGATAGGGAGATTGGGGAGGAGTTAGGGAATGACTTAATGGATACAGAACTTCTTTTGGGGGTAATGAAATGTTCTAAAATTGATTGTAATGATGGTTGCACAAGTCAGCGAATATATTAAAAACCATTGGATTTGACACTTTAAATTGGTTAATTGTATGGTCTGTGAATTAGAGCTCAGTAAAGGTGTTATTAAGAAAAATAGAGCATGAAAAACTGTAACATACTGATCCTGTCTTTATTTAAAGTTTTGATATTTTGTTCATCATGGATTATTTTGTATTATTAGTATTTCAAAAATACATTATATTAATATTTATTTTGATTACTGAGTTTTCTGTCACCTACTTAAATTTTGTGCCTGAGATTAGTGCTTCACTTGCATCTCCCTCATGCCAGCCATGAAGTGAGTGTGTTAACAAAGACATAATTTAAAGAGCCTTCCCTGGTCCTCAGAATGATCATTTGGAGGCTTCCTCCCAGATTCTTCAGTTTTCTGTTCCTCTCTCCCAAACCTGAGTTGTCAGTTGCATGCTCCACCATTAACTCATCTGATGTAGTTTTGCTGCTCTTTCATACACACTTTCTCCCACTGGTTTCATGTGAATGTGTGTGTGTGTGTGTGTGTGTGTGTGTGTGTGTGTAATTAAAATGAAAAGAAAAGAAAGCAGAGTCTACAAATTATAGACCAGTGAGAATGAAATGGATCTCTAAAAGAATTCCAAAACTATATTATTTCACAAGATGGTTCTAGGAACATTCAGAAAGCAAAGTGATTAACAATAGCAGCCACTAAAGTTTCACTAAAACCAAGGAATGTCAAATGAACCTCATTGCCTTTTTAGATACAGTCATTAAACTGCAATAATAGATTAGGGAATTGTAAAACACAGTGAATATCTAGATTTTAGTAATGCATCCAGCAGTATCTTTATATCATCATTAACAAGATATAGAAATATAGGCAAAATGATTATATATTAAAAAGAGTTGTAGCTATTTTATTGATGGTACACAAATCCAGTTTACGACTTTAAGCTCAATATATGTCAACAGAGCAAAGCAGCTGCAAAAATAAATAAATAAATAAAAATCTAAATTGATCTTGGGCTACATCCAAGTCTAAATATCTAGAAAGAGGCCTGCTCTAGTCTCCAACTGATTTCCCAGAAGTACTGTCCTCCATTCTGGGGTTTTCATTTTTGAGGGGACATTAACCAAATGAAATGCTTACAGTGGAGCACAAAGTGGCTAAAGCAGAGAATCAAAAGATTACAAAACATTTTTTGTGAAAAAGTTGAGGTCAGGAGTTTAGTGTACATTGGTGAAGCCATAAGGGAAACATGATGGCTACTTTTAATTATTTGAAGAATTAAAAAAAAAAAAAAAAAGGGAAGAAAGAAAGAAAAAGAAAAACCGAATCATGTTAATTTAACTTAGGGTAGAGTTAAAGCCCAATGATAGAAGTTATTTTTTTAAAAGTCAGCTCAACAAAAAGAAGTGCCCCTCCTACAGCCTGAACTGTCCCACAGTCAAATGGCCTGCCTTGTGAGGTAGACAGCTACCTTCATCGAAAGCATACAAGTTAGAAAACTTACTGGGATGTTGTAGATGGAATTTAAATAATCAGATGAGTTTGGAGTTCAAGTCTTATTAGATCCCTTCCTAATCAGAAATACTATGAATCTGTGTTTTTTCACTTTCTTCTAGCTTTTCATATACTTTCTGCTGCAGTATTTGGAAAATGTTAAGCAATAATCCATTATTCTTACCTTTTTCCATCCCTCTAACAGCTCTCCAGCCCCCCTTCCTCTCTCATTTTTTCCTTTTTAGGCTGACACAGTTCAATGCTTCATGCTCTTCCTACAACCCGCATCGAAACTGGGTTATGTGAGAAATAAAAAGAATAATAGAAAAAGAAAAGTATAATAGAAAAGAAGACCGAATTCAGGTGGCATATTGTATTTGTTATGCTCTGATGTTGGATCCCTATTGCTTGCTTGCTCTGAAACACATGCAGATGTTCACTGAACTGGCTGATGAATTAGCCTCAGAAATGTCTACATATGCTCTTATCTTTCCACAATACTCAATGCTTATAACATATTCAGTGTCTGTTTTCCATTTCTACTGGTAAGTTTCAAAGGCAGACCATGACACCTTGGTCTCTGCTCTATTCCCAGGGAGGCATTCAATAGATAGTAATTAAATGAATAAAGGATTTCTCTTATCAGTCCCCCATATATTCCAGACTGATTAAGATTATGCTGATGAAAATCCTGCTTTCGACTAAGCGTTAGACAATGCACAGAACTTGAGAGCTTAATAGGGATGTCAGACAACACCTAGCATAACCCCTCCATTTGATAGATGAATAAACTGAGAACCAGAGTCATGTAATAGTGAGCTATAAAGTAGCAGAGCTGGGAATTGAAACCAGTTCTCCTGGTTTCTGGGAGACACAATGTTATAGGAGTGGAAAATGCACAGGTTTTAGAATCAGATGAAACTCGGTTCCAGTGCTAAGTCTTCTTCTAATTCCATGATCTTGGGCAAATTAATTAGTGTCTTGAAGCTTCAGAGTCTTCAGAAGTAAATGGGAAAGATAATACTTTCAACTACATCACTGGCACAGAGGACATGCTCAATAAGTGATAGCTTTGATAACTATTATCAAGTCTACTGCTCCATCCACTAGAACACACAGGCCTTTGGCTTTGTGCCTGTAGGAAAAGAAATACATACACACTGAGAAAAAAAAGGGGTGGGAACAAACAAATACCGAATGCCTGTGATATGTTAAGCATTTTTTTCATACTCAGTCTAAAACACACAGGAGCCACATACAAAGTGGCAGAACAACGGCCATTCACACAGGTGCCCTCTTTCAGCTGGGAACATGTGGCTGTGAAAGGCAGTCTATTTTAATCGAGTTCAATATCTCTTGTGAGTCTTTTCTTTGGATATATTAACTTTCTCCTCGAGTTCCTACTTTAGCACCTTCCATATACAGAATAACAGAGAGCCACTGGAACTTATTTATTTATTTATTTTTGGTAACTTCTAAGTGTACATTATCTTCCAGTTATTCTGGATGGTACTTGAGAGCAGAGGACAGGGAACATGTCTAGTTCAGAGATCTGTCACTGTGGGAGCTTAATTAAAGCAAGAAACAGATTAAAAGGGTATAATGATCATATACCCCTTGCCTCATTATCTGCTGCTTTTGATGTTCTCGTTGATGCATAGTCTTCACACAAACAAAATGTACGACCTCATTCCCATTGTTACTATAAATTGTTTTCAGTTGTCTCTATTTAAATAAAGATGAGGAAAATAAACAAAACATAAACAGACTCATGTATACAGAAAACAAATTGTCAGATGACAGGGGGATTGGGAGGCTGGGTGAAAAAGGTAAAGGGATTAAGAAGTACATATTGGCATTCAAAAAGGTAGAAGAGAAGTCAATTACATGGCCAAAAGCTAGATTTGTTAATTTTCAACAACAAACCTGGGGATGAACCAGATGTCTACTGGAGCAGTAAGAAAGTCCTTGTGGTAACCCAGGCCACAACCTATACTAATGGCACCCAAGCCCCAGTGCCTTTCCTCCTCCGGCTTTGTTTCTTCTAACAGCTAGGAGACATGTTCATTGCTTTGCTTTGAGTAGGGTACTTTGCCACCTCTATTGCCTGGCACAGGATGTTATTTATTAGAAAGTAGTCCAATCTTCAAGCTTTTGATATAGATAAGTTTCTGTGGCACAACTGTTGGTTGGCTAACTCAAGACTCAACTTCGAGTGCCCTTTTTTTTACGGAAGCCAGAAAGAATAAATATAAATATTTTGTTCTAGCCTCCTCTGCAGTGAGTGGTGGTTCTTTCCAGGTCTGGCCAATGAAATATGAGGGAAAGTGTACTGGGAACCTTCCAAGAAAGTCTGTGCTTCCTTGAAAAGGGACAGACAACGCTGACCACCACATTCTCCTTCTTTCCACCATAAACATGAACATGGTACCTGAGCAGTTACAGCCTTTTCGTGACCACAGAGTAATAGCATGAGGATCAAAAGCAAGAATGGTGAGGATGGTGTAGTGGAAATGAGCCTGAGTCCTTAAATGCATCGTCAAGTATCTAAACCAATGCCAGAAACTACCTTTCTCTGGACTACTTATTGAATGAAAAATATCATGTATTTGTTTAAGCTGTTATTAGTTGAGTTTTCAGTAAATTTAAGCCAAAGACATTCTAACTGAATCATTCTTTTGAAGCAATCACTTGCAACCAGACTAGATCTGCACATAAATATGATTATGATATTACCCTGCTTAAATTCCTCCATAATTCTTCACTGTCTTTAGAAAAAAAAAGTCTAAGAATCTTAGCATGGTATATAAGGTCTCTGATAACCTCACCTAGTGCATCTACCCAGGCATATCACATCTCCTCCTACTTTATATCTAGTAATTCCAAATAGCTAAATATTTTCTATAAAAAACACACTTTTTTTGGCCCCTGTGACTTTGCTTATGCATTCTCTGCCTAGGATGCTCTTCCAAACTTTCTTTGCCTGCTCTCATTTATCCTTCAAAATATAAATGCTAAGCATCTGCTCATCCAGAAAACTTCTCCATACTGCCAGGTAGGGTTGAATGCTCCCGATCCCTCTATATTAGTATAGCACCTGGACATATTTCTACCTCTGCCCTAATCGTAATAGAGATAAAGTATCTGTTTGCAAATCTGATTTCTTCACTAAACAGTGAATTTCTCTGATAGCTGGGCCTATAACTTTACTCTTCTTTGAAATCCTAACATGTAAGTGTCTCTGGTGCAAAGTAATCACTCAGTAGGTAATTGTTAAAATACATTGTGTTTCAGATGTGTGTATATACATTCTTCCTGGATGGAAGAATCTTCAAGTCAAATATCCATTCATTCATTTTACAAAAGGAAAATCTTCAATAATCCGAAAATGCTAAGTCACGAAGATAGAAAATTAGAAGAAGAAAAAAAACACCCAATCGAATAAATAGAAATTTCTTTAAAATGTTGTAAATACAATCAACAGAAAACTCATCTGCTTGAGGAAGAAGACAGCTGCAATAATAAATTGACAATCATTGCCATACAGTCATTATTCAGTAGCAGATAGATTTAAGGATAATATGAACAGAAAACTGAGTTTGGAGGCAGGTAATATGGGAAGGAGGTAATAACTGCACCAACAAAACCATCTAGTTTTTAAACATTTACTCATCTAGCTATCAGAATATAAAGCTATAAAATCTCAGTGTACAGATAGAATTCCCTTTGTTACAGCTTTTATTTCCAATTTCTTTAATTTCTCCTCTGTCTATGTCCTACATCTTCAAATATATACTAGTTTCACCCATTTTGAGAAAAAAAATCTTTGATCCATTCTGTGCCCCAATTATCATCTTCATTTTCTTTTCCTTTGGCCACTGAGCTTCTAAAATGAATAGTGTATACTACTGTGACCATCATCTCTCCTTTTACTTATTAATCCCATGAAATAGGGCTACTGCCCACACTGCACTACTGAATTGTGTTCTTCCAGATCACTGATAGATCCATCATCAAAATCAATCAACAAATTTCTCTTGGTCTGTAATGTCTTTATTTTCTCTTTGTTATATCGAACACCTATGACCTATTCTCTCTATACTTTCTTCAAACCCTTTCTGAGCTTTGGTGACTTGACAGTAGTTTAATTCCCCAATCCTACCTTCTCTGGCATTCGGAGGAATACCAACTGCACAATGAGAAGTCCAGAAAAATTTAGGGAAGGGGAACATGACAGAGGCAACCAGCTTGGAAATTTGTCAGAGAAGATTTCAAAATCCATCTATAGCTTCCAGACTACTGATTGCAAACTTTAGCTCTACAAACTGAAGTCCCAACTCCTAAAATTAGTATCAATGAGGCTCGAATCTACATTTTCAATCTTATCTCTCATTCTTCCCTAACAAAACACCATATAGTAGGCATTCAGTAAATATACGTTGACCAAACAGATGAGTACAGAAACACTTCATTCCTGGATAACTCATCATCCACCCCAGTCCCACTGCTCAACAGTATAACATTCCTTGTACTTGCTCATCCCTAGAGTTTGTTCACATCACCTTCTTAGTGTGAGATGCTTTCCTATTTATTTTCCACCTATGTAATCTTGCTCACTGGTCAAGGCCCTGTATGAATCTCGTCTTCTCTAAGACCTCTTCCTTATTAATATAATATTTATTATGTTTCACATATTGGGCATTTAGTGTGTTTTTAATTATTTTTGAAATGATTTCTTGCCCAACAACATTTGAAGCCATGTGGGGATGGAAGGTATCTTATGCCTCTTTGTACTCCCAGACCCATAAACATAACATAGTACCTTATAATAGAGGAGATGCCTGGTAAATAGTTTCTGACGGCTTTGTTTCATATAACACATTCATGTTGGAAGTTCAGGCTCTGAAATCAGACTTATATTTGAATCCCAGCTCTGAACACTAGTAAAATAACTTTGAGGATGTCATTAAGTCTCCGAAGTCTTGGCTTCCTCATCTATAAACAGGGAAATTCATAGTACTGACTCACAGCAATGCTGTAAGCTAAGTGAGATCATGAATATACTGTGCTTAGTAAAGTGTTTGGCACTTAGTAAAAGTTGCGATAAAAGTTGATGACGATGATAAAAATGATGAAAATGATGATTCTTTAGATATAAATTCAACTAGGATCAATGTCAAGGTCAAATGAACATCTTTTATTGAAACTCTGTGACTACTCTGAGGAAAGCTCATTTACAGAAGAGTACTTTCTTGTTCTATGCAACATTGGGTAAGACAAATACCATCATGCCCCACCTATACTCTGATAACTGAGCAACAGAGTTTTAAATTGTTTTATTATAGTTCATTCCTAGGATTGCTTCTCCTACATCTGTCACCTCAGCACAGAGTGAGAGCCCATTAACACTACACTGGGTGATCTGAAAAAAAAAAAAGCAGAGGGTCACTGTCTGTTGCTTTGCAGTAATTTAACCAAATGGTAGACAAGTGCACCAGGAAGCTGTTATCAAAGTAAAATTTGAAGGTTGTAATGCCTGTAGGGTCAGTGATCTGAAGGATGCCAAGACTGTTTTTTAACTTGTACTTCCTGCATTAGATGTGAGCTAGGCTGCTTTCCAGTGTTTGTTCCAAAGATAGTAAATCTGTGGTTAGAAACTTCTGGACCTTAATGATATCCATGTTTGAGAGATGACGTCTTGAAACACTGGACTGTGGGTTTCAGTTAAATGTTCAACAGAGACAGTGGTTTATTATAAGAGGAAGGGGGCTATAAGTAGTAATACTTTACTATTTTCTGTCTCAGAGACTTAACAGCAAAATGGTCTAACTTGGAAAGCTAGATTCAGTTTCACTGGGGCAGGGGAGAATTGGACAGACAAAACATAAAATCATCGAGTGAGTAATTTAAGAACAGATGGAAATAATAACATATGTAACACAGGGACAATCCAGACAACAAACACACAATTTATAACATTTTAGAAGCAGTTAACAGCATCTGAACAGACCAGTCAAAGGCTAGACATGGTTCAAAAACTGAAACACCTACTACATCTCACATTTCTCTTCATGGCTAGCATGCCTAAGTACATACTCAGTAAAACTATTAACATGGATGACTACATGGCTGTTAACTGATATTTTGTCCAATTGAAATTCTCCATTGGGGAAGCAAAATCAGAGAGTAAAATAATCAGCAAATAGGAAAAAATTTTCCAAAATGACCATGAGTTCTGTACAGCTAAACTCTTAGGGACCTCAAGCTCTAACAAAAAGAGCCTGCATGATTTCTTTGAGGGTTTCACAATATAATTTATTAATAACTAATGTGCCAGGGAGACAGATGGAAGACTAGGACACTTTCTGAGGAGACTTTCATCATTTTCTTATGAGTAATTTACTTAATCTCCATATATTTTCTTGTCTATAGTGAAATGACCTTCTCCCGCTTATGTATGTAAGAGAGAAAACTTGGAGATTTCCTTCTTTCAAAGCATATTTTACCCTTTTCTGGTATGTCTTTCCTGTGGGGTGACAAAAATTCCAGAGGTAAGTACATTTGCTTAGTACTGGCTTCTGCAGACCTAAGCATCTAATTCATCAAACTGACCAACAAGGCAGTGACTTGGAAGAATTTCCACTTTTAAAAGGAGAAGCCCTGCCTCAGATTGCCCCCATTTGGGCAGGTCATACAGTCTATGCCATACCCAAGCAGGCCAGAAGCCAGGTAATCAATGACTGGCAATCAGGAAGATCCATGCACACTATTTAAAATTTATCCATACCCATAAACCTTCCCATTCTAAGACCCAGTAAGCTCTACTGCTGCTACACATGTTTCTAGCCTCTCTGCTCTGTCAGAGACCAATGTCATAGAAGGATCAGCTCTCAATTATCAACACAAATCTCTACCTGTTAACAGAGGGTGACATGTTATAAATAACCAGAAGATTCATTTTTATTTGCTGTGAGCATGCATATGATTTTTAAATATGTGGTGGTAAAACAAAATGTACCTGCTCAAATTACTCTCCCTTAAGCACACATCCATAGACAATGAGAAGAGGAGGAGAGTTTCAGTGGGTACAGCATGAGAAATGTATACAACAATCTGCATGTAGGGCAAACTGAAGACCAGAAAACTTAACATATTGCCCCACAAGTTGTCACCTAAATGGGAACATCATTCTACTCCACCGCAAAATATCCTTCTCCAGTAAATGGAGATTTAGTTGCTAGCACTAAATTCTGTATCAGAAGATGGGGTTGCTAGTCCCAGATCTGCCACCAACCAGATTTATGAACTTGGATGATTGACTTCTTTTCTTTGGGCCTCATTTCCTTCATCTGTAAAAGGTTAAATCAGATGATTCTAAGTAGCCAGGATCCTATGCAGACAGGAATTTATAAAAATGAAGCCAGGGAAGGCAACTGAGATCCTAATTTTTAATATTTAATATCTAGAATTCATCATAAAACTAAGTAATGACTAAACCATTAGAAGGACACTCTAACATATTGTTTCTTGGTTAATTGTGTTTGACATCTACATTGAAGCCCTACATTTAGCCTCCTACTGTAATAGCCATGTAAGAAACCAGACCTACCTGTAAGGAAGGATAACAGGCTGACATAGAAAGAACGTTTTAAAACCTTGCTTCAGTGCTCTGTAATTGAGGTGAACAAATAAACAGGCAGATAAAACATAGCCAAGACATTTTGTTTTATGATTTCTAAAGCTCTCTTTGAATGACACCAATTGTTTACACATATCTAAAGACTCGTGTTCTCTTGGTATTGTATGTAGAACACAGACACGCAGTTGCACCAAACTATAGATGTTGCAATGATTCATCAAAAAGCCTAGAAACAGGGGAAGCCTGATATTGGGACAGGCATGTGTGTGAAGGGGAACAGATAGTCGGGACAAACCATAGGGCACTCTAATAGAACAAGTCATAAAGGGCCAGATAGGCAGGGCTCATCACCTGCTGGTGCTATTCCCTAACCGACAGATCTTCTGTCTGCCTCAGCAGGCCCATCATTTGCTTGGCTTCTAGTGACAACACTGTGAGAAAGTAAGTGGCTCAATGGTGAATCGAC
Source organism: Eidolon dupreanum (assembly GCA_028627145.1). NCBI lineage: Eukaryota > Metazoa > Chordata > Mammalia > Chiroptera > Pteropodidae > Eidolon > Eidolon dupreanum. The sequence goes on from CM053510.1 coordinate 73,115,406, forward strand.
CCCATAGAATATACTTGATTGGATGAAAATGGAAACCATTGTTATTTGGCAGGAGTAGAAATGTGGGAAATAGCCTAGGAAATTTACTTCAAGAACCTAAAATTTCATGAAGTGAGGGAGAAACTGTTCTCTGAAAGAGACAAATTTATTTTAAGTCATTGACGATATGAAATAAAATAAAATAAAATTTAAAAATAATTCTGTAGCTTAGACTTTTGAAAGTCCCAGGTGGAAAAAGTTTGTAACCATTTGTTTTATAAACTCTTCAAATACCTGTTAATTGGGCTCTGCACCTGTGCATAATCATAGAGCCTAGTGGCAGATAGACTATGAGATGTCATCTAGTATAGCATTCAGTTTCCAGAGAGGCCCACACCTAACTAATCCCAGAAGGATAGGACTAGCTAATGTTGAATTTCACAACCTTTCTTGGTCATCCATTTAATAATAAAGAGCTTCATCTTTGATAACAGAAATAAGACAATGTTAATTTAAAGTAAATGCCACTGGCACACATACTGCTGAAACAACCTTTTATCTAGGTGTAAACCCTAGAATCTCAAAGTATCTCTGAGATCTGCCAGCATAGCAACCTCTAATCCTCTAAAATTCTCATTTATTCCTCCCTTAAATCTCTTCTTCTATTTTATCTCTCAGTTTATCAATCATCATCTGGCTTTACTGTCTTCTAGGTCACTTTCCTCAACAATTGTCTCACCAGCAATCTCAATGCCTTGTGGTTTTGCCAAAACTTCTGCTCCAATCAGCTGCTCTCTGCCCTCATGGGCCATTGTGAACACTGAGTGCAACAGAGTATGCTGTCCAACATCAACAGTTATAAGCAAATCTTTTCACTTGCCCACAGTCAATAATTTTGATTCTTTAAAACTTTTTCTTTCTTCTTGAACTCCCTACCCCACTTCCTACTTTACTCTCAAAAGATGACTTCACCTTTTCTTCACGGAGGAAATAGAAATTACTGATTAAAGTTACCTCTTGATGTTACCTCTACAAGTGCCTTCCAATGGTTCTTCATATCTACATTCAGAATATAAAACTCATCTTTTTCTACTTCCCTACCTTCCTCCAAGAAATGAGCATTCTTTCTCTCCATTTATAAGGTTTTAATGAGAATGAAATAAATCAATAAATGTAAAATACCTAGCACCAAGATTGGCAGGCCATAAATATTGATTCCCATTTATTCTTTCATCTACAAATTTAATTATATATTGTATATATTATGTGATATATATATTATAATATAATAAATACATACACATACATAACATGTATAGTTACCTCGTGAGTTCTTAAAGATCCTAATCTTAGCCATCTTTTCTTTTTCCTGTATCTTTTTTTTAAATTTATTTTTATTATAGTGACATTGGTTAATGAAATCCAGTAAGTTTCAGGTATACGGTTCAAACTTTCCTGTATCTTTAATCTCTCCCTTTCTCTCTAGCTTTCCCCCCTTTATTGACAAATATATTCAAGGGCTGCCTCCTGTTTGAAAATCTGTTTTTCATTCTTACCTTCTCTTCTAAGTTGTCACATTCTCCTTTCCTTAAAGTACTGAAGTAGTTTCCCCAAACTCTCTGTTCCTCCAACTTCTCTGGGCAATGTTACTATCTTGCTCCTCAGCCACCTTTCTTCAAAACTTCATTGAAACTGTTTTTACAAAGTTTAATAATAACCCCCCCACATCTGTACTCCACTGGCCTCTTTTAAATATTTATCTTGCTCAGATTTTGATCTCATTATCTTCTCTTTCTACTCTGCTTTTTATCTGGTACTTCATATCTCAATTTATGGCTATTGACCTAATTCAGATAACTTCAAGCTAGAACATTAATGCAATCTCTGGCTCCTCCACTTCCTTCCCTCAGCCTCTACCATCCACCTGCTACCAAACTTTGATGACTCTTCTTTACATTAATTGTCACATCTAGATAGTTTTTTCCAACCTTTATTACCAGAGTTCAGAGTTCATCAAATCTCATCTGGACTATTCAGCAGCCCCATTTGGCATTTGGCCTCTGGACTCTCCCTGTTTCTGTTCATCCTCCACAATGCTGCCAAAGTTATTATTTTTTTTTAATCTGCTCTTTTCACCCTCCTCCTGAAAAATGTCCAGGGCTCCCAGTTGCCTCTGTTAAATACAATCTGTATATACAAGCTTGACAATCTGACTCCAGCTTTCTGTTTCAGCCTCATCACCTCTCCTATAGCACACCTGTGATCTACTGCATTACTCTTGACAGACACAGCCAGCACCTCACAACTCCATGTTTTTACACATGTTGTCCAACTGAAATATGATTTCACTTTTCTCTATCTGGAACATGCCTAATCACTTTTTAAAACCCAGCTCAATACAACCTTTTTTGGAAAAAAGCTTCTTAGATTTACCTGGGCTGTTCTGCTCACTGCTCTGAGTTTGGTGTTGCTATGCTATCTTATTCTTACCTTTTTATAACCATTAACAAGTTGTCTGACTCTTCTACTTTGTATATCTTCCTCACTAGACCATGAATCTTTGAAGAAAAAATCATCTTATTCAATGATGTATCCCCAATAACCAAATGGTTTCTTGTTTAACAAATATTCGTTGCAAGAATATAAAAAGAGGATGTAGAAAAAACATGACAGAAATAAACAAGAACAGAACAGAATAAAATTACAACTTGTCTGCAACTGGTAGATATAAGATACTCTAGTAGAAAAGAGTAGGAGATAAGCACACTTCACCAGTGCTCTGAAAAACCTAGATTCCAACCCATCAACTCAATTCTTTCCACTGTCTATACAGGAATAAAATCTATAAAATGTGCAAGTGTCTGTATTCTTCTCTCTCCTATTCCAGGCTTATTTGTAGCACTTTTTATCCTCTCCCAAGATCAGTTGTCCAAACTTGATCACAGTATCATTATTTCCATGTAGGTATAAGATAGCCCAAAGGCTCAATGTCTAAATTAAATTTGCTGTTGCTAACAGATACCAGGCCTCAGAAGAGTCAAACCTAGCACTAACATTAAACTCAGGTTCATGAGGTATCCAGACTTGTTAAGAATAATCAAACTTTGGAAGAAAAAAGAGAAATAAGTGAAATTAGTCTTTCAATTCAAATTTAGAAATCCTTTTCCCTCATTTGCAGTTAGGAAAATGCTCTAGGAATATAGACCTGCTGTCCCTGCTAACTTGTTCCTGCTTCTTGACAAGTCAAAATATATCATTCAGCTTGGGTTAGCCTTACTGCTAAATAAACCACCAGCGCAGCTTTTTTCACCTGGGTTTGTACTTTCTTAGACAAATAGCAGGAAGCTCATACATGCAAAAGGCCAGCCAGAACCAGTAATTAGCACTCTCTATTGACTGCGGCCAGCTGAGTTCAAATGGAGGGACTGGCCCAGCCAAGATGTAGAAAGACCTCAAAAGGCTCATTTATAGGCTTGAATCTTAATGGGCTTTCCTCAGCTCTCTTTTGGAATGGTCGCTTCCCTCAAATTCTGCTATAATTACTTTGCCTCATAGAAATTTATGTAGTTACTGGTTCAGCTGAAACAGGCTATGGGGCAAGAATCTTCCTTCAGGATAATCTACAAAAACAAAGGGATATCATAGTTATAAGAAGTAGGTATAATACCAACTTTCATTCAGCATTTTCTTTGACTTAAGTGTCAAGAAAATTTGACAGAGATTAAAATACTAAAATCTAAAAGAAAGGCAGTAGGTCCCAACGAAAGTAGTATGTTCTACCTCTCTTCTAAATTCCTTTAATTGGGTTTCCATGTTTTATGCTTCCCATGTTTTAAAGAATCACTTTGTCAACTAGAAGAAGGTGCTTATAAAGTCCTAACTGCAGAGATAGAGAACTAATGAAAGATGATGGGAAAGGCTATGAGAGAAAAAAAAAAAAGGCACTGAAAATTTAGAGTGGAATCCACAAGAGAAAGAGTAATATCATAGTATTTAGGACTAGAATGTTGGTTTAAGTCCTGGCTCTACCACTTATTGCCTGTGTGATCTTGGGTATCATGTCTCTATGGCCCAGTTTCTGCAACTATAAAATGTGGATAATGGTAATTTATTTTGCATAAGGTTCTCACGATGATTAAATAAAATAACAAAAGAGCTCTATCGGCAATAACATAATATGAATTGTATTTTAATAAAAATAACAATAATAATGAAGAGTTAAACATGCTTTTGTTCACTGCCCATACTCATGAGAAAGCTAATGTCATCCTCAACAGGAAAGGGGAAACTTTCAGATAAAAACTTTGTATAAGCTCTCTACTTCCAAACGAGTTGAGGAACTCATTCTGGAGATTCATTTAAATAAAGACTTGAGCACAAACAGGCTCATGGTTTAAATATAGAAGTCTGCTAAAAATATGTGACAAAATAGTGATGGGGACAGTTGTGTTCAGATCCAATGGCTGTGGGACTGACACTGGGGAATCATGCTCAACTCCGAGCACGACAGAGCTGAGAGACCTGAATGAGTGATGGAGGTTTTACTTTGAACTAAAGAAAGTTCTGGCGTGGGTTTATCTTATTTCCCTTTTCCCACAAGGCACATAAAAATTTTCCTTGGCCATGCCAGATGAACTGCCTGAACCAGATAGCCAAGAAGAATGCTGAGAACAAACACATGGTGAATGCTTAATTGAAGGGAAGGGAAGGGAAGGGAAGGGAAGGAAAGGGAAGGGAAGGGAAGGGAAGGGAAGGGAAGGGAAGGGAAGGAAAGGGAAGGGAAGGGAAGGGAAGGGAAGGAAAGGGAAGGGAAGGGAAAGGAAGGGAAAAGGAAAGGAAGGAAAGGGAAGAAAATTGGCTTCCCTTTCCTCTTAATGGATTGTCAATCCTTCATTTCCTCAGGTCTTTGATCACACATCTATATGGCTTATGTCAATGCTCTCAGTCACTCTCTGAATCAAAGACTAGGTACCTTTATAGAGTCACTGTAGGGAATGGTCTCCAACTAGAAAGCTTGTTTTGTTCCAGAAGGAAAGATCAGCTTCTACAAAGCTAGCCAGGAGGAAGAAGAGTTCCTTTAGGAGTACTACCATCCGATCCATCACTCCTTTCGAAGCCAAAACTGACTCAACAGCAATCTTTGTTCAGGTCCAGTTCAGACATCAAATTTATCAAAACAACATGTTAGAGGTTAATAGATAGAGGAGCATATAAACTTCAATATGTATAGCAAAAGAGCCAGTAAATACACAAATATGTGCATGGGAGTGACAGGTCCCTTGAATAGTCTTACAGGTTTACACCTACCCAACCAACCTTATATTATTACTTGGTCCCCTTCACATGCATTGTTGGCGAGTTTTTCCTCCAAAAGAATGGTTATGTGCTAAGGGGCATGCATTGGATTGCTACTGAATCTCCTGGGACTTAAGGAAGTAAGTCTGTGTCTAAACCTAAACACGGTCACACAAGCAGAGTACACATGAGCTTCTCTGACCAGGCCAACAAATAGAGTGAGAACCCAGATTCTAAGGAGGGCTTCCACTCAGGGTAAGTTCTGGCAAAGGGAAACTTTTCGTTTCCCATCAATGAGATCTCCAAGGAGAACTGGACCAAGAAGTCTCACAGGGGCTGGAATCAGACCCAATGCAAAAAAAAAAAAAAAAAAAAAAAGGAATGCTGAAGTCCTCCAGAATTCAAGTAACTGGAATTCTTCCTGTTAACAGGCCCAAACCCAGCCAGAGAAAAAGGTTCCTTTCTGGCTTCTTTCACCCTCATCAAAACAGCTCTTTATAGGCTATTATCAAAGCCCAGGCTTCCTTCTTATCTAATTAAATGTAATATTATGCTAAATATTCAGCCACCCCAGCACTGGCTGTGTGGGTGTACTGGGTAAAATCTTCATGAAAATGCCATCATGGGGTCATTTGTTTAATTTAAATTCTGCAAAATATAAAAATAGAATGAGCTGCCTTGAAGTGTTGAGACTTGACAGCTTCAATGAGAAGGCTTCAATAGAACAAAAACCATACTGTTCCCTAGGTGGCTTGCTTTCTCCTGCCAGGGGAAAAAGCAGAAGAGAAAAATCCTGAAAGAAAGGTGCTGCTTTCATTTATCTTCTGCTCTTTTCCCCTCTTTTGCCTTTTCTTGCACTTAGTCTCTGCAAGTCTCTGTATCTTCCTTTTATTCCATCTGTTTGCTCTCTCTCCACCCACTTCACTTGCTTCCTCTCTCTGCTGCCCCGCTCTCTGCTCCATCATCATTTTTATGTGTCATTTCTCTTCTCAGGGACCAGTTCTCTTCCCATTCTCTGACACCCTCACTTAAGTGATTCTTGCCTTCTGGGGCAGCTTATCTCCATGTAAGCTGGGTCTCACAAACTTTTCTGGAGTTGTTCTTCTGCCCCATTCCCATCTCTACCCCCTACCCCTCCCCAGGTTCCAGAAAATGTTTAGAAAGATGGAATTTCAGAGATCAGTTAGATGACATGGCATATGAGCTATAGGGGCTGCCTTTTTTCATACTCCCTTGTGTAGCCAAGTATGTTTATTATTCATTGAGCTCAGCAACTCCTGGTGGGGTGTGGGGTGTGTTGGGTGGGCAGGCAGGTAGTACCTCACTGATCTTGTGTTTTGGACAAATCAACTTTTAATTTTGTGAAAATTTTTTTAATGAATATTCAAGTTGTACTCTCCAATTCTGATCCTTGGAGAGTGGAAGCCCGCAGCCACTTCCACATCAACCTTATTACAATTATGACACAGATAGGGAAATTTCTCTTTTACCAGAGGCCCCAGAGCTGCACCAAAAGCCCACACCAGTCCTGAGACGGGAAAGATGCTTCCTGCTTCAGGTCCATTGGGGTCTCAGAAAGGGCCCACTATTTGACCTATTTCAAACCAAAGGATTCAGGTTGTTTCAAGCCTGTTAGTATGGCTGATGGAACAAACTCAATTTAACTCCTTGACTACTAGAATAGGCTCCTTGCCTGTGGCGTCTATGAACAAGGAGCTATCCTTCTTCCCTCCTGTGGATTGCCAGTCACTTTCTCTCTGAGGACAGAACTTCACTGTTGGTTTGAGGAAAGCCTAGCAGAAAAGGTGGTTAGCAGACCACTAACTCACAGAATCATCATTGTCTACTCACTCTAGAAAAGAACTTCAATTTCTGTTTTTATTGCTATCTTACATATCTGTACTTGAGTGTACTGACAAGTTTTCCCCTATCTAAAAAATTCTATCTTCACACATCAAATGAGTCTTCAATAAATTAAGGTGACCCTCATAACAGCATATGGCTACTCAGGATCCCATTTCCTAAACATCCCATCTCCTCTTTGCTGTAACACTGTTTTTACCCTCCTGCCTCTTTCTGGAAATGTTCACTTATTCTGCAGATGTGCAATGAATACCCACCAGGTACAAAGCAGAGTGGATAGTGGGGCGTCTCTTAGAAGCCAGAGCCTTGTATACACTGAAATAAAAAGGATATGCAACCCTGGCGTCTAAAAGATAAATGCAGTGTTTCTGCTTTGTGCATATTAGGGTTCTGGATCAAATCAACAAAATGATGGTTTTAGTACAATTTGAAGAATGATCATGAACAGTAAAAAATAAAATAAAATGTGGTTCCTGATGTGTGAAGCCACAGGTGCAAAAGGGAGGAAGGAGAGGAAGAGAGAAAAGATCCTGATCAAGCTAAAAGAACAATGAAAATCAAAACAGAGTATAAACTGCAGCAGGCATCCCAAGAGAAAGCACCCCAACAGCGGGGGAAGTGGATGGGTGATAATTCATAGCAGATTTGTAAATAACAGCCCAAAGTCACAAGCAGCTGAAAACTACATGCCACCTGTGCAAAAGCAGTAGCCAGTGGGAGCAGAACAGTGGAAACCTCTCTGGAAGGCAGCTGCAGCCCTAAGGGCTGGTGATTTCAGTTAGAGTAGACAGACCACAGATGTGTGTGATGGGAGAGCCCTGGCAGAGGAGTCAACAATGAGCTAATCTGCAAAGACAGCAAATGACTGCTATGGTCCAAAAGTAAAGGTGAGAAGTGGTGGCAGCAACATCCTTTATAATGTGGCCTCCTTATAAAGATGTGATTTCATTCAAGGCCTATGATCCTTGAATACAGCTGAGCAAAAATCAAATAAAGCATTCACATTTGATGACAATGTCAAATTGGGCACTGTAGCAGCACCCCAGTTTGGCTAGGTATTAGTCAGTTGATCATAATAGTTTCTTTCTAGCACTAGATACCAGAGCCCAGCCCCAAATTTCCAAACCCAAACAGCCTTCGAGTGTGGACAGGGGAAACCAGAACTTCCACATGCCCTCTGGAGACCCAGGGGATCCCAAATACCCCTGATGCCCAGCAGAGCTCTTGACCGAAGTTGCAAGTTGAGGACAAGAACCTCTGAGCAAGTTACAAAGTAAATGAGTCCAGGGAAGGAGGCTTCAGGCAAACACTGGTGACCTCACCAGTGACCTCACTGTACACCATCAAAGGCAGCCAGTTCAAGTTGTGAGCAACAGTGAAGGTGACATGGTTAGGGACATAGGGTATAAGCAAGATACATGATCTTCAAGAAACAAAGGCAGAGGCACCACTGAATATAAGGAATAAACATTAACCTCACCTACAGCACAAGACTAATTTGCTCAGAAAGGAAACAGATGATGATATTTTGCCCTCTAACCTGCTAGATGCTGTCTAATGGGTGTGTGTGTGTGTGTGTGTGTGTGTGTGTGAGAGAGAGAGAGAGAGAGAGAGAGAGAGAGAGAGAGAGAGAGAGAGAGAGAGAGAGAGAGAAAGAAATGGTTCACATTAGAATAGTGTGGATGCCTCTCTTTAAGTGTGCCTGTTCCACAGCAAGCCTGAGAATCAGGTTAGGGGCAAAGTGAGACCTTGGGGTAGGGGATAGAAAGGCAGCATTTGCAATCTATTTCTAATATTAGTTTCCAGAGCTTAAAGAGAGAGAGCCCCAGCTGAGATATGCCCCTCTTGAAAAGCCCCCAGGCAGAGGGCTGCTTATCCATAAAACAGTATCTCCAAAAGGTGATGTGCCCACACATGCTGGCAGAGGTGACAACTCAGCTCCCTGCACAGATTTCTTTGTCCTCATCCAAGTGGTGCAGTGGGAGTTTTACATCGGCTGCTGTCATGAAAACATTTTATTACTTTTTACAAGTTTTTTTTCAATTTCCTTAGCTAAAATTAGTGATCTTCCAAGATGTGATGTGCACAATCCTTCCACCTTACCCCTCTTTAATTCTGGGTGTGGAATAAAGTCTCTCTCACAACTTTTCCAGGTCCAGTAGAACACAGATCCTAGGGGCCCACTATTAACTGCTCATTCATATGTGGCCTTGGAGCCTGTGCACCCTGCTAAGAAATTTTTGAGGAATGAAGTTTCTCCAGGCATGAGGTTGGTTGATGAATGTGAACAAGTTGTTTAGGCTCTAATAACTTCATTTTAATGGCCACATCTCATCTCTTCTTTTACTCCATAAGAGTAACTCTGTTTCTTATGGAATGTGATGCCATGCATCCATAGGTCCAAACCAGAAATTCCTCCAATTACTAGACCTCCCACCTCCACCCTAGGAGGAAATTAGGAAAGGCAATCTTCCCCTAGTATTACTAGGTATCTTCAGATAAACCCCAGGAGTTCTGCCTTGTCTTTCTTTCAAGTCTTGGGATTCTACAACGCAAAGGGAATAGGCATAAAATTGATGGGGGTGGCCAGATGGGGTGAGGGAAGCACTGCCCAGTACAAGAAAAGCCAGTGTGTCCAGTTCAAACTTTTGCCAGAAAGCTGGAAAGGAGCAGACAAAACCTCCATGTCCATAGCCTTGCCCACACCATTTGCCTGAGCACATCTCCAGAACTAACGGAGAAAGAAGCGAGCTTAGCCATCTCTGGAAACTCATGAAGGAGGTAGTCTGTCCCAGTGGTTTCCTGGGGACATCAACTCTCAGGTGTGGACACCACAGCCAGGCGACAATCCATGTTAATAGCTTTATCACGCCCTCTGTAATTTCCAGGTTGCACTAAGAAAATTCAGATGAGAACGAAGAGCAGATCCCACCCCCACCCCCAATGTTTCCACAACCTCCAATTTCACCGGGATCCCTCATCATATGTAACCCGCGCAATCAGGTGTATTCCTCCTAGGGCTCAGGAAGGTCAGGAGGTTCTTACCTGGGTCGGCTAGGAGAGTCATTCATGCGGGCAGACTGGCCAGAGTTGCCCGGTCAGCGGCGTCCAGGACACACCGGCTGGCTACTGCTCACCTCATTTCCCCGCGAGCCTGGCTTTGCAAAGAAGAGAGCCAGCCCCATCCGGAGGGGAGTGGGGCGGGGAGCACGGAACCTCGGGACACCGGAACCGAGCCTGGGTCGGGCCGGAGCCCAGCTCCCACAGGGGCGCAGGACACCCTTGTCGCCCGGGCGTGAGGAAGCGGAACGCCTCACCCCCGCCCCTCGTCTTTCCGTGGGCTGCGAGGCTCCGCTGTCCTAGTCTACATATCCCCTCCCTGTGCTTCTGCGATCCTCTCTGTCTTTCCTGACTACCTCGTGGTTTCCGCTAGGTTTCAGTCCCTCTCCCTTCTCATCCCTCTCTCTTCTCCATCTCTCTCCTCCCTTCGCGCACCCTATCGGGTTAAGCCTGCTGCCTGAATTTCCCGGTGTTGCCTCGCTCCAACGTTTAGCACTGCAGTGTAACTCCGGGACACACAGCCAGACAGTGCCTTTAAGACCCACCGCTCCTTTCAAATTCGACCATCAAGTTTACTGTACCAGAAGCGCCGCTGCCTGGCGGCTAGGAGGAGATATTTAGTCCATTTGGAAACCAGATTCCCCGTTCACGCCAAGCTATGAAAAGGAGTGTGGGGAAAGCGAATGGCATAGATTCAAACAGTTCCCAGGTGACCTAGAGAGTCTTCAGGATGGGGTGGAACCCGCCTGGATTGTGTAGTGCTGAAATTTTGGCACTGCAAAGCAGGACAGAACTTGAGGAGTCATAAAGGTTGAAGGTGCTTATTTTGTAGATGAGAATACTGAAACTCAGAGAGGTGCATTGACTCGCCCAGGATCACACAGCTAGCTTGGGAAGCTGAGACCTGAGTTATCCCATTATTGGGTTATCCAAGTCTCCACACCTAAAAAAAGAATACACTGGTGTGGAGTGGCCCAGGAGGAAGAGTGTCAGTCGCCTTCATTCACTCTTGCCCAGTGCACCTATGTCTCCAGGAGGTCGACTGAATCCATGAAGAAAACATAATTAACTCATTTACAGATTAACACTCCACTCTTACCAGAATCACTTCTTCCAGGAAAGCTATGAAGAATGAAAAATGACAAATGTGCAACAACACTGAAGCCACGAAAGGGTGAAATGAAAAATCCTTTTCCCCATCTTCCAGAGATCCAATTAACAAGATTTGCTTTATACAACCTCCATTTTCCACTTATTATTTTTCACATTCCTATCTTTCACGTCATTCTGACCAGTCTCTAACACAGATATTTTCATACTATCCACAAAAGAGGACACATTTTCCCCACCTGCTTTTTAGCCTACACTAAAATACTACCTGACAGGATCAGCCTATTAATCAAAGGGATTTTCTTAATGGAAGACTGCAGAGGGGGTCTAGCATTAATTCTCTTCCACAAAGATGTTGTTTTCCCTGGCAGTCTTCTCACTCACGAATGTCCTTCCATCGGGCATTTCATAACCCAATGACAGCTCCTCTGGAACTGCTTCTCAGGGCAGTGGTATTTGGTGCCATCAATGGCTCCTTCCTTCCTGGTAGATGAGTTCCAATAATTGCATGCACTCATATATTTTCTCTTGGGAAGTTACAATACCTATTTCACAATTATGTGCACTGAGGTAACTCGGAGAATGATGAAAACTTCCTTAGAGTTATACTGTAATCAAGAAGAATTCCTTTGCCAAATGTAGCCATTGAGAAGCAGGAAGCAGAGTAAGAGTCTGAACTCGGGGGTAGTTCCCCCATCCTCACTCTTTAGCAGATTTGTCAATTTAGACATAGTCACTTAATTTCTCTATGCCTTAGTTTCCCTGAATTAAAAATGGAAAAAGTAATTGACCCTGCCTTGGGGGTAAATGAGGTTCTGAATGTAGACTGCTTGAAACTCAATACACCTTAGCTGTTATTCATATTGTTGTTCATATTGCTATTCAGGGCCAATAGTCCTCATAGGAAGCTCATACCTGCACTTACAAGCTGGGTAACCCTGATCAAGTTGCTTAATCCCTCCTCTGTTCTCTTTTAATCCAAGCTATCTTAATCTCTAAAATGGGGATAATAATGTGTCTTTTATAGGATGTTGAGAGGATTGAATAAAATTATGCATGTAAAACACCTAACATGGTACCCATTACATAACAAACATCCACAGAATATTAGTTCTAACCTCTTTATCTCCAGTTACCAGATGTGTAACTTTTCTAAACCTCATAAGATTGCAAAAATTAATATAACATGTGTAGATTTTCTGGCACATAGTGATAAATAGATGTTAATTATCTTCCCTTTTTTTAATTTTTATTTTTCAATTACAGTTGACGTTCAATATTATTTTATATTAGTTTCAGGTGTACTGCATAGTGGTTAGACATTTATATAATTTACGAAGTGATACACCTGATTTGTCTAGTGCCCACCTAGCACTATATGTAGTTATTACAATATTAGTGACTATATTCCTTCTGTTGTACTTCACATCCCCATGACTATTTTTCCCTTCCCTTTTGAGGCTGCTCAAATTTTATTCTTACTTGAAAGCATTCCCACTACTTCTCAATCACTCATGATCTCATTTATCCTTTAATTAAGATCCTGTTATGCCAGTTTATTTCATTTAAATATATTTACATCTCTATCACATTCCTTCATTCATTTAGCAAAAATATATTAAACACTTAAAGTGCTGTCAGGCACTTTGCTTTATTCTGGCATGCATGTATTTGTTTATATAATTTTAAATCCCCAGAAGCTAGAAATGTGCTTACCATGTGTTTTAATCTTTTGCCACCTCTGATAGATGTAGTCACAGTCATAGATTCATTGAGCTAGAAAGAGACCTGGAGATTATATTGGTCAACATTCTCATTTTACAACCCGAAGAGGATAGTTGACTCACACACATTATTAAAGCTAAATGGGGGTGGTTTCTTGCCTCATTATCCAATGTTCTTTGCACTAGACAGACATTTCTTGCCATCTGTTTCTTAGAACACTAGTTCCTTGGAATATTAATAGGTGACACTTTAATGAAGGGCTCTATGGCTAACTGTATTTGAGAAATGATGGTTAAGCAAAGTAATTATTATTATTATTAATAATAATATTAAGTGTTATTATTATTTTTAATTGCAAGAGTTATCAGGACCTTTATTATATTTATAAGCATTGTGAATTTCCAAGAGAGGGATATAGTGCACCTTACTTGTTAAATGCATTCCATCAGGAAACCCTTTCTCATATAGAGCATTTGGGGGACTGGTGATCTAAGGCACAGATACTTAGAGAACATGATGCTACACCCTGTAAATGCAATTAAACAATGTGATTGCTCAGATTGTGTGAACTCCAGAGAGGAGACTGGTGTTAACTTATCCTAGGCATTTATAGTTCCCTTCTTAGGTCTAGGAACTTGTCTTATAGATGCAATCCCCAGATGAAAGGAGAGTATGTCACCATGGGTCCCCTCTTCCCTGAGCAATTTGCTTGGCATAGAGAACAGGAAAGCAGTTGACAGACTCATCACAGTTAGGGGGTAAATTTTTTCCTTCCCTACTTTGACTCAGGAAAATTCCCAGTCTACTTAGGCTGTATGAACACTGGTTAAGAACAAGGGCTTTTGAGCTAGACAGTCCTAGCTATTCATCTAATCTCTATTTCTCACTAGCTGTTGGATATTGGACAAGTTGCCCAACCTCTTAAGCCTCAGTTCTCTCATATATAAAAATTGACATAATAATGCTGCATAAAAATATTATTGTATTCAAACCCCTAACACAGTGCCTGGCACAGAATAAGTACCCCCAAACTGGAGTAGTATTACTAAGAGTGATAAGAGTGGTAGCAGTAGAGTAGTCATAACAGTTAATTGTCAACATATAGCTTGGTGATGCAGCAGAGTTTTGTGAATTCAAAAGTGCAACCCTTTTCCTCTTTTCTCTCTCCCCATGCAGTGTTAAGCCATTACAGTTATCCTGACAACTATTCTGCTCCCTCAGAGCTGGGAGGAAATGAGTAGTAGATACTCTTTGAATAGAAAAGGGTATTAATCACTAATATAATAAAAAGCTCTCTTTAAGAAGCTGCTAAACACCAGGCACTGGGCTAGGTAATTTATATTAATTTTTATATTCATTATCTATCTCTCTCTGTACTCCTTACAACCACTTGAAGAGGGAAGTACACACTTCCCCATTTTTGAAAATGAAAAACCTAAATTGCAGAAAGTTTATGGGGCAAGAAGCCAAATTAATCCAATGACTAAATGAACAACTATCAGCTTCCCTATAGCCCTTTCAATCCTAGAGAAGCAGAGATATATTGTGTACTAGAACAAAGATCTCCAACCTTTTTGGCACCGAAGACTGGTGCTCCTATGAGAATCTAATGCCAGATGATCTGAGGTGGAGCTGAGGTGGTGATGCTAGCTCTAGGGAGTGGCTGCAAATGCAGATGAAGTTTCACTCACTAGCCACTGCTCACCTCCTGCTGTATGGCCCAGTTCCTAACAGGATGGGTACCGGTCCATGACCCCAGGGGTAGGGGATCCCTGCTGGCTGGGACTATTTCTCTCTTTCATGGGAGGGGCAGTTGTGGAACACATGTTAATTATCATCTAATTAAGGAAGAAATGGAGCCAAGAAAATTTCTTTCTCAATTGTGTCCCCACCAAAGGCCCATTCTCTGGACTCTGCCTAGAATATGTGATGGATACAGGACTCCCATCAACTCACTAAAGTGAACTATGGGATATGCTGATCAGACAGGATATTTTGCCTAAACAAAGAAATGAAGGCATAATTTTCTTCCTACTGGAACCCAGGCATGTGGAACCAAGACAGTAAATTAATGCTTCCTCTTTTCCTCTCACCTAAAATATCCTTTTGAAGTCCTCCACCCCCACCTCACCCTTCATTCTCATCAAGAAAGCCACACCTGGGGGGAACTCTAAACATTTCTGATAAATTACAATTCACTCTTTCCAATTTGCTCCTGATAGGGTCAAGTCAAAGCACCAGACAACTTGGTACATACTCAGGGTTGAAAAAAGTCTGATTTTACCCCTTCCAGGAAGTCAGAACCCTAAAGGCAGCCATGCTGACTCCAACCCCTGGCAGAAAACACAGCCAGACTATTTTTTTCAAAGGAGATTTGGAGAGAAACCAAGCTCATAAACGAGTCAAAGACAAGAGGGAAAAAGAGAGAAAAGCTTTGTTATTTCCCCAGGTGAAATATAAGAAGCTTCTGCAATAAAAATTACACCTGCATGGCAGAAATTGGACAAAGACCTAATTGTCCACATTTCTTGTCAAAGGATTCCACTATGTTTGTCTTTCTCAGAAACATCTGCTGTGTGGCTGTGTATGTATGTGAGAACCAACGTTCTTTAATAACTACTACAACCTATCAGGTCTTGTACTGAGTGCTATCAATACAAGATTTTCTATAATCCCCACAATAATACTGTTACATTAGTTTAATTATCCCCACTTTATAAAAGAGAAAGCTGAATCTTAACAGTTAAGTTACTTGTCCAAAGCCACCCAGTATTTGATGTGGGAATCTAATCTATTTATCCATAATAAATAATAATCTCAGCTACCTTACATGTCAAATGTATTCTTGTTGGATAGCAAACAATCTTGTGAGGTAGTGCAAACACTGCTCCCAGTTTGCACATCAGGAAGCTGAGGCTCAGAGAGATGAATTCTATTAAGGTCAAACAGGTAGAAAATTACATCACTGGGTCTTGAATCTAAGGCTTACTCTATCACTCAGTCACTGTAGCAAAATAGACACTCCAAATTTTGGAATCCTGATGCTCCCAAGAATCAGAAAACAAATTACTCTTGGAAGAATGCCCCTGAAAAATACCTATAGCCAAGCTAGTCACCAAAAAGGACAATGCTAGGGAGGAAAAAGGGCACAGAAAGGCCAGAAGAATCCCCTAGATTTCCAGTCACTGGCAGGAGTACCAGGAGCTGGAGCCCTTCTACCTCTATCTCTCATAGACATTCAGGCCAAATGAATAGTTTTTCCTGTGAAGAAAAATATGAAAGATAAATGATAATAATAATAAAAGCATATACCTATTTAGCTCTTACAAATTACACAGTTAGAAGTGCTTTATATTTTATTTACTCATTTAATCTACAGTCATGCTATTAGGTAGGTAATAACAGCATGCACTATGATAATGATAATAATACTAATAATAATAATAATAATAATATATGGTTATTATCTTCATTCTGTGGATGAGGAAAATAAGGCACAGAAAGGTGAAGTAATTGGCCCAAGATAACATAGCTGGTGAGAGCAGAGCTAGGATTTAAACCCAAGGAGTCTGGTGCCAGAGTCCAAGTGCAAAAGAGCTTATGGCTCTCCAGGATATTGTTAGCTGCTCTGATGAGATCTTCTGAGCACCAGCTGACAAGAAAGATAAGAGAGACTCTGGGGTAAGTGCCTGCAATGAGGGTGGGGTGCTCTGCAACAAGCATTTCTCCTCTTCCAAGTTGGTATTTGCCTACAGACACTTGGTTAATTCCTCTGCCCATCTCCCTTCCAGTGTCACCAGCTGTCTCTTGTCAGCCCAGCACAAAGGGAAGCCAGATTGGCTGGGGAAGGGGTGGCAGTGTCTGTTCCCTCCCTTGCTAAGCAGGGACTCCTATTTCCCTTCCCCTTCTCCAGGATGCCCCCCACTAATGTGACATGGCAGATACTTGTGCAGGTTGCTGAGCCAAAGTCTTTAACCCTAGAAGGGTGACTCCAGTGCTCCCCTTTGACTCAAAGCAGCAGGTGCCCCAAGTTTGAGTTCTAAGAAATATCCTATCTCAGGCTCCTCACAGCCGCTCTCAGCCAAGCCTTACTATCTGCTAATCTTAGAGTTGGGTCTTTATTTGCCTTCTGACTTTGCTTTTCTTTTTTGATTAATACAAAGGAAAAAAAAAACTAATGAACTCTTGTGAGGTGACAGGCAATCAGCTAATCAGAAATATGGTTAATAAGTTTTGCAACATCAAGTGTCTCACAGAGAAACTCTATCCCAGAGAGGCAGTACTGAGAACAACAGCAGGTTAGGTGCTTTATTTTTAAAAAAGTCTTTTCATGGCTCTGATTTCCTCTAGTCTGAAAGAAATAAGAGAAGGCTAAAATGAAGCCAGTAGGAGTATATAAAGAAAAAGCAATTCTAGGAAGCCAACATGGCATCTTGGATTTTATTATAAATCTTAAGGGCTTCATGCAACACTAAATATAGCACCACACAAATAAGCAATCAACAAAACCTTTCTATAGTAATGACTGATGATGAACTGCTCGTGTCTTTGTCAAAGTCCCATTGTTCTTTCTCTGTACCAGGTTAGGTGCTATCATAATTGGAGTTTGACTGCAGGGCATTCTAAAGTGTCTAGGCCCAAAAGTTAAGTTTTCTGCCATGAATGGGTCCTGTGTTTAAGGATAGACATGACAGCAGATAATGAGAAAAACTCAATTAGGAGGAAGGCACATGACATCTGGAGAGAATGGTGACAGACACTAGGTTGTGATTTAAGCAGGGAGGTCCCCAAACAGAAGCTCCAAAAGATAGAGTACAATGACACAGGCAATGTGGGGGTACCCAACTCCTGGATTCCACTTCTAAAAGAGCTAGTGAGAACAAAAGAGGTGAGTACTGGGCAGATTATAAAGTAATGACCATTTACAGATGAGAAAATTGAAGACCAAAGTTACATCACCAGCATGTGACAGAGCTGGAATGTAAACTCAGGTAGCCAGAATCCAGATCCTTGATATTTAACTACTCTATTGCTTCTAGAGTTATTCTGGATCTACATGTTTAGGCAGTTTAAGGGCCTGAGAGGAACATGACAGGTCATTACAGAGTCAATCCTGGAAAACATTTACCGACTGATGATAACCCGTTATGTGAAGAGCCTCTCCTGTAGGTTCTAAAGGAATACTACAGACTCAGAAGGCATGTGATGAGAACCAGCAAATGAAACCCCAATTCAGTGAAGAGACACTAAGGAAAGCCTCCAGCCACTCTAATTCAGTTCAAGTTTCCAGGCTCAGACAAATTCATTTCGCAGTGCTAAAATAACATGCCAAATGCAATCTCTGACCCACAGTCAGTAATTCTGAGAAATCATAGGACAGTGAAGGACCAAAGCCCTCAGCTCAACTGTAGTTTCCATAAAAGTGGAGTTTGAAAAATCTCTAACACTGTGCTAGGAAAGATAATTAAATATATAACTTAACATTACCAAAGTGGAGTTAACGAAGAATCTCTAGGAACCACTCATGCCAACATAAATTAACTTACTGTTCTGTAGGCTTATTATGGAAGTCAAAATACACTTATTAAATCCTTTTGTGAATCTTTCATTCATCCAAAACACATTAATTGAGAATCTTCTACATGGGAAAATATTAGTTAACAAGACAATTAAACATTTTTTTTTTATCACTGCATCTACTGGGAAGAATCAGAAAATAAACATATAAACAAACAAAATTTCAGAAAAGGATAAATGCTAAGGATAAAATTAAGCACAGCCATGGACTAGAGAATGATTATGAATGAAGGGTTCTTTTAGGCCGAATGACAGGGATTTGAGCTGAGATTGAAGTGATAAGAAGAAGCCAGACATGTAGAGATCTAGGGGAAAGTTGTTCCAGAAAAAGAGTAAAACTTCCAGACACTTGAGAGTGTTTGGCATGTTTCAGAAACTAAAAGAAGGCCACTGTGTCTGGCCTATAGTGAGAAAACAGAAAACTAGGGGAGATGAGTGAGAGGAAGTTGGCAGCTTAGTGAAACTTTACAGACTGTGGCCAGGAGATAGAATTTTGTCCACAGCGAAAGGGAAAACGACTGAAGAACTGAAACAAGAGAGTAACGTGATTCAAATTGCTTTTTAAGAAGATGACTATGGCTGCCGTGTGAAGAGAAATTTGGAAGTAGAGCAAAAGTAGACATGGAAAACCAGTTAGAGACCAAATGTATTTTTTAGGAAAGAGAGGTTGGTGGCTTGCACAAGGTTGTCCCAGTAGAGAAGGTACAGTGGATCAGATTCAGAATATATTTTGGGGGTATAGATGATAGCTTTAGCCTTAGAACTAATATTAATTTATTTTTAATTTTTATATTTAATTTTTTAAAAAATTAGCCAGGCTCCTTGTGGCAAAATTCTAAATGGGTACTACTAGAGCACTAGCCGTGACCTTCTCCTATTTGATAATACTGTGAACCATCCTTTAGGGTTATGTCTTGTACAATCCCTTTGGTACAGTATCTCCCTAATGATCATCCCAGTAACAGATCTAATTTGGTTCCCATGTTTGTGAACTGCAGCTCTGATTGGATACAACACACTGGCTTTACAACCAATGTCTAACCAACTCTGACCAGAGTAAGTAGGCTTAGGAGAACAGGCAAGTCAGTGATCGACTAGCATGTATGATGGCTGTTGCAAAGGAAACACCAGCCCCAGAGGGGCTTTTATGAGTCTCTGGCTTATTTCACCATGTTTATAGTCTAATTAGGTTCCTCGATTATTCCAAGGCTTCTAAGCCACAGATTTGGTCGGCCTTCTCCTTCCTAGACTATGCAACATTTGCATACAGTATTTTTTTTCCCTGCACTACCTACTAAAGCAGCATGGGTATAAATAGCTCTTTTATTAACTGGGTACAGAAAATTTGGCGATCACTAGGCCTACAGAGAGTGGAGCCAGCTGCTGCAGTGAGAAAAAGGACTTTCAGAGGATTCTGAGGTGTTCCTTTCCCTCATAATATGCCTGAGAAGGAGAAAAAAAAACTTTCATGAAATTCAAAGATTATGAAAATGGCCAGTCTTATGGCAAGAAATTCACTTCTATTTTCATTGGAGCTCTAACTACTGAGTCTACAGTAGGAACCTATTTCTCTTGCTGAGGATCTAACATATTTATACACCCAAAGGAGCAGTGTACACTGAATACACAGAGTCATGTGGGATAATAATCCCAACAGACAAATGGGAAGAGACAGAAGTAATAAATATCACTGCTAAAAGAGCATAAAGGAAGTAAAAGCTTGGGGCATCTCAGGAGCACCAGCTGCTTAATAATAAAGGAAACGATAACATAACTTCTTGGTCCAGCTGCAAAAACATCTAGTTGCAAGTGTCAAAGCACAAGTGTCAGCCCTTGCTTTACTACTGTCATTTAGTATACTGTTTGTGTCTGCTCCCAGCACAGACATTTTTCTTGGATGCTAGAGACACAAGGATTTCTCTCCCTGAATTCCCAAACTCTCCCAGTCCTGAGGAGTTTCCCAATTTTCTCCTAATTCTAGATTGTCTAGTCCTTTTGCTACAGAGAAAACGAGAACTTACTTTCTGGGAAGGCTTAAATAATTGCAACTGTCTTTATTAAACCATTAAGCGCTATCCTGTCTAAAGGCTGGGGTGGGGTACACAATGATAAAAATAGTGATAGTAAAAATACTGTTGTCTTTTTAATTAAATTCCATTTATTGATCAATAGTTAAAGTATCAAGCTGTTTTCTTTTTAATTCAATTCAATCTGTTGATCACAGCCTCAAGAGTTACAAGAAGTGAGATAGCTCCCTTAAGGAATTTGCAATCTAGTAAGAAGGTTGAGATAAGCACAGGATTACAGTATAAGCAAGAAATTGAATGAAAACATGGGATCCTACAGGCTAAAAGGGATCTGATGGACAGAGACACATCCATCTAGTTGGGGAGAATAGAAAGGCCGGAGATGCCTTTATGAAGTAAGTGGCATTTGAGTTGAGACTTAAAAGTTAGATTGAGGTGGGGAGCAGTAGCAGAAGGCTGAGGAAATGAAGCAGGCCTAGATGAGACTAGAAAAATTGTCTTAGCTGTAGAGCCTGAGATATTAAGGACACCTGGGCAATCTTAGGCCTAGAGTCTATGGATGAAGAAAATTTAGGTATAAATCAGAAAACTATTGATACCAGAAAAATTTTCTCTTTCCTGGGTACAGAAATGTGAAGTTCCAGGTGATAAGGTAAGAATGTTAAGAAACATAAGCCTCACTATGATTCTAAGTGATCTATTCATTTCCAGAAAATAACTAGAGATTATAGGAATTTGAATCTCATCCACCAGGGAAATTGGCAAGAGGTAACCATGAGTCCCTGTCAAGTTGACAAGGTTCGGGGCTGACATTCTAATCCTAAAGAGATTTTGGAGCATTATGCAGAGTAATAGGCTTCAGAAAGGGGAAGATCTGAATCAAGAGTGATATTTGGGAGCCTGAAACAAAGTGAGGAGTCCAAAAGTGTATTCCTTAGAGGTGTCACAGAATCCAAACCCAGTCGATCACATCAGACACTCATTTCTATGTAAGAATATGTCTCAATCCAAGCTTCACCAGATGGCAAGTCTGAGCTGATGACATTTTTTCTGCCATGAGCAGGCACTAGGGTTTGTGTATCTGCATGCAATGCTCTGTGTTTGAGGTGTCAGAGATGAGAAGAGCAAGGGGAAAGGGGACGGAGCAAACTTCGTTCTCTTCTGGTAATATCTGACTGTGTGCTCCAAGGGGTCTCTATTACAGAACAACAAAGCCTGGTAGTATGCATTACTTGAGACATTACCGGTTTCGCAAGAGGAAAAGATGATAGGCAAGGAAATAATTGAGAATGAGAAAGAGAGGTCAAGCCTGATATACCAGAGGGCAAATACTGGTAGCAATAGTGCTGCCAGGATACTGAACTTTGGGCAACACTTGAGATAAGGAAGGGAAGTTTGGGACTCCACCATGAATTGAATTTCTCAAGGAAGACCCAGGAAGGCATAGGGGTAGGGACAAAGTCACTGAGATAGGCCCAGACTACCTGTACCCTCTAGTTACTGTCAAAGCAAAAGCAAATCTCCTCTGCAAGAAAACTCCAATCCCAATTTAAGTCCTCAAATATATTATGTATGACAAACAATGAACTCACAAAAATCATTTAACATAGAATGCAAGCCATTATTACTGAGTTAACAGAAATAACATACATTGAATTTAGAATCCTATGGATTACAGATACGAGATCTGTCAGATATAGAATATAAAGATACTACAAACATAAAAATTGTCTAACCCTCAAAGGACTTTTGGAACTAAGACGATAGATTTGTGGGAAAATATGAAAAAGCAAGAAATTAAAAGTTTAATTATTGATACAAAAATGTTAATGAGTTTATTAGCAGATTAGACACAGCTAAAAACATTAAAAACAAAGAATTAATGATTATACAGAGTTATGTAGACAAATTATCCAGAATGCAATGTTGAAAACAGGATAGAAAATATGAAGCAGACATGAAGGGATTTGGGAAGTGTAATATACATCTACTTAGAGTGTCAGAGAGAATAGAATAAAATAAATAGAAAGAAGCATTACTTAAAGTGATATTGGCTACAACTTATGAAAAATATGAATTTATAGATCCAGAAAGAACAGAGCACCCTTACTAAGTCAATATATATAAAAAAAAAAATCCATGCAGAACATCAAAGACAAAAAGAAGATCTTAAAATCATCCAGAGAGTGAGTAGAGGTGGGAAGGACTCATGTGGAAGGCAGAGTGGAGGCAATTATGAATGCACTAAGGCATGAGGCTCAACAAAAGTAACACAACTGCCAAAGTGCTTAAGTCGATGAGCAAGTTTACCTGGGCCTTACAATGTGGCAGAAATGATGAATGTGAATGTTGGCCACAGTGTTCATCTTTTTCTGGTTCTGTAAAGTCCAGGACATTGCAGTAGGTAAGAAAAATTTATTTTCTTAACTCTTAACTCTTATGACTGCCACATAACATACCAGTAATTACTGGAAATAAACATTTACAGAATGTTCATGTCATGCTTTGTATCTTTTTCCAGCCAATTACCAGTTTCCTCACATCTTTATCAGCAACAAAGAGAACTATGACAGACATGAGCTACCATCTATCACTATGGAGAAACAAGTGAATGGTGGCTCACCTTGGCATCAGAAAACTGATCATGCAGAGAGAGCTCCTGCTCAGGCAGGTGAGCGATGACCTATCTAACATGTCCTTAATACATTTGACCTTTGGAACAAAGTTCTCAGAGCAGCGAAAGCCAAACAACTGGCTCAGCAGAAAGCAAAGGTCAGATTTATGATAGAAAAGACTGAGCAACAGAACAAGGTAGTTGTCATGTCTTCTAAGTGCAACTCCCAAACAGCTGAATTGGGCACCAGTCTGAGCTGCATAGGCTGGAAGCTCAGAGGACATTATATACCACCTTTCTTGCTCTTAAAATATTAGCTGACTGCCTACTTTAATAAGGTTTGTTCTAATCACAGTTCCTCTAGGTGGCCAGGCTATAACTCCATTTTTAACATAGCTTTCCTCTTCCCTCACCCCACCAAATCATAGTGAAACTTCATGATTGACATAAAATTAAGGGGAAAATCATTTTAAGATCTCTGAGTGTGTAGGACAGGGGGAAGTTGACAGAAAAAGAACAAGTTTTCTTGAAGGAATAAAAATTAGAATGACAGAATAACTTCCCAGCAACAACACTAGAAGCCAAAAAGCAGCAAAATAATATTGTCAAAGTGTTATTAGGGGGAAAAAAACTTTTAACCTAAAGTTGTGTACTCAGCTAAACTCTTTCAAAAAGAAAGATAAAATAAAGACATCTTTAGATAAAAAATAAGATTTATACTAAGAAAGCTGTTGTAACAGAATTTCTAAAGGATATATTTTATAAAAAGGAAAAATTATTCCAGGAGAACAACTTGAAGTACAAAAAAAAAAAAAAAGTAATAAAGCAGAAAAATACGCCAACCTGATATGAAAGTGGAAGAAAAGCAATGAGACAGAAAGGGTTTATATAGGCAGTTGCTAGAAGGAGAATATTGCATATAGAGTGAGACCAAAAAAAAAAAATGCAGAGATAAGAAAATCAGACCACATTGAGGATATGACAGGTCTTTGTGAGAAAGTGACTAGTTTGCAAGAGACATCCTCTCTCTTCTTTCATTATTATTAGTGTAGGATTTTTATTTTTATTTTCAACTACAGTTAACATATACTACTATATTAAATTTAGGTGTACAATATAGTGATTAGACATTTATATAACTTACAAAGTTATCACCCTGATGTCTAATACTCATCTGACAGCATACATAGTTGTTAACAATATCATTGACTATATTCCCTAGGCTGTACTTTACATCCCCATGACTGGTTTTATCACTGGCAATTTATACTACATAATTCCTTTCCCTTTTCACCCACTCCACCAACTCCTCTCCCATCTGGTAACCATCAGTTTGTTCTATCTATGAGTTTCTTTCTGTTTTGTTTGTTTATTTTGTTTTTTATATTCTACATAAAAGTGAAATCATATAATGCTTATCTTTCCCTGTCTGACTTATTTCACTTAGCATAGTATCCTCTAGGTTCAAAATAAGAATAGGAATAAGAATAATTAGCCTTTAGGTCCATCTATGTTGTCACAAATGGCAAGATTTTGTTCTTTTTTTATCACTAAGTAATATTTCATTGTCTATATGTCCTGCCTCTCTTTATCTGTTTGTCTATTGGTGGACATTTAGGTGGCTTTCATATCTTGGTTATTGTATATAACACTGCAGTGAACATAGGGATGCATATATTTTTTTAACTAGTGTTTTGGGTTTCTTCAGATAAATACCTAGAAGTAGATTTTCTGGGTCCTTCTTTGTCTCTTGTTATAGCCTTTGTTTTAAAGTCTGTTTTATTTTATAGATTGGTACCCTAGCATTTTTTTTTTTTTTAAATTTCCACTTGCATGAAATATCTTTTCCCATTCCTTTGTTTTTAGTCTCTGTGTGTCTTTCAAACTGAAGTGGGTCTCTTGTAGACAGCATGTGTATGGGTCTTATTTTCTTATCCATTCAGCTATGCTATGTCTTTTTATTGGAGCATTTAATCCATTTACATTTTAGGTGATTATTGATAGGTACATAGTCATTGCCATTTTATTATTCATTTTTTTTTTGTTTTTTTCTTCTTAAGTTTTGTTTGTTTTGTTTTGTTTTTTTAGCATTTCTTGTAATACTGGCTTGGTGGGGATAAAATCCTTTACATTTTTTTTTTTGATCTGGGTAATTCTTTATCTGTCCTTCAATTCTAAATGATAGCCTAATTATGTAGAGTAATCTTGGTTGTATGTCCTTGCTTTTCATCACTTTGAATACTTTGTACCAATCTCTTCTGGCCCACAAAATTTCTGTTGAGAAATCAGTTGATAGTCCTATTAGAGCTCCCTTGTAGGTAATTGCTTTTCTCTTGCTGCTTTTTAAGATTGTCTCTTTAAATTGAACCTTTGACATTTTAACTATGATGTTTCTTGGTGTGGGCCACTTTGGGTTCATCTTGTTTGGGATTCTGTGCTTTCTGGACTTGTATGTCTATTTCCTTTGCCAGATTAGGGAAGTTTTTTGTATTATTTCTTCAAATAGTTTTTCAATTCCTTGCTCTCTCTCTTCTCCTTCTAGTACTCCTATGATGCAAATGTTGTTATGCTTGACATTGACCCAGAGGTCCGTTAAACTATCCTCATTTGTTTAAATTATTTTCTCTTTTTGGCTGTTCTGACTGGGTGTTTTCCACTACCTTGTCTTCCAAATTGCTGATTTAACCCTCTACTTCATCTAATTTACTGTAGATTCTTTTCAATTTATTCTTCAATTATTATATTCTTTACTTCTGACTGGTTATTTTTTTAATGGTTTCTATCTCTATTTTTAAGTTTCCTATCTCTTTGTTAAAGTTCTCACTGAGGGCCTTTATTCGTGCCCTAAGTTCATTGAGCATCCTTATAAGCAGTATCTCGTAGATTGCTTGCTTTCATTTTGTTTAGTTCTTTTTTCTAGAGTTTTCTCCTGTTTTTTTCATTTGGAACATTTTTGTGTTTTCATTTTGGCTAATTATCTGTGTTTGTTTCTATGTATTAGGTAAAGCTGCTGTGTTTCCCAGTCTTGGTAGAGCGGCCTGATGTAGTAGGTGTCCTGTGGGACTCATTGGCATGGTCTCCCTGATCACCTGAGCTGGGTGCTCCAAAACTGTCACTTGTGTGGTTTGTGTGTACACTCCTGTTGTAGTAGAGTGTTGATTGCTGTTGACACTTCGGTGGGACGGATTGAACCTCAGGCTGATTGTGAGGAATGGTGGTGACTACAGTAGAGGGGCTGTTGTGCAGAGACTGTTCCCACAGAACAGGATTTTCTCTAGTGGGTTTCTGGTGCCTGTCAAGTCTACCCTTTGGGTATGTTGTTTGTGGATGTGGTTGGGTGGTGTATGGTGTGGTGTGAGGGTGGCCACTGGTATGTTGGCTCTGGGGCCTCTTAGGAGGTGCTCTGGTGTAGGCCAAGATCAGCTACTGCCTGTGTCCAGCCCAGTGCCACCTGGTATGAGCTACAAAATGAGCTGCAGATGATTGCCACTTGTGCTGGTCTTGGAGGCACCTGGGAGGGTCTAAGTTGTGAACCAAGGCTGGCTGCCACTTGTGCTGAGCTTAGGGCTACTTAGCAAGAGATTCAGGGCATGCCTAGGGCAGACATTTCTTGTTTAGGGTTTGTGAACCTTTGAGAGATTTTAGTAAAGTCTGCAGTGTGAGCTGAGATAGGCCATTTGCATGAAAAAACCACTAGAAGCAGCTTGGGTGGGCCCAAAAGTTGGGTGGAGTCTCATGGAATCACCAGATTAGGTGAATTGTGTTAGCCAGGTTGATGGAGACCCAGACTTGGAACCTGCCTGCATCTTCAGGCTGGGTGAGAGGAGGGCTCAGCAAAGGAACAATAAGACCTTCTTGGATAGAGCTGCCCCTCCAGCCCTCACCCTGAAGCCAGACAGTTCCTCCCTATATGTCCTTTACACTTTTTGAGCCACTGCCCCAGCACTGGAGCTCAGAGCAAGTGCGTCCATCAGCAAGTAAATCCATTTAGGAAGATACCTGGGACTCCAACAGCCCTCCTTCTCACCTGGACAGAATCCTCACTAATTCTCACAGCCCATAGTTGTGGAGACTTCTCTTCTTGGCACTGAAGCCATGGGCTGGGAAGCCCAATGTGGGGCTGGGACCTCTCACTCCTTAAGGGGAACCTCCACAGCCAAGATAGCCCTTCTATTTCTTAACTACCATACCGTGAGTTTGGGGCCTACACATTCTCTGTCTCTGCTCCTTCTACCAGTCTCAATGTGGCTTCTTTTGTATATCCTTAGTTATAGGACTTCTGCTCAGCGAGACTTCAGGCAGTTCTCCATTATGGTCCTGTAGTTTAGTTGCAATATTGATATGGTAATGGAAGGAGGTGAGCACAGTATTTACCTACGGCCATCCTGACCAGCAGTCATATTAGTGTTGGTCTTAAGTAGAGCTTTCAGGATCTTTCTCTGTTACTTTTTCCACTCTGCTTTCCTCTTTCCTTCTCTGCCTCCATCCCAGGGTGCAGTCTGGTTGGTCAAATTCCAGATAAATCCTGTTTTTTAAGGGTCTTGTTTTTTTCTGTTAAAAAGTTAATGCATAAGTATATTGCTTCTGTTCTGGTCTCTCATGAGGCTGAGTGGAGAAATCAGGGCTAGTTCTTTCATATGAACAGACCAGACATGGTACTCTTTCTTTTTTTGTTTCTTGCTTTTATAGAACCAGTATTTTTTCTTCTACTGCTCCAGAAACAGCCCAAATCAATCAAATCCTAGCTATTCAGGACAAATACATTTTATTTTGCCAGATGTTGCTATCCAATTTCACCTTCTGGAATGCACAGGTTTATATGTGGTAAGATCTGTGGGTTAGGCATAGAACAGAGAGAAGCAGGTAGGACATGGTGAATAGGGAAAACTCTATAATCTGTTTTGGACTGGAACTCATGCTGTTTAGGCCTAACTAGCATAGAAAGAAAAAACAAAAACTGTCATTTTATCTAGCAAAGAACATTGGAATTCTCTGTACTCTAGGCAATGGTCAACTGTGATTTAGGATTTGGATATTTAGGGGTTTCTTGGCTATAGCACCATAATAGCACCTACTTACACTAAGAAGTCTGACAATTTTCTTATACCATTATAGTTTAAAGAAAGTTTTTAAAAACAGCTTTATTGAGGTATAATTGGCATATAGTAAGCTATGGACATTTAAAATATGCCATTTGAAAACTTTTGATACCTGTATATGTATCTAATACTGGTTCTATAAAAGCAAGGTATAGAAAAAGAAATTTAATCCACAATAACGTGAACACATCCATCATCCTCAAAAGTTTCCTTGAGCCCCTTTGTAATCTTTTCAACCCATCTCTTTCTGCCTCCCCTTACAACCCCATCCCCAGGCAATCACTGATCTGCTTCAGTCACTAA
This sequence comes from Eidolon dupreanum, assembly GCA_028627145.1. NCBI lineage: Eukaryota > Metazoa > Chordata > Mammalia > Chiroptera > Pteropodidae > Eidolon > Eidolon dupreanum. Next base: position 73,144,058 of record CM053510.1, read on the forward strand.
TCTATAGATTAGTTTTCATTTTCTAGAATTTTATATAAAAGGAACTGTATAGTATTTATTCTTCATTTGTCTGGCTTCTTTCATTCTGCATAATTATTCTGAGATTTATTCATGTTTTTGTATATTCTGATAATTCAATTTTTTATTTCTAAGTAGTATTCTATTATATAAATATACCACATTTTGTTTATCTATTCACCTATTAATAGACATTTAGAGTTGTTTTCAGTTTGAGGCTATTACAAATAAAGTTGCAGCAAGTATTTATGTAAAAGTCTTTGAATGGACAAATAAATTTACCTATTTCTATTGAATGAAGGCCTGTACCATATGATAGTTGTAAGTTTAACTACTTTAGAAACTGCTAAAATATTTTCTAAAGTGGTGAGATTTTCAGGCCCTTCACATCCTTATCAATACTAGACATGGTCCTTTTTTTTTTTTTTAATTTCAGCCATTCCTAAGGTGTGTAGTGATATCTCACTGTGGTTTTGATTTGATTTTCTTATTACTAATATTTGTGGCATTTTTTGTGTGTTTGTCAAATACATATCTTCTTTGATGAAGTGTCTGTTTAATTCTTTAGCTCATTTTTAAATTGGGTTGTTTGCTTTTTTATTATTGAGTTTAAGATACTTCTATCAACTGAATTATGCTCCTCTGCATTCATATGTTGAAGAACTGACCCTCATCTGACTGTTTTAGAGATAGGGATTTTAGGAGTCAGTTAAGATTAAATGAGGTCATAAAGGCGGGATCTTAATTCTATAGGATTTGTGGCCTTTATAAGAAGAGTATACTCTTGCACTAAAGAGAAGTCATTTCAGAACACAGGGAAAATGTTACTGTCAAGACAGAAATAGCGTTCTTGCCAGAACTCAACTATGCTAGACACTCGATCTTGGATTTCCAAACTCCAGAATTGTAAGAAATTAACTTCTGTTGTTTAAGTCATCCAGTCTACAGGATTTTGTTATGGCAGCCCAAAGAGACAAAGATAGATATATATAACATATGTATATTTTCTGAATACAGCTCTTTATGAGATATATACTCTGTGAATGTTTTCTCCCAGTCTAAGGCTTTTCTTTCCATTTTCTTCTTTTCTTTTTTCTTTTCATTTTTTACTTAAATGTAATTGTTATCCAATATTATATTAGTTTTAAGTGTACAATATGGTAATTAGATATTTTATAGCTTACAATGTAATCACATTATCTAGTAATCATGCATCATCATGCAAGCTTATTATATTATTGATCTCTTTGATCTCTGTTTCTATGAGTCTGGTTTTGTTTTGTTTTGTTTATTTGTTTTTTTTTTCAAATTCTACAAATAAGTGAAACCATATGGTATTTGTTTTTCTCTGATTATTTCACTTAGCATAATACCCTCTAGATCCACCCACGTCGTCACAAATGGCAATTTCATTCTTTTTTATTGCCAATTAATATTTTATTGTGTGTATAAATGCATATATATACCACCTTTTCTTTATCCATTCATCTATAGGTTGCTTCCATATCTTGGCTATTATACATAATGCTGCAGTGAGCATTGGGATGTATATATCTTCTTGAATTAGTGTTTCTGTTTTCTTCGGATAAGTACTCAGAAATATGGTAGATCTACTTTTAATTTTTTGAGGAACCTCCATACTGTTTTCCATAGTGGTTGTACCTATTTGCAGTCCCACCAGCATTGCACAAGGGGTCCCTTTTCTCGGCAACTTCAACAATACTTGTCCTCTGTTAACTTATAGCCATTCTGACTACTAGGAGATGGTATTTCATTGTGGTTTTGATTTGCATTTCCCCTGATGGTTAGTGATATTGAACAGTTTTTCATATCTCTGTTGGTTATCTGTATATCTTCTTTGGAGAAGTGCCTATTCATGTCTTCTGCTCAGTTTTTGATTGGATCATTTTTGTTATTACATTCGATGAGTTTCTTATACATTTTAGATATCAGCTCCTTATTTATATCATATATTCACCCATTCATAATCTATCTTTTTGTTTTGTTGATAGTTTCTTTTGCTGTACAGAAGCTTTCTAGTTTGAAAAAAAATCTCATTTGTTTATTTTTGTTTTTATTTCCTTTGCTTGAGGTGGCATATCCAACAAAATATTACTAAGATGTATGTCAAATAGTTTACTACCTATGTTTTCTTATATGAGTTTTATGGTTTCAGGTGTTACATTTGTCTTTACTCCATTTTGAGTTTATTTCTGTATATGGCATCAGTTTCAGTTTCTTTCATGTATTCATTCAATTTTCCCAACACAACTTGTTGAAGCAACTCATTTTTCCATAGTATATTCTTGCCTCCCTTGTTGTAGATTAATTGACCATATAAGCAAGAATTCATTTCTTGGTTCTATTCTGTTCCATTGATCTATGTGTCTGTTTTTGTGTCAGTACCATACTGTTTGATTATTATTGACTTATAGTATAATTTGAAATCAGGGAGTGCGAGACTTCCAACTATGTTCTCTTTCACAAGATTCCTTTGGCTATTCATGGCTCTTTGTGATTCCATATAAATTTTAGGATTATTTATTCTGGATCTGAGAAGAAAACCATTTGTATTTTGATAGGGATTGCATGGAATCTGCATATTGCTCTGGGTAGAGTAATCTTTTTAACAATATTAATCTTCCTAATTTATGAGCATGATATGTCCTTTCATTTATTTGTGTCCTCTTCAATTTCTTTCATTAATGTCTTACAGTTTTCAGAGTATAGGTATTTAACCTCCTTGGGTTAAATTTGTCCCAAGGTATTTTATTCTTTTGATGCAATTGTAAATAAGATTGTCATCTTAATTTATCTTTCTGATAGTTCATTATTAGTGTATAGAAATGCAAAAGATTTCTGTATATTAATTTTTATCCTGCTACTTAACAGAATTCACTTATTCATTCTAATAATTTTTGGTAGAGTCTTTAAGATTTTCTACATATAGTATCATGTCATCTGCAAATGATGGCAGCTTTACTTCTTTTCTAATTTGATTCCTTTGATTTCTTTTTCTTCTCTGATTGCTATGGCTAGGACTTCTAATGCTATATTGAATGACAGTAGTGAAAGTGTGCATCCTTGTCTTGTTCCTAATCTTAGAGAAAAAACATTAAGTTTTTCATCATTGAATATGTTGTTAACTGTGGGATTGTCATATATAGCATTTATCATGTTGAAGTAAGTTCCCTCTATACTCACTTTGTTGGGTTTATATCATAAATGGATGTTGAATTTTGTCAAATTTTTTTTCTGCATCTATTGAGATGATCCTTGGTTTTGTTGATGTGACAAATCACATTAATTGATTAATCTTTAACTCTGAATGATAACCTTACTGAGCAAAGTATTCTAAGTTGTAGTTTTCTTTCTTTCAGCACTTTAAATATTTCCTGTCAATTCCTTTTGGCCTTTAAAGTTGCCGCTGAGAAATCAGCTGATAGACTTATGGGGTTTCCCTTATATGTGACTTATTGTTTCCTTCTTACTGCCTTTCAGATTGTCTCTTTACCCTCAATTTCTGCCATTTTAATTGCAATGTCTTAGTGTGGGCACCTTAGTTGCAATAATCTGTGCTTCCTGGGCCTAGATGTCTGTTTGTTTTTCTAGATCAGAAAAGTTTTCAGTCATTATTTCTTCAAATATACTTTCTGCTCCTTTCTCTCTCCTCTTCTCCTGAAATTCCTATAATAAAAATGTTAGAGTGCTTATAGTCCCAGAGGTTCCTTTTACTATCCTTATTTTTGTTTAGTCTCTTAGCTAGTGGATAACTTTATTTTTGTTTAAAGGAAGAGAAAATATGAAATATTCTATTATATTAAATGAAATGAGGGTTAATTGTAATTGGAACATTATTTTCAAATAATATTTTATGACATGACTTGATAAGGTAGGTTTTTTAATACCTTATTAAATAAAGTACACTTTAATTTGATAAAAAATCATGTACAATTTTTTTAAAAGTGTATTTTGGCCAATCTTTCTTGGAAAAAAGGTGATAGTTCCCCCCAAAACTCTGCCATTACATTTAGAAGAATTAGTGTAACTGACTTATACTGCTTCATTTTTTTCAGCTCTATTAAAATATAATAGACAGTAGCTCGTATTTACATCGTATAATTCAATGAGTTTTTTTTTCAATTATGGTTGATATACAAAAATACATTAGTTTCAGTCGTATAGCATAATGATTAGAGATCTATAGAACTCACAAAGTGATCACTCGACTAAATCTAGTACCCCTCTTCCCCCTTACATATTTATTGTAACATTGTTAACCATTTTCCTTATGCTGCACTTTATACCTCTATGTCTATTTTGTAACTATCCATTTGTACTTTTTAATCCCTTTTCCCTTTTTAGCCATCCCCTACAACTCCCCTCTCATATAGTAACCCTCAAAATATTCTCTGTTTCTATGAGTTTATTTCTGTTGTTGTTGTTGATTTAGATTCCACATGTACGTGAAATCATGTGATGTTTGTCTTTCTTTATCTGACTTATTTCATTCAGCGCAATATCCTCTAGGTCCATCAAGGCAATATCTTTTTCCATCCTCTTCCTTTTAGTCTATGTGTGTCTTTTAATCTGAAGTGAGTCTCTTATAGACAGCATATAGAGGGGTCTTGTTTCCTTTCAGCCATCCTATCTTTTGGTTGGAGCACTAAATTCTTTTCCATTTGAGGTACTTGTTGATAGATATGTAGTTATTACCATTCTTTATTATGTTTTGATACATGATTTTTTTGTCTTAAAGAAGTCCCTCCAACATTTCCTGTAATACTGGTTTGGTGTTGATGAATTCCGTTAGCTCATTTTTGTCTGGGAAGCTCTTTATCTGTCCTTCAACCCTAAATGATAGCTTTGCTGGATAAAGAATTTTTGGTTGTAGATCTTGAGTTTTCACCTTGTTGAATATTTTGTGCCAAAACCCTTCTGTCCTGCAAAATTTCTTTTGAAAAAAATCAACTGTTGGTCTTATGGGGGCTCCCTTATAAGTAACTAATTGCTTTTCTCTTGCTGCTTTTAAGATTCTCTCTTCATAGTTAACCTTTGGCGTTTTAATTATAATGTGTCTTGGAGTGGGCCTCTTTAGGTTCATCTTTTTTGGGACTCTCTGAGCTTCCTGGGGTTGTATGTCTATTTCCTTTACCAAGTTAGGGGAGTTTTCCATCATTATTTCTTCAAATAGCTCTTCAACTTCTTGTTTTCCTTCAGGTACTCCTATGACACAGATATTTTTACATTTAATGGTGCCCCGTAGGCTCCTTAAATTATTATCATAGTCTTGGCTTCTTTTTCTTGTCCTTCTAATTGAGTGCCCTTGACTTCTCCTTCCTCTACACTGATGGTTCAATCCTCTTTATCCACTCTGTTCATTTCATCTAATATACTCTTCATCTCAGATGATGTGTTCTTCATTTCTGACTGGTTCCCTTTTATAATTTCCACTTCCATTTTTTTTCTCTCTTTGTTAAAGTTCTGAGTTCATCGACACTTTCCCTATGTTCACTGAGCATCTTTACAACCAGTGTTTTGAACTCTACATCTGTTAGATTGCTTGACTCCATTGCTCCTGGATCTCTGTTTTATTCTCATATGGTTTCTACTTCTTTGTCTTCCTGTTTTGGCTGCCTTTCTGTGTCTGTTTCTATGCACTAAGCAAAGCTCCTAAGTCTCCTGGTCTTATTAGTGTGGCTGTGTGTACTAGGTTTCCAGTGGCACAGTCCTAAGAGGTGTTCAGCTGCAGGCCAATTTTAGCCCCAGCCTGTGCCCCTCCAGGATGACCTGTTAAGATTCAGCAAGCAATCCACAGATGCTATGCTTACAGTTGTCTCAAGAGGCCATGCCAGAGACCCAGGTCAGCTGCCACAAATGTGAGTCTTGGAGCTGGCTCAGTGAGGAGTACCAGACTCATCGAGGACACAACTGAACATTGCTTGCGTGGGGCTGCAAGTTATGGGAGGCAGAGTTTCAGGAAACCCTCTGGATGAGAACGACCTCTGTTATCCAGTTTGATGACATCTTAGCTATGGCGGTGGCATTGCATCAACACACTGGGAGTGGGGGGAGACTCAACAGAAGAACAACGGATACCATCAGCACTTCTGCTCAGGAGAGAACCTCACCTCCTGCCGTCATTCAGACAACTCAGTGTCCCTCTGTAAATTCCTGGTGCCCCCAAGCAGCTGACAGAGCAAGTAGGTCTGTCACTGCGAGAGTCCGCTCACAGACATGGCCCCTTGAAGAGGTGTCTGCAGCTGCCACAGCCTCTGTTCCACTTAGCAGATCAGGACCGGGCAGCATCATGTCTTCACCTACTCCTACCCTCTACCATTGCAGGTTGATATCTTATTTCTCTCCCTAGTTGTAGTGCTTCTGTTCTTCTAGATCCCAGACAATTTTACTTGCTGTTTGATACATGTTTCTGTCAAAACTTTGATTTGGTTGCAGGAGGAATGAACAGAGCCTCTATCATCTATGCCATTCACCCCCATCCCCCACTCCACGGCTTCATTTTTTTAAAGATGTTCTTCTCAAACAATGGTTTATGTTGAGAACAGACACTGAGAATAAACCAACAATAATTCCTTAAGTTTGGTATGACAAGGGAAGTCATTTTAGTATTCAATCTGTCCTTATTTTTTTTAATTCTTTTTTCATTTTGCTTTTGAGATTGGGTGATTTCCACTTTTCTGTGTTCCTGGTCACTTCTCCTGTATTAACTAATCTGCTTCAATGCCTTCTAATGTATTCTTCATTTCAGTTATTGCATTCTTCAACTTTGATTGGTTCTTTATTGTATTTTCTAACTCTTTGTTGAAGTGCTCTCTGAATTCTTCTATTCTACTCTCAAGTTTGTTGAGCATCCTTATAACTGTTTCTTTGAATTCTTTATAAGGCAAATTACTTATCTCCGTTTCATTAGAGTTTTTATTCAGGGCTTTTTCTTGTGTTTTCATTTGTGGCATATTCTTCTATCTCTTCATTTTGTCTGACTTTCTGTGTTTGTTCCTGTGAGTTAGAATAAATATCTATCTCTCCCAATCTTGAAAGAATTGTCTTGTATAGATGTGGCATCTGTGTTGACTGTGTGCTGGGTGGTTTTGCAAGGCTGATTGGAGATGCAGTAGGTGCATTCAGTGAATGCCTGGGTTGCCGCCTGGCCAGTAGGAGCAGGTCTGAGGTGTTCTGGCTCTCCATAGCCAGACAAGAGTTAGGGCAGGGGAGCCTTATGTGCGTGAGCTTCCATGCCCTGCTAGTGTGGGTGGGGCAGGCCTGTGGTTGAATGCTGCAGAAACCTTCTGATTCTGCTCTTAATCTGGGCTTATCTGCCTGGTGTGTGCCCATGAGAGGCATGTCCTTTTGTTTTGATTGACTACTGCTAGACCCTGTTCAAACTGAACTGTCCCATGAACATGATTACCACTGTACCCTAATTCTGTCTCATTCTGGGTGGGGCTGCCCAGTTTTCAACACTGGAGCTCTCTAGTGGTTCTTCTTTTGCTCTAGGAGAAGCAGCCCAGTGGATGCCCATAGTACTGATCTGGTGTTGGTGAGCCTCAGCCCATTGGGCCCACTGGATCTAGCCCCAGATGGGGGGTGCTTTGTATGCACCTGTTAAACAGCCCTCTTGTTTCTGCTGGAGCTAGCTCTAGGAGGGGTGGCTAGGGACATGCTACTGCAGCCTTGCACATTGGCCAGAGCACCTGGTAGAATTCTTCATAGTGCTATCCAAGTGCAAGGAGAATGCTAACAATGGCACTCATCAGCTGCTCCAATCCTGATGGGTTCCCTCAGATTTCAGAGAGTTCCTGCTGTTCCCTAGTCTTCTCTATTCTGTGTGGCCTCTCTTCTTTTTTTGTGCAGAAGCTGTTCAGTCATCCCTCAGTTACCTCTTAGGATGAATTGCTCTAAATATAGGTGCACATTTGGTGTGTTCATGGGAGGGGGCAAGTTCCACATACTCTTATATGGCCATCTTAGACCTGCCTCCCTCTTTCCATTTTCTTAACAGTGTTTTTAGAAGAGCTGATATTTTTAATTTTGATAAAGTTTCATTTATTAATTTTTTCTTTTATGAATCATGCTTTTGGTGTAAAATACAATAAATTATTGCCTAACTCAAGCTTGAAAAGTTTTTCTTCTGTGTTTTCCTTTAAAACTTCTTTAGTTTTATGTTATACATTTAGGTCTATGATCCATCTTGAGTTAATTTTTGTGTATGATGCAAAGTATGAATTAAAGTTTGGATTTTTTTGTATATACTATCTAATTACTATACTGTCTTCATTATTGTACCTATATAATAAATCTTAAAATCATATAGTGTTAGTCTTCCAACTTTGCTCTTTTCAATTCTAGTCTTCTGTATTTCTAAATAAATTTTGAAATCACCTTGTCAATTTTAATTTTTAAAAATGTCTGCTGAAATTTTGATTGGGATTGCACTGAGTATATACATTGTTTGAGGAGAATTAACATTTTCACAATAGTGTGTCTTCTTATCCTTGAACATAGTATATTTCTCCATTTATTTAGGCGTTTATGTACCCTCACCAATGTTTTGTAGTTTTTGGTGTATAGTTCTTGCATATCTTTAGTCAGACTTATTCCTCTAGTTTCTTTTTAAAATGTAATTGTAAATAATATTTTTATTATTTCAGTTCCCTATTATTCATTACTAGTAAATAGAAATGCAGTTTCTAAAATATCGATCTTTTATCCTGCAAACTTGCTTAATTCATTTACTAGTTTTAATAGCTTATTTGGGGGGGAGGGTAAATTTCATAAGATTTTCTACCTAGACAATCATGTCTTCTGTGAATAAAGACAGTTTTTTTCTTATTTTTTTCTTGTGCTTCGAGAAACTTTGATCACATTTAGTATAACTCATAATTGTACAGATACAACTGAAGTCCAGAAAAGTGATATTTCAAGTGTTTTTTGTTTAGCATATAAAAGATCAAAACTGAGATTCTAATAAAGTTGACAGAACCTGTCAGATGTAGTACTTCTAGGCTGGTGTATCAGTTATCTACTGCCATAATCAAGGTGTATGACAAATGATATAAAAATCTTAGTGGCATACTACAATAAACATTTATATGGCTCACAAGTCTGTGGGGATTACCTGATCTGAGCTGAATTTATTCACATATCAACAGTGAGTTGGAGGTTGGCTAAATTATTTATCTTATCTAAGCTTATTCTCATGCATGGTATTGGTTGGATGATGGCTGATCTAAAGCAACCTAGTTTGTCTGACTGAAGTAAATAAACTCTGTTCTAGTGTCTCTCACTCTCAACTAGGCTAGCCAATTCATAATCTTCTTGTGGTAATGACAGAGGCAAGAATATTAACTGCAAGTACATATTTTTCAAGTCTTCGAAAAGTTTGCTGACATTACATTGATCAAAGCCACAGCCAAACCCAGAGTCAGAGTGGGAAGACCCTATTAAGTGACATGACAAAAAACAGATAAAGGGAGGCAGGAAGCAATCATTAATTGGTCAGAACCAAGAAGTTAGTTAATATAGATGATAACAAGGAAATACCATAAATCTTGGCCCTGAGGCAATTATATTTGCATTTTACCTCCTCTAGTAGAATGACTGGTGAAATTTCCCAGTAGTTCTTTCCCAATTTTTTGTAGCAAGATCTGAAAAGTTCATAAGAGTAGAGAGTAAAGGGTGGCTACTCTACAGACAGATATTTTGAATTTTCAAGCTATCTTCAAAGGTAGAGAAGACTAGTTAATACTGAGGAATTTATTAAATGCACTGATCCCAGTATGCAGAATATCAAAATAATTGGAACTTTTTTTTGCAAGTGACAGAAATTCAGTGAAACTGGTTTAAGCAGAAAAGAAACTTTACAACTCCCATAACTGAAAAAATCTAGGAATACATCAGGTTTCAGACACAGTAGAATCCAAAGATCCAAATAATGACATTGTGACTCAGTCTCTTCATCTCCTGGCTTGAAATTTCTGCCTGTCTTCATTCTCAGGAAAGCTCTCTCCACATAATGGCTGCCAGCAGCTCTAAGCTTATATCTTTCATCTTAACAATTTCATGGAAGAAAAGCTTTATCTTCCTAATAATTTCAATAAAGCTCTTAAATTGATCTCATTGTTCTAACTGGTATTGAAGAGGAATTTGCATTCTAAAAGCTAATCCCCTCTTTGTTCTGCTTCTGTAGAGTGGCTTACTTCATAGGCAGGAGGGCAGAGTGATCTCTAGATCAACTGAAGACCTGCCATGCCCTATAATTGTTCTGTCCCAATAACAGACATATTACCTAAATTCCTAAATCACATGCTCTGTAACTGCCCATACCCCATGCTAACTGTAACAGTGTGGATATAAAAGCAAAAACACCCCTGAGCTCAGGTCCAGATCTTCAGAACTCTAGCTCTTCTGGGACTTCCATAGATACTTACAAATTAGCTTCATAATCACAAGCTGGTGGGTAGGCAATATTTTACAATATTAAATAATTCATACTACTCTTAAACATTTATCTATCCATAGATATAAATATAAATGCAGTATGCATAAAGTGTAATACTAATTCTTTACATAGGCAGCTGGTCATTTGTGAATATTTTTATTTTTTATAAGTAATATAAATAAGATATATGAAAATTCTCCAAGAAGTAAATTAAAATTTCAGCTTTGTTTAAATATCTTTTCTTTAAAATTATAATTTAGCCTTTTAAGATAATTTTGAGTGTTTTAAAGTTAACATTTTTCAAAAAATATGTAAAAATAATTTATACATATTTTATTTATATTTTCTGAATGTATACAATTACATTTTATTTTTAATTCCTTTAAAACAGGGGTTGACAACCTATACAAACTACAGCCTATAGGCTGACTGAATGCATTTGCAAATAAAGTTTTATAGGCACACAGTGGAGTCCATTCACTTATGTATTATTTAAAGCTGCTTCACGATACAATAACAGAGTATAGTTGTTGAGACAGAGACCGTACGCAAGGCTAAAATATTTACTATCTTGCCATTTAAGAAGAAGTTTGTTGACTCCTGCTTTAGATTACTTTCCATAGTACACGAATTATATGAAAACATTAATTATAATAACATAATTACTGTTTGTGATAGGTTGAAAACAAGACAAATAAATTTTGTAGGACAAATATCTACTAATTTATAAAACACATATTTTACCCAGACATTGCCAGTCCATCAACATCACAGCAGACATGTGTAAATATGGTTAAATTGAGTTGTATTAGATATTTTTGCTGACTTTTACTCATACAAATACCGTAAGTTTACACATAATTAAAAATCTTGGGATTTTTAAAGTAAAATCATAGAGCATATTTTATGTAACAGTTTTATTTGCTCAGTTTATAACTTTTAAGTATTTAGTTATATGGTAGTGTGTGTGTGTGGGGGGGGTCATCTATTTTAACTCTCGTTTCTGGGTCCTGCAAATGTTAGAAACAAGACTAGGGAAAAGTTTCTGGGTTCCTCAAGGAGAACCAAGATGTTTTACAAAATGAAGGGGGAGGGGAAGTTAGACAGATTATAAACAACAGATGTTAATTAGAGCTGACACTTTGCCAACAGGAGCAATTCTATCAAATACTACTGTTCTCTGATTCCAGAATAGGAATTAATGGGGGCAAAGAGGAAAATATTAGGCAAGGTGTCTCATGATGTTCCTTGTCAGCGATGTGTTTGATCAGAAGCTCCATGGTTATGTCAAGGGTCACGCAGAAGGGATTCCTACATTAGGAAGAAGACTGGACTAGGTTAGTTTAGTTAACAAATATTTGTTGGGACCTGTTATGTCTCAGGCTCTGCCCTAGATCCCAAGCTTTAGACAATTTTATGATTTAAATAACCAGCTGAAAATGCTTGGAATGAGCAGACTAGTTCTCACTGTTATAAATGTAAACGATTCAGAAAAATCTTAGCAGGCAATCTAGCTCTGCTGTTAAGAAAACTCTGTGTCCTTTTTTTTTTTTTTTTTATCAGAGACACAAACTCAGAAACTATCACTGTAGGACGTAATCTGGGAAGTTCCCGAGGACAGTCTATGGCCTTTACAGTTCAACCTCAAAAGTAAGGATTAAGCAATCTTTTTAACATAGATCCCCCAGATATAATTTAATTTCATCTAATCAGTCTACCAAAGGCAAAAGGTGAAACTCTAACAAATTAAATTAAAATGCAATATAGGCCACTCTGAAAAGCAGATTTCAAAACTAATATTTCTCTGATTTCGTCTTTGAACCTGGAAGTTAAGAGGTCTGTGGAGGGAAAAAGATACATCCTCTTTGATCAGTGTTATCAAATCATTTTATTCTGTTTCTAAAGGAATTAATGGAAAGAAAAGAGACACCAGCATTTTATTTTGTATTTACAGGAAAGAACAGGGCATCATGTTTCATTCTCCATTAGTTCTTGGGAACCTAACTAAGACAAATGACAATAACTACCATAGTCTGCAGGGTTGTAATACTATTTCTTTCCTTTCCATAACATCATACCTTTGTCTTCTCTCAGTCTTAATCTAAAACTACAGAATACTATCGCTAACAGAAACCATTAAAATATATGTAGTTCCTCTAAGCCAATTATATCACAGCTACCTTCATATTAAAGATTTTTAAAACTGGGAGGAGACTCAGAGGTCATCTTGAAAATTTCTTCAGTGCCAATGCAAGTTAAATTAATGGCCCAATTAACCAACTTTTTGGTAACAGAAAAAGTCTATAACCCAGATGCCTCAACTTCATTTAAATGTTCTTAAAACTACATCACTCACTATAATGGTAGTATGGAGGGTTTGGGTTTGCTTTTCTTTTTTTTTCTTTCTTCTTCTTCTTCTTCTTCTTCTTCTTCTTCTTCTTCTTCTTCTTCTTCTTCTTCTTCTTCTTCTTCTTCTTCTTCAATCCATACATAAAATCCACTTTGGAATCCATTGTCTCTCAGATATTGATTTGTGGCCCAAATCACCCACAGAGTTCTTTTAGGAAATCTTGGCTTTGTGTTCTGACTCTAACACTTCTTAGTTATTGATCCCTTATCTTTTAAAACTTCAATTTAATTATCTGTAAAATAAGGATTATCACAAAATCACCTTGTAAAATTGTTTTAAAGATTTTATGAGATAAAGTATGTAAAGCACTTCACAAATTGAAAGCAAATACATGTATATCAGATATCATTACTGTTGTTGTTGCCATAAGACACATGTTTCTCCATAATATTTCCTGAATAAATATTTACAATATAAATGAGTATATGGATACAGAGCACTATAGAAGCACAAAGGAAAACTTACTACTTCCAAGGTCCTTAGGAAGGCTGAATAGTGGAAGTGACATTTGGATAGTTTTGAATCAAAAGTAGAGGTTCTCCAGACAGGAGAGGCAGGAGAAAAGAAGAGTAGAAATTGGGGCATTCCATGCAGTTGTGATGAATTTTCAGGTTTGCACAAAGCAAATAACTTAGCAGTAGCTGATATATAAGATATAACAACAACAACAACAACTACAACTATCTTTTACAGTGACTTCTAAGCTTTACATTTTTTACACATACTTATAACCTGCACAATGATGCTTCAAGGTAGGTAGCATTACCTAAAGATTAGCAGGTAAGAAAACTAAGGCTCAGAGAGTTTAAGTAAATTGCCTAAGTTCACATAGCGATTAATTAGAGAAATCAGGTTTTATTATTATTAATAATTATTATTATCATTAATATTATTATTTAATTTTATTAGGGTAACATTGGTTAATACAATTATATAATATTCAGGTGTACATTATAATTTGACATCTATGTATTCTATTGTGTAATTACCACCCAGAGTCCAGTTTCCATCAGCTACCATATATTTGATTCCATTTACCCACTTCGCCCTCCCCCAACCTCTTATATTTGACCCCCTTTACCCTGTATATCTTTTCTCTCCTTCCTCACCCACTTAGAAATCAGGTTTTGAACTTAGGTCCTTCTGACTCTCAAGTCTGTGTTTTCGCTTAATTATCATACTAGTTCTCGTGAACTGGGAAATGTTAGGAGATGACTGGAAATGTAGCAAGGGACAGAGTTTGCCGAAGTTGAAATGCAAAAGCCAGAAAGTTTGGATTTTATTCTGGAGATTGTGAGAATCATTGAATGAATTTTAAGCAGGTGTTTTAGAAAAATTAGTTGATGGTAGTGGGTAGAATGGATGATACAAGGAAGAAACTAGAAACAAGATCAGTTTTGAGAATGTTACAGAAATCCAGGCAAGAGAAATTAAGAACCTCTCAAACTATTTGTTTATTTGCTCACTTACCCATGTGTGGGAGCACAGATCACTGTTTTATTAAATAAAGATACATCTTATTTCACATAACAGTCTAGAGGCGGGGCAGGCTCCAGGACTGGTTCATCAGAAGTCCTAGTCTCTTTCCTTCTCTCTGATCCACAGTTTACAGTTATTCCAACATGGATTCCCTTTGTAGATCCAAGGGAGCTACCAATGGAAATTAGAAATCTGTATCCTTTCTTGTTCACACCCTAACAGAAAGAGGAATCTCTCCTCACAAACAGGAATTCAATTTCCTTCAGTCTGATATCAATTTCAGTGAAGTGGTAGAACAGAAGCCTGATGACTTCTTTAATGGATATTATACCTTTGATTTTAGAGTCCAAAAAATAAGGGTCACTGTAGTGTGACACACTTGGAAAGTTTCAGATTATGATGTGATATCACCACTTTTTCCAATCCATTGAGTCTTTCAATCCCACATCACTAACCTGGAATGGGAGGACATAATCTCCTGGTTTTTAAAATTAGTTGGCACCTACAGACTAGCAAAAATTATGAAAATAGATAACTGTGTTTATCCAATCTATTGGCAGGGTAATATGCCAGTAAACTGTGAGTGAATCTGAATATTAAAAACTTTAATCCCTTCCTAGAAAGAGTTTATAACTTGCTTGGTATAAAAAGTTTTATACCACAAAGGAATCCATCAACAAAACAAAAAAGATAACGTACTGAATGGGAGAAGATATTTGAGAATGATATATCTGATAAGGGGTTAATATCCAAAAACATATAAAGAACTCATACGACAACATCAAACAAAAACAAAACAAAAAAACAGACAATTAAAAAATGGACAGAGGACAGGCATAAACGATTCTCCAAAGAGGACATACAGATGGTCAACATATACATGAAAAGATGCTCAACATCACTATCAGGGAAATGGAAATTAAAACCATATGAGATATCACCTCACACCTGTCAAAATAGCTATTATCAATAAATTAACAAACAACAAGTGTTGACAAGGATGTGGAGAAAGGGAGCCCTTCTACACTCTTGGTGGAATTGTAATTTAGTGAAGCACTATGGAAAACAATTAAATTTCCCTCAGAAAAAGTAAAAATAGAACTACCATATGACCCAGGAATTCTACTTCTGTGGATTTATTTGAAGATATCCAAAACACTAATTCAAAAGGCTATACATACCCCTATATTCATTACAGCATTATTTACAATAGCCAAGATATGGAAGCAACCTAAATGTCCATCGATAGACAATTAGTTAAAGAAGATGTGGTACATATATACAATGGAATATTACTCAGCCGTAAAAAGAATGAAATCTTGCCATTTGTGACAACACAGATGAACCTAGAGGGTATCATGCTAAGTGAAATAAGGCAGATGGAGAAAGATAAATACCATATGATTTCACTTATGTGTGGAATCTAAAAACCAAACAAAACAAATGAAAGAAACAAACAAACAAAACAGGAACAAATTCATACAGAGAACAAACTCACGGTCACCAGATGGGAGGAAGTTTGAAGGGATGGGTGAAAAAGGTAAAAGGAATTAAGAAGTACAAATTGCCAGTTATAAAAACAATCACAGCGTGGTTGTAAAATACAGCATGGAGAAGAGAGTCAATAATATTATAATAACTATGATAATGTCAGATGGGTGCTAGATTTATCTGGACAATCACTTTCTAAGGTATATAAATGTCTAATCACTATGTTGTACACCTGAAACTAATATAATATTGTCATCTATAATCGAAAAATAAACTTAAGAAACAAATTAGTGTTCCATATGTAATGCTAGGAATTCATTGTCTTTTAGCACCTAGTAAGTATGAGGTATACATTAGGGTATGAAGGTACAAGAGGTAAATAAGTTGCTCTTTGCTTCAGAAAATCATCTAACATACACTGGTTGAATACATAGTGAGTGAGATCTGAGAAAAAGATAAAGAGCAGAAGGTCATTGTAAAACCTTGGGGTTCAGTCCTTGTAATGTGATAAAGCAAGGGAGTTGTCAGAGAAGTAGTTAAGAAAATCAGAAGAGAGAAGCAACCCAAGCTAAATAAACATAAAGTTTCAAGAAGGTGGTGGAATAGAATACTGTAGAGGAAACAAAAGAATTGAGGACAAAGGGAAAGCCACAAGATTTAGTGATTAGAAAGTCACTGATAACCCATGAGAATAGAATTTCAGTCGAGCTACAGAGGGTTAGAAACAAGTTGATGGTGAAAAAGTGGGGGAATTGGTATGTGTTCTCACTCAGGGAGGCTTCCTGATGGCTTTTCTATATCAAAGAGTCCTTTTGCTACATTTATGTTATGGTTGGTATGAGTGGAAGTGTGGAGATATTGCATATTTGGTAAATCAGGCACCCAAGAATTTAATGTCTTTGAAGATAAGTGTTTTGCAAGTCATAGTCATATTACAGTTATGGACTCAGTAATAGTGTGAATTTTCCCATAATAGTACTTATCTCACCACTTAAGGCAATGAGGATACTTTCTAGCTTAGATGCACTTTCTAATCATTAGTTAAGCAAGTCTCCTTTCTCTGTGTGCACCTTATTAAGTGATCCGATTAAGCTTTTATCTTTCCCCTAGAGAGCTAATCAAATATGTGGTAAAACCACTTAGAACCACATTATAAATTTCCTTTATTCTTTATTTCTCTTTGCTTGGCTATAAAAATTTGATGCCCATCCAAAAACAAAATGAATAAACAACAACAATAACAACCCACTTCACTAGCAAGAACAAGGGCTCTATTTTTATCATGAACCTATTAGCCCTACACTCAAAGCATTTGCCATGTGGAATGAGCTTGGTACCCTGTATTTTGGTGGCAGATGGTGGCAGGAAGCAGAGTATGCCTTACAGATGTCACAGTATGAGAGTGTTAGTGGGGTCTCTGTGACAGCCTGCTAAAATGTGATGAGGGCAAAAGTTAATTAAAAACTGAAACTAGACCAAAGAAGGCAATACCTTAGGCCTAGTTCCTGGAACACTTCACTGCATTCTATTAATCATGAAACTTGTAATAATGAGCTCATACGTTAACTGCCAATTTTAGCTTGTGTGAACCTGCTTGCTTGCATGACATGAGAAACAATCAATTGTATATAAACTAGAGATTATTGTTTGACTATTGCCATGGGAACATGGGCTACTAACTATGGGAACATAACATTCTAAAAGGCTTTCTGCTTCTGTACTCCATTTGCACACCTGACCTGTGGGTTGATAGGTAGTGAATAGAAGAAAAATAGACCTTTGTGTTCAGACAGAATGAAGAATGGGATTTTGGGCTTAAAAACTCTGTAACTCTACATTTCAGGGCTGCTCCTGGCAAGGACAGCTGCCAACTAATAAACAGCCCTAAGAGAGCATACTTGGTTTGGTCTATTCTATACTGGCCACAACAGTCTCCATAACAAGGCATGTTTTTATGAAACAGTAATAATCAGAACCTGATGTGGTTCTTTCTGGTACAGATATTTGAGGGCTTAAACTTGAATTGAGAAACACAGACCCTCATGCTTTTAGAATTTCAAATTATAGCTTCTAGTCCAACCACCAATATTCGTATCTCTTCCACAGCATTTCTGCTAGTGATGAGGAATTCACTACCTCCTGAGGACAGCTCTCACTTTTAGTAAATTCTTTATTAGAAGGAGCCAAAATTTGTGCCTCTATATTGTTATTGGTCCCAGTTCTATAAATTCAGGCCATTTAGAGCAAATGTAGTCCCTCTAAATTCTTCAAATACTTGAAGAGAGTTTTGTTTCTCAAGCCCTTGAATCTTCTCTTCTACTTCAGCCTCTACTCATGAGTTTACCTTAAGCCCTCCACTGCCTTAGCTGCTCTCTCTGAATGCACTCACTTTTTTGTCGTCCTAACGTAACACCGCAATAGAGAAGACAACCACAACTCCTAGGCTGTCCTGAGAAGGACATGGAGAAGGGGTATAGTTATCGCCTACTCGCAAGATTCAACAACTCTGTAACACTCCAGAGAACACCCCTCAATATACATTTGTGCTTTGCATGTCATCCCTGGCTCATAAGCCTTTAGTTTTGCCCTCTTTGTTACCAAATCACATCTAATTTCCCATGTTTGATTTTAAAGGCTTTTTCTCATCTTTTCCTACCGGATTCATTCAACTTTATTTTATATTACACTCTTATAGACACCCTTCACTTGAGTCAGTCTGGGTTTATCAATATATCTCAAACACATCATGTCTATTCATCTCCAACTATGTGTATGTTCTCATGCTTTTCCCTGGCTGAAATGCACTTCTCCTTGCCCATCTTCAAAGGCACAACTTAAATACTATATCCCCTATGGCATCCTCCTACATTATTTCAGCTTGTAACTACCCCCTCCTTTCCTGAATGTATTTACCCCTCAGAAACTGATAGAGTAGGACCCACCTTATATCTATGAGTACAAAACATCTTGGTCATTTTGTATTATATTACTCACTATAAACTATATGTATAGATATTAGACTCCCAGGAAAACGTGAACTACATTTTAAAATGTACTTAGTTTTATTCACTGGTTGTTACGGACTGGATGTTTGTGTTCTCAAAAATCCATATGTTGAAATCTTAACTTCCATGTGATGGTATTAAGAGGTGGGGCCTTTGTAAGGTAATTAGGTCATGAGGGGAAGCTCTCATGAATGAGATTAGTGCCTCATAAAAGTGCCTCCAGAGAGCTCTCTAGTTCTCTTTCCATCATGTGAGAATAAAATAAGAAAAGGCAATCTGCAACCCAGTCTTTACCAGAATCTGTCTTTGCTGGCATGCTAATCTTGGACTTTCAGCCTTCAGACTATGAGAAATAAATGTTTGTTTTTAAGCCACCCTGTCTACAGTACTTTGTTAAGCAGCCAGAGCTGACTAAAACATTGGTGAATTGCCAGTGCCTAGACAAGTGTCTGGTACATAGTAGGCACTCAATAAATATTTGTTAGATGAATGAGTGAATAAAAAGTGCTTAATAAATGCTTATTGATTGATTGATCAACCTGGATTGGAAAGATGATTAAGAAAACAGAGAAAAAATAGAGAAAGACATAATATCATTCTTAAAAATCAAATAGTACTCCACATCCTTGGGTCTGGTCCAGATTGAAGAAAGAGAGGGAAGAGATGGGGGAAGAGGTGGGCTGTCAACAGAGAGTCTCCAAGTTCTCAGGGAAATAAGATATGTTGGGAGCTCTGACTCATCTCAGGAAATCATCAGCAACACTTCAACACTCCTTAAAAACAGCAACCCCCGGATGAAGCTTTGAGGCAGTTTGGATCCTCTCTTCTTATTCCACCTTTGATATGAAGAAGCTCATTTTTGCAGAATGACTTGTTCAGTCTCCCAGGTGCTGTGGTTATTTAGGATTCAGGATATGTCAGGGTGCGTCCTGCTGTATTAGTTATGTTCATATCCTTGTTTCTTCTGAGCCCAGGAAACTACTGGAGGTGGAACAAGATGAATTCAAAGTGTGATGTAAACTCTGATGTCCTACCTAAATTCATTCTCTCCATCCACCACTTACTCCACTATTCTTACTTCTGTCCTGTTTAGTTTATGGCTCCACCATATCTTCTTAGCCCCAAATGCTCTCTTGCATTCTTTCCACATTCTCATTTTCAACATCCATGTGGCCACCAAATTCTATCAACTCTACTCTGAAATAGCTCTCAAACCTGACCTTCCCTTTGCAGTCCTACTGCTTCTACTTTTATCAAGCTCTGCTCCTCTCTGACCCAAATTATTGCAATAGCTTTCTGTCATGTTACCTGCTTCAAATCTTTCCCCTTCTGTGGAGCATTCTTCACAATACCACCAGGAAAATCACCAAAAAAACCCTGATTTAATCATGCCATTCTCTGTTTGAAATATTCAGTGGTTCCCTACTGCCTACAAATTAAATCTAAAATTCTTGATCTAGCATTCAAGGTGTTTCTTATCAAATCATAACTCAACTTTTCTCTGCCCATTCACACGAGATATCTATTCTGCCCCATTCCTTAACTTTCTCTACCTTAAGATTTCTGTAGCCAAAATTTTCCTTACTTTCAAAACCTAACTCACACTTCACTTTCTCTGACCCCCCAAAGCCCACTTGGGCTAAGACAGTGTCCTTTGTAATAAGTCGTTGTAGGTTAGTGTTCCTTTCCTTCAGAACACTGCCCTCAGGTAGTAAGTATGCACTCCTTCTCAGCACTATTTAATCAAAATACTATCTCCTGCATAGCTCCATAAAAATAAAGGCCATGTTTGCTTTTGTCCCTCATTGAATCATTGTTGTTTAGCATAGTGCCTAGTGTATAATAGTTTCTCAACAAAAGTGTGGAAATAAAGAGAGGAAGAAGGGAAAGTGGGTCCCCAGCTGGAATTTAAGAAATCATACAGCAACATATTTGCACAGCACAAGTACTAGTTTGACATCAAAGCTGAAACTCAGCAGTGTTCCAATTTTCATCTTGGTTTTACAGGCTTGGGCAAATTCCCAACATTCTCTAATTTGTTGTTTCTTTCATTTATTTCAGCAGGCAGATTTAGAATTTAGGAAGAGTCTCACTCAGTACAAATAAACCCACAACCAATGTGATGGGCAATGTTAGGTGTGTAAGTAAGCAGGTAGAAAATGATACAGAGATAAATAAAACAGTTCATGACACCAAAAAACTTACTCTCACATGTGGGAAAGACATTGGGCTATAAGTACACCACAAGGCAATTTGCTAGAATAGAGACAAAATGTGCATGTGGAGCACAGAGAAGGAGTGGCTGACTTCAGCTTGGGGAAGAGGGCAGAGTGTTTGTTGGTAACTCGGGGGCTGGGCCTGGAAGGGTAGAAAGCCATGAGGGACAGCCCCCTAGACCTCTTTCCCAGGAAGATGGTGAGGACTAACTAGTTAATGGGTAGGAGGCACTCTGAAGCCTTTCTCCAGAGTCTCAGAGTGTCAAGCACTATCTCATGACTGCAGATAGCTCTAATATGTTCTACTATATGGCAACTGTGCTCAGCTGACCAATGACATTACTCCTGCGCATTGACTGTATCTACAATTTTTCTTCATTACCCAAGGAGATCTTTATTTACTGGCATAATCAGTAAATAATGGAAAAAATTATTACAGTCTCCAATAGGGTATTAGCTTGAGAAAGGCTGACTCATATCTAGAATTAACTGGTGATTTCTGCCTTGTTTTTGTTTTTACTGAGCAGCCAAATGTCTGTCTGACACTTTCTGTGACATTATCAATTCAGCTTGACCCCTGGAGAAATACAAAAACAAGGGCAGATCTTTCCAGAACAAGATATGGGAAAAAGAAAAAACAGAGATGATGCTAGACAAAACTATGACATCAGCCACATTTATGTGGGAACTCCTGGTCTCTCTGGCCAAAATAGAACATACTGCTAGTAGTGGTTAGCTCTTACTGGGTTCTGGGCATTATTCTAAATGCTTGTATATATTGAGTCATTGAATACTCACCATAACTTGAGAGAGGTATGTCACTACCATCCACGTTTTATAGAAGAGAGAGCTGAAGCAATTAACTTGCTCAAAGTCACACAGTGGTGGGGTTTGAATTCATGGCCCATGCTCTTAACCACTATATTAGACTGCCTCATATCCACAGAATTAAAAGCAAGGACATTGGAGTCAGGCAAATCTGGCTTTAATAAGGGCTTTTTCACTTTCTAGCTGGGTGATCTTGTGCCTATTATCTAACTTTTCAGAGGTATTTGCATTGTTAAAGCCCCAAAGCCTTTAACTTGGAAAAAAACTCTCCATTGGAGGAATTTGCTTTCTCAAACTGCTAGTCTGTTGATTAGCTGCCCACCCCAGGTCCCCAGTCTTCACCCCCAGATGAGCCACTGGTTTCATCTACTGCATGTTCAGCTCCACCCTTTTTGCTTGAGCAGTTCTGAGTAAGGATGTGCTGAAACAGGCTGAGCTGTACCAAATGGAGGCCAAGTCTTGGAATTCTCAGACTTTTGGTCTAATCCAGACCCGAGAGCTCTATCATGATTATCCAAGCCCTTGCTGTACCCACCTTTCCCCTCATGTGGCTCTTCTGTCCAGTTATGGGAGTTCCAGGCCTTGCCTTCTTCATCCAGATTCCTCCATGCACTCGGACTTATATATGACTAGGCTTCTGCTCTAACAACTCCTTCCAACCTACTTAACACCCAGTCCTGGTACATGGGTTGGGCCCTGCCTTGCACTTACCAGTCCCTTTCTCAGTTTGAAAGAAGAGTATTATTGTTCTTTAGATGATCCTCAGAGCTAGGTCTCTGTCACTTTGGATGGGCTTCTTGGTTGACTGCTTACCTGACCACTTGCCACACCTGTATTCCCAAAATTGTTCTATCTACAGTCAGATAAGCCTAGTAATTATTTTATTTTATTTTTTTAGATAGGATTTACATAACATAAAATTTACCTTCTTAATCACTTAAAGTGTATAGTTTAGTGGGTTTTAGTATATTCACAAAGTTGTGCAACCATCACCACTAATTCCAAAATATTTTAATCTCTCTATAAAGAAAGTCCAGAAGACATCAAATCTGAAAAGAAAATCTGAAAGCCAAGAGGGACAGGGCATTATGTAACACAGCAGGATTCGTAGAGATTTTTAAGTGAGATGTAGGGGAACTGTACAAAAGATGGTAATGGGGTTCAGGACATGCTATCCCACATATGGCACCTTGGTATATTGACTCTTTTAAGCTGAAAGAATTTGGGAAACTACAGGTATAGGAGGGATTTTCTGATCTTCCTCTGAAGCAGGTCATAAGATTCTCATGTGAGAGGTACCCTTCCTACTCTCGGGGGAACTGAGGACCTTTATTTCTGAAGACAGAGAGGTGCTGAGAGGAGTCCAAATGAATAGGCCTTACTGTTTCTCCTAGTGTACCACTGCACTTAGTTCAGGCACTTTTTTGTACTATTACATTTTCCCATGACTTTCCAATCTTCATCAAACCTAGCATAAACACACAGGTTTAACCTCAAAGAAAAAGAAGAAAAAAAGAAAACTTCATATTCATTACCCATCATTCTCATTCTCCATTTCCCCTCCTTTCAACCACTGGCAACATAATCTGCTTTCTGTCACCATGGATTTGCCTCTTATGGACATTTCATATAACTGTAGCCATACAATATTTGTCCTTTTTTGGTCTGGCATCCTTGACTTAGCACAATATTTTAAAAGTTTATCTATGTTGTGACATGAATTAGTACATTTCTTTGTGTGGCTGAATAATATTCCAGTGTGTGGATAAATGTTTTGTTCATCTGTTCATCACTTGATGGACATTTGGGTTGTTTCTACTTTTAGGTTATTATGAATAATGCTCCTATGAACATTTGTGCACTAGTTTTTCTGTGAATATATTTTCAGTTATCTTGGGTGTAAACTAAGGAGTGGAATTGATGGATCTTATGGTAACTCTGCTTAAGTTTTTGAGGAATTTCCAAAACTGTTTTCCAAAGTGACTAAGCCATTTTATATTCTCACCAGCGGTACATGAGAGTTCAAATTTCTCCATATCCTTGTCAACACTTTTTATTGTCCCACTCAGTATTTCTTGGATCACCTGACTGTGCATGTTTTCTTGCAGTTGGTGATCCCTTAAACAAGTAGTGAAAAGCATTTGACTTTGATGACAGCTGTAAGTTGGACCTGCTCTACCATGCAGGGTGCTAAGGTAGGTATAGTTCTTGGGCAAATTTTTTGTAAACCTTCCTAACCCTCAGTTTTGTTATATGTTAAATGGGAATAATAATAGGGTTCTTGACTAATTAAGACAATGCATGTCAAACCCTTAACACAATGCTTGCAAAGGGCCACGTCGGTAAATGACAGCTCTCATTATCACATCTTTCTTTGCCTACATGTCTAAACCTTTGATCAGTCAGCCATTGCATCAAAAATTTGGCTAGTTAACAAATATGTATGGAGAGTCCACCATATGCCAGGTACTGTTTAAGGAAATAGAAATATCATGTCAAAGTAGTTAAGAGATCACACAATTAGGGAGCTAATATTCTACTAAGGCAAGAGCCATAAAAAAAAAAAACATTTTAAAATGAAGACAATAATTATAGGAACAAAAAGTACTTTGATAAAATAAAATAGAGTAATGTGATAGTGATCAGGATGAGAAGATGCTCAGCCAGTGAAGCCAAGGAAAGCTTCCTGGAGGAGAAACACTGGAGTTATGACCTGAGTGGAGATGTGGAGACAGCCACATGGAGGTCTGAGGAACAGAGCTCACACAGAAGGAACCTCAGACACAGAGTAGAGTCCCTGTGGCAGGAACAGCTTGGAGGGGCTAAGGCATTGAAAGAAGAAATAAGGAGAGGAAAGAGGAATGGCAGCCACTTCCAGCAAACTTGGGATCACGGAGAAGAGATAGCAGGAGCCAAAGGGCTGCTGAGGCACTGTGCTGGGGACAGCAACAGGGAATGAAACTGACAGTAGGGCCCCTGGAAAAGGAAGTTAGTGAAACTGGACCAGCCCTCAAGTGGCAAGAGTTCCAGGTAGCAAATGTCCTCCATAGTTGGCAAGGGTCAAAGGAAGTCTCATTAGAGAGCTGCACAATGGCATGCCCCCTCTCTGAACACCACTGTCACTCGCTCTTGGGAAGTTCTGTCCTCTTTCTAATTTCTTTATTTCTGAGACAGAGCACTTGATCACATGTCTGCTGCTGGCATTTCAGCCCTACGAAATGAGTGTGCACTGATACAGGTGCTTGCACTTTGAAAAGATGGGAGAAGGAAGCCTGGACTCTCTCTGCCTCTCAGAGAACATTTTGGATGGAGCCGATGCATGTTCTCTCATCCTGCAGTGCCTCAATGTCCAAATAGAAACACTAAGAAGGCATCACAGACAGCCCAACTCATAGTCCATGAGCTGGCCTGAGTGCTGCCTGTGACTTCTCTGTGGCAATCCACATGGCAATGGAATACTCCAGGAGTGTTATCGAAATGTGTTATTAAGGGCAAGGATTTTAGACTGGGAACTCATGGACTTTGCCTGTGCTCTGGGCTCTACCACTTTCTAGCTACCTGACTATCAAAAAGTTAACATTCTAAGTTTCAGTTTCCACATTTGTGAAATGGAAATAATACCTATGTCATAGAGACAGTAAGGACACTGCACATAAGGAGCTGAGAATGGAGGCTGGAAACCCTTAGTGTCAATTATTATTTATTATTTTTATTATTACTCTTACTATTACCACTGTGACTATTACTGCTACTATTATTTTGAGAGCCTCCACCTGTGAAGAGTTGTCACACTTTGAAAAGGAAGCAGAGGTTAAAAGATGTTCCAAGAAGGATAGTGAGCAAAACAATAATAAGAATTTGAAGATTTGAAGAAAAGTTTGGCACAGGAAGGGTGAAGCTACAGCCTGGATGAAATAGTGGTATTAAACAGTTTTCAAGTGTGAAAACTGAAGAACTACAAAAAGGAAAAAAAAAAGCTAATATTTTCTTTGCATAACATACCATATGCCAAATACTGGGCTGGGTTCTTTACATTTATTATTGTATTTAATCCTCATTACAACCCTCTGAGACTGTTGTTGTTTTTGTATTGTTATTGTTGTTGTTGTTATGTTATTATTATTATTATTATTATTATTATTAATAGTAGTAGTAGTAGTCTCATTTTACAGATAAGGAAACAAGGCTGAGAGACTAAAGTCAAACACTAAATGTTGAGCTGGTGTTTGACTCTGACACCATTGGTCTTTTCGCTATAACCTAAACCGTTAAGCCCCAGCAAAACTTACCTTATTATTACAGAGATTATGAACTCCACAGACCTAAGTATATTTCCCATTTCTTACAGCTGCACACCAGTAGTTTTCATGGAGCAACTGATCCAACTCAGGGAGATAGAACATAAGCATCAAAGTAGAATATTGTATTATAAAGTCTCTTTGTGCAGAAAGGATGAACTTCTGGCAGAGTGCAGAGAACTTCTGCTAGGGATAAGAAAGGGTACTGAAGGAAGAGAAGATGAAAGTCTGGGGACTTTTACAGAAGAGGGGAGTTTTTAGAGAAGGCTTTCCATGGTTGTTTGGTGGAAAAGCACCGAAAGGGCATCCTTTTCACCTCAGGCAAATGAAGACATGGTGGAATGGTGGAAAGGCAAGTGGCTTGTTCAGGAAGAGACTTAGACCACGTGGACAGAAGCACAGGACAGGGTTCAGAGTGGCAGAGGAGCTGGAAAGGTAGAGTGAAACTTGAAGGCAACACATTTGCATGACA
Organism: Eidolon dupreanum; assembly: GCA_028627145.1. Lineage (NCBI taxonomy): Eukaryota > Metazoa > Chordata > Mammalia > Chiroptera > Pteropodidae > Eidolon > Eidolon dupreanum. The sequence continues at coordinate 73,170,734 of CM053510.1, forward strand.
AAGTATGGGTTTTAGACTTTCTCCTGTAGGTAGTGGGGAAACACTAAAGGCTTTTTAGTAGATGAACAGCTTGATCTTATCTATGTTTTAGGGCATTACCTCTGATGACTGTGTAAAGGATGCAGCAGGGAGACAGTGAAGCCATAAAAGGAAGTTTCTTTTAATTCACTTTGCAGTATTTCTTCCTTTGGAACCCACAGGGCCCTTTTAGTAGTCAGGAAAAGTAGCATTACAAGGAAGTCACTGAATCTGGTCCTTCAAAGAGCTCCCCAGTACATGTCACCTCTCCTGACCTTCCTCTCAGGTACCCAATGAAGAGAACTGCTGAGGTAATGGCAGCACATGAACCTTCATTTCTACTGCACTAAAAGACGAGAAAGCCTTTATTAGTATAATACATGCATTAGAAACAGACTTCTGCTGAGACACCAACATTTCCAGGGCAGACAGAAGTCATTGTCTCCAACACTTGAGATGTCCCCCGAAGAGGGCTACAGTCCAGGGCCTTCCCCAGGATGGGCTGGAGGAGGCTCAGGCCTCTGCCCATTCAAACATTCATTTACTCATTTATAACTGCTCATCGAATGCCTGCTTGAGTCAAGCCTTGTGCTGGGTGCTGGGCATGCCAAGGTGAAAAAAGTAAGTTTGGTACTCTCAACAAGGTCAGAGTCTAGTGTAGAAGAAAGAAAAGTGTGGAAGAAAGAAAAGTAAACAGAAAACTATGATGACATGGGAAAGAAATAATAATAGAGAATCTCAAGGATCTCATAGGAGCAACTGATTCAAACACTCAGGGAAGTAGAATACGTATCAGGGATCTTTTAGTAAAGATCCTATTTACTGGGCATATATTACAGTGCCAGGTTCTGGACATCAGCTGCATCTTGAAGAATGAGTAGCCATATAATGAGGAGGTAAAGGAAATAGTATATGCAGCAAAGAGAAGGCATAACCCATTGTGAAACCTATAAGTAGTTTAGGCTTAGGATAGAATGAAGGAGATAAGGATTAGGATAGAATAGGGAGAGAGGGAGCTAGAAAGGTGAGCAGGGGTGCAGTTACAATAGGTCTCTTGTGATGCTAAAGAGTTTGAACAATCATTAAGATATTGTAAGTAGGGAAATGACATCATTACATTTGCATTTTTAAAAGATCACCCTGACTACAAGGATATGATCAAAGGATCATGTGATGATGTAATACAGAGAAATAATCAGAACATAGTTCAGAAAACTATTTTGAACTTAAGTGTTCAAAACTGTAAGCAGGGAGATCAACTAAGCAGAATTAATATGGAGGAAAATATTGAAACTCTGCACTAAGTCATGGGCAGTGGGGATGGAGCCGAAGGGACCTATTAGAGAAATGTTTTGTAAGGGCTTAGGGACCACTTAGAGTGAAGGAGAGAGAAGAATCAAGAGTGAGCATCAGGATTTTGGCCTGCCACCAGATGTTTAAAAGAAACCAGTAGACAGCTGGATTAGTCCAGAGATTGGAATTTTATTAAGAAGAAGAGCAAAATGATAAAGGAAAAAGAAAAGGAAGGATAATCAAACAATAGTTACAGAGTAACACAGTTTGTGTACTAGACTAGTTGGAGAAGGAAGTTAAGGAAGGATTGATAGATGGCTGAAAATAGAGGCAAAATGGCCAGAGATCATAGTAAAATTAGAGACTAGGTATAGTAGCAGTAAAGGAGTTTGAGAAATGCGAGGATAAGAAACTGTTGTAGGTGTGTGGATGTTGGAGTTAAAAGTTTCAGAGATGAAACCATGTCAGAGATGAAACCATTCCAGATGACAAAACCCAGGGTATGGCCATCAGTGTGAGTGGCTAAAGGGGAATGGAAGCAAATGTCGCACCAAAGCTAGACTATCAAAGAGGTGCTCCTTGCACACAAGAAATTAGGATGATGGCAGGCCTTGGGGTAGAGAGGAGGACCCTGAGCCAGGCATTAAGGCCTTCCGTGAAGCAGGCAGATGAAAGCTATAAAAACAGGTATAGTGAAGACTGTGGGCTTCAAAGGAGCAACATTTATATAAAGACTGAGAAAGTATGGTTTGGAATCAGAACCAGGAAACCCCAAGTTGGTCGGGGCTCCTTGTCTGTTTGGAACCAAGGGAAGGGAGAATTGAGTATCTTCCAGTTGGAGACCATGTTGGCAAAGTAGTGACCTCAGGTAAGAGCAGGTTTCAGTTCAAAATATGAGGAAGCAGGTATCCAGGGAGAATTTGAGGATTCAGGGGAGTTTATTTATTGTTGAGTTCACAGGTCCTAGAGGAGAAAGAGGAGTCAGGGAGAAAGGCCCAAATGAAATCAGGACTGATTGTTAGCATTTGTGACTGGCTCTGCCACCTTCCCAGTCATCTGGTCTCCCCTTCTTTCACCCCTGCATCCAATTGGTAACCAAGGACTGTCGATTTCAGTTTGTAAGTAGCTCTCAGGTCTTCCCTTTTCTTCATTCTCCATAGCCCGTGCCCTAAACAAGGCTCCTGTGGCCCCTTACATGGACCACTGCAATGGCTTCTCTCTTGGTTTCTGTCTCCTGCTTAGTTATCCTTCCCCAGCACCCACTATCCTCTACCTCATCCATCCTCCATGCATCTGATCAAATGTTCTTTTTAATCCACAACTCTTATTCTGTCATCCCACCACTTACCATCCTTCAGCAGCCTCTCAATCATTAACAAGACATAATCTGTCCCATTTGCCTGACTTCTAGAGTCATTCATAATTGGGCTCTTGCTGACCTGTCCCACATCATCTTCCATGACACCCCCTACAGAACTGTATGCTCTAGTAATACTCAATTATTTATAGCTTTCAGAACATGTTACTATATTCTCTCATGCTTTCAGATTTTGCACATTCCACTTCGTCTGCCTACATATTATTCCCATTTGCCGCACATTTCTCTGACAGAACTTATTCCAGAATCCACTCAAGTGTTCTTCCTCTGTGTGGCTATCCTTCACTTCCCTTGACAGCTTGGGTGATCCTTTCCTTAAATTCTTCCTATATTTTGCATAACATGCCACGAAAGTAATTATACAATTATACAGTACAAAATATAGGTGACTATTTCCCCACTTAAGATCTCTTTAGAGAAAATCGTCTTTTTTTTTAATATGTTATTTTTTAAGAGCAGTTTTAAGTTCATAGCAAAATTGAGAGGAAGGCATAGAGATTTCCCATGAAGCCCCTAACCCCACACATGCAGAGCCTCCTCCATTATCAACATCCAGTACCAGAGTGGGACCATTGTTACAATCAAGGATCCCACACTGACACATCATTATCACCCAAAGTCTATAGTTTACATTATGGATCACTCCTGGTGTTGTACAATCTATGGGTTTAGTTGAATGTATAATGATTTGTACCCATCGTTATAGTGTCATACAGAGTATATTCACTGCAGTAAAAATCTTCTGTGCTCTGTTTATTTGTCCCTCTCAAATCCCTGGCAACCACTGATCTTTTTACCATCTCCTTAGTTTTGCCTTTTCCAGAATATCATATAGGTGAAATCACACAATTTGTAGTCTTTTCAGAATCATTGTCTTTTAATGCTTATATCCAGTGCCTGTCACATTATCTACCACCTACGTGGTACAAATTATTTAGAGTTAACGATTGACATGGTCAATGTCTGTTTAGGGACAGGATATCTGAGGCATGGTGTAAATAATTGGGCTCCAAATGGAGATCTGCTCTGAGCTGTTTTGAAGCTACTAAACTATGTCTGATTTAATTAATCTTCAGACCTCATCCCCAGGGGTAGCATGATATTTTTTATATGATGGGTTCTCAATAAATACGGAATGAAGACATAGTCCCCACCATCAAAAAGTATACAGAAAACCAAGAAATAGTTCAGCAACCATGCTTTTCTTGTCTTCCTGCTTTATCAGTTGTTACTAAGAAGTCCTAGGACTCCAATCACCTGTTCTTTCGTTCATTTGTTAAACAAAGCTGGCACAGGTCAAGTGCTCTGTTCTACTGTTTAATTGAAAACTTCTGGAAGGGCACGGCTCTGTTTGGATGGCTGTGCTGTACTGTTCAGGCTGAGCATCCCACAAGAACAGACTCTTTCCCTCAAAGCATTCTAGGCCCAAGACAGAAATTTTCTTGCCCCTTCCTGGCAGATGACTCCAGCTTACCACACTTCCTCTAGCTCTGGAGCCCTGTTGGACTCCCGTCTGAACCAGACAGTTTGGTATTAATTGCTCTCTAATTGTTTCAAGTGTACTATTTTTATCTCCCTAGTACACTGCACTCTCCTTGCAAATGTTCCTGGTCTTTAGTTTCACATTGCATTGTGCCCCCAGCACTCAGTAAAAGCTTGTTGATTGATTTTTCTATGAGCTGTAATTATTTCTAAAGCTGCCCTGGGGATATGGGTCTCTCCTGGAACTTTGTTTCTATTTCTGCCCTCTGTAACCACCCTCCTGACTCCCAGGACCTCCTGCTGCATTTTTCTTCTATTGGTATCCCCAAAACCAATTTTTTCTCCTTTTCTTCCAAAAGGGCAAATCTTATTTCACCCACCATCAATGCCGCTGAGGTTCCCTGCGTCCCGGTCTCTCTCTGTCTCTCTGTCTCTGTCTCTCTGTCTCTGTCTCTGTCTCCTTGTCTCTCTCTCTCTCTCTCTCTCTCTCTCTCTCTCTCTCTCTCTCTTTCCTAGTTCTCCTTTTGCATAAGGGCTCTCTGGGCAAGAAATGTTATTTTTATCAGCTGCCTCATGATCTATTTTTATCTCTCCATGCAACTTATTAAATACTTCTGGGAACCGCTGAGGTGAATGAAGCCTCCACTTTGATTGAATTTCTGTATTTTCAGTTTTATTATTTCAAGGTACAGTTAAAGGAAGGGACTCTTGAGGGAAATCCTGAACTGAGGCAGATCAAGTGGAAAGAGAGAGGCTTCTTTCTAGAAGAGTGAGCAAGAGGGCTCAGCAGTGATTGCTGATAGGAGGGGCTGGGGAGGGGTATCACCCTGGCTCCCAGCTCCTTGGTCTCAGAAAAAAAAGACAATAAGGTGGTAAGAACAACTTGGAACTTTGCTGCAGAAGTGCTTCTTAGAGTTCAGAAGGCTATGAGAAATTTTCTGAGAATTGCCAGCATGGCTTTCCAGAAGGTCTGAAACTGCCCTGAAAGTAGTCTGAATCATTAGGTTCTGATAGATCTGATGAAGTTGTAGGAATGGCTTTGTCTGACCTCTCTCCGGTAACAACTCTGGGACAGGCTCTAACTGAGCCATTCTAGTGACTGGGAACCCACAGATTCACAAGGTAATTCATTCTATTGGGGAGAGAGAGTAGTGATGACAATTATTTCTCAAATCAATTCAACAACATTTATTTGTTGCCAAGAATGGTGGTAGCACAGCATCACAGCTAAGAGGCTGGGCTTGGCTTCGAATGAACCTGGGTTTGAATTACAGGGGCAGCATTTCCCATAAGGATTCAAGCAGGTTACTTAAACTCTCTGAGCTCCAGTTTCTTCATAGATCAGAAGTTATGATGAGGATTACTGAGACATGCAAAGAACTCAGTACAATGCCTAATATATGGTAAATGCTCAATGATTAGTAGCTCATAATATTATTATCCCAAGGGCAACTATCACCTTCTTCCTAACCATGACCCCATCCCAGTGCTCACCCAAATCCTTTGGGAAGCCTGGACAAAGTCATCTAAAAAGTAACCGGTCTTGTGGACTTTTCCTGTATGTTCAGTTGTGTTCAGTTGGTTAGGGGAATTTAGAAAGGATACACTGTGACCTGAGCCCCTCACAGTGCTGTCTCGAGTGGGGGGAATTCACCTGGCATTTTCAGTAAATACAGTCCAACTCTATCCAACAAAATACCCATGCTGTAAAATATTTCCCTCTCCGTGGCATTGATTGTGATCCAGGTCATTTATTATGTTTGATGACAAACAAATTTGTTATCTATTTGATGACAGAGAATGTAGTGCAAGTATAAAAAGCAAATGATCTGAATATGGAAATCCCTGGATACCTCTATGTTTAGCACTATATATCCTTAGGTTAGTTATTCATCATTTCTAAGAGAGCTTTGGTTTCCTTATCTGCAAAATGGGGTACTGAAAATACACGATTAAGCGATCATATATGGAAAACGCTCAGCACAGTTTCTGGTACAAAGTAAGTGTTCCATAGACAGTGGTGTTAGTTGCAGTTAAATGATGGTGGTAATGTTAGGTAGTTAAGTAGATGTAAGTGATGGGGGAGCAAAGGAATAAAGACCCCACCCAAAGGCCTCCCCATGACCTAGCCTCATTATACCATCATTATATAATGCCGATGCCTGGAATTTCATGAATCTAATTATAACAGACTGAATTCTGGGTAACTGCATGCACAGTATGCGGTTATATAACAGCCAAGTGTCAATCAAAATGACCTCACATGCCAATCATCTAGAACCACCCTTGTAACCTACCATCACAGCCCAAATATAATACAGACCTCTCCACTTCCATGAGGTTATAGCCCTCTTCGCTGTAACCTGTCCCTACCTTGGAGCATACTTTAATGACATCTTTTTTTTCTCCATGGTTATAGCCCTCTTGGGCATGACTTACTTCTTCCTTAAAATGTACTTTAATAAATCTTACTTTTTCTAAATCTCACTGATCTGTACTTCTTTACTACATCAGCAAAAAGAACCGAGGTACCTCTCAGTACTACGGAGGCTACAGTAGATTTCAGATCGCCCTAGTGGTAACAGTAATTGATGGTGTTGCCACCTTACTAGAATACCATGCTGCTTTTTTCCTCTTTCTTGCAAGTGTCTGGAGCTCTTCCACACACCAAGCACTCAAAATTCACTTTGTGCCAACCTAGACCTAAACCCAAATTAGTGTGCAAACAACCTCACGAGAATACTTCAGGTTACTGTGTCTTCATCAACTAATCTGGTCCAAGAAGTGCTCAAGAACCTGGCAAAGCTCCTTCTGGATGACTTGGCACCAGAAGGAAACAACATCAAAAGCTTCTTTCCTCTAAAGGCTGCAGACACTGTCTTTCACAATACAGAGCATACACCATACACACAGACAAGTTCCTAATTAAGGATGCTGCATAATCAGTGTCTTTCAAATGTGCATATATTATTCTCAGCCAAACTAATTAATAACTGCACTAAATATTTCATGGCTGAAGGAGGAGCATGGGTTACCAGAAAAGCCCGTTAGAAGTAGCCCAGATTCAGAGCTCAGAAGATGCAAAAGTTCTGATCCAGGTTACCACCGAGCTGATGGAACATTAACATGGTCCCTTTCCCTCTCTAAGGCTCTCTGCAAGCAGTGCTGCAGAGACTTTCTGCCTCTTAACATTATTACAACCGGGCAATCATGATCATCTGTGAGAAAGTGCTCTGAAAGGAGAAGAGACCTACACAGATGTACAGGATAATTCTTTTCTAGGCTGAAAGAACGGTCAATCTTAGGCAAACATGATATATGTATGTGCTTTCTAAGGTGTGGGCTTCACACACAAAATCCTATGTGTTCCTCATAATCACCCATAAGGAAAATAAACTTCTTCGGAGCTCCCATGGGGCTCACCCAGCTAGTGAATGGCTGAGCCACAAAGTGAACTCATGTTGATCTGATTCAAAAAATTGGATTCATTGTCCTTTCTCTCCCATGTAAAATACAATAGTCCTCTTAGAAAGCTCCACCCTCCCTTTTCTGTTTCCCTCCTTCTGCCTGCCCTCTACCTTACTCCCACCTTGCCCCCTATTAAAATATACTCTCCTCTGTCACATCCTCTGAGGACCCTGCAGCTTCCCTTCTTCAGTGAGGTCTAGTTAACCTGACAGAATATTCCTTTCCAGTTTGCCAGCTCAGTGCTGCCATCCTCTCCCTTCCCCAACACCTTATAATTTAATTATTTTAATAGGAGCCTTCTGGAAAGAATATGATACTCTCAAACACATTGGAGACTACCTGCTTGTTCTACCTCCACTGGGAGTTGCCCTGAGCAACAGTGTTGATAGAAGCTTGCATGATCATGGGAGTGAAGCCAGAGGGTTCACTCAGTACACAATTCATCAAGGAGATTAATATAGAACAGGGTTATAAGGTGGAGGGTACAGTCAGGAGAGATTGTGAGATGATATGGGCAAAGACAACATCAAATAAATTATAATGTGTGAAGCTGGAGAGCTGGCTTTACTTGGACAGAACAGAGGGACCAGGGGAAAACAGAAGTCCCTTTCCTTGAAAAGCCTGCCTTCTCTCCTTCCCCTTGTTCTCTGTTCAAAGCCTTTCTGGTCCCAGAGGCAGCACCTGTAGCAGGGTGGCAGTAATTTTTTATGTATCACTAGGTTCCAGGCAGGGAAGGGGTAGTTTATAGGTTCTCAACTGCGAGTTTTACCATGGAATCAATTGCAAGAGGATGTTTATTCCACACTATTACATTGAGGAATCACCTTCCATCTTAGCCATTTGCATAATGGATAGCAACTGGAAGATACTGTGTTTTAGAATATGAAGGATGCCTATCATCTAAGTGGCACCTCGCTTTGTAGTGTCTGTCTCTCTGTCTCTGTCTCTTTGTCTCTGTCTCTCTCTCTCCCTTGCTCACACACACACACATACACTTGACCACAGAAATCAGAGCAGGTGGACAGTGGTTCATTGTTACTAGATACCACAGAGACAATGATCCAGAAAAAAAAATGATGATATGCTTTATAAATTTAGCAAGACATATTTCTCTCTGCTTCCTGTCTCCTGCAGCTATTGCTAAACCCAACCCCTCTCTGCCCCTTTCTCACTCACGCCTATGATCTGCAGTGAGACCCTTCTGGAGATGGCTGCTCTGTGATGATGCTGTCTGAATAAGAAAGCATTAGTCTGGGGAAATGTTCATAACTAGTTGTCTGGATATTCAAGTCCTTCTACTTACTGAGTTGCCGTTACCTTGCAGATTTAATTAAAATAGAATCCAAAGTCTCCAATTGATCTGCAGTAGAAAAGCCAGCATCCCTGCAACATCGCTAGAGATTCTCCCAGCCCCTGCATCCTGCTTGTTATTTTTCATGTATCCTCTGTTCCCCTTCTGAGTGTGCTTGTCACCTTTTCTTAACAAAATGCCCCCACTGGACACCCCCAGGTCTCACCATCTCATCACTCCTGAATGGCTGTTATATGCAGGCACTGGGCTGAGTGGACATTTCTGAAGAGTTCAGGCAACGGAGAGAAGTAACACTACATGTAATACAGCAAGTGACTAAGAGTGAATATTAAGTGTCACAGTTTTTATAATTCCCTTGAGCCATTTTGTCACTGTAAGAGTTTTAACATTTACCTTTCTCATTTGCTTAGTTGCCAACCTCTTGCAATGCTGCTGGGCCTTTTCCCCTTCAACCTCTCTCCCTTTCCTTCTCAGTTAGATTGCCCTGCCCTCCAAAGTATCTATATATATTTTAGGCAGAACAATTTATTTCTCATACCCACTCAGTGATGTACTAAGGCCTAAGGAAAATCTTTTTACAACCCAAAATGCTCCAACAAGGTGTTCTTCTAAACCCATACTGTCCAAAGTTTAAATTTCAATTAGTTAAAATTAAATAAAATATAAAATTGAGATCTTTAATCTCTCTAGCCACATTTCAAGTGCTTACTAGCCTCATGTAGCTAGTGGCTACTGTATTGGAGAGTATGGACAACAGAAAGTTCTGTTGGACAGCACTGTAGCTGAACAAAGACCAAATTCTCCCCTAAGAGATTGTGTCCCTGGCTATTTATCTACCACTTTTTCCTGCCTACCTTATTAATGTTTATTGATTCCTTTCACTGTGTAAGGCACTTTTTATGGGTTGTTTCATTTAATCCCCATAACAGTTCTTTAAAGTGGGGAGTGTTTTCCTCGTGGCACACAGTAGGAACCTGAAGTTCCAATTGCCAGTGCAGCTGTTTATGTTCTTTCCTCTAAACCACATACTTAGGGGCAGTGATGGAAAGATACTGGGAGAGAAAAGGACAGGTTTGTCAACCATATGTGATGATTTTATTAAACTTTAGGAATCCATCAAGGGGATGGGATTTTACTTTTCTGTGGTGGATGTCATTGCTTCTGACAGCTGGCCAGGCAGAAACACTTATGGAGGAAGAGATCAGAGCTCTCCTTTGAGAGAAACCATTAGTGAAAGGAGATCGAGGTAGTTGAAGAGCTACCAATTCCTCCCCCACACCAGCTGCTCCTAATGCTTCCTTCTGCTCTCTGCTCTCCAGATCAGCCTGCCAGGCCAGAGCCACCCCCTCCAACCTGGGAAAACCTGTGTTTCTGTGGGTTGAGCTGGGAACTGACCCAGTTCCATCAGCTCCCAGGAGTGGCCTGGGTTCAATGATGGTGCCATCTGCTGGCCCTTTCTTGCACTGCAGTTCGTTACTGGATTTCTTCTCAAATCTGATGCAAAAAGTTTGGTCCTTAGACCAGTGGTGTCAACATCCACTCCAGACTTATTGAAACAAAAAGTATGGTAAGTCCTAGTTGTCCATGTGTGCATTTCTCAAGTCAGCAATTATTAATCAGCATCTTTTGGATAAAAATGACTCCCATGCATACACATAGAATGTAAAATTGCTTCTTGTCTCCTCACATCTCTATGCAATAGGGAAGAGAAGCTTTATGATCATCTTTATTGTACAGACAAGGAAGGAGAGAAAACAGGAGATTGGCCCAGGGCCTAATACCTAGTAAATAGTGGGGTTGGGTCCCCTAATCCTGCCTTTGAGTGTCAAAGCCTCAGCTTATTTACCAAACCGCACTTCTCCACTTTTTCCAGGTTTGCTTGTGGTTTGTTTGGGGAGTGGAAGAGGTGCAAGGAAAGAAACCTCCCTAATCACACACAACCAAAACTATCACACTACCTAGGATTTCTGGCCACACACTCAAATAGGGGTAGATATTCATTTTAGAAGACTACCGAATAGGCTGCTTAATTAGCACTATACCATAACTTTCCACCTAGCAATTCCCACTCATTCTATTTCATTGGCCATATAGGGCTTAGTCAGGTAGGCTGTGATGGGGAAGGCAGTTGAATGTACTGTGCAGGTGCTACCGCAGAGGCACAGCTTAGAGACTCTTGGGGAGGCAGAAGTTAAACTGCCTAATTGGAGATTAAGAAGGATAGACAGTGGGACTAAACAGAAGCAGAAAAATGCTCAAGGGAAGCAGAGTTAAAAACAGAAGACACACTCAGTCTCCTCTTTCACAATTTAGCAGTCTCTGAAGCAGCCTGTCAAGCACAAAATAGGCTATTCCTCAAGAGTAGTAGTGGAGCACTTGTTATGTGCAGGGCATTGCGACATGCTACTTTGCAGGGGAGTAGAGATACATGGGTTAAAAATGTATAAACATTCCCATGTTTAATATTCTCTTGGCCGTAAAAATATTTTAACAAACAAATAGCAATAATTCTTGTAATAACAATTACAATAACACTTATTTAACACTTAACTAAATGCTCGGCAGTGTTTCAGGCCTGAAATGGGAGACGGTGGCTGAGCAAATTACAACCACCTTGGAAAGTCCCATTTCTGGTCTTTAGCTTTGCAGGCTTAGGAACTGGATTTTATGAATTCCCTCTTAGCTTATCTGGCAAGATTTACAAGAATATATACTTACCAGAATGCAAGATGTCCATTTACAGTCAAATCTGTCACTGCTAAGTGATTACTGGTTATATACATGAGTCAGCACATCCTCTTTATGAAAATCCATAAGTGAAACCCCCTTCAGTCATTTGATGAGCAAGGAATCAAACCAAGAGGCTTTGGATTAAGGTATTGGGGCATGTAAGAGGGATATACAGCCTGAAGCTCTCTCATTTTCAGCACTGGAAACATACCTGACATGGCTCAGGGCACTGGCCCAGATTGCTCCATGAAGGACTCAGGACACCCTTGGCCTGGTTTGGGGCTGGAGACATACGCAGGCTGCCAATCCCTCTTTCTGCCTCTGCGTGATTTCAAACAGGCTACAATGCAGGTTATCTGGTTTCAGCTTTAGTCTCAAGGTTCTCTGGTTCCTTTGATTGGCGTTGTCTTGCCCCACTCCCAGGATTATATTCAGAACTATCTCTCAAGGGAGTTTCATCAGTAGGTAATTCAGCTTCATCTATTCTCTGCTAATTTTCAAGTTGTCCTATCAGGAAGTTGGTTTCCTAACCACATCTTGCAATGCCAAGGCTGCCCTCAGTGCTAACTGGCTCACAGAATGGCCCAGCCATCTGCTTGAAACTCCTCTTCTCAACCACTTTTGTCCCCATCTTTACCTTGAATGAACACAGAGACTGAGAAATCTGGAACAAAATACTCACAAAGTGAGCCTTTGAACTATTTGTTTATTTCTCTGTCATTCCCAAGAGTTGTTTCTTTCTTGTTTATCTCTGTGCCCCAGAGGCTAGAATAGTTTCTAATACTTCTTACAAATTGGTAATCAATAAATGTCTGTTGGATGAATGGAAAGAGTCCTGGTCTGCAGATCAATACATTGAGAGTTTAAAATGGTTTCAACACCATCACTAACTTACTTTGGGGCTTTTGGCTAATCACTTGACTGCTTTGCTCTCTGTTTCCCCAGACATAAAGTAGAAGAATCATGCCTCCTTCCTTCCTGCAGTGAAAGAACATTTGGCAGGAGTACTTGATCATTGCCAGGGAATGGAATTCTTTCGAGCAAGTTATATATCACTGTTTCTCATCTTTTCTCCACCTTAAGAAAGGTAATAAAGCATAAAAACCTCCAGGCATTGAAAAATATGTTTTCAGTTTCATGTGTCAGTCTTCCAGCGTTTTAAAACACAGGAAAAAACATTTTTCCACCAAAACACTCAGGGATGATGATATAGTATTTTTAAAGTATTTGATGGCTCCCTGAGTTGCTATTGATCAATTTGCACCATTTTTTAGGTTAGCGATAAATTGCATGAGCATATTTTAATACTCAGAGAAGAGTTTTCAAAATACAGGAATCAGGACTGAAAAACAAATATAAAATGAAATGGTCATTTCTCTTCTGGAATTTAGTGATTTGTGGCTCCCAGTCAAGGAAACCCTGGTGCTCGATGAAACTGTGGGTTCTCCACTGAAGACCAAGTGAAGACACTAGGCTCGAGGACAAAGAGTCTAGGAACTTGTGCCACTGCTCCTTCTTCCTCAGTGGATAAGCCACCCCCATGGTGTTGTCTTAAAGGGGACATAAACTGGTCAACACTTGCTGTGCAGAAGATGGTCTCTGCTCCTTTTGGTTCCAGGCTCTGTATGTGCTCTGCCGTCTGACCAGTCACACATACACTTTTTTCCTTTCACGCTGAGAATCTGAGTTCCAAAGAATTCTAACAGTATATTCAGCTATTCAGATTCTCAAAAGACAGACATGATAGGCGAAAATCCATTTCGAAGCCTGGGGTTCAAGTGACTAGCAGCAATAAATTGAGGACAGTTTATAATCATTAATCCTCTCAAAATATTTTTTAATAACCTCTCTTTCTACCTCTCTCCCCTGCCTTCACTTTTCTTGCCGCCTCATCTTCCCTGACTAAAATATATAATTGAAATGGTTTTTCTTGTTAATAAACTTTTTTGAATAAAATTATATAATGTCCTTCCTTAATTTTACAAGCAGGAAAGTTGAGCATTTTGCATTGCCTAAAGGAAAAACAAGTAGTATTCTACTGTTATTTGTGTGAGGAGGGCAGAGAGGTAAGAGGGTTGATTGTGTAGATGAAAAATGATCCCTTACCCTTGACAGGAATCTAAACTTTTCTCTTTGACTTACGAATGTTTTTCTAATTTGGTACCACCCTGGGTAAGCAACTGTATTTCCAATCCTCTCTCAGCAGGGAGCCAGGTCTCTAGCCTGGAAGGTCTCCCTAAAGGCCTTACCGTTCTGTTTTGGTGGCCCCTGAGGGACAAGCATGAGTTCTAATACCAGCTGGACCACTTATTAGCTGTAACAAATCATTCAGTCTCTCTGAACTTCATTTCCTTCATCCATAGCTTAGTGCCTAACAGACCTAACACAGTCAGCAAGAGAGTACAATTATAAAATAAAGTCGTGGATACATGAATGTGTTTGGAGAAACATACAGTTTTGTGAATGAACAGTGCTCTGTTTCTTGACATTTTCCCATTGTCCTGGTCAAACAGATATAATTCATCTTACAATGATCACTATCAATCCCCACTCTTTTTTTAAGAAAAAAAATTAAGCATATATAAAAGCAGAGAGACTAGCATAATGAGCTCCCAGGTCTCCATCACTCAGCTTTAATGATTGCAACATATGGACAATTTTGTTTCATTTACAACCCCACCTACCTCCTGATTACTTTGAAAAAAAATCTCAGGCAGATCGAAGATAAGGACTCTTCAAAAATAAGTAAATAAACATATATAATACCATATAGCATGCATTTAAAAATAAATAGTAATTCCTTAATATCATCAACTACCTTATCAGAAATAAAATTTATCCTACACACAAATTTATTCATTTATTTATTGGTCAGTGGGTTGGTTGGTTTGTTTACACACACACACACACACACACACACACACACACACACACATATTTTTTTTAAGTTGGTTTGTTTGAATAAAGACTCAGGATGCAAGGGCGATCTGGCTGTGACATCTGTCACCTCATTGATCGCCAGGGTTGATTCCTCCCAAAGCTGCACTTACAGTCAAAGTGGACGACCTTCCCAGATAGAGGAGAGGACAGTTCTTCAGTCAAGGGTATACGAGTAGCTGGGCTCCCCTGCTAGAATCTCCAAACAAGCTCTCAAGATTCAAAAAAGTTTTATCCATTGTTCTTGGTTGATATGTTTCTCAAGTCTCTTTTATCTATGACTTATCTATGCCGCTATTGTTTTCCTTGCCATTTCTTTGTTGAAGAAGCTGAGTATAAGAGTTCTGTAGAATCCATCACATTTAGATTTGGTTGACTGCATCCCAGTGCTGTTATTTAAAATATTCCTCTTCCCCTGTATTTTCTGTACATTGGTCATTGGATCCTGAGGCGAGGTCAGGTTTAAAGATGACTTTTTTGGGGGGGGGTGGTAAGAATATTTTATGGAATGGTTGAGTACTTCCTATTACATAACACTAAGAAGTATGCAACTGTAGGACTGTAGCGTTTCTATTTCTGTGATGTTAACTTTTATCAATGGATTCAGTATGTGTCAGTTGAATCCATTAAATTGTGAAGCCCCCCATCCACATCTCACCTAATAGTTTTAGCAGTCATTGATGACTGTGGTGGTTTTGTAATGTGTCCCCATGGTTAGGCAGGAGTATATTTCCATGAATTTCTTTTTCCTGTGTGTTCTAGTTAGGATGAGGCACAACAGAGATTGTCGCGACACATGGAGGGAGGGAGTGGAGCAGCCGCTAAGCCGCCATTCTGCAGCTCGTACACCTTGTGGCCTGTCTACGGGATCCCTTTCTTGCCAGTGGACAGCAGTCAGGTCTGCAGCTGCTCCACTGCCCCCAATACTCTTTAAGCTTCTGTGCCACCTGGACTACTGTGCATATTAGTGCTGGCTTCTGCAGGACACCACACTGTCAACATCAGAGACAACAAAGACTGGCACAGGTTTCAGTACATCTTCCTAGACTCTTAACTTGTTCTTGCGCTACAGCAGTTTACATCCATCTTCTGTTCCCAACTTCCTGTCCTGCCGCCTCAAGCTCTAGCCCAAAATTGAATCCATTTTTTACTAGGGATTGCTAAATGGTGATAATCTAGTTGTAGCAATTTACTTTGATTAAAGTTTTAGCTGAATTTCCTGAGTAGAAGTCTAAATAGGAAAAGCAGGATAAATACTTGTTTCTTTCCTTTCCGTTTTCTTCTCTACCTATTTTCACAATCATGACTTAGTTATTTAGCATCTTCCGGAGGTGGTCATAGGGTTTTATTTACTTACTTTTTTAGTATCATTACGAACTAATGGATTTTAATGTATTTGATGTGATTTTGTAATTGTTGTTATTATTATGATTATTATTGCTGTAATGTTTACATTATCCCATCTTTGGCCAGTAGGAGATCATTCAGGTGGGCTCCTGGATCTTTCTGACACAACCCTATGGTCTATGACAACTTCTTTGCCTTCTCATGCAACAGAATCTTCTTTGATGTTTCCTGTACCAGCTTTGAAATCAGCATTATCTGGAGAAGCATGGTTTCTTTTAGTTGGAAATTCTATTTAGAGAACACACAATTTGGGTTTTGGGATGTTCATTATTTAGGTGTTGGTCGTGGCTTTTAGACCATTTCTGTGAACAGAGCAAATAAACATGGTTCCTTAAAGAAAATATGTACTTTTGTTATAGCTCAGATTGTTTTATTTATTTAAAACTGCCATATTTGTGTTCAATGTAATTGATGAGTATAGAGATACAATAGAGAACAGACATAAATACAATGTAGAGTATTTTGCTTACCTTCTCTAGTTAAGAAATTACCTTTAATTAAATCTTAGCTTCCTTTTTATAAGTGGGAAGGATCTTTTACCTTCATTTCATGCTGTTTAGATAGCCATGCTTGCCTGTTCTTTGAAAAGCTTTAGCTTGCAAAACCTCACTCAGGTCTTTTCAAAATGGAATCATAACTCTACCTCTCCTTATTTATAGCTTATCAAAAAGAGGGTTAATTTTCCTTTCTTCTACTGCTAGTTGTAATTTTTTTTTCTATGCCTTTAAGAAACAATTCCACACACGACTTTTGCCCTCTAGAATTTGCTGCTTCAGCCTTTCTTGTACTTATTTCTGCATGTGGCCAATATAAGAAAGCGGGAAATGCATCTGACTGCCTGGGTTTTCAGCAGGCTCTTTCCTGCATTTAAGAGTTTACCTTAGGAAACCAAAACATAAGTTATTCTCCTACTTAGAGCTAGTTTAACAGTGAACTTACTAATGTGTTTAATTTACCTTTCAGCTTTGCTTAGTGATTTCTTTGTAATTTGAATTTTATTTTGGGATACGTTTCTTGGTTAAAAAATATTTCCATCTGCCTGTCTCTAACACCATACAGATTGAATCATTTTAAGTTTGGAACTGAACATAGTTTTGAAATCAAATGATATGCTATTTTCTCATATTTTCCCAAATACTATAATGTACAACTACCCATCATAAAGTAGGCATTTTTTCTCATATTTTCCCAAATTCTGTAATATACAACTAACTGTCATATACTTGGCATTATTTAGAATTTCCAAATTTGGTTTTCAATTTTTTAATTTATTTTATTTTCTTAATTTTGAAATTATAATTGACATTCAATATTATTTTATATTAGTTTCAGGTGTACAGCATAGTGGTTAGACATTTATATAATTTACAAAGTGATCTCCTGACAAATCTAGTACCTGCCTGACACCTTACATGTTTATTACAATATTATTAACTATATTCCCTATGTTGTACTTTATATCCCTATGACTATTTTGTAACTAACAATTTGTATTTATTAGTCTCTTTACCTTTTTCACCTAGCCCCACAACTCTCCTCTCATCTGGCAATCATCAGTTTGTTCTCTATGTATGTCTGTTTCTATTTTGTTGAAAGTTTATTTTGTTCTTTAAATTCCACATATAGGTGACTTATTTTCCTCAGCATAACACCTTCTATGTTCCTCCATGTTGTTCAAATGGTGAGATTTCATTCTTTTTTATGACCAAGTAATATGGTCATATGTACATATGCCAATGTATATATATACCACTTCTTCTTTAACTAATCTATTGATGGACACAAGTTGCTTCCATATTTTGGCTATTGTAAATAGTGCTGCAATGAACATAGGGATGCATGTATCTTTTCAAATTATTGTTTTAGATTTCTTTGGATAAATACCCAGAAGTGGAATTGTTGGATCATAAGATAGTTTTATTTTTAATTTTTAGAGAAACTTCCATACAATTTTCTATAGTAGTGGTACCATTTTGTAATTCAAAAACTGATGCACGAGGGTACCCTTTTCTCCACATCCTCACCAACACTTGTTGTTTGTCGTCTTATTGATGATAGCCATTCTGATGGGTGAGGGTCATAACTTATCGTTGTTTTAATTTGCATTTCTCTCATGATTAGTGACATGGAGCATCCTTTCACAATTCTATTGACCATCTGTAAGTCCTCTTTAGAAAAATATCTGTTCAGGTACTCTACCCATTTTTAAAATTGGATTTTTTTTTAGTGTTAAGTTGTATGAGTTCTTTATAAATTTTGGATATTAACCAGTTATCAGATATGTCACTGCTGAAAGTCTTCTCTCATTTGGTAGGTTGTCTTTTCTTTTTGTTCATGCTTTCCTTCGCCCTGCAAAACCTTTTTAGTTTGATATAGTCTGATTTGTTTATTTTTTCTTTTGTTTTTCTAGCTCAAGGAGATATATCAGAAAAAAATATTACAAAGAGCAATGCCAAAAAGCTTACTGTTTATGTTTTCTTCTAGGAAACATGCTAACAGCAGATCTTTAACTAACCCCTGATACCCTGATCAGATCTGTACCTCCAAATTTTCATCACAATTATATTCTTATCCTTGCCTTTCTCTCCATCTTGATGTGAGTTAAATGTCAGCGCACATGAACTGTTATTTATACAACAAATAAGATCCTTAAAAAGTTGCATATGAATTTACTTTTTATTATCAATAATATGTTGCAAGTCAGTGAAAGTACAAATGCATGTCACTAATAGAAATAATTTCTGCATTTTAGAAATTTATTATTTAGTCAGGGAGACCGGGTACAAATATGAAGATAAAGACAATCATTGCTCAAGGATAGTAATAGCAAGGGAGTTCACTTCGGGTGCTGCCTGCTGGAAACACCATTTAGGAGCTGGAGAGTCAGTTGAACATTGAAGGGTTTGATGACAGCTAAATAGAGAAGAGGAAGGAGAGGTTTTGGCAGGAGGGACTGTGTGAACTAAATTGAGAAGCTAATAATGTGCCACATTGATAATATTAACTGTGATGAGGAGTGCACGTGGTAGTATACCCCATCAGAACTGAGGATTTTTCAGAGGGTGGGGAAGAGGGTAAAACATCAAGGGAGATGAATAGACAGTGATGTGTAGGGTGGAGTGGATAGAGGACAGGTTGGAGGCAGGCAAGCTGATTCAATGTCTGTAAATAGAATCATATTTTTCACACTAAGATTGGGAACCCATTGACAATTGATCATTTCAGAGAACTTTTACCTTAATTTATAGTTAAGTTTTAATACTACTTCATCCTCAGGTGTCCATCTACATTTGACCTCAGCGCCTACATATAAGTACTGGCATAGAGTTGGCATTCTATTCTTGTTTATTTGTTAGAAAAGTCGGGGAAATGTTTAAAAGATGGCCAGTTGATTGTTCTGCAAATTCGTCTTGCATACTGGGATTGCTCAGGTTTGGGGCATGACTGTATACCCCACTCATGTACAGAGTAGTCTGTCCTTCATCCCAGGCTGCTGCTATTATTATTATTATTATTATTATTATTATTATTATTTCAGGAGTGGGGGAGCCATAGAAACATATATTGAATGCCTTTGTAAGAGCCAGGCTGTTCACATACAATCTCTCACTTCATTAGTGTTGTATGAAGTGAGATGTAGGGAGGAGGCAAGAGAATTAAAATGTTAATAAAATCACAATCAGAGACTGCAATATGCTGATCAGCCCTATAGCCAGTCCAGGAGGACACCTTCAGAATAAAGGAAGATTTCTACTGGGATTGCTAACAACCCATTCCCCACACCTGTGAAGGGGAAACAGGAACCACAGAGTCATTCCCTATGGCTAAAACCATGGGGAACCTAAGAATTAAAGGCTGAGAAGTGCCAGCATGCCTTTCTCTCTGCATATTCTTACCTTTTCACACTACATACTCTTCTCCTTCTTCACTGTTTTTCCATATTAAATGAAATGAGAACTAAAGAATGACAGATAAACAGAATTCCCTGAACATTCAGAGTCCCTCTCACTGTCCCTACTCATTGCCTCTCCAGGTCTTTCTCAGTGCCTTTGCTCTGTCTCTCACTGTCTACATTGCTGTCCGTCTCACTCTCTGCCTCTGAGAGGAGATCACACACTCTGTTTGTGGAGTTTTATCCCTTTTCTAATAAACTTTCCTTTTGACCCTAACTTTGGTGTGTGTGTTAAATTCTTTTTACACTCTCTGCCAAAGGACCCTCTTTTTCTTTTGATGCTGGGCTTGGCCTCCCCCACCGCTGCCCCCCCACACACACACACTTGGGGAAATTTGCCCTGTCCTGCATCACTAAGAGTTGTATTAGTACTAGTTTACAAATAAGAAAAATGAGACCTACAAAAGTGAAATAACTTGCTCAAAATTATAAGCTAATAAGTGGCAAGGCCAACATACAAACCCAATTTGGGCTGATTCTAAACCCGAAGTTCTGTCCTCTACTGACACTGCCACACTTGAGGACTTATGGTAGATTTAAAGGTAGAATGGGTTAGGGGAGGTTTGCAATGTTAAAAGTGAGAGGGAGTGATAAATACTTGTTACTGTTAGGGGAGAAATTATACAATACTGTGGCTACAGTTCAGCTCTTCCCTGCCCTTATAAAGATTGGCTATTGCTGGGATATGAGGCTGTTCCTGCATTGTATTATTTGTTGTAAAAAAATTTTAAAAACTATATCACTAAATCACAATTACTACTCATGCTATTAAGATTTTTTCTGCCTGGAATGTCCCCTTACTGATATGGGCCATTATTTACCAAATGCACCCACAGAACATTTAATTGCTCTTTTCAAAATATTTTTTTACACTATTAAGTGTTACTGAGGTTTTTATTTTATTTCTTTTTCCTTTCTCTGGGAAGGAGTCCCTCTCCCTCTAATTCTGATAATTACTCTGAGACTTGTGGCTCAGGTCCTCTGGTTATTGATAAAGATCACTGAAGCTTAGCATTCTTCTTGGTCACTGTAAGCACAAATCACTTTAGGCCAGGCAAGGCCATTGTAGTCACTGGCGGGGGGTGGGAAGGGGACCCTTAACCCAGGGCTTTCTTTCTTTAAATAATATATTAACTGAGGAAAACATGGCAGAGTGAGAGATGTCCCCAGATTTCTCCCCTTGAAACAACAATGAGCTGAACATCTAAAACTGAACAAAAAACACTCAAACTGCACACCAGCACATCTGAGCGTGGGATCTGCACATAGGAGCTACCACAGGTCAGAACCCTGGGTGTCAGACGGTGGACTGGGACAAATAAAGAAGTTGCCTCTTGCAGCTGGAGCTCCCATAGGAGAAGGGGGAGGGGAGAAGATGCAGTGACTTCCCTGATCAGCCCTGCCTGGAAGTGCCAGCACTTTTCTATGCGGCCGGCAGCAAATCTCAGTCATCAGGGCAGAAAGCATAGAAGTGGGACAGGACCACAGAGAAACAACAATTGATTTCTATTGTCCCTGATTGCAAAACTGAGGCTGAGCCACAGCCACCAACTCCCAACCCAGAGGGTCCCTCCCTCCATACTCTCCAAGATCGATCACTGTAGACCCCCAGGGGAATCCAAGCAAACACTACCGAAACTGTTGCTAACACTGACAGGGACTGAAACTGAGAGTAGCGAGTGTGCTTAAAATCTATAAGAAAATAAAAGATGTTAGGCTTTAGGTAAGGCAGAGATCCAAGAGGCTTAGATGTCACCTACTGGAAACTAAAAGTGCCTTCTTTGCAGCAGGCTAAAGAGAGTCCTTTGTGTAACAAATCTTCTTTCTAGAAAAACAACAGAATACACTTCCATTAATGCTCAGGCAGAGAAATAGTCCATTTAACACCATGAACAACCAAGGTGACATGGCATCTCAGAAAGAAAGAGAAAAATCTCCAGAAAATGAGTTTATAGATATAGAAATATGCAACTTAAGTGATAGAGAATTTAGGATGGTACTTCTGAAAAAACTCAGTGGGTTCTGAAACATATCATATTGACAAATTCAGAAATTGCAAAAACAGCTAGATGAGAAGAGCAAGGAGATTGAAACGTTAAAAAAGAATCAAATAGAACTTCTGGAGATAAAAAAAGCACATTGCAAGAGTTGAAAAATGAAATAGCAAGCTTAGGAAATAGAGTCGGCCAAATGGAGGAAAAGATCAGTGATATCGAAGACAGAAATCTAGCAATAAATTAGAAGGAAGAAGAGAGAAACTGAAGAATGAAAAAATAATGAAAGAGAAATAAAAGAACTAGCTGATACCATCAGGAGAGGAAACATAAGAATAATGAGCATTACCGAAGGTGAGGAAAAAGAGCAAGGACTAGAAAGCATTTCAGACAAATAGTGGATGAGAATTTCTCAAATCTAAGAAATGAGCTGGAACTTGGTTTCAAGAAGTCAATAGAATAAGCAATTATCTCAATCCAAAAAGGCCTTCACCAGGACATATAATATTAAAGTTATCAAAAATCAATGAAAAAGATAGAATTCTCAGAGTAGCCAGGGAGAAGAAAACAGTAACATTAGATTATCATCGGAATTGTCAGCGCAGATTTCACAAGCCAGAAAGGAATAGAATAAAATATTTAAACTATTAAGTGAAAGGAAACTACTAGCCTAGAATAATGTATCCAGCTAAGCTCTCCTTTAGATATGAAGGAGAAATTAAGACCTTTTCAGATATACAAAAATTGAGGGAATTCTCCTCTGAAAGGCCTGCACTACAGGAAATTCTGAAAGGGGTCAGCTCAGCTAAAACAAAATAACAATAATAAAAAATACATAATTAGGAGTAAAGTGACTATCAGGCAAAAAGAAGCAGAGGAGTGCAACCCTTACTAAGAAAAGGGCATTATAAGCTTAAAAAATAAGAAGAGAATTACTATAGCAAGATAGCAATGAACGTTCAGCATATATAGAAACAAATTGAGATAACAATGACTGAAAAGGGGAGGATTCAAA
>CM053510.1:73196219-73262505 GCA_028627145.1 Eidolon dupreanum
GTGTCAGAAAAAGAAGCGGAAAAAATAATTCCTTTTGCAACTGCAACAAAAAGAATAAAATACCTAGGAATAAATTTAACAAAACATGTGAAGGAGCTATATAATGAAAATTACAAGACCTTATTAAAAGAAATTGAAAAAGATACAAAGAAATGGAAAGATATTCTGTGTTCTTGGATTAGAAGAATCAACATAGTTAAAATGACTGTATTACCTAAAGTTTTATACAGATTTAATGCAATCTTCATCAAAATCTCATAGGCATTTTTTAAAGTAATAGAACAAAAAATCATCAGATTTGTATGGAAGCACAAAGGACCCTAAATTGACAAAGCTATCTGAGGAAAAAGAATGAGACTAGAGGTATCACTCTGCCCTACTTCAAATTATACTACAAAGCAACAGTAATCAAAATGACATGGTATTAGCAGCAAAACAGACACAAGAACCAGTGGAACAGAATCGAGAGTCCAGAAATAAACTCTTATTTATATGGGCAAATAATTTTCGACAAAAGATCCAAAAACATACAGAGAAGAAAGGAAAGTCTCTTCAATAAGTAGTGCTGGGAAAACTGGAAAGCCACCTGCAAAAGGATGAAACTAGACTGTTGTCTATCACCTCACACCAAAATTAACTCAAAATGGATTAAGGGCCTGAATATAAGACCTGAAACAATAAAATGCATAGAAGAAAACATAGGAACTCAAGGACCTTGGATTTAAAGAGGATTTTCCTCCTTCCTCACCAGCAGCATGAGCACTTCCCAGCTTGTACCCCACAGAGAAGGCAGGAATCACAGCCACACAGCCCCGCTGTCAGTGAAATATAATGGCAGCAATTCTTTGCAGCGGGGACCCATAGAGGACCCTCCTTCCAAACTAACAATGTGAGGGGTATCAAGAAATTTAGCCTGTAAACAGTTCACTAAACTGCAATACTATTCTGCAATTTTTTTTTAAGAAACTAGAAAATAGGAAGAAATTCCCCATGTACAAGCTTCTATGCTCCTTTATCAAGACCCAGACTTATGAGATGTCCCAATTATAGGAGTGCCTCCCAGAGATCTCAAAATAATCAGAAGTTTTCTCCTCCCCCTTCACCCTTGGACTCTGGGTCCAAGTTCTCTGGAGACTGCACCTATTTCATCACTCCCTGAGGAAACTAGATATGCACCCCTAGGGAAGTTACAAATACTGATGATGGGGAAATATGAGTATGTGTATGACCTCTTATCTGTATTTGTTGGTGTTATATGTAATATAGTAGTTGAATTAAGAATTCTAATTATGACAGAAAGAAAAATGTATGTTTTTGGTAACAGAAGGTATAAAGTATGGAGGTTTATTTTAAAGGGGATTGAAGGAAAGGTGTTTTGTCTTAAAGTTGTTATTTCTAAATGAGTGAGAAGAGGCAAACTGAAGGAATGAGGAAAGTGGTAGAAGGTTTGTGAAGAAATATCCTGAAAGGAAATTTTATGTGATTGAGCTAAATGAGATTGGAAATTTAAATGTCAAAAGTAAGCTAATGCAAAACTAGAGTTGTATTTTAATGTTTCTTAGACTATTAGTCTGCTACTGATGTTATGGAAAAGTTTTCTGAGTAGAAAACAAAGATTCTGTGCTTAATTAAAGAAACATTTATGTTTTATGTAGCCTTAACCAGTTTTCTGAGGTTTTTAGATGCCAACATTGGCCCAAAGTCTGAGGGCCAGACACTCCTGGCTATACATTTCATAACTCGGTCTGTGCCCAATATTCAAAGGAAGTTCCTAAACCCCAACCTCACAGGCTGTCTTGGTGCCAGAGGTCTTTAAGGTGTCCAATAACTGGAACTGGGCAGAGAAGGAAGCAAAGTACAAAAAAGGCACAAATTTTAGCTGTCATAATACAGGAACCATCTCAAGGTGACCCTAGGCAATAAAAACCTTGAAGGCCTAGAGGTCCTCAATCTTGGTTGGCCATGAGTGGCATTGTCAGGACTGAGGCATAATCAATACACAAACTGCAAAAGGAAGGGCACTGGAAGGGCGAGTGTCCATCAAGCCGTGGGAAGCCAGGGAAGGGTGGACTTCATAAGCCCTCACTCCACATAGCAAGCCTCTCATGAAGGGACTGCTCTTTCCTCTAACAATGGAGGCCCAAGCGCTTGCAAACTCCAGTCCTGGAAAAATCTACCACTGTCACAATAGTGGAACCTCAGGTCACCCTCGACATGGTAGGAATAAAGAACTGAATTTTTACTAGATACTAGAGCTACCTACTCTGTCCTGATCCATCCCATGGGCCTCTGTCCAGTGCTAACTGCACAGTGACAGGAATAAACACTCAGCCTAATGTAATTTAGTCTTCCCATTGTGAGACCAGGACTAGCAATGAAGTTCTCTGCTACACATCAGGACGAGGGTCCAGTGCAGAAAGTGCCTTGTCTGGAAAACTGGGACACAGCCCAAAGGGGGGCAGCCCCCTTGCCTACCACACAAGTTTTGTGGGGAACTTAAAGCTAAACCATTTGTAGACAATGGTTTCCTACTAGCAGAGCTTCTATGTCAAGGTTTCCTACTAGCAGAGCAACTACCTCTCTGCAATCTGTGGAAAGTCAGCCCTCAACGCAAACAGAAAAGGCCCTACCCGAAACTCAGGAAGGATAAGGCTATGCTTTCTTTAGAAATTTCTAAAGAAATTTCTAAATTAATTTCGAAATTTCTAAATTTCTAAATTTCTAAATTACGCAGAAAAATGCGTAACATTTACTAAGTGTACTAACTAACGTTTTAACATCTCAGATAATATGACCTTAAACTACAGCTCCATGACTTCTGTAAGCTATGAAAATGTGCACATGTTAAATTACCCACTGGATGGTTTCTTATTAATGGAAGGCAATACTAGGGGACCTTGTTCCCTAGGAAGACTAACTGTATTTATAATTTAAAATTCCCCAACTAGGTACTTAGGTACAACTAGGTACCTCAAGGAACTTACCCTTGACTCCAGCTATGATAGTGACCTACGTTTATTTAGTCCAACTGAATATATTGCTTTGTTTTTATTTATTGTACCAGTTATGACTATTGCCCTAAATATAGAAGTTAACAAAATAGCCTGCTCCATGGCAAAAGCCTTAAACACAACCTCCCAGGCCATCCATGCCAAGAGAAGAATTAGGACAGGTCAGAGAAGCTATCCTTGATAACAGGGCTGCTATAGACTACCTATTACTCAAACATAACCACAGATGTAAAGAATTTAAATGACTATGTTGTTTTAACCTCTCTGATAACTCACAATTAATTGAAGAAAAAGTGAAACAAATTCATAATGTTGTGTTCAATAATGAACAGAGGACAGAAATTTTCAGTCTTGATCTCTCCCCCTCACTTCCTGGCTGCCCAGGCTCGCTGGACTAAGGGAAGCATTTCTAATTTTCACTTTGTTTATCTTTGTAGGAGTTATCACTGTTGCTGCGTCCAATGCACTCCCATCTGTAGGTCCATTGCCAGTTGGATACCTAAGACAAAACCAAAACCAAAGGGAAACATTTTCTTATAGCAACAAAGCAATCAATTTCATCTTAAGCTGGTCTCACAGATATGAGACCAATCAAAAAAGGGAGTAAATGATAGGGGACATCTCTTTCAAAGTTCTTAATCTTTTTAGTAAACCTAATTAATTTTTCTTCTCTCTTTTCTTTGGGGGGGGGGGCGGGAAAGGCCCACTCCCTCAAATCCTGATAATTGCCCCCAAACTGGTGACTCAGATCCTCTGGCTATTGGTAAGGGTCATCTGCCCATTATTAGCAGAAATAGTGTTAGGCCAGACAGAGCCCTTAGAGTCTGAGAGGGGAGGGGACTTTAGGCCAAAGGACTTTTTTATTCTTTAAGAAATATATTAACCAAGCCCGTTTCCCTTTACTTGCTTAATAGGCAAATCAATAATAGAAATTAATAGATATATGATTTAAATAACCAGTTCGAATCTCCTTTTCCTTGTCTAGGGACTGAGGCAGCACTTCAGCAGGAAACTCAAGACCCTGCCCTGAATGAGGCAGAAAGGAAAATTGCTCCATGAAACTCCAATAGGCAGGGACTATGACCATTCTCAGCAGGAAGCAGATATAGAAGAAGAGACCTCCTGTCCCTCAACAACCATACTAACAATAAAGGGGTTCATGGCTCTTTATTGTTAGGAAAGATAGATGGGGGTTTCAGGTGTACCTGCAAAGACACTGAGGTCATCTTATCTGAGTGCTGCAGAAATATCAGACCAGCAAGAAACCAAGCACCACTCAGAGAGCTGGAGAACTCCGGTTTATTATGCTAGCGGTCCCAGAAGAATTAGCTCTCTGAAGAACTGGACCCTGAGCTCAGGGGTAATTTTACTTTTATAGGGCTTATCCATGCAGTTACATTTGGCATGGGCCGGTTGGTTAATTTGTCCTCAGGCAGTTACAGAGTGTGGGAGTTGCTATGGGCTACAGGCAGTTACAGACCATGAGATTTTCAGACAGAAATTTAGGCAATACACCTGTTATCTAGACAGAACAAGCAAAGGGAAGGGTGAGCCTTTAGTTGCTCTCAAGGTCATCTTGTCCTTTGGCCTAGGCAGCACGCATGTCTACAGAAGCAGAACAAAGAGCTGATTACAAGGTTAGCCATTTGAATAGAAAATTCCTCTTCACTAGAAGGGGTCCGCCCTAATCCGCACACAACTAAGCAAGCCAGAAGGCATTTTGGGGCTAAAAGTAACTTCTATAGGGAAACAAGTAAGCAGAGAATTAGGTACCAATTTAAGCCAGTCACTTGCACCTGCTATGAAATCATTGCGTGTTTTTTTTTTTCTCTCCTTTCTGTCAAGCAGAAGTAGGAAGGGGCACTGACTATTGTGATCATACTGGGTCAAACATTATTAAGAAAAGGAGGAGTTGTGAATAATTAATACATATGAGTGTTTTTCGTATGTAATGCACATTTCTAAGGGCTTTTTACATTTGCTGACTCATTTATTCCTTATAACAACCCTATGAAGTAAGTACTCTTACTGTCACCTCTATTTTGTAGATAAGGAAAGTCTGACAGAGAGATGTTAAGTAAATTACCCAAGATCATACTCCAGAAAGTGATGAAGCCAGGATTTAATTCTATATAGTCCAGCTCTTATACTGATACTCTAAAACACCAGCCAGCATAGCCCTTAGACATAGTCAAGAGGGGCTTCTATTCTGTGCCCTGTGCTGTAGAGGACACCCTCACCCAGGCCCTGCTCTGGCTGCATCTCTCCCCATGGAAAGAGAACTCCATGGGTCAAGAAGCCAAGACCACCTGAATCCTATGCTAGATACCCCAATCCCAGTATCTTCTTCCCAAACAATCCCAAGTCTGCCTGTAGGGCCTGCACAGGCTTCTTTCTTGGGTCCATCTCTTAAGGGAAGTACTGCTCCCCCAGGGTGTACACTTTTAGAACCAAGAGGGGCTCAAGGAATTTGTTTGTGGGGAGTATGGAGGTATCCTCACAGATTAGGTCAGAACCAAAAGTAGAAAGAGGAGAAGGCCACAAGTTGGGGGGTGGGAGAGCATCATGTCCCCCATGCTGCCATATTCTGGCACAGAACTCTAAGGAGCCTTAGAATTCTAAAAGTGAACGGGGACTTCCAGGTCATTATAAAGGTCTATTTAAAGTAAGAGAATAGAGTACATTTTATTTAACAGTTTATTGGCTTGTTTAAAACTTGAAACCGAGGCAAGTGAGACTCCATTTGTAGTCTTGCCTGGGCCCATAAATGTTAGGGGTGAGCCTGCTTCTTGTTAATCTGCTTCTCAATAGTAGCTAACATTTATGGAGTGCTCAATCATGTCAGGCAGTGCTGTGAGCACTTGACATATGTTCTCATTTTGTCCTTGTAACAGTGTTATGAGTCAGAATTCGTCACCATGCCTATGACAGTTATGATCAGAAGCTGTGCTATGCTGGGATTTTCTTTACTTCCTTTATCCCACAAGAAGAATGATCTACCAAAAGCAAAACAAACAAACAAACAAACACCACCAAAAACAACAACTTTTTTGTGACTCTAAAATCATTTAGAAACATCAAATAAGGAGGATTGTAGTCACATTTAGATGATTTTCAGTTAATCCCACTGCATTGTTTTCCTGTTCTCACAAAATGAGCAACAACCAGGGCCAATTTTAAGCCACACTGAGAAAAAATACTGTACCAACCCAGACAGCATCAACTCCTCTCCCAAAGGTCTAATTTTGAGGCCCTGCTTCCCAAACACTCAGGTGAGACACAGTGTGCCTGAGCTTCCTAAAAGAGACTTATTTCCAAACTGACCTCATTTTAACATCATATTATCCTTGTGATCAAAGAAGTTCAGTGTCTTTGTTCAGGTTGCAGAAAAGGAAATGGACTCCAAAAGTATTCAAGACACTTGCCCAGGAAATTTTAATCTGCCATGGATAAAACCAGGCCTTGGTCCCAGGTAAGCCTCCTGGGTTATTACCCTCACCTTAAAAGAAAACCTTATGGTGATAGGTATTCATTTTGCCTCTTAGGATGCCTTAACTCTTCCAAATACACTGAATTAATATGCTGCTATCCTTTTCCTCAGGCACACATCATAAAAGTAGTTGCCAATGTTCAAATCCATCGCCATATCAATGCTAAAGAAGAACACTGGTGGGTGATTAGAAATCAAAATGAAACTGCAAATCTAGGCTTTCCCTCCCACCAGTCTAAAATAGGCTGTCAAGAGGCAATGAACTTATGGTGCTGTTACATGGAGACCAAAACTACCGCACAATTATTAGAGCCATTATTTTCTTCTGCCCATAACTGTCACAAGGCATAATAACCTTATATAATGCGAGAGATGTCTTCCCTTACAAGTGACTCTCCAATTTCTCTCCAGTGCCTTAGGCATGGTCATTATGGAGATCAAGAGAGGGAGAGCCACCAGAATTCAGCACACAAAATGTTCCGGCTCTTATACAATTGGCTTTTTTTAGCTACAAATCCATAAATAGAGTGAGAGTAGGTGGGTGGCCCTTTTGTAGACTCATTATCAATAACCACTTGCCAAGACTTGCTTCCTCTTATTCAAAAATAGTAAGAGAAGAAGGAGAGGTTGAGGAAGAGAGGGTGGACAAGGAATATCTTTTTCCCCGCTCCCCCTTAAGCTTGAATCTGAAAATTTGCCTCTGGCTTTCTCATTTTAATCAAGCAAAAATTCTTAAAGGTGAATTTAAAAGACAGCCCAATGACTTAGTCAAATATTTCCAATTTGAAAACTATGCAGAGGCTGGGGAAGAGGCATAAGATTATGTTATAATTGAAGCAAAATATTTTAGTTTTGTTTTGGCCATATGGTTTCTTGCCACCAGATTTGGCCAAGGCTTCATCCAAGATTGTGAAAACTGAGTCCCCCTGGTCCATGCCTGGCCTTAACAATCCCATATTTGTATCTTTATGCTTATCATTTTGCACAGTAATTTGGTTAGCTTTTTAGGTCAGTTTCCCTAGGAAACAGACACTGAAAGGGAGATTTGAGTGTTGGAAGTTAATTGGTGTATGCTCTCAGAAACATCTGTAAGGGAATGAGGGAAGCAATAGAGGGCTACTGGCTGCTTCAGAGCTGGGATGACCCTTCAGAGTTATTCTAAAGTGGGATTGGGGGCTCAGACTTCGGTAGCTCTGTATAGATGAGTCACTGGATGTGGGCTGTCTCTAGATAGGGAGACATAACCTTGGGCCACACACCTGCCTTTAGCCAAGAGCAATTCCCAGAGAAGGATGAAGGTATGAGCCAGAAACTGGGAGGAATGAACACCTTGGTGCTGAAGTGGGAATCTGGGTAGCCTGCCACATTACTCTCTGTAGTTGCGTTTTTCTCCTCCTCAGAAAACAAGTTGATAAAGGCAAGCATCTTGTATGTTCATGCTCCATTTGTATCCCAGTGCCTACCCAGTGGTTGGCATGTAATAGATGCTCAATGTATAGTTGTTGAAGTACTATTGAATGAGTTAAGACTTTTCATCCTATATACTCCTTTATTGTTTTAAACATGTAGGCAAATGTATTCATATAACATGGTTTCCCTGGAAATATTTAAACAAGTATCTTCTAAGATGCAAGAGCATTCTCTTATGTAACTGTATTAAATGATCACACTTAAGAAATTTACATTGATAGAATGCTATGATCCAATATACAGTTTATGGTGTAAGTTTTCCAATTGTCCTGAAAATATACTAAGGTTTTCTTTTTCTTTCTTTTTTTTTAAGTTCAGAATCCAGTC
The DNA here is from genome assembly GCA_028627145.1 of Eidolon dupreanum. Classification (NCBI taxonomy): domain Eukaryota; kingdom Metazoa; phylum Chordata; class Mammalia; order Chiroptera; family Pteropodidae; genus Eidolon; species Eidolon dupreanum. The sequence continues at coordinate 73,204,518 of CM053510.1, forward strand.
TAGAATCTCACAGTGCATGTAGTGGTCATACATCTTTAGTGTCTTTTAATCTGCAAAGTTCATTGGTCTCTTTTTGTCCTTCGTGACATTGATATTTTTGAAGTACTCAGGCTGGTTGCTTTGCACAATGTCCTTCAATGTGGATTTGTTTGATTGTTTCCTCATGATACATTCAGGTTAAACATTTTTGACAGGAATACTATAAACACAATGCTGTGTTCTCGTGGATCTCACCAGCAGGCAGATGATGCTGTCTGTCCCATTTCTGGTGATGTTAAGTTGGATCATTTGGTTAACAGCCAATGTCTGCCAGATTTATTCATATCAACAGTATCTTTTTCTCTTTCTATTTAATAATCTATGATGCAACATTCTGAGACTGTGCGAGTATCCTGTTCTCCCAGAATTGTTTTCCAATGATTTTAGCATCCATTGATGATTCTTGCCTAAGTCAAGTATTGTTCTGATGGCTACAAAATAATGTAACACTTTTGGAAATTAAAATATCTCACCTGGTTGGCAAATGGTTATTGTAGAATCTCTGTGATTAGAAATTCTATACATTATAAAACCACCATAATATATCATATCATAAAATGCCTCATTCAAAACATAACTCTGTCCTGGAAATGCTTCAACAAACTGGGAGATTTATCCTCCAAAGTTCTATTGAATGAACTGGAGATGAGAAGTAGAAATCCATGTTATTCTCGAGGTAAAACCATAATTAGTCAAAATGAAATCAATAAAAAAATTCCAAGTATGCCCTAGATGTGAACGTGAAGAGGCTGGGAAGACGTCCAGGAATTCTTGGACCATTCATTGTCTAAGATAGATGAAAAAGCTCCAGTTGAGAATATAAGTGAGGAGACAAGTGTTCTCAACCTCAACATCCTTCTAACTTAAATCTTTTTTTTCTGATTATAAAACTAATTGTATAAAACTCAAACAAATGAATAGTATAAAAAATAAAAGTGTTACCAGAGAGTAGGGGAGAGGAGGAAGGGAGGAAGTAGACAGGGGTTACCCCACTGAGTTGTCAACTATTAATAGCATGGAGGTATATTCAGCCTGATTTTTCCTTTTGCATTTTCTAATTTCAACCAACCTATATATTTATCTATATACACATGTACATAAATTTTCATATCTCCACATTTTAAAAGGCTTATACTACACATACCTATAAATTAACTATGTGTAACTGATACGATAAAGTGGTACATAAGTAAACATATAAAGATAGGTGGCCTTGTTACTTGAATACTTTTATTTAATTATATTTAAATTAATTTTCTGATGTTTAAATTAAATTTTTAATATTTTTATCAATTATCTATAACTTTAAAAAGTCAAATTGTCTACAAACCAGCAGTTTCCTTTCATACTTCCCCTCACTTCTCAGTTTCCATTTTCCAAAGCCGTTCATTTTAGGTTTTATTTGTTTTCATGTTTTTAGATAACTTACTTGCAATGTTGTTTCTTGATTTTTAGTTTTAATTGTTTTCTATTGACTTCCCACTGTGAAAATGAGCATTTAGTTATTTTACCCCCCCCCACACACACACACGCACACTCACATACTTTCTTCCTCTTTGTTATATAGCTAATCAAAACATACTTATAGTCTTGGTTAGGTGACACTATAATGTTCACATTGTAATGACTATGTAATCATTGTTCACTTAGCCGTGTAGGGTATCATGATTTTGTTTCTTTTCTTGTACAACTTTTATTTCACTTGATTTCAATAATGTTTTTTTCTTCCTTTGCATAGTTCATTCTCAAACTCCTAGCCAGAATAGAAATCTCTGCTCATTATATTCATTTATATTAAGTAATGTATCAGTTTCCTCTTCTTCTTTGTGATGAAACTTCTGGCCCCTCCATCCTCGTGATTGCTTTCTAGATCTGCTGCATGGATGGCATAAAGGAATCTGGAATCTCCTTTCACCATAATTCTGAGGATTCCCTCTCCTCTCTATGCTGTATCCCTATTTACTAGATTCCATATTTGTTTCTTTTTTGGTTTGCTTTCTTATTTTTGATGAAGAACATTCTCCAGTAGCTTTCCAAGAGAAGTGCATACGCTATAAAATTTGGAAGATCTTATACAACTGTAATTTGTACAACTTTTTTCAACCTCCATCTCCATGATATGGCTAATAGTTTTCCTGAATATAGAATTATAAATTGGAAATAATTTCCCTTTGTGATTTTTAAAGCATTGCCCTAATGTCTTCTTACTTCCAGTATTATTGAGAATTCCAATACCATTTCTGGTCATTTTTTATCCTTTGTACGTGGCCTGATTTTTCTATCAGGGAACTTTTACAATGTTCTCTTTGTCCCCGGTGTTCTGAAATTTTACTGTTGTATGTTGGTGTGGGTCATCCTTCACAGATTATGCCTGATGCTCTGTGGGCCTTCTTAGTATAGAAACTCACAGCCTGCAATTCTGTAGAATTTTTTCTTAAATTATTCCTTCCATTATTCCTTTCCCTCAGTTTTCTTTTTCTATGATGCCTGTTATTTGGATATTGTTCCTCTAAAACTAATTTTCTATTATTTTCCACACTTTTTCTCTGTTATTTTTTAACCTTTGATTTGCTTTTATTGTTATTCTACTCTCTAGGCTGTTCTTTTCTGCTATCATATTCTTAATTTCTAGTCTCTCTTTTCTCTTTTCTACACATTCCTTTTTTCAGTCTTGGGATGCATTCTTCCCCCTCATTCCTCAGAAAATAGTAACTGTTTTTTTTTTTTCAGATTTTCTTCTACTCCTACACTGTTTCTATTTCCTCAAAGTTATTTCTCTTCTTGTTTGTGTCAGTTAGCTACTAGCACAACAGGTCATCTCTAACCTCATTGGTTTATAATAATGAACGTTTACTTCTCATTCATGAGTCATATGGCAGGCCTGTGGGTTGGCTGTTGTTTTTCTGCCGTATATGTTTCCCACTCTTCTGGGACCAACCAGCTATCCAAGATATGTTCTCATGTTAATGGCAAAAAGCTCAAGAGATCAAGCCCCATTGTAAAAGCTCATTTCAATCCTTTACTCATGTCATATTCACAAACATCTCATTGGTCAAAGAAAATCACAAGGCCCAATCCAACATATTAGAGGTGGATTGTACATCTATCCACAATGGAAGGGTATTTGCTGAACAATAAACCAAAAACCAAAAAACAAACAAACAAACAAACAAACAAACAAACTCTTCCATTTTTTTGTTTGGGTTCTGTCTTTCATGTTAGAGGTTTTCCTAAACTATTTGGTGAGCCTTGCCAGGTCTGCTCATACCAAAAACTGAGGCACCAGATATCTGATTGAGAAGCTTTATGGGAATGGCCTGGACTTGTTGACTGGTGAACTGTATAGAATAATCTGACTAGACTGTTTCATTGGGGGCTACCACTGGTAAGTATCAGTGGATCTTTTCCCTTGAGCAACTCAGTTTCTAAGAGAAAAATCTTCCAATAGCCTGCCTGGGAAGTATAACATCGGCTTTCGGCAATATGGGAATCAAGTGGAAGACAGGAGCCAAGGATCTCACTATTTTGATAATGCCCCTATTTCCAGCATAGCTCCTCTGCCTCAGCTATGCCTGGTATCCCAGATTCCAGAATGTCTCTGGTTCAACCTCTTTCAGAAAGTAAACCTTTAGATTTATGCTGATTAGTAGAAGGGAAGTCACTAACAGACTGGAGCTGAGATGGGAATCTGGGGTCTACCTGCTTCTTATGAAGCCTTTCAACCCATGCTTTCATTTCTAGATCACCCTGAACACCTTCCCTCAGAAGTACCTTGTGCCACCTATTTCTGGAGCTCCATAGCATCAACGTACTTACCTCTGGGCTTCCCTACCTCTGCAAATTTAACATTTAATTTACCTGGCCCATGAAATTAGACATCGACTTCCCCATTTCTAAAATTTTATTCTGTCATTTCCTTTTCTGTACTCTCATATAGTGGATTTGTGCATTACTATACTCCCATGTTACTTTAGTTCAGAACAGAATGGCACTAGCACAAGTGTTTAACCTACTATACTTTACTAGAAGTCTCTCAACTTATTATTTTTTAATTAACCAATGTATCTAGAATATCTTTCCACATTAATGTGGAGATAACTTTTTGCTTATTTTTATTACTGTTGTACATAACTCATTTAATCAATCTTCTATTTATGTACATTTGGATTATTTCCAACCCTTTTTATTAAAATAATGCTACAGTGAACATCTCTGTGAACATTGGTGGATATTTTTGAAATGTAGGCTAGAGAAGTATAATTGCTGGCTGTGCATTTTAAGGTTCACTGCTTTTGGAAGTGTGCAGGGGGCAGCAGGTATCTGGGCTCATGCAGGTACTACCTGCACAGAACTGTGTCTTAAAGGTTTGTCCAGCCTATTCTCACAGAAACCTGATGCTGGAAAACAGCAGCCTTTATTCATGATGCAGACAAAACCATTGCGTCATGTTTAGAGCAGAGTATTTATCCCTAGATTGTACTCAAATTAGTCAATGATGTACAGCTGAAGATGAGGCAGGGTCTACATTGCAGGAGTTTAAAATTTTTTGTGGTTACGAGAAAATAATGGCACTGAAGAGGAACCAGCTATACATTTTTTTTCCTCTGAAGTTGGGCATGAATAGGATGATCACATGACAACTCGGGTTTGTTCTGTCTTTGTAGACACCTCTAAACTTACTTCTTACAGAATAAATGAAAGAGCAATAATACCAACTACAAAAGCCTTGATGAAATCATGACTGTATAGATCTCAAGTTTGGTGACAAGCCCCTGGGAGCTGTTTGGAAGTGACTGACAGTATCTCCTTCCTTGACCAGTAACACAAACCTCACATGGCAGTAATCTAGTTCACGAGCAATCCTTACCTGGCCTGTGCCCTCCCCACTGTCTACTTTGCAGCTCTCTGGCTGATCTCTGCTACATCTGTCATTTGGGAAGAAAAGTAAATGAGATTAAATTGTTTAAAACTGTGCTTCAAATGGTTGGGATCAGAAACAAGCTAAAAGTCCTAGCTAAGTACTGAGCAAAAAAATTTTTATTTGGTACAGTATTTATTTCACTCCCAGAGTTGGTCACATGTCAAGCAGGGTTAAAATGAAAGGACAAAACAAAAACAAAGCCACTAAGACAAAACAGAGAACCCAGCACCTAACATTTTCTTCTAAATGTTTTGTGTAATCGCACTTGGATCTACGTAACTCTTAAAGAGAGCAATGATATATCACTTGTGCATATTTTAAAACATTGAGATTATCTACAATATAGTTAAAATAGAAATAACTCATAATAATAGACATCATTTATTGAGCATTTTCAAGAGCTGAGAATTTTACTTGGGTGATCTCATTTGAATGCTCTCACTTGAATGCTTTATCCACAGGCATCCACATATTTACAATTATATAAAAATATACAAAGTGTACTCTACTCTCTCTACTCCCATTTATCATATCAAACATGTTTCCATGTTTCCTCATCAGTATAATTGTAATTTGCATCTTAGTAGGCTCATAATATTTTATTGAATTATCATAACATTCACCAAACCATTTCTTTCTATAGGAGTTTTATGTTTTCACTATATTTGGTTAGTACAGACAATACTCGAATGAAGTTCTTTGGGCTCTCAGCTCTTGCTTTAAAAATATATATTTCCTTAGGATAAATTCCTAGCAATGGGATTTGCCACATATTATCATATTGCTTTCCAAAGTCTACTTACAGTACTACCAGGAGTGAATTAATAGACCAATTTCACTGTATTCTCACTACAATTAGCCTACTAGAACATTTTCAAACAGGAATATAAAATTAATGGAGTACTATTATGTTATTGCTGCAACAAAAATTATTTCCAGAAACCAAATTGTCCTTGGGGACTCTATCCCTTATTTCTCTGTGGTTTCCTTCCCCATTACTTTAATATCTTCATCTGAAGTCACATGTGATGAGTTTATCTCCATTACAGGACACCAACGATGAATACAAACTGAAAAAGGCAATCCATTTTTCAAATACCAACAGCTTACACTAAAATTTCTTTTTTTCCTGCTTTCCTAATTTCTATCTCCCTCTTATTTATGTTAACAAAAAAAAATTGGAGATATTTTGGCTCCTACCTTTCTATTCCCTCATCAGTTTTCACAACTCGAATGGTCTCCCTTCCAAAGCTGACCATACTTTTCCATTTTCCAAAGCTACAGGGCTTACTCTGATCCTTGTTATCAATTACATGTACACAGGTTTTTATAACAAGACTCCCTTCTGACTCTAATTCATCTTACATGCAGCTCCCCTATTAACCCACCTGAAGTACAGCCTCTAATCATGTCATTTCTCTGCCTCAAAGTCTGCACCAGTTTTCAGTTGCCTCAGGAATGGCGTTCAACCTATAGTACCAAGTGCACTCCAAGATGCACACCCTCCTCTCTTCCATCCTTTCTTCTCTCTGCTTCTTCACCCAGTCTCCTGGACACCTCAACAGTCCTTGAGATGTGGTCTTTCCAGGTCTACCAAGGTGCATCAGCCAGGCAGGAGCACACAGAAGCTCAGGCACAATCCTTCTTCTATGTTTATTTGTGTTGACTGTTTTGAATCACTCTTGGGCTAGCGAAGCCTGGAAAAGTCACTTACACATTTTTAAGCCACCAATGATTATTAAAACACAGTCTTTCAGCAGCTTTTGTGCCTGGACTCTTGCCAGCTCCCTTTCCACATCTGGCCTCTTCACAGCTGCTAGTTACCTATCTAACTGTAGGCTGTGTCACATCCCTCCCCCAGCTTCCCACTGTCTCCCAGGCCTTTTAGGAGCTGGTCCCTCTCTATCTCGGCAGATTCATCATCCCAGAGCTCCATCCAACCCACCCTGTCTCCAACCATCTACCCAGCCTTAGACTCATCCTTAGAAGCCCCTAAATGCTCTTGGGTGCCTCCAGGCCCTCCCACAGGCATTGGTCTTTGCCTGTGGTACCTTCTTATTCCTTCACCCTCCTGACAGACTTCTATTTCATGGCTCAAGTCAAATGCCACCACCTCTGGAAAATCTGAGACCTTCACAGAGTCAGGCATTAGTGGTTCCATGACACCATTGGCTACATTTATGTTCACATTATATTATACTGATTGGTTGGAATCTATCTCTTCACTACGTATGAGCTCTTCAGGAGAAACAATCATGTTTGATTTGGGCTTTCCCAATGTCTAGTATTGTCTCTTCCACAGTTAGTAACTTCTAGAAAAAGCTAGAGCCCTACCTCCCCCAAAAGGGCTTGGCCAAATCTCCAGCCCAACAATCTTATAGCAGAGTGTAACTATGTGTCACGGGAAGATTTAGCTTGGAACAGAAGTGCACACCCACTCATATACTTCTCTCTTCCCTGCCCCATTTAAGGAAAGGACTGGAAACTTTTTTAGTAGCTTTTTTTTCTGGATGCAAAAAAGAGGAGAGGAGGTAGAGGCTGCCCTAATCACTGTGGTACGAGAGGCTTGGGGGTTTCCTTCAGGCCCACACATTTCTAGACTCAGGGAAAAAGGGAGGAGTCAGTGACTGGGCAGGAAATAATCAAAACTGAGAATTAACTGTCTACTTTTAGTGGGCTGTTTTTCAGTTTTGAAAAGCAAGCCTTGAAGACCTGGAGAAAAGCACATACTGATCAAGTTTCACTCTTCAGTCTGAACAGGGTTGTTTGTGTTCCCCTGAAGCATTTAGCCACCTTACACCTGAACAAACAAAGGTTCTGTGACTAATGAAGAATGGAGTATGCTGGTTAACAAGCTGCTGTCACTACGTTCCAAATCCATCCTCTACACTCTTCTGTGTGATGCTGGGCTCAGGATGCTGTAACCGTATTTCTCCTTGGCCAGCCGGATCTCCATTAGTCACTGGTAATAGGGGCACTTGAGGAAGACTGGAAAGCAAAAGGAGAAAGAAGGCAACTTCCTATTCTTGTTTCCTTATTTACCATTCCATCGCTACGTTTCTTCATCCAGCAGCAGCAATTGGTTTCAGGAGGAACTGGTTACAGTTTTCAAGTCTTCTACTCCTCCTGAACCAGCCGTATGGTGTCGCCGCAGAGGTACTGTGCTCAGAGGTCTGGGTTCCAGTGCTTCCAGGCCCTCCTCAGGGCACAGCTGGGCAGCACAGCCCTCCTGAGAAGTCTGAGGCCCACTCTGTGAAACTCCTCTGCCAGCCTTCTCAGCTCCAATAGCCTCAATCTTTCGTGTTCCTCCAGCATGAGGGGTGGTAGTTGCTTCCTGCAGTAACTATATCTGTATTACCTCATTATTTCCTTCGTTTTTTCAGTTTTCCAATCCATGTAACCAATTTCCCATATTAAATGATCTCTGTTCAAATAACTGGTATGGTTTCTGTTTTCCTTATTGAATGCTGACTGTTAAGAGAAGAATAGCCGTCGGGAAGCTAACCAAAAATGTCCAGCTCAATGACAATTTTAGTCACCTCTGATCATGGCGAATAAGATAATAATTTCCATTTACCGAATATCTGAGTATGTTGTACACCTTGTGACAAGCTTTGAATGCATTATGAGATACTGAACATACAGAAAGAGAGTGGCCAGACCATATGTGACAACAGAACTCTGACCTATAACTTCTGTAGTAACCAGCCCAGGAAGCCAAACTGTAGCCTCTACAGTAATCAGCCTAGAATGGGTAGGGCTCCATCACTGACTGCCAGCTTCACTATTCTTTTGCCTGCTTTCAACTCAAGACCAATCAGAGAAAACCAAATATGCTCCCTGAACCAATCACAGAGGATGTCCTGCTCCTAGTTAGCCCGCCTCCAGCTTCCCTATGCCAATATCCTCCAATCAGAGACCTCACCTGAAATCTTCCCGTTTTCTTGCTGACTGCCTGTGAGTTTAAACCCACCAAACTCAGTGACGGTGCTGGCTTCCTTGCTCTGGCAAGTTCTGTTTGTTCTCATTTGGTCTTCTTTCCACAATTCAGTTTTACTTCTCATAATCATCCAGCAAAGCAGACACAATTGTCCAACTTACAGATGTGGAAACTGACACTCAGAGAGACCAAATCATTTCCCCACATATATAACAATTAACTGACAGATCCAAGATTCCAGGACGCAAACCCAGGAAAATCTGGCTCCAAATTCCGAACTGGCCTTAGTTACTTAATCATGGTCCTCCTCACCCAGTGTTCACTGCTTCCTATTGAGATTCTATCTTAACAAGCCTGTTTCCCTGACTGGCTTCTGCCTTTCTCAGAGTCAGGAAGTGTAACTCACAATGCATTCTCAGCATTTACTCCAGGCATGACACATGACTGATGCTCCTAAACATTATGCAGGAATAGTGCTGAGGACACATCTCTGATTTTCTTTCCTCAGGCAGGTGACTGAGAAGGACATGTAATCAGTTGAGTGAAAGGTCTGGGAGGTAAGGTTTCTTTCTGGAATGTGGTGTAGACAGTGGATGCGAATATTGAAGAAGGAATAACCATCTGTGCACTGATGGTACTTACAACCAAATATCAGTGGGACCAGGGTTCTGAAAGAAATAGAAGCCAAGGCATTCTCATGTTGTACCTGCATGAAATCAAAACAAAATTGTCCATGTCAAAAAATCAGTCATCACGGTTACTTAGAATTTTGCAGTTATATGAAGTAGGTGGTTGCCTCATTAGTCTCCTCCCGACACACAAGTAAGGTATTTCTTGTGCTGTTGTGATAACACCTGTTTGAGGACCTGGATAACCAAAAACCCTACACTGTATGTATGTAATCTGAAATGCCAGAAGGACCCACAGAGAGTTGTACTTGCCACCAGGTGGCACTAGCGCTGAGCTAATGTGGGTTCTGGCCTTCTGTCCACCTACCCAGAGAGGCCACCACATTTATCCACAGAGGCCAGTCATGGGAGGTAAAATAAAAACTGGAGCTGGAAACATGGTTGCTCTCATAATCCCACAGGAAACTTTTTATGTGATTGTAATTTTTATCATTAATAGCACATTCATTCTGCACCAGAGGCCTGAATTAGTAGTGATTTAAGAGCTAAAAATAGCCTAATGTTTTGACTGTGCTAAGCAAGGTCACCAGGGCTTTCAGAGAAATGACCTGAGCAATCTCCCAGCAGGATTAATATAAATGAAGCTTTTCTTTGATTAGCTTTGTTCTGTTTCATTGTGCTTTCAGAATTACAGGTTTTCTGAGGGTCACAGTTTAATTACATAATTTTACAGTAATAATAATAATAATAATAATAATAATGCACTAAGCAAACAAGAATGAAGGTAACATTTTCTGAGCTAATACCAACTATTGGAGTCAGCCTGGTTCAGGCAAAAGAGTGGGTATTGGAACTGCACCTGGGTTTAAATCATAGCTTAGCTCTCCCTACCCGCATATCTTGGGGCAAATTCTTTAATCTCTCAGAGTCTGTTTCTTTAAGGTAAAGTAAAGTAAGGTAAATTTGTGAGAGTTAAATGATGTGTTGCATCTGTACCTAGTATAGTGCCTGGCATTTAGTAGGGGTGCAGTAAATGAAAACTCCTTCCCCTGTCTACCGAACGACAGGGTTTTACATTCATAATTAAAGAGGATTAAGATGCCCTTTTGCAGCCTACCTGCCCAGGATTTCAGGCCTTTGAAATTTCTCATCCACTATTTCATTTTGGTTTACAGGTTTTGGAACACAGCTAACTAGGGCAGAGAGCTGTGTGGGATGGAGTTTTTTGTTTAATGTACAGATAAGATCATTGCAGACCTCTGCAATTATGACCTGTACTGGCACCTCCTGTGCTGTCTTGAAGACAAGCTCTCTGCAGAGGCAGAAGAGAATCAGTGCAATTGCCAGCATTCCTCCCGCTTTAGCTTTATCGCCTTAGAAATGTAGAATTGGATTTTAGCTTTGGTCTGGTTTTAGGTGGGCAAACAGAAGGACAAGATGTGGTTTTGAAACATCTGAGGCCTCTTTCCAGATCTTCAGGACATCAGAATATATCATGATTTCTCACTTTCACCTACACACACAGCCAGAAAGCAGAATGGAAGCCAGGTGCTGTGGGTCTGATGTGGGGCACGGGCAAAAGCACTTGACCTGAAACCTGCAGATGAGAGTCGAAACCTGGCTCTGCTACTGTTGTATAATAAAGAATTTGTCTAGTCTTTGTTCTGAATTCCAGGAACAGAGCTTCTTGGAATCTCTTGAGTGACAGTAATGTCTGTTATTCATGAGCCTCTGGCTCACACCTGAGTTTGTGAAAATGTGATGGCTAAGGATGGTAGTTATCAGAAAGACCAAGCATGTGACTACAGGGTTGGAACTTTGAGCCTGGGGAAGGATGGAGGGCTGGAGATTGAGTTATCAACTATGCCTATGTGATGAAACCGTAATAAAAACTCTGGACACTGAAGCTTAGTCAGCTTCCTGGTTGATGAACACATCAATGTGCCAGCAAGATAATGTGCTCTGAATTCACCAAGAGAGAGCACAGAAATGCTGCATTTGGGACCCTCCCAGACCTCACCTTATGTGTCTCTTTGTTTAGTTGTTCTTGATCCATATCTTTTAGAATAAAACTATGATTGTAAATACAGAATTTTCTTGAGTTTTCAAACTCATCTAACAAATTATCAAATCTGAGGGAAGTAATAGAAATCTCCCAGATTTATAGGTAGTTGGTCAGAAATGTGAGTGGCTAGGGCCCCCATTTGCAGCCGACATCTAAGTAGGAGCAATCTCGTTGGAGGACAATGCTTTTAATTTGTGGGGTTTGCACTATCTCTGAGTGGTTAATGCAGAATTGAATTGTAGTCTACCAGTTGGTATCAGAATAGCTATTTATAGATACCTGCTCTCTGGCAAGTCACTACCCTCTGAGGTTTAGTTTCTTCATCTATAAAGTGAAGTTGGCTGTTATGACTTTTGTAACCACTTACGATGAGACAGAATGGGTGAAAGTGCTTGAGAGATAGCCTGGTGTTATATATGCATGTTCTTGTTTCTGCTGATTCTCCTGGAGACTTTAGGAAAGTCCAGCTTTCCTGGGCCACAGTTTCAGAAAGATGGACTCCTCTGTTCCTATACCTCATAGAATTTTTGTAGAGTCAAATTGAGACCATCATCAATGTGGGATAACTTTGGAAAATACCATGTGATTTTCAAAATAAAGTTTCTACCTTTTTTCTAATTTCCAAATACATCACACAAAACAACTGAATTTGTTTTCACTGAATTTGGAGACTGTTTGGAATAGTCAGAGTTTAAAAGATAGGCCACAAAGTAATAAATGAAATTTGATCCAGAAAGCACCAGGGACACCTCAAAGAGTGAGACAGCCATCCTCCTGAGGAACAGAAACTAAAGGACAGTGGGAGATCTTAGTGACTGCTATATACAGGGTACAGTAGACACTGAGATGCCACATCAGGAGAAAACAAACAGAGGTTTTAATGTAAGCCCCAGAAGGGGCAGGCAGTTAAAAAATTACAGGTGTTGACTTACTGTGGATTTGTTTTTCACATAATAGTTAATGACTCTTTCCAATAACTCTGAGTAGGCCACCTAGTAGGTAGATAAGGATCTAATTCAGCTCTAGAATTAGATGGGTTGTAGAGAGTTATATGAGATTTTTCAAAATTATAAGACTCTTATGAATAAAATCTTTTCCCTCCTCATTTCAATTTAATTCCTCTAATAAGGCAGGATATAGGTCAAGAAGTACATCTTTCTTTATTTCAATATGAAAAAGCAGAATTGAAACAGGATTTGTGTCTAAGCTTTGTGCTGGGACCTCAGCATGTGCAAAGTGAAGATCCTCTTCTATCCCACATCAACCTGCTCCTCCTCTTGTGGGAACTTGGATAAATTCCCAGTCTTAGTGGGATCTTAATGGAGCCACTACCCATACTGTTACCCTATAAAGAAACCTGGTGGTCACCATCTTCCTTACCCTCTACTTCCAGTTAACTAATTCTACTCATTCTGCCTCTTAAAGTTGTTTGTCAAGTCCATTTTCTCTTCTTTAACCCTTTGATTCAGACCTTTATTTGGGCCCAGGCAGGCCTGAGTCAGTGGGTGAAACTCCAGCTAGACACAGAGTTGTTCGGGAAATTGCAGGGCTGAGACTCGAGCTTCGGGAAGTAGGTTGGGGGGTGGGGGGTGGGGGAGACCAGTGACTTTAGCTTGGAGGGGTGAAGAAAGCAAAAGCTATCAATGTCCCTGTTTCCTTGACTAACATGTCTTGGTAAAGTGGGATGCTACCACGAATTCTTATCTCAGATTTTGCACCAGTTTTATTCAGAATGGTTTAGCCTTTGCTTTACATCAAATTATCCCTAAATCCACTTCAAAGAATGTTACTACCCCTAGACTTTTGGCCCAAAGACATCAAAGGATAGATTTGGACTTACTGGGTGAAGGGTGTGGGTGTTTGTGGAGAAGAGATAGGAGGGAGAAGAAAACTAGAGCCTAAGGCCTGGTGTTGCCATGACAACTGAGAGAACTCAGATTCCATCCATTTGAAATCTCCTGACTCTTGGAATGAAAGGTAGTTAATTTAAGGGTTTAACCCACCATCTTTGCAATTACAATGATTATCTGAGCTACTTGCTAGAGAGTCAAAATGAGGTCTCAGAGGAGGTATATCTTTGAAATATTCATGAGTATAAATGAGAGGATAGAAATAAGCTGAGGCTGTGAGAGCCTTTGGAAAGAACCAAAAGACAAAAGGATGTGATAGTAGGGGAGAGGAAGAGAGCAGGATACAGATCACTGGACCAAGATTTCAGTTGATTCCAACCACGGGGATATTCACTCGTGCCCTCAAGAGTTCCACAAACTTGTCTTGAGCATCTAAAAGATGTCTTACCCTAAACAGGGCACTGGTGACATGAAAATAAAATGACCTCTGTCCTTAAAGTATTGTTTGAAGGAGAGGACAAATATGAAAAAGGCCTGAGGATCTAGATGGAAGAGACAAGAACTATCAATAGTTAAGTTCCCATATTTGAGAACAGTTAGGTTCCCACTACTTGATACTTTCCTTATATAGTTACTTATTTAATCCTCATAACATCTTAGTGAAACAATTATCATATCCCCATTTTACAGATGAAGAAATTGAACGTGAGAAGTTCAATTTGAGCAAGGCACAAAGCATTTAAGTGGCAGAGCTAGGATTCAAACAGGTATCTTCATTTTCAAAATCTTGTGTTCCCTTCACTATACCATTATCCTTCCAATTTATTAAACATTCTGACTCAACTTAATCTCATTTTCCCAGAAGGCTCTGCCCATACTCTTGGTCTTTATCTCCATCCTCATGTTCCTAGGCACACTTCACATGCTGTCATCACTTTCCCTTTCCATGCACAGGCAATGCAAATTTGTTAGCTGGAAAGAGACCAAAACCATTTTCTAAGTAAAGTTATTGTTTTCCTGCACAAAGATTCAGAATGAGGAAAAGATACCCAAGGTAGACATTATTATGTAAAGAATTAAGGTGATTGAAGAATAAACCAGCCTTCTTCTGTTGAATGAGCCCTCCATTCTGAAAGAAAGCCAATCTGCCATCCGCTCTATGTTTGGAAACTGAGCTACTTGCCATAACCTAAATAGAAGCTCTTCAGAAACCCTGCAGCTCTTCCTGCCCACAAGAAATGCAATCAAGAAAGGGAATGCAATTGAGAGAGTATGTGTTGAATGCTGGGATGATGAAAGAGACTGAGAAAGGATGGCACAGAATGAAGAAGACTGCAGAGTGAAGAAAAAAGGAAATATGAACCAGGGATAAGATAGGGAAGGAAAGAAAGAGCAAAAAGGAAAATGGAAGGGAGGAAGAAAAGAAAGAAGAGAGGAAAAGATGGAGGGAGGATGTGGGGGAAGAAGGAGGGAAGGTATTATTTTAAAACCCGAAGGAAGGAACTGAGTGGTTCCTATTTATTTATTTATTTATTTATTTATTTATTTATTTATTTATTTATGGATATGATCCGAATTCTTCTAGAGGTCTAGAAAGAGAAGGTAATACCACTGTGTCAAATTAATCTTCAAGTTAATTGTTTGGGGACAATAGGACCCATTGACTTTCCAAAAGAATTTACTAACAATACCACAGGACAAACTTTCTTCTTTGATTTTTTTTTTTTACTTTTAAGAAATCACATATTCTACTATGTCATTCTGATCACCAGTTTCTTAAAACACACCCTAAAAATCTGTGTTTGCCAAATTGCTGAGCTTATGTGGTATCCCACACTCTAGGATAGATTTATTCATAAATTGAGGATCTCTCCCATGGGGGCTAAAGCAGGAGAGGGACAATCTGTTTGCTCAAGTGAGTGTCTGCTGTGAGCAGAACCTGTCCTGGGAGCTGGAGGGAAATACAAGGAAAGAGCAGGCACAGGCTCAAGGGACTTCCAGTGCCAGCATGAGAGCTGTGACAGACACAGTAGTGGCTTGGGCATTCAGGTGGCAGTGGTGCACAGGGAAGATGAGCAGATCTGGAGGAGTTAGGGTAAATAATGAATCCCATTTTAGACAAGTTGAGTTTAGGTGATCACTAAACGAAGTGGAGGTGTTCAGTAGGTGGTTAGATAAATAGATCTGGAACTCAAGAGGGAAATCTGGTTGGAGACGAAAACTGAAGCCACAGGAATGAATTGTCTGTAGAATGAGAAGTCAGCTTGGGAAACAGTCATGTCTATTTGAACGAATGACTGAACATATGAATACATGTATGAGTATATTAAGGGAAGTGTTGTGAGTTAAAGCTATAACAGTGAGGTAAATTGGTGCAAGGTTGCAATAGCCCAGGCATCAATGTGGCAGGGCTTCAGGCTCCCCTCTCCACTCTAGGTATTTTCTGAACAATTTCTAGCTTGTCAATGTCCTGCAAAATACACTGCCCAGAAGTGAATGCGATTCGAGTGGAATACAACATTCCCTCTCTCATTCTAAATGTTTCTACTCCAACTGGTGCAGTTCAAACTTATATTAAGCTTTCTAGCTACCAGATCACACTGATGACTCACAGTGGATTTACTGCCTACATTAGTTTTCTAGGACTGCCATAATAAAGCATAAAAATTGGGTAATTTAAAACAATAGATATTTATTCCCCCACAGTTCTTCAGGCTTGAAGTCCAAAATCAAGGTGTTGGCAGGGCCATGCTCTCTCTCAAACTGGTAGAGGAGAATTCTTCCTTGCCTCTCCCTAGCTTAAAGTGGTAGCCATTAGCCCTTGGCATTCCTTGGCTTGCAGCTGCTTCACTCCAACCTCTGTCTCTGTCATCATATGACGCTCTCCCTTTGTATCTGTGTCCAAATTTTCCCCTTCTTCTAAGGATACCAGTCGTATTGGATTAGGTCCCAATCTAATGACCTCACCTTCACTTGACTACCTCTGCGAAGACCCTCTTACCAAGTAGGGTCACATTCACAGGTATGGGGGGTCAAAACCTGAACATATCTTTTGGGAAACACAATTCAAACTACAACACTACAAGATTAAAATTCCAAGTCTTTATCATGCCTGCTGCTACATTCTCCCTAAGCCTCAATCATGCAACTACAAGTCTCAACTGCCCTTGAGTACAGAGAAAGTAGCACCACATAAAAACACTGCTGAAAATAAATGAATGAGACTACGTCAAACTAAAAAGCTTCTGCATAGCAAAAAAACAAAAAACAAAAACAACAACAACAAAAAAAAACAACAAAAAATCAACAAGGTAAAGAGCCATCCAAATGGGAAAATATATTTGTAAGCAATGCCTCCGATAAGGGCCTAATATCCAAAATATACAAAGAACTTGTATGACTCAATAACAACAACAACAAAAAAACAAACGATCCAATCAAAAAATAGGCAGAGGACCTCAATGGACACTTCTCCCTAGAGGACATACAAATGGCCAACAAACATATGAAAAGATGCTCAACATCGCTAGCTATTAAGGAAATGCAAATCAAAACCACGATGAGATACCATCTCATACCTGTTAGAATAGCTATAATCAACAGGGCAAGTAATAACAAATATTGGAGAGGATGCAGAGAAAAAGGAACCCTCATGCACTGCTGGTAGGATTGCAAATTGGTACAGCCACCATGGAAAACAGTATGGAGGTTCTTCAAAAAACCAAGAATTGATCTACCATGTGATCAAGCAATCCCTCTCCCGGGTATTTACCCCAAAGACTTGAAAACTCATATCCAAAAAGATATTTGCACACTAATGTTCATAGCAGCATTATTCACAGTGGCCAGGACATGGAAGCAACTGAAGTGTCTTACGATAGATGATTGGCTAAAGAAGCTGTGGTACATATATACAATGAAATATTACTCGAACATAAGAAGAGATGAAATACTGCCATTGTGACAACATGGATGAACCTCAAGATAATCATGCTAAGTGAAAGAAGTCAGACAGAAAACGTTGAAAATTACATGGTATCACTTATATATGGGATGAAAACATAAAAGCAACAAATGAACAGGACGAGCAAACAGAGACTCATGGACATGGACTATAGACTAGTGGTTACAAGAGGTTAGAGAGGAGGGGGGGTAGATGGGTTAAAAGGGGTCAAATATGTGGTGGCAGAAAGAACTCTATCTATGGAAAGTGAACACACAGTGTAAACATATATATGCCTTACTGTTAAAGTGTACAGCTGAAACTTACTGGATTTTGTTAACCAATGTCACCATAAAAATTAATTAATTAATTTTTTAAAAAAGAATATGCTCTAAAAAAAAAAAAAAGACACTGCTGGAAATGTGAATGCCCCAGTGTTTTATAACCTAGGAACCAGAGGAAATGTGACTCTTACATTCATTTCTCAAGTTTCTAGCTTTCTGCCCTGTCTCTCTCAATCTCTGTCTTGGTCTGTTTCTCCCTCTGCACCTCTCTGCCTCTCCTCTCCCTCATCTTTTCCCTTTCACACACATGCTCATGTGAGTTCATGCTAATACACACTCACATGCACCATCCTGCCTGAGTGATCACAGATACCAATAAAACATCATGAGGATGTCAAACAAAGAAAACTCTGAGACACAGACAACTATCAATGTTTGAGTTTCCAATTCAAAGAAAGCACTGGAAACTGGTGTTGAAAAGTGTTGCTGCCAGATGTGGTGACTACACTGATCTTTTTCTTTTCAAAAGAGTAATAGAGCTTTTTGGAGAAAAAAGCCTTCTAAAAACTGGAACAAGCCTTCAGTGGTTCCACAGTATTAGATTCATTATTTTCTAAAACTCTGGCTTGTGCCTAAACACAAGTAGGTTTTTTAAGTCAAAATATTGTTCTATTTCTTCTCCTTTGTTTTGTTGAAATGAGGATGTCAACAAGGTGATGAGATCCTTTCAGCCATTTGATCCATTAAACAAACAAATTTAACATTGCACACCCCCTAAATTTATTCAGAACACAAGTTCTTGCTATGAAAAATTTGCTCTAAATAAAGTTATTCCTCCATATGTGTGGTTTCTACATCTGTGGATTCAACCAACCTCAGATGGAAAACAGTACCTGGATCCACAGTTGAGAATCCATAGACGCAGAGGGCCAACTGTGTGCACTGTTCTATGCCATTTTATATAAGGGACTTGAGCATCTATGGATTTGGGTATCCGAGGGGGGTCCTGAAACCAATGATCTGTGGATACCGAGGGACAACCGTACATTCAAAAAGTTAATACTTTAGTAAGACTCCTCCCAAAGCAAAAGCAACGTTGAAAGGCAAATATCTCTGATTCCTCTTTTCCTCCCTGAATCCGATTCAGTTGCAAGTCCCATGAGCTCTTCTTCCACAGTGTGTCCAGAACTCATCAAGTCCTCCCCACCCTGACTACTCACATTCACATCCAAGCCATCATCACATCTTATGTGGAGTTACGAAATCTTCACTGGTCTTCCTGTCCTGCTCCCCTCTTGTTCTCTTACAGACTATTTTCCAGGGAGTAGCCGGAATAACCTTTTAATAATGTAAATGAGATCATGTTACACCCATAAAATTTTTTCATTGTTTCCAGTCACAACTAGGATAACCAAATTTACCATGGCCTCAGAATCCCTCTGTTCTCTCTGCTTCAGCTTTAACAGCCTTCATTTAGACTCTCAGGTATGGCAAGCCTACACTTATGGGAGAGCATTTGCACTTTCTATTCCTTCTGCACCAAAGGATTTTTCTCAGCTTGACATGATTCTGGCTTCTTCTTCTTATTAGTCTCCAGATTAAATGTCTCCTACCCACAACAGCCTTTCCTTACACCCCCTACTAAAGCAACAACCTCTCCCATCAGCTTGTTTTGTTTTCTTTAAAACACTCACCAGAATCTAAAACTATTTTTTTGCTCTCATGTTTCTCTTCCCTCCACGAAAGCAGAAACTCCATCCATGCTTTGAAATCACCAAATTCCCAGAATCTAGAATAGCACCTGGCACCTCATAAGTGCTGAATGTTTGTTGAGTGAATGAATAAAAAATATATATTTTAACTTTTACAGCAGATGTAGGGTTAATAACTCTTATATGTGAGAGTCTTTATTAATTAGCAAGAAAAATATGAGCAAGTCCACAGAAGGTTGAAGACACTCCCAGCCAGGGTCTAAGGAAACATGCCCAGATAATTCTTAGACACTGCCTTTTTCTTTCTCTGCTATTGAAAATGAAAAAGGATGTTAAGGATTTGAGCCTACAGATGGAATTGATAATAAAGAAAAAGTCAAAAATAGTCAGAGACTATGGTGGTCAGGGCTTAACTATGACCAGGCTTGGACATAGTTCCATAGTATAACGGTTAGTACATCTGCTTTACACGCAGAAGGTCCTGGGTTGTCACCCCAGTAGAGCCACAGTCTATGGTCTACGGTCATGCCAACCTGAACAAGCCTGATGTCTGATCTCTGAAGCTAAGCAGGGTCGGGCCTGGTTAGTACATAGATGGGAAACCACCTAAGAAATCCAGGTATTGTAGGCATAAAAAAAAAAAAAATGACCAGGCTGAACAACCCAAGGAGAGGGGTTGTCTCATTCAGTGATAACTACAGCTATCATCAATGAGAAAAGGACCAAATAAGTGTCATTTACTTCCATCATCGTTTAATCTCCCTTCACCTCCCCTCTCTCTCTGTTTTCTTGTTCCTGGAAGAAATGAATAGTATTATAGTAGAACCAGGAAAATGAAAGTGAGAAAGTAGGGATGTCAGAGAGGAGACTGTATGATACACAACAGAATATCTGTTTGGTTTGTGATAGGACTGCGGATGTAACTTTATTTTTCTAAAATAAACATATTACCTGTATAATTTAAACAATGTTTTAAATATTTCTATTTTAAAATTTGAATTTGAAAATTTATATTGAAAAGTACATGATCGTGAAGTGTGGCATATGTGCCTGCAGCATCCCACTCTTGTGCCCAATATGATATATCTCTGTCAATGAATGCCTGATACACACTGCAGCAATTGTGTCATCCTGGTAACAACATTTGTATCTTCCATGATCAGCATGGGGCTGATGAAAAGTCAAATGGCCATACAAGCTCAGGGCAGGAGAAAGGAGAAAGAATAGAAAGGCAAGTCTTAGACATTTTTCTAAAGAACCTGAGGAAGTTTAAGGTAAGCAAATAACAGACTCACCGCTCCCAACAGGCGCCAATGAGACTGGTTGCCCACAAGGGGGCGGAATACAACAAATTGTGAGCTTGGCCCAGAATGAATTGTGGTGGTACTTAGTGCAACTATAAGTCATTGATTAGTTTATGTATCTATTTTGCTGTTCTTTTGACCCCAAACACTGAAAGGTCAGAACTAGGTGCCCATTTTAAGAAGTTACTTCTCATATAATGCTAATAGTTTAATGTCAACCCTTTGATAACTCCCTGCCCATCATACACAAAACTTAAAGTCTTGTTTCAGAGCCACAGGAAGGTAGTGAGATGATCTAAATTTAAAAATCATCTGAATAGAAGAGTGGCTTCCTGTCCTAGTACATTTTAGCCCTACTACCCAGCTTCCAAAAGAAAAAAGACCCCCCATTTGGAGGCACCAGAGCTGTGATTTTTGAGGCCAGATTCAGGACCACCTCAAATCCTCAGATCTCAATAGACCACAGTAATTAAATTCCATTTACTCCTAAATCTCTGGTACCCAAAACTTAGCTTGACAAAGAAAGAGAACAATGTGACCAGACACAGAAGACCAAATCTAAATAATTTAACAACCACCTCCACGGTTTATTTCCTTTAACTGCATTTGTGAACTATAAAGATTAACACCCCACCAGCATCTCACATGTGCACTCATACTCATGCACTTTTTCCTGATTGTAAACCCATAAACACACCATATGGGCCTTTATCTAAAATCAACAGTTTTCAAACTTCAGTATGCATCAGAATCACCTGGAAGGTCATTAAAACACAGATTCTTGGGCACCATCCCTGGAATTTGGATAATGATGCTTCTGGTTGGGGGAGCACACTTTGAGAATCACTGTTATGATTAAACAGTACAGAAGAATGTGTCACTCTGTATATATCATTGCATTATCCTTAAGCAGTAGCATGCTCAGAAACAAATATCCACCAAATCAGAAACAGAAACTAATGTTTACTGAGATTGCTGTATGCTAGATGCTTTACACTGATTACCTAATTTTATTTAATCTGTACAGATTTCTGGAAAGTAGGTATTATCATCCCCACTTTCAAATTAGAAAACAGTCTCCATGAGGTTATTTGACCAAGGCCATCCATATAGCAAGTGTCAGAACCTGGATTTGACCTGGCTTCAAACTGTGTGCTGAATATTCTATCCCCCATGTGAAAAGCAGATGAACTAAAATGAATGAAAGTGTAAAGATAGGCATTTTTTTAAAAAAAAGTAAGCAGTGTAGGCATTCTTGCAGTCATCATTAGTGTCAGAGGTGGATATGAGTTTGCCCCAGTGCCCCATTAAATACAAGGCTCTTGGGAGAGAGGGTCAGGCTTGGCAGAGAGCTCACAGACATTTAAGATGAAGTAGCTACTAAAGATCAAACTGCCTCATAGAATAAAACACTATACATTATTTAGAATAGAAAGTACTTTCTATTACTGCATTCTCAGGAAAAGTGGTATTCATATTAAAGTGTGATGGGGATGTTTGTTAAAAAGCTTTTACAGATCAGAAATCCCCAAGCTGGAGGCCTGATGAATTTAAAAAGTGGAAAAAAACAAAATGTGTTGAAATGCTTAAATGCCCGAGAAACTGATTAACATCCCTCACATTCTGCCTCAGAATGAAAGTATTTGCCCCCTTAAGCACTTTCTGTTTTATTATGCAAACAGCATTTTGATTCTGAGCGGTGTATGTATGTATGTATGTGCGTGTGTTTGTGTGTGTGATGCAGTGTTGGGAAATCTACCTTTTGCATAAAATAATCTTGATACCCAAAACAGACTCATAGTTGGTATGTCTTGGAGAACAGTAAACAGATTTTCATTAATAACAATAATCAGCGTGAAAAAAAACTCTGATTTTAAACATATAAGGTTACACACAAGTTAAACCAACAGAGCTTCCTCTACAAACAAGGCAAATTTGACCAGAGCAGTATTATAGACATATTAATAATTATGGTCACTGAATGTTTATATTCCCTCAAAATTCATATGTTGAATCCTATCACCCAAGGTGTTGGTTTTTGGAGGTGGGGCCTGTGGGAGGTAATTAGATCATGAGCGTAGTAGAACCTTGAGGAATGGGATGAGATTAGTGCTCTTAGAGAGAGATGATCTTTCTCTTGGTCATGTCAGGATACAATGAGTATATGGCCATCCGCAAATTAGAAAACAGGTCCTCAGCAGGACTGGATCTTCCAGCACTTTATTTTGGACTTCCAAACTCTAGAACTGTGAGAAATAAATGTCTATAATACCTATCTTGTTATAGCAGCCTGAACTGACTAAGACAGTAACTACGAGCCAGCCAGGAAGGAAGCAAGTATCTGCTTCTTTCTTCATAATTCATATCACATGTCTCTTTCCAGTCCTATCTGGCTTGTTCTCTGTCAGCTGCCATCTAAACTATTCCAACTCTCCTAATGTTCTTGTTGCTCCTGACTGTGGTCTGCCCCACACACTGCTACCTGGTTCACCTTCCTAAATTAAAGGCAGTTTGGCGCTTCTTCTCAAAGTCTTTCCATGGACCTTACTTGCCTACAAAGTTGAAGTGATCTAGGCAATCGAAGCCCTCCACCATTCAGCTGCAAACCATCACGTCAACATTATCCTCCTTCGCTCCTCTGTGTAAGCTCTCAACTCTAGTTAAATTGATGTATACTCGCTGTCCCTGAAAACACTGCAAAGCTTCCCACCTAAAACCCGATAACACTGACTGTACTGTTTGTTTCATATTTGGCATATGCTTCCTTGAGATAGTGTTTACTTCGGTGTGTCTGTTTCATGGCTTGTCAGAATTCCTAAGAGTAGAAGTTGTGTACTATTTGTCCTCATTTCTTTAGTACTTAGTGCAGGCTGAGTACACAGTAGGTCTTTAATATATCTAGCTAATTTCGACTAGGGCTTTCATTAAAGATCAAGTCTTGTTTAAAGTGGATCATACTTAAGTCCATCTAAAATAATCCTGAATGTACAGAGTCATGTCAGAATCTTTTGGAGAGACAAAATTATAGTTAAGAATTAAGGCACTGGTAGATTTTTTTTTTTAATTCCTGCTTTGATCTTTATTTCTTTCTTTCTATTCACTTTGGGCTTTTTTTTTTTCCTAGTATGTTTAGGTGTAAGCTTACATTGTTTATTGAAATTTTTCTTGTTTTTTGAGATAGGCCTATATTGTATGAATTTTCCTCTTATAAATGCTCTCACTATGTCCCGTAGATTTTGGGGTCATTGTGTTTTCATTTTCATTTGCCTCAAGGTATCTTTTCATTTCTTCCTTGATCCCATTGTTAACCTATTCATTGTTTAGTGGCATGTTATTTAGCCTCCAAGTGTTTGTGTGTTTTTCAGTTTTTTTTCTTGTTAATTGATTTCTAGTTTTATATTATTGTGGTCAGAGAAAAATTTTTTTTTTGTAGCTAAAAATGTTTATTTAAAGGGATAACTTATAGTAATATCCTTAAGGCACATAAAAAAGTTTTGGCATTAAATTGCAAGAAAAAAATACGAATTATTCCAGTGAGTTTAGAATCTATTTTATTAGTCCAAATAGTGTTTAAAATGTTTTAATAGCACCATTTTTAAAAAGTTTCATGAGTTTATTTGAGCCAAACTGACAGCAATTGCTGGGAAACAAAATCACAACAGATTGAGAAAATGCTCCAGAGAATGGCAGTTTTTCAGCTTATTTTATACATTAGAATCAAAGGAGGAAGTGTAAGGAAAGTTGCATGAAATCCATTGGTAGATAAAAGGGGCAGGAAAAAGCAAAGTGAAGAACTCTCTGGGATTGGGTAAAAAGTAAAATAAAAAGACACATACTTCTTTTACATTGTTGGCTACATGACAGTTAATAATTAGCATTTACAGCACATAGAGATGGTATGTGGGAACAAGACAACAATAAGAGGTTCTGTGTTTCGTGTTCTGGTGCAAGGTTGTATATTGAGGGGTCCAGAAAAAAAGGGATTTTGCTGACATTCCACATGTATGTTATTTTAGATGCAAAAAGACAATAGACAGGCTGACTTAAGGTAAAGATTGACCATTGCAAGGAAGATGCAGGCCCAGGATGCGACCACTCCCATAATTCGTTTTTAGTTAGAAATTATTGGATTCAGACCATCCCATGTGGTTACTTGCAGTCTTTGAATTTGTGGGGTCCACCATGCTGGCCTCCCCTGAGCTTGTCAGGTTTAGTATGTGGCCGTTTTTTTCATCCACACTTCCCTGATTTGATCATAAATCAATCTGAAGGACACATTAATGACCAACCTCTTGGATGGGTAAGGTGGTTCTACGATGCCAGAAAGGCTCATTCCTAAGAAGTCTGAGGGTTGTCATTTGTCATCCTGAAATGGCGAACCATTGGTGAAATGGCAAGACCGCAACTTTGGATGGATGTCATGGCTGAATTTTTTTCAAAAGGGAAAGGCAGGTAAATTGGAGGCAGTCAGGCCTTATGGGCCTTATTGAAATTGTTTTGTGGACTAACATGTGTTCTCTTTGGAAAATGTTCCATGCGCACATGAGAAGAATATATATTCTGCTGCTTTGGGGTGAAATGCTCTAAAAATATCAATTAAATACATCTGGTCTAATTGTCATTTAAAGCCACTGTTTCCTTGTTGATTTACTGTCTGGAGGTCCTATTCATTGATGTCAATGGGGTGTTAAAGTCCCCCATTATGACTGTATTACTGTCAATCTCTCCTGTTATGTTGGTCAATATCTGCTTTATATAGTTAGGTGCTCCTGTGTTGAGTGTATAAATATTTATTAGAGTTATGTCTTCTTGTTGAATTGATCCTTTTATCATTATGTAATGTTCTTTGTCTCTTATTATAGCCTTTGTTTAAAGTTTGTTTTATCTGACATAAGTATTGCTACCCCAGCTTTTAAAAAAATTTCCATTTGCATGAAATATTTTTTTCCATCCCTTTTCTTTTAGTCTCTGTGTATCTTTCAGTCTGAAGTGAGTTGCTTATACGTATGTATGGGTCTTGCTTTTTTATCCATTTAACTACTCTACCTGTTTTGATTGGAGCATTTAATCTATTTATATTTAAAGTGATTATTGTTAAGTATATAATTATCATATTATTATTCATATTTCTGTTCCCCCTCCCTTTTTCTTATTAAAAATGTCCCTTTAACATTTTTTATAATGTGGCCTTGGTGGGGATAAATTTCTTTAGCTTTTTCTTGTCTGGGAAGCTCTTTATGTTACCTTCAATTTTAATTGTTAGCCTTACTGGGTAAAGTACTTTGACTATTTCATGCCAATTCCTTTTTGTCTGCGAAGTTTCTATAGAGAAATTAGCTGATAGTCTTAGGAGAGCTCCCTTGTAAGTAACTAGCTGCCTTTCTCTTGCTGCTTTTAGAATTCTCTTTGTCTTTAACCTTTGGCATTTTAATTACGATGTGTCTTGTTATGGGCCTGTTCAGGTTCATCTTATTTGAGATTCTTTAAACTTCCTGGACTGTGTGTCTATTTTTTTTCCCCCAGATTAGGAAAGTTTTCAGTCATTATTTCTTCAAATAGGTTTTCAATTCCTTGCTCTCTTTCTTCTCCTTCTGTACCCCTATGATGTGAATGTTGTTATGCTTGATTTTGTCCCAGAGTATCCTTAAACTACCCGCCTTTTTTTTTTTTCCTCTTTCTCTTTGCTTTTTCCAATTCTTTTTCTTTTTTGGAAGACAAGGTATCTTCTGCTACCTTGTCTCCCAAACTGCTAATTTGATCCTCTGCTTCATCTGATCTGCTGTTGATTCTTTCTAGTGTATTTTTCATTTCAGTTATTGTATTTTTTTATTTCTCACTTTTTTTTATGGTTTCTATGTTCTTTTTTATGCTTACTATCTCTTTGTTGAAGTTCTTACTAAGTTCTTTGAGCATCTTTATAACCAGTGTTTTAAACTCTGTATCTGGTAGATTGCTTGCCTCCATTCCATTTAGTTTTTTTTTTTGGAGTTTTCTCCTGTTCTTTCATTTGGGACATATGTCTTTGTTTCCTCATTTTGGCTGCCTCTCTGTGTTTGTTTATATGCATTAGGTAGACCTGCTATTTCTCCCAGTCTTCGCCAGGTGGGCTTATGTCGTAGGTGTTCTGTAGGGCCCAGTAGTGCAGTCTCCTTGATCACCTGAGTTGGGTGCTCCAGGAGTGTCCCTAGGGTGGTTTGTGTGTGCCCTCCTATTGTAGTTGCAGTTTGATTGCTGTTGGCACATCAGTGGGTGGGACTGACCCTCCGTCTGACTGGCTGTAAGGATTGGCCATGACCACAGTGTACCAGTTGTTGTGCCAGGGCTGACACCACAGAGCGAGGTTCACCCTGGTGAACTCTGGCCCCTACTGAGACTATCCTTTGAGTGTGTCACTTGTAGGGGTAGTCAGGTAGCACTCTGTTGTGGCTTGAGGCTGGCATCCATGAGCATTGGTTCTGGGGCCCAAAGGTCAGCCGCTGCCTGTGACTGAACTGGGGCTACTTGGTAGGAGCTACAAAGCTATTCATGATCTGATCTGGATCTGCAGGCACATGGAAGAGGCCACACAGCTAATTGAGACTAGCTGCTATAAGTACTGGGCCCGGAACATCTCAGTAAAATGCCCAGGGCACCCTGAGGCCTGCCACTACCTGCTGGCTGCCAGTAAGGCTCAGCTTCTAAAAGAGCCTTGGGAAGTATGCAAGTTGGTTGAAGCAGGGTCTCAGGGAGTCACCAAGATAAAGTGAGTGGTGTTTATCAGGTTAATGCAAATTCAGATTTGGCACCAGTGCTGAGCCTGGGTCACTCAGCAAAAGGCATGGAGTACATTGAGGCCAGCTGCTGTCTGCCTGGAGCCCACAGACTCTTGAGAGTTCTCCAAGAAATATTGAAATACAGGCCAGCCACCCACTGCTGAAAGAGACTATGGCAGTGTACTAGTTGGATAGGGCGGGGTCCCAGTAAGTCACCAAGGTGGAACAAGTGGAGTTTACCAGGCCAATGCAGATTCATATTTGGCTATGTTTGGGAAGGGTTCAACACAAGAAAGATGGAGCTTGCCTACTAGCTACAGAAGAAGAGGAATCAACACAGGAACAGTGGTAATTGTCCCTCTCGCCCTCGTCCTGAAGCCACTCAACTCAGTCACTCCTTATATGTCTCTGGTACCTCCAAAGCTGCTGTCCTTCTGCCATGCCTCTGCTGGAGCCTGTGAGTGAGTGAGCCTGTGCACAGGCCCTTTAAGAAGATGCCTGGGTTTCCAGTAGCCCTCTGTCTCAACCAGATGGATGAAATCCCCACTGATTTTCACATTCAGGTATTGTGGGAACTCCTCTCTCCAGCACTGCTGCCCTGAGCTGGGCTGCCTGGTATGGGGCTGGGACCCCTCTCTCCTCAGGGGGAAACTCTGCAGCCAAGATATTCCTCCCAATTCTCAACCATCACACATGGGTGTGGGGCCAGCCCCATTTAACATCTCTGCCCCTCCTACCAGTCTCAGCATGGCTTCTGTTCAGCTAGACTTTGGATGGTTCTCTAGGTTGATTGTACTATAATTTAGTTGTAACTTTAAAGTGGTCACAGGAGGAGGCAAACAGTGTTTACCTAAGCTGCCATCTAGATTGGTACTCTCTATAGACTTTGCAAGTGGATTCATCTGTTGTTCTCCAATAGGTTAATAACCCTACCTCTTTCAAAGTCAGTGTTAAATGTCATACAACAAAATTGCAATTGGGTAAGCACCATTTTAGTCTACTTATATTTATTTCTGAGGTTAAGAAGGCTTGGCCTTCTACAAAGAGGACCAAGCTGAGAATCACAGGAACTTCTTGGCAGTAGAGTTATCTGAAACAGCTTTAGCCAACTGGCTATAAAAAGTCTTCTGACAACTCTGCTAGACTCTTCAGATTAAATAGCAGTTTTTCAACACAGACCTTAACTCAAATGTGCCTACTGATTATAAGGCTATTTCTTCTACTTTGGCTCGATTTGTCATGCTGTTTGGGCCAATGGGCTACTTTTTTCTCACATGAACAAAGATAAAGTAAGATACTTTCCTCTGATCTATAAGTACAGTTTTTGGTTATTGTTTAGGATTGATAACAATAAATTAAAATAGCAGAATGCATGTAATTGTAAAATGCTTCTCTCATTCCTCTCTTTTACCACCCCCCACTTATACATCAAAATAGCTTATTAGCCATACAATTCTGTTCAGGAAAATGATTACATTTAATTATTACTCTGGGAGCAACAATAACACAGCACTTGCAAAGTATATCCCTCCACCAAACACCTTTCACCAACAACAGCTACATATAGAAAATATATTTAAGAGCTAATGAGCCAGAGAAAACTTCAGTTGTTAATCAGTACATTTGCATATTATCAATTTCCAATTTGTCAAAATCAGAGAATTACTATCATGCTGTTTCTAGAATGCAAAATAGTTGGATGACTCAGAGAGGAATTGTGCAGAATTGTTGGTTCGGGAGTGTCGGAGGGGGTCCTTATAGATTTTCAGTATTTTTATTTAGTATTTTAAGTTTAGATGATTTTACACTTATATTTTAGTATTTCAAGATTTTCTTATTTTAGAAGTCTTTCTTTATATAAATATTTCTCAAATCATTGGAGATAAAAACCTAATTCACATGATTATAATGAGTAGAGTCTGAGACTTAGTGCTCTCTTGCCACCCACTACTTCCGGTGCCTTTGCATATGTACTTTCCAAATTAGGAACCTCCAAAATCTGCTAAAAAATCATAAATGCTGTCCTCTACATCCCAGCCTACTGCTTAAAGCCCAACACTTCTCCAGACATCTAAGCTGTCCAACTGATAACCTAACAGTGAACCTAATTCCCCTACCTCAGGTCCCATCACTACTATTATGTTCCAATTAGACTATTCTGTCCCCTGTCCCACGTACTTGTTTTGATCACTTTTAATAGATACTATAAAGCTAACAAACAATTATTTGTCATTTATTTTGCATCAGACACTATAGCAGACACTTTCCTACTTTGTCCATTTAATCCTCATGACAACGACACACAAAATTTTTCAAATAAGAAATGAGACTCAGAAACTTGTGACATAATAGTTAAGTGTTAGATTTTCTATGTCTCTAAAACTTTAAGCTTTTTCATTGAATGGTGTCTCCACACTCTTGGTGTATCTTCGCTGTTCAATTTCACCTCTGCGAATTCTACTGATGCTAAAGGCCCAGAACTAACTTTGCCTCCTCCTGAAACCTTCCCTTGCTCTTCAGAGACATTACCCTCCTTGGAATTCATAGCACTAACTGACATTTAAGCACTATGCATATGGTCTTGAACTATTTATGCATTTCATATGAGTTTGTGGTATTTTTCCAACTAGACTGAAAGTACTTTAGAGCAGGAGTCATGAATTGCCAGTGGTGTTTACTCAGTGTATTGCACTGAGTAGGTGCTGAATAGTTATCTGTTAAGGAACACGACACTATTAGATGTGTGTTTAATACTGTTCTTGTTGCAGTCTGTCTCCTGCAATTGAACTAATACAGGAAAATATCCAGATAGCTCAAGAGAAAGCTGACAAATGTTTAGCAAACAAAAGGAGTCATTCAGAGAGGATAAAAGAGTCAAGGCTCGAAGGTGCCTTAGAAACTTATACTTTCATTGATAATGAACACGAAGAATGAAAAGTAAAAAAAGATCCATGATTGTAATCAAATGCTAAATGGAGATTAGGGTCAGAGCAATGTGACCATAAAATTGGCCAACTCCTTCCAGGAAAGTGCCCATGATAAATTACTCTCTCTGAGAGCATCAATATCACTTGCCTACAAACACATATTTAGTACCTTTTCCATACAAAACACCGCTTGGGCTGCAAAGTAGTGTTAGAGTCTGCTTGAAAAGGTTCTACAACTTAATTGGCAAGAGAGAACATATATACATGAATACCCACAAAGGAGAGCTAAAAATATGTACAAGCTAATAGGTGGTCAGTGCTGGTAGAGTTCAGAGGAGGGACAGACCCTGTGGGTGTGATGTTAGAAAGGCTTCATGGAGGAGATGGGACTAGAGCTGCACCTTGCAGTAAGCAGGACTTAAGTAAGGAATGGTAATTGAAAGAAAATTCCAAGCACATGAGTTTAGAGCAGTGGTGGAGACCCATAAACATAGGAAGTGGCCACGTATGCAACATCCAGGCTCTGCTGTTTATATTATGACTTCATGTGACATCTACTTAATTACATTACCTTTGACGTCGTTGCACTGATGCAAAACAAACAAATAAAAAAAACACAAACAGTAGGAAAAAAAATAAGTTTGTGGGTTACTAGTTTGTGACAACTGACAGGTAGAAATCAAGTGATATGTGTTCAGCTTGGTGTTAGATATTGTAGAGAAAACAAGACATTTAAAACATGGCACTTGCCATGAAAAAGCTTAATAGCTACTTTGAAAGCAAAACTAGCTCATATGGAAATGTTTAAATTACTTTTAAAATCTAGTATAATCAATGCTAAATTATATTATTCTGACTATATAACACAAAAGTATTTTAGAAATTAAAAATCAGTATAAAAATATATATCAGTATGGACACGGGTGTTCAGCAGAGGTAACATTACAGTAAATTCCCTGAGATGGCCCATCAAAATGCAAATCCAACTTCAGTTTAGGCTGAGCTTGCCCTGATTTCTTCTTTCATCATGCACCAGGCACTGAGAATCTCTTGGAAGAGTTTCAGAAATATTCAAATCTAAACTGAAGCCTTTTTGAAGAATAATTTCAAGGCTAGGCAAGAACCATCTGACCTGGCAGCTTGGAAAGTAGGAGAAGCTGGTGACGCCATTCTCCCTCTGGATTTCATTTCTGCTGATATCCACCAAGTGAGAGACACCTGGACAATTTGCAGGATATTAAAAGTGATAGACACAGTCACCCTGTAGGGGAAAGGGGGTTGCGAATCACAGAACTGAGTCAGTGTATTATTCATGAGGCATCTTCTAATTTTTTACAGTTAAATAATCCACAAACCCATCCTAGGCAGAAGCAGCTGTTCTATGCTGCCATTTAAAATCTGTCTGAAAGTGTACATGTGTCTTATTTTCACAGTTCCTAAAATGTTACAGCAACACTGAATTCAGCTCCTGAGCTTGCTAAAAACTCCTCCCACACAATTCTCTTTATCATCCCTGTGACCTATAGGTAGGTGTTCAACAGCCTGATCAACATCTCCACAATAACTCAGGAGTGCTGGGATAAGATGATAGGGCTTGTTTGCTCCTGGGAACACTGTGTCCCCCTGGCAGCAAGTTGACTTACTCAACTCCGGTGACCTCTGGAGAAGGAAATAATAATCTCTTCCAATGACTAAAGGGAATGCGAAGCCAGTCATTGAAGTAAAATGAATTCAACCACTGAGAAATCAGTTGGCCAGTGTCATGTGTTGTTCTTTTACTATGTGAGGAGAAGCATGGGAGTACAGGATCTATATGTAAGTACAAAATTAATAAATGAATGAAATCATGGTTTTCTACAAACTAGGTGCTGGATTGAAATAGTGAAACAGGCATCCATAATAACAAAAGCTACGATTATTAATGGTTGCTATGTGCCAGACACTCTTCTAAGCACTTTTCCTGTATTACCTCATTTTGCCCTCACACGCCTCTAAAGTATGTGCTATTATTATTTCATTGTACAGAGAAATAGAGGGATTAATTAGCTTGCTTGACTTGACCTAATAAGAGGAAAATGTAGGATTAAAATAAGGCATTCTCACTTTATAATCTAAGTTCTTAAATACAGTGCTTTTTAATACAGTCAGATTTACAAAAACTTTTAGGACACATAGGGAGAAAGGAAACTACATATTCATTCATGTCCTTTACGGGCAGGGATCACAAGATGGTTTTCGATCTAGTGGGTGCTGGCCAATGGCTGTGCCTTTGATTGTGGCCCAGTATGAGGAATGCTCTGGGAGTTGTCAGCCCAGGATACAAATGGGAGGACAAAAGAGGGGTTAGATAAAGTTTCTTGGAAGAGGTACTGCTCCAATGAATTTTGAAGCATGAGTGTAAATTAGAATTGGAGAAGTGTATAGTAGATTGATTGAAAAAATTCCCATAATTATCACTCCTCCTGTATCTACTGAGAAAAAGAAAGGCAAATCAAAGTTGAAGCTATCTTGAATTCTAAAATTTCAGCATCTCACAGGCAACTCTTCATTTTTATTTAGTTTCCCAGTGGAACTATGCCTAGACTTGCATTTTAGGAGTGCTTCAGAAAAAAAAAAAAAGGTGGAGTCATAGATTTTTGGCATCTCAGTGTTTGATGCAGCTAGACTTTATGAAATTTAACTATTAATTCACTCTCTCTGTAATTCAATTGTTATCTTTCCCGTGGGGTGGGGGTGGGGGGTTGTGGTAATGGTTCAGCTTTGTGAACACAAGAGCCTACTGCAGTGGAGAACAGAGAAATTTTGAGAGTTCAGATGAGGTTCCCCTAAGGTTGGTTTTGGGAATTTGCCTTGAATCTAGATGTTAGATATGATGAATTAAACATAGGTTTCAATAAGTATGACTCTTTTGACGGAACAAGAAATGCAGATTGTCTCTATTGGCAAATGGCAAAGGATGCTCCAGAATGCACCATCAAAGGCAGCAAAGCATTATCTGCAAGGCCAGAACAATAACCCCAAACGGTGCTCTGTCCCTACAGGTCTATCTAGGTCCAGCAGGTGCTACTCAAGAGCACTTGACACCATGTCAGGTTCACGTCCATAGAGAAGGCTGTGGATATTAGACTTGGAAAAGAAGAGGTAAAGTTTAGGCCCTTGCCCCTATGATGCTCATTGTCCAAAAACCTGTTTCCTTGCCTCTGCAAGCCTAACAGGTACATTGAGAAGAGAAACAATTTCCACATATATTGTAACTTTCAGAATTCACAACACTTCTTCATAAATTATCTTGTTTCAATCTCAAAGCCCTATTGTGTACATACGAGAAAGATAACTCAGACTTTTAAAATGAGGAAACTGAGGATGTCGAAGGCCTAGCCTGTGATCACAGGGCAAACATGCAGCAAATCAGGGTTGGAACCCAGTTTTCTGACTCCAGACTTCAAGCTCTGTCACCCACATTTGCTTCTCTAAGCAGACCTGGAACATTCAAAAGCATGGCTTCTGGGTGATGTTTCCCTGACCCCAGCCCAGCCACTGTAGCAACAATTCACCAAGAGTGAGTGAGGACTCACTATTATTTCCAAACCAGCCTTAAGGAACTTAGTGTTCATGGCAGTGATCTTCTCAGAAACTAAATGCAAACAGTTGAGGCAACAATGTCCCTTTCACTGATGACATGAATTCTCAACTCCTTTTAGTCCCATCTGTTTCTCTGGATATTGATGAATGTATGGTAAATAATACTGACAATAATTAACAAATTCTGATGGATTAAATGTGTTAAATAATACTAATAATATTTCACAAATCCCAACTGATTAGATGTACTATTAGACAGGTTTGCTGAGTATGCTTGGGGGTTGGACTCTGTTGAGGGATCCCAGGAGAGAGACTGAGTGGAGCTGAAATCCAGCTTGTGGCTCCCCTCACCAAGCCTGTTCCTGGCCTACAGCTGTGTTCACCCACAGAAAGTGAACTTATTTTTATAATTCTACACATCGATTAATCTGTGCTTCCAAAAGGTAGTATCTGCAGAGAGGGCAGATTATTCCTAATTCAGATCGAGGTGCCCTGTGGGCTAGTGGCAGCATGGTACTACACCTATGATACTACATTTACCAAAACCCTATGAGCTAGATATCATTATCATCATCATTTCACAGGTGAAGTAAGCAAAGCTTAAAGAGATTAAATGATGTGACCAAGGCCTCACAGCTGGAGCCACTCTGCTGAAACCTATGAGGATAACCATGCACTTAGGCTGCTTTCCCAAGGAGGTTCAGTCCACCTTCACCTATGTCATGTCACAA
The DNA here is from genome assembly GCA_028627145.1 of Eidolon dupreanum. Lineage (NCBI taxonomy): Eukaryota > Metazoa > Chordata > Mammalia > Chiroptera > Pteropodidae > Eidolon > Eidolon dupreanum. Next base: position 73,239,197 of record CM053510.1, read on the forward strand.
CTATTCCCACACAGACAAATTGCCATTGTGAGTGAGCTTCAGAAATTCAGGGAAGCAACCACAAGATAATCAACAGGAAAAAAAAAACACAACAACAACAACAACAACAAAAAAAACCTATTTAAATGCCTTATGCTTGTAGAACTGAGCCAAGATCCTCAGGCAACAACTTTTCGTAGGTCATAGGAGTTTAAGCTTTATCATTCCTATTTCCCAAGAGAACTAGGGAAACAAAATGTGCCAATTTTCAATGCAATAAAGAGTTTTGGCTTAAGAAGATTTCACTTAAAAATCGAAAGACCCTGGAAAGCAAAAGGAAGACTGGCTTCTTGATCCTGAAGTGCTGATAAGGCCAGGAAAGTTTGACCCTTCCTTCCAGATCCTCCCGTCCCCTTTCTCTCATCTCCTTGATTAAACATTCTTCCACCTCAGCTGTTGTCATGGTAACAGCTTTGGTCACGTGGCTGTCACTTTAGATCTGCTTATGGAGCTGCTTGTTATTCTCTCTCCAAGACATAATGACAGCTCGTTTAGAATCAATCAAACATTTATTAATAGAGAGAGAATCAAGGAGCATAGTTTCTTAATTGAAATTCTCTGGTTTCTTGGCAAGGACATGAACAGGGGGGAAATAACTCACAGGTGGGGGCTGGGGAGGCCATATTGTGTGGGGAAAGGAGTCCATTCTCAGAAGTGGGATAGACAAAGGTTCAAAGCCCGATTTCCCTGCTTTCTTGCCATGTGTTCTAGGCAAGTAATGAAACCTGGCTGAGTCTTAATTTAAGAAGTTGTGAGACTTAAAGATAATGAAAATAAAAGCCTCGACCTCTAGGAAGGACTTAATAACTAGCAGCCATTATAAATGGGAGCATTGTAAAGACGGGCAGTAAAGTGAAACAAACAAAAAATCATGATTTAAGTCTGACTAATAAGAAAATAAGATTATTTAGCCTAGCAGCTACTTTCCAGCAGAGTACTTTTGAGCGCAGAGATTGTGAGCAGTGTGAGGAGTAAATCAGGAAAAGTAGAATTATGGACAGCTGTGAGGAAAAACTCATGAGGATGCGCTTTGGTTTTTGTTTATTTTGTTTTGTTACCAGAAATGTAACTAGGGGAATATCTTGCAAAATCTTCTCTATTGTTCCTTCATCCAATTGTGATCTCATCTTTATGGCATAGGTAGTCCTGCTAAGAGGGCAACAAAAAGTAGCCTGTACAGTGCCTGGTATATACCAAGCCCTTGTTAAATAGTTGTTGAATAAATAAATGGATGAAAGGTAAACTAGTTAATAAACCTAATGAAATCACTTGGGCTTTAGGAAAAAGAAGGAAACTGATATTAACACCCAAAATCTTCCTTCTGTGTCCGGTTTCTTACATCTAAATATGTTTAATATTCTTTCTGGCAAAGGTATTTGGAAAAAAACAAACAAACAAAAAAAACCAGAAATGTCCAGATGGATCTAACATGGGTGATAATCCCCAGAAGTGAAAAAAGCTCAAAATTGATGACTGGACCTGCTCCTTCCAGACTGAGCCAGTAGAGTCTCATCCAACATTTTTCCATTTGAATTGTTTACAGCCAAAAAGTGAAACTGACTGCAGTTGTGTTCTAACCTTCTACACTCCTCTCGGCCAGCTCAAGTGGCTGATTGAGGCAGTGCTGGACAGTGCTGGGCAGTGCATGGCCACTGTGAGCAGAACGTATCCCTACTTATGATCTGCCTCACTTTTCTTTCTTTTTTTATTCTCCAGCATCTTCCTCTTTTCTCTCCCTTTCCTTCCTCCCTCTTTCTTTATTCCTTCATTTTCCTTTCCTTTCTCATCTTTCTTTCTCTATTCTCAGGGATTGTTATTTGACATCAGTGTTACTCAGGACTACAGAACCTGCTGCTTTTCTGCTAAAATAAAGTTGCCTTGTCATCCTGGGTCCCTGAAGACTCCTACTGTAGGCCCACTTCGAGATCTTACATGACTGATCCATTTAGACACCACAGCAGCGAGAGCCAGAAATCCTTTGAATGTCTCTCCTTCCAAAAGTCTATCCTAAGTCATCTTGTCCTACCTTACCTTATCCAAGATGACTCCACTCTCTCTTCCAAGGCTTTTGTTAGAGACTTGGCACTACAGAGTGCACCAGCCATTTGCACCACAGCATCTGTACAAAATAATTTCAGTAAAGCCCACTTCAAAGTCCATCTCTGAAATTGGTACCCATCTAAATTGTAGCTACTGATGACTTCTTCTGTAAATTGCCCAGTAGAAATGTAGCTTCTTAAACCTGCCATTTCTCTGCTTGTAACCCCCAAAGGCTCCCCATTTTCCACCGGATTAAGTCCAAATGCTCTGCCTGCCAAACCTGGCTCCATTTACTTTTCCAGTCACATCTTTGTCCAGATAAACCAGCCTTCATTCTACTGTTTCAACATTGCCCCTTTCTGCCTCCTTGCCTTTGCTGTTTCTCACCTGTATCGCTTTCCCCTCTCCCTATCTCTACCTGTCAAACTCAAGGACCCTCTTTCTAGGCCCTACTTAAATACCTCTTCCCAGAAATCCTGCCCTAATTACCACAACATGTAGTAACTACATTTTTCTCTCCTATCCTATAACTCCAATATGGTGTTTATACTGCTCCATGTTACAGATATCAGCTACCATGCATTGAACAACTGTTCTGGGCCCTGCTCCAGAGAATTCATGTAAATTATTTTTATTTCTCACAACAATCCAATTTTACAGATGAAGTAACAGATATCCTGCCCTAGGTCACATAGCTGGTAAATGATGGAGGTAGGAATTGAAATCAGATGCATCGGACTCCAGGTCACTTTCTATTACATCAGGCTATCACTGAAGAGATAAGGCCTGGGACTCTTATTCACATGCATTCATTCAAAAGCACATATGTGTGTAGAGCAGGCACCAGGCATGATGCTGAGAGCCTAGTGTGGGAAACAGATGAGTAATCTAGGGCTTAGGTAAGAACTAAGGTAGCAGACATGAATTAGCTTTTCCAACAACATCTATATATCTCATCTATGAGATTATAAACTTTATGTGTGTATATCCCAATTTGTTTTTTGCTATATGAGTAAATATTTCTTCTTTTAAGAAATGAACATAAGTTTCTATAAAACTCCTTGCACTTTCAGGTGCTATCATTTTTGAAACCATTTAATTATCATTTTCTTTTTAAAAGTATGGAGGCTTAGTTCTGGAGAGGGTAAGTCATTTGCCGAGAGTCACACAACAAAATAATGGCAGAGCCAGAATGAGAAAGATCTTGGCCCCTGGCTGGGTTATTTTCTACTTGCCTACACTGTAGGTAAAGACCCAAGTTTCTTTGCTGCTGTCATGATAAGGCATTTTCTGTACTTTCCCTCCCTAAGTTAGTTGTCAACATTTAATTCTAGGTTGTTTCCAGGCTGGAGCCCTCAAGTTCAGTTCAGCAGAAGCCTGTGAGTTGCAGTGAAAAATTTCAAATCTGACACTTGCCAGTTCCCATTGAGCTCTGGATGGGAAATGTTCCTTGCCTCATCCATTTTTAACGTCACAATCAGTCTAGCGGAAGAGATCACCTCCAGGTAAAGTCATTTAGAACAAGGGTTTGTCCATTCAACTGAAGGCAAATTATAGGGACACTCTCATTCACCGGCCCCGAACTTGCAGAGGGTTGAGGCTTAAGACAAAGGCCAGTTTTCCCTGTACCTCTTCCTTTCCCATGTCAGGGTGGTCAGACAAATCCCCAAGATGGCAAAGCCCTTGACAGAGACCTTTCTGGGGTTCAACACCCAAGAACACTAGACTTGCAATTCTAGTCCTAGTTCTACAGCTAACTAAGTTGTATAACTTTGAACCACTCATTTGACCTCTGATAGCCTCCCTTTCCTCATCTTTAGGAAGGAAATAATAGCACTACATCACAGCTTGACATGTGAGGACTAAATGAGACAATCATGAAAACACTTTGTAAACTATAAATCACTATGGAAGCATTAAGTGCCAAATTTTCAGGTTATGTTTGGCAAATGCCTAATTTCTCAGAATACAAAATGCTGGGGAGATGGGGTGTTTAGTATTTAGAAATAGAGAAAGTAGACTTCATTGCAGGTGTCTATTTAGATGTTTCATAGCATCCAGGAAAGTTGTCATTCTTAAAGTGATCTGTTTTTCTTCATTCCCACAAAAAGGGAGTAAGAGGAAATTCATTCCTTCAAAAGAATATCCACCAAAAGGATTCGCCCTCCCATCTTTCCTTCCATCCTTCCTTCCATCCTTTCTTCTATCTTTTCTTCTGTCCTTCCTTCTATCCATCTATCCTTCCTTCCTTCATCGCTTCCTTCCTTCCTTCCATAAGATAAATTTCACAAAACTCTATAAGTCCAAGGTGACTCAGGTATGATTAGTTCTAACTCAGTGGTATCTGCTGTGCTATGCTCAGGCTGCTGCCATTGCCAAGCCAAGACAGACACAAAAATATGACAGTGACCAGCAGAAGCAATGGATCTCTTTTTTCCTGTGGGACCTCATTTTTTTTAATTGAAAAATGTTTCAAAATACATTGAATAATTCCCTTCATTTCTCCTTTGTCTGAATTGGGCCACATAGCTATCCTAAATCATTGGTAAAAGGAACAGTATCACTGGTTAAGACCAACAGTTCTCAAAGCATTCTCCAAAGACCCCTGTGGGTCTAGCTTCAAAATAAACTAAGATTTCCCCCCTTTTTTCATTCTCATGCTCTCACAAGTATACAGAAAGTACAAAAAATTCATAGATATAAACCTAACACTTTCTGAGTTTTGATGTAGTACCAAATCAGAATATCAACAATTATCTTAAAAGGTTATTAAAACACTCCTCTCTTTTCTAATCATCTATCTATGAGACCACATTTTCTTCATATATTTTAACCAAAACAACATTTTGCAACAGATTAAAAGAGAAAGCAGATATAAAAGTTCAACTGTTTATTAAGTTAGACATTAAAAAGATTTGCAAAAATGTAAAATGGTGCCACTTTTGTAACCAAATTTTTTTTAGATAATATATTATTATTTTTTTCATAAAAATGGTATATGTGTTAACCTGTAACAGATTTGTCATTGTTATTTTTTAATGAATTATACATATTTTAAAAATTTGTTTTAACATCTAATACAGTAAACATTAATAGATGTGACCGACACAAATAAAGCTCTTTGGGGTTTTCAATAATCTTTAAGAGTGTAAATGGGTTCTGAGATCAAAAAGTTTGAAAATCCTGACTTAAACAAGTCTAAATATGTCACTGCATCACATGTGGAATGAGGTAGACACCTAAACTTTGCCAGGAAGAAAGATGTAGGAGAATGGCTATTGACAAAATACTCAGCAATGCCTAGGGCAATTGTTTCTGAATTCTTGGTTTATTGATTATTGTTACTTTTTCTTTTATGTTCTTTGTATGTTATCTGAATTCTTAAATGAGAATATATTGCTTTCATGAGCAGAAAATCAATAAGGCCATTTTTACTTTAAAATAAATAGGAAAAACAATGAAGAGTCAGATCTCTAGTTACAGAGGCAAAGAAGTAAGGATGGGTGTATTTGAAGTGTGATTTCCTCTTTGAAATCACTTGGGTGTGAAGAGAAGGGGAAAGAGTGGTAAGGCTGGGGTGGAAGGAGGTCGCAATTCTTTTAAATAAAAGAAATGGAAGCATAAGATTATGCCGAGAGAAAGATCCAGTAGAGGGGGAGAGTAGAAGGTAGAAGAGAGGCATAAACAATGTATGAAGCAAGGTCCTAGGGAGGGGCTGCCCAGAACCAAGAAGGGGGCATGAGCTTTGGACCAGTAAAGGAGCCCTGCTCTTTCTAGAAGTGGGGAAAAGAGGACCAGATGAGAGCAAGGAGGAAAGTTTAGAGATGGAGTGGAGAAGTGGAGGGAGATCTGATCATGTAGCTTTTTAAAGATATCCATCTCAGAAATTGAAATGTTAAGAAGCACAAAAGATATAACTGTATGAGCCTTGTGGAAGTGTGCAGACTGATAAGAAGGTGCCAAATAAAAATTCGGTAGGCACGCTTTTTTCCTCCTTGGCTGCTTGAGGGTCGGCCACCATCGTGAACATGGTAACTATCCAGATCAAGAAGTTCATGACCAATATACTACTTCAGCAGAAACAAATAGTCATCGACCTAAAACAGAAATTTCTGTACCTAAAACAGAAATTCTGGAAAAACTAACCAAAATGTAAAAGACTGCACCAGATATCATCTTTGTATTTGGATTCCAAACCAGTTTTGGTGGTGGCAAGACAACTGGTTTTGACATGATTTATGATTCCTTGGATTATGCAAAGAAAAATTAACCCAAACATAGACTTGCAAGACATGGCCTGTATGAGAAGAAAAAGACCTGAAGAAAACAGCGAAAGTAACACAAGAACAGAATGAAGAAAGTTAGGGGGACTGCAAAGGCCAGTGTTGGTGCTGCCAAAAAGTGAGGTGGAGATTGGACAACAGAAAGAGTAATGATTCATCAGTGACTTTATGTATGGTGATTGAATAGATTTTTCATGAGAAGATTAATAAACTAAGAACTTCTATATGAAAAAAAAATTCAGTAGGCACAAAACACCACTTATGTGTCATTCAAGAAATTGAAATAATGCCTTGATATGCCATGTCATTTATGTAAACAGATTCATTTCACTCTTTTCCACCTTAAATTTTCAAGTTACATAGGATTTTGAGTTATTTAAACAATATTAACTCAAAAAAGGTGGAAAAAAGTAAATGTCAATGCTGAAGTCTTCCAGTAGATCTGAAGCAACATAAAATGAAGGAAATATTAATGTGATTGATAATCTAATACAGGGTTCAGGAAACTAAAGCTATAGGACAAATCCTGCCCATGACCTATTTTTTGTTGAGAATGGAGAGAGTTTTATGTTTTAAATGTTGAAAAAAAAAAATCAAACGAAGCTTGTTTCATAGAGTGTGAAAGTTGCATGAAACTCACATTTCAGCGTTTGTAAACAGAGTTTCTTTGGAACATGTACACACAAAAAAAATCAATAGGAATTTGCAAGTATGATAAAAAGTAAGGTAGTTACAGGTTCTGGAATTTTTATTAATAGATATTGAAATCTGGGAGGGCTTCAGAAAGTACTTTTCATGTTTGGAAGAAGATAAGGGCCATAGTTTGGCGGGAAGTGGGAAGGTCAAACCAAGGTAAAAGTATTTGCAGAATGTTCCTTCTGTGCCAGAGCTGCTAGGCACATTGGGCTGAGATTCTGAGTGGTATGGCCAGTGGGTTACAAAGGGCAGACTCCCTAACAGCATCCACAGGCACCTTCACTTGAGGAAGCGTCTCTTCTGATTGGCTCATTTTCTGAGTATGTATAGAGTGGTAGAAAGAGTTGTGAGAATAGAAGTGAAATGTAGGGTGCTGGACCTTGCCTGTAGGACAGCACAGTCTACCTGGAGAGAGAAGATTTACTCACAGCAAGAAAATAAGAGAAAACTCACAGGCTAGATTTTTTGGTAAAGATTGTATACGCAATGGGATGGCCTGAGTTAATTAGAAAGACTGCCTGAACTAAATAAAGATCTCCTAAATGTGCTCCCAGAATGTTTCCCCAAAATGAATGAAAGAAACTTGAGAATGGATATCTTACTTTTTGGCCCTGCTTAACATGGTTCAGAAATCATAGCCACCATGAGGCCCAACTCCACTTTCCAAACATTTTTTTCTTCTACTGTCTTTACTTTCTTTTCTCTCCCTATCTCCTCCCACTCTTCCTCCCCTTCCTGCCATCTCTCCTACCTCCTTCTCTCATTCTTTTCTAATCATTTCTCTCCTCCTATCTTTCTGTTTAATTTCCTTCTTTCATCATAACAATGAAATATAAATGTTCATTTGTGACAAGAGATTACCACTAAATGGAAAGACAACTCCCACTGCCTGAAGAAGCAGTTTTAATAATCTCTAATTTTTAATTGAAGAAGATACAAAAAAATGGAAGCATATATCCTGTTCATGGGTAAGAAGAATCAACATTGTTAAAATGGCCATACTACCCAAAGCAATCTATAGATTTAATGCAATCCCTATCAAAAAACCAACGGCATTTTTCAGAAAGCTAGAACAAACAATCCTAAAATTTATACGGAGCCATAAAAAACCCCGAATAGCCAGGGCAATCTTTAGAAAGAAGAACAAAGTTGGAGGTATCACACTACCTGATATCAAACTATACTACAAGGCTACATTAATCAAAACAGCATGGTACCGGCATAGAAACAGATACATTGATCAATGGAACAGAATAGAGAGCCCAGAAATAAATCTATGCCTATATGCTCACTTAATATATGACAAAGGAGGTAAGAATATAAAATGGGGTAAAGACAGTCTCTTCAATAAATGGTGTTGGGAAAATTGGACAGATACATGCATCATATAAAAGAATAGACTTAAAATAGATTAAAGATTTAAATTTAAGACCCAAAACCATAAAACTTTTAGAAGAAAACATAGGCAGTAAACTCTCTGATATTACTAACAGGAATTTCTTTTCAAATATATCTCCTTGGGCAAGGGAAACAAAAGAAAAAATAAACAAATGGTACTACATCAAACTAAAAAGTTTTTGTACAGCAAAGGAAACAATTAACAACAACAACAACAAAAAGACAACCAACTGTTTGGGAGAAGATATTGCCAATGATACATCTGATAAGGGGTTAATATCCAAAATTTATAAAGAACTTATATAGCTCAACTTATATAGCTCAACAACAACAACAACAACAAACAATCCAATTAAAAAATGGGCAGAAGACCTGAACAGATACTGCTCCAAAGAGGAAATACAGATGGCTAACAGAATATGAGAAGATGCTCAAGGTTGCTAATCATCAGAGAAATGCAAATTAAAACCACAATGAGATATCACCTCACACCTGTCAGAATGGCTATCACCAATAAATCAAAAAACAGCAAGTGATGGCGAGAATGCAGAGAAAAGAGAACCCTCATACATTGTTGGTGGGACTGCAAATTGGTATAGCCACTATGGAAAACAGTAAGGAAGTTCCTCAAAAAATTAGAAATGGATATACGTTTTGACCCAGCAATTGCACTTCTGGATATTTACCCAAAGAAAACCAAAACAATAATTCATAAAGATCTATTCACACCAATATTCATGGCAGTACAATTTACAATAGCCAAGATATGTAAGCAACCTAAATGCCCATCAACAGATGATTGGATAAAAAAAAATTACGGTTCATATATACAATGGAATATTACTTAGCCATTAAAAAAAATGAAATCCTACCGTTTGCAATGACATGGATGGACCTAGAGGTTATTATGCTGAGTGAAATAAGTCAGACAGAGAAAGATAGATATCATATGACTTCACTTACATGAGGTATCTAAGGAATAAAAAGAACAAACTAATCAAAAACAAACTCACAAATATAGTGGACAATTTGGTGACAGACAGAGGGGAGGGGGCTTGGGAAGCTGGGAGAATGAGGTGAAGGATTAAAGAAGTACAAATTAGTAGTTGATAGTTGGGCATGGGAAGCATGGAAGAGGGAATGCCGTTAGCATTAATATGATAGCTAAGTGGAGGGTCAGGAGAGGGAGAGCACAATTGGAAAGATTGTTTTATAAACATTATAGATGTCTAACCAATGTACTATATACTTGAAACTAATATAAATAAATAAATTTATTTAAAAGTTTTTTTAAATCTCTAATATTTAATTGCTTTCAGTCCTACTATTTATATGAGCATAATTTTACATAGTTGTTATCACAAAGTCTATGTCAAAGCAATTTTTGCCAAAGGCAGAAATTAGAGTTGTATGTGCTTTTCCCCTAGTTTCAATGGTCCACAACTCACTTAACCCTAAGTCAGTGCTGCAATAAACACTCTGACACTTCCATTGCAATAGGATGACAGTGAGCTCTGTAAAGGGAAAAATATAAGCAAAGAACTCTACTCTTTAACAACCAATGCCACAGGGTGGGGATGCTCTCAGGAGTCTCTTATCCTCCACACACAAACTGACCTGCTAAATTCACAGAGTCCCATAGCTAGATAAAGACTTTCATTCTCTTCCCCCCACCTAGTCGAATAAAATGCTAAAAAACAAGTCTGTTATTCAAGGCATGGGCTGCTTTATATATCTATAAGCTATCATTTTATATAAGTGCCAATTTGGGAATCTGTGATCAGCCGCCTGCAAAATCATTTACCTCAGCTTTGATATTTAGAGAAAAGTTATCTGCTTAGCCAGCCCACCTTCCATTGGATGCCAATTTCTGGGGTTACAAGGTTAAAAAACAAACAAAAATCAACTCCTGAGTGAAGTGGGGGGCACTTTCATTTGAATCTTGAGCAAGAGTCAGTTTGGGGCTGGGATTTTCTCATTTAATTTTCATGATAACTCTGTGGTACAGGTAATATAATTGTCCCATTTTACAGAGAGGAAGTCTGAGGCTTAGACACATGTCAAAATTACACAAGTGGTTAATGGTGGAATCAGACCTAGTAGAAGCACTCTGACTCCTGCCTCGGTTATCTAACTCTGAAGTTTGTACACTAAATCCTAAATCATATTGTTTCCCCAGACCCTGTTGGAAAGCCATGTCCTGTGTGCCATGTCCTCACTGGGAGGGAGACATTAAAAGTTCTTTTTGCCTCTTCCAAGAGCATCCTAAAAACACTTCTGTAGAATCCTCACCACAGCAATTATTTTTTGTACCCTCAGCTCTTCAAGGATTGGAAATGTGCCATTTTGATCATTGTAACTCAACCCCTAGCTCAAAGTATTTTCTCAGTAGATATTTGTAGGCTGAGTGGATGGTCTACAAAACACACCCCATTACCATAAAGGGTCTAAGGGAAAAAGTTTATGTTCTGTCTGGTGCCAACTTGTAGGTTCTCACTCAATACTCAAACATCATCTTTATTTTAGTCATATTTTATCTTCTCTCATTTTTATTAGACCTTGGACTTCTCTTTTCCTAATTGCATCCTCTACCACAATTACCCCTCCCTCCTTTAACCACCGCATTAAATGTATTTATTTTTTATTTTGGTTTCATGTGTTTCTTTTGTAAACTATGAGTTCTTTTTTGTTATTCATATTTGTTTGTTAGACATTATAAATTTTAAGACAGAAGGAATTCTGAAATAAGTCTTGGCAGAAGAATTTGAACCTAATAGTGCTTAAAAATGAACAAATATAATTCTTCTGGCACATATTTCAACCTAGCACCACACAAAATTCAGCACTCTTTCAAGAATCAGGCATTCATTCATTCTTTCAGTCAGTCAGTAAATGAATAAAAGGCTATTACATACAAAATCACATGTTACAGACTGAGACTGCAAAGATAAAACAGATAGGAACCTGGCCTACAGAAAGTTTATGTCTACAAGGGGAAGAATGGAATGTTCCACCAAAGAAATAGAGAACGTGCTATGACCATTCTAGCTGAACAGATTAGAGAAGACTTCACAGAGAAAAAGGACTTTAAACAAGGCCTTAAGGATCAGTAATATTTAGAAATTTGGCAAGGAATGAAACAGAAGGGTATTCCAGATGGAGCAAAGAATTTGAATGAAGCAAAAAAGTGAGAAAGCCTGGGGCATGTACTTGGAACAGAACAAAGTTTATCTTCTGAAGTACAGAGTGGGGAAAGAAGAAGGGTAAGGAGCAAAGATGGAAATGTTTGTGACTGCTGGATGATGAAGCAATGCAAACAGGACTCTGAACATCAAGCCGCTGGAAGAACTCCCTTAATTTGCATTACTCATGGGTGCCATCTCTGTACCAGCTAATGAAGGCCTCGTGGAACTTTTAACCTAAGGCACTCACTGGCTATTGTGCATTTTCTAACACTAGCCACTACCTAGGAGACACTTTTTTCTTCTAGCAGATTTTCACTCCTGGGAATGTCATCCACCTCATAATCATATTTATAAATGCCTTCTGCACTTGTGTAGCCTGGTACATGCAAGGATTCCATTAATTATCACATTATTAGGAGCTCCCATAGCCCCTTGGGAGGAGACTGTTTCTGGGTTCTCCCATTACCAAATCCATCACCTGCCTACACGACAGAATAGGAGTGTAGCCCATGGCAGTTTGAGCAGCACACAGAAGATTCAAGGTATCCAGGGACTTGATCTCCCCCATTGCAATCGGAGACAATATTCCAGATATGGGAAGATGGTGCCATAAGAAAAATGTATCGAGATAGGGAAGCAACATTGTTGTCATTGAAATCATCATTACCCAGAGCCTGTTGAGCATGGCACAGTGCTGGCTGCTAATCACAAGAAACATTCTCTGTTAGAGTAAATTTCTTCGCCTCTCTAGATCTGTTTTCTCATCTGTAATATGGTGGTGAAGGGATGAGAAGTTGCTACTCTCTGCCTTTCGAGAATATTGTGAGGATCTACAGATAATATATGTAAGAGAATTAACACCACGCCTGATATGTAAGGTGTGCTCAATAGGTAATAACTAAGTAGGTATTATAAAAATTTAAAAGATATATATATATATGTGTATATATATATATACACATATATATATATAGTATGTATATATTTACATATAGGTATATCCTGATGAGATAGGGAGGGCAACTTCCCAAAGAAAGTAATCCTATAGATGAATTGAGACATTTCCCCCAAATTACACAATAAATGAATGGTTTAAACTAGAACCTAAGGTACCCTTTTCCTAGGAGCAGGCTCTTTACAGCACAGCATGATGCCCAAGTATGCTTCAAGACCACCTGTGTATAATTATAATGAGAATCAGGAAATGAGCAGAAAGGACTCCATCACCAGAAAAGGCAGGGGAAAGAAACAACCAAGTCTCCTTCAGGTGGCTATTTTTTGACAATGTATGTCTAGTTTTTCTGCACTTCTACAAAGAAGCCACTTCATAAGCTATCAATCATATTCCTCTCCTCTGGGCTTTCTTTAAATTTTTGCTAAGTTTCCATTAGAGACAGGGCTTCAAATTGAGTTTTCTCCTTCAAATAAAGGCTGAGCTGAGGGCAGAGCCTCATTTTAAATATCAAGGTCCACAGATCCAGTCAAACTGGCATTGGCCAGAGGACAGACCTGGGCATTGAGGACACACGATGGCACCACAGGTGGGCACCACAGATGGGTCAACCCAGGTGTGATTCAGAGGAGTGGCAGGGAAAGCAGAGGCCGTGCTGAAGGTGTGCCTGAAAAACAGCTGGAGCAGGGTGCACATGCTCAAGCCAGCACCACTCTGCTGAACGGACCGTTGCTCCAGCTGCTTTCTTCCTTTTTTGTATTCTAACAGTTTGGTCAAGAAAAGTGTAAATGGAAAGGCATGACTTGGATGTCTCAGAGCACTGAGGCAAATAAACCTAGAAAAAAGAGAAGACCAGAAATCTTTGGTCAGATGACTCCATCACCATTATGCTGCTGCTACAGGTAGGAGTGAACTGGGCCAGGCTCGTGAGAAGTTTCTTTCTGTGGTAGTCATCTGAGGAAAACAGATCTGAACCTCGGTGTGCTCTTGTCTGACACAGTACTGTGGTTCAACAAACTATGAGGAAGAACTAAAAACTCCCTATCTGGGAACTAACAAGATTCAAAATAAAGAAAATCAGATCATAACTAGACTTGTTGGAGTGATCGCTTTGTAAACTAAATAAATGTCTAATCACTATGTTATATACCTGAAACTAATATAACTATGTCAACTATAACTGAAAAATTAAAATTGGAAAAGAAAAGAAAATGAAAATCAGGTCACAAACTTAAAGGAGTTTTACTCAAACTTTTAAACTTCCACTATTTTTTTTTCCTTAGTTAGACTTTTAATAGAGTAGAGGATAAGAACAAGTGATGGACGAATGCCTTGAAACCCCTAGGATTGCTCCCTGATGCTGCAAGATGAACCCAAGATTCCTGAGCAACGTTGGGAAAAAAATAGGAAGTCAAATCACTCATGTTTTCTCATGCAAATATAAAAAAGGCAGACAGAATGGAGGTCCCAGTGCCCCAACAAGTAACAGCCTCTAAAGCAAGAAAAAGTCAGAGGCTCAAATTAAAGTGTGATCCTGCTGGCAAAAGAAGTGTGAAAAACTGCTGTGCCCTTTTCTAGCAATCCCAATGAGCTCATGTATTTTCATGTTGAGGTGTTAAATATTGCCAGAGAGAGGACATTCTATGGGTATTTAGGTCAACTGCTAGGATTTCTTTTAACCCTTTAGAATTATAACCACATTCCAAAGATGCTAAATTGAGATCCTAAAATTAACCTAACAAACTTCTTCTGGAACATGAACAAGTAATCACTAATATTATTTTTTTAAAGCCATGTCTGGTCTCAGAGAGAGCTGCCTTATCTCTTTCTATTCCCCCCAAATGATCCCTGTGTGAAACTTCCTTAAAGCATCAATAATGTTGTGTTATGCCTCTTCTCTCTCCAGTTCTTCACTCTCCACTGGTGATTAAATTCAGGCTGGATCATCTTCCTTGCCTGCTCATGCCCCAGAGAATTATTTCAGGTTTTAAGACAAAGGGAAAGTCATCACTTTCAAGCTTTCTAACCCAGGCAGGTTTCTGCAGGCCTTCAGAAGCCCCAAAATATGGCTTTCAAAGAAGATTAATCCATAGAAATAGAGAGTAGAATAGTGGTTGCCAGGGGCTGGGGGATGGGGAAAATGAGGAGATGTTGGTCAAAGGGTACAAACTCCCACATATAAGATAAATAAGATCAAATGCACAGCATGGTGATTATAATTATTAATACTGTGTTATATACTTGAAAGTTGTTAAGAGAGTAGATCTTATCACTACACATAAAAAATCATAATTATGTGAGGGGATGGAGGTGTTAACTAACATTATTGTGGTAATCATTTTGCAATATATACATGTATCTAACCATCACATTATATACCTTAAATGTACATGTTATGTGTCAATAATATCTCAATAAAACTGAAAAAGAAACAAAAATAAATAAAGATAAGAACTGAAACAAAGTCTGAGCAGATGATGATAGTTCCTGGGGTTTCTTCCTAGGGATGTACAGTGTAGAGAAATCACTGAAACTGTAATTAAAATGAACAAAGCAAAATGGTTCAAGGAGAACTCATAGTTTCTAGTGAATTGTGTTACTCTGTGGCATTTTACCTAGAAATGGCTGAAAAACCAAAGCGTGAGAAAACGTGTGCACGTGTGAGTGCTAGCAGCATGGTGGCAGAAGCACAGTAGGAAGTTCAATATTTTAAGCAGAGAGAGAGAGAGAGAGAGAGAGAGAGAGAGAGAGAGAGAGAGAGACCATGAGAAAGAACAGTTTGCCAAAAAGTTATTAATAATTTATTCTTTATTCTGGAAAGGCAAATGAAATCAACCCTCTGTTCCTCACCTAGTTAGTACCAACTGTCATTAAACCCTAAGAAGCCCAGCTCCCAAGAAGGAACATAAAAGGTCACTGAGTCACCAATTAGTTATCCTGGAAGTTTGGTGTGAGGTGTTAGAATTAACGAAATTCAGAAAGCTGGTTCATACACAATTATACATAAAAATCAGTAGGTTTCATATATACAAATAACAACATAAGATATAATGAAAGAAAAGACCAATTGATAATAATTTTTAAAAATACCTAGGAATAAAGTTAAAAATTATGCAAAATGAATCAAATACTAAAATATTGAAACTAAACTGAATGAAAAACCCAACTAAATGAAAAGGCTTACCATGCATGCTCTTTCATAGTCAGACAGAGCATTATTAAGAAGTTGATTCTCCCTAAAGTATCTGTAAATTTAATGGGCTCTCAATTAAATACCAAACATTTTTTAGACAGTCAAACTGATTCTAAAGTTGACATAAAAAAAAAAAAAACATTCCAGGAATATCCTAGAAATGTTTAAAGGAAATATAATGAAAAAAGTCCTAGCCTTACCAGATATTAAATATGTTCTAAAGCTACACTAACATAAATCATGGAGTACTCATGCAATGAGTGGACAGAGCATGGACTAGATGAGAAAATAAAAAGGAAACATCGATACAAGCTGGGATCTCCAATGAGTGGAGAAAAGCAGATCATTCATTAGATGGCTTAGGAAGGATATGGTAACCTTTTGGGAAAAAGATTAAATTGGAATCATACTTCATACCTAACACCAGACTAACCTCCAAATAAATCAAAGACTTATATGTGAAACATGGGACCATAAACTTACCAGAAGAAACCTGGGAGCATTCTTTTATAATCCCAATTGGGGAAGATCTTTCAACTACGACACAAAACTAGAAGCTAGAACATATTGATGAATACAGCAACGTCAAATAAAAGTCCACATAGTAAAAATCACCAAAAACAATTTTTTTAAGACAATCTAGGGAAAAACAAAATTTTGTGACTTATATCTTAGACTAACAAATCAATAAAAAAAATTGTCAGAGGATATGAACAGATAGTTCCTCCCTCCTAAAGAAATATACATTATTCTCAAATTATTTATATGCTTTATATTGGTAAAAGACATACAAGTAAAAACTATGAGATATTATTACCCCTATAAAGGTTCAAAAATTTCACAACACACTGGTATAGTATTAACAAGGGCTCTCATATATTACTGGAAGGCGTATAAATTGATATAACTCTTATAGAGAGTAATATCTCAAAAACTTAAAAAATAATAAATGCATGTATCCTTTGACCAACCAATTTCATTTCTGGGATTTGTCTTACATAGATGTACAAAATGATATATGTATATAGTTTTTCAATGCATCGTTGCTTGTTATATCAAAAGATTGGAAGCAACTTAAATGTTTATTTATAAGAGACTGGTTAAATAAATTCCAGTAGGTTTATCCAGTAGAATAGTATACAGTCATAAACAACAAGGGAGCTTATTATGTCCTAAAATTGAATAATCCCTAAAATTGAATGAAAAGCAAATTGCAGGACAGTGTGTAGAATATTCTATCATTTATTGAAAAAATAAACAAAAAATGTATATAAACATATTTAATAATATATGTAGAAAATAATACTGATGTTATACAAGTTTTCTTTCAGGAGAAAAACTGGGTGTCTGGGATAGTGGTAGGAGGTAAAATCTCTGCTATATACCTAAACTCTTGAACTTTTTGATTTGAACCAGTGGTTGTATTATCTATTTTTAAAAGTCAGCAAATATAATTTTAAAAGAATTTATGGATAGAAAGAGTGAAATTAACAAATGTGCTTAAAATGCATAAACATCAATGTACAAACAGAACTCAATGTGTACTCTCAATTAGCAGACTGAGAAGCAAAGAGTGGC
The DNA here is from genome assembly GCA_028627145.1 of Eidolon dupreanum. NCBI lineage: Eukaryota > Metazoa > Chordata > Mammalia > Chiroptera > Pteropodidae > Eidolon > Eidolon dupreanum. Next base: position 73,256,561 of record CM053510.1, read on the forward strand.
TCTGGTAGTATGATAGTATGGAAAGAGCTTGAAATATAGAGTTGTCAAAGAATAGTTTCTGAAAAATTTAAAAACGCAGGTCCCTTACAAAAAAGCATGAACACTTGTCAAAGATTTTATTTAAATTATTAATCCATGAGGAAATCAGTAAGATGGGAACACTGATTTCAAGAGCAGTTGAGGGAAGTGGGTTTATATAGCCCATAAGGAAAGACATGCCAAAATAATTTTTAAAAGTTGGAGACAAATCTAATTAATGTTCCACAGAGCAGTAAGAGCAGAAATCATTTGCATCTCTACTGGATCCATATCTACAAGTTAACAAGTAACTTCACAGAGTCTAAGTCCTTACTTAATTGTAAATAATGAAATAAAAAGTTAGTTTATTTTCTTAGAGACAGTGCTGGCTACATAATTTGCTGGGTCCTATGCAAATAAAAGTTCAAAGCCCCTTGTTTAAAGACTTTTTCATTACAGCTACAGCAGAGCAAAAAACTAAGTTAATGGGCCCTTCTCAGTGCAGGAGCTGGACGGCTGCACAGATCGCAGCCCAAGAAGCTGACCTGGCCTCCAGAACTAAATAAACTTTAAGAGAGCTTTTAAACAATGCCCCACAATGACACCGAGAGGACACATGGTCAACTTTGTGTTTTATTTCCAAGTTTGGGATAATTTTCTTTACTAAGCCAGAAGAACTGCTTCCTAGCTGTGTGGTTCTGGGCAAGTTACTCCATTTCTATAAAGCTCCATTGCCTGAATGGTAGAAGAGGATTAAAAATAATCCTTGCCTGAGGAGTGTGTGTGTGGCAGGGAGGGGGAAAAATGGATAAATGTGATCAAAATGTACAAACTTCCAGTTATAAAATAAAGAAGTCCTGAGGATGTGATGTACAGCATAGGGACTACAGTTAACAACACTGTGTTGCACAGTTGGCTCTTGAACAACATGGCAGTTGGGAGTGCTGATCCCTTATGCAGTTGAAAATCCACACGTAACTTTGACTCCTCAAAAACTTCAGTCCTTCTTTGGTATCCATGGCAGATTGGTTCCAGAAAATTCACCCCCCCTCGCACCGCAACACACACACAGATATCAAAATCCTCAAGTCCCTTGTATAAAATGGTGTAGATCAATGCATACAGTTGGCCATCCGCATCAGGGGCTGGTTGAATCCATGGATATAAAACCTGGGGATAAGGAGTGCTGGCTGTATATTTAATTGAAAAAAAAAATCTGCATGTAAGTGGGCCCACGTAGTTCAAACCTGTGTTGTTCAAGGGTCAACTGTATATTTGAAAGCTGCTGAGAGACATCTTAAAAGTTCTCATCTCGCACACACACATATTCTTAACTATGTGTGGTGATGGAGATTAACTAGACTTATTATGGTAACTATTTCACAATACATACATATATTGAGTCATTATGTTGTACACTTAAAACTAATATATCATGTCAATTATTTCTCAATTAAAAAATTCTAGTAGTCACATTAAACAAAGTAAAATAAAAGAGGTGAAATTAATAACATATTTTATTTAACTCAATATAGTAAAAATATTATCATTTTACTATGTAATCAATATTACAAATTATTAATAAAAATACAAACCCTTGCCCCATACACTTCATAGGGTTGTAAGGATTACTAAATAAAATGTGCACTCGACAGTTTCATAACCAAGTACTATATCAAGCTATACAAATATTTATTATTAGAATGAAGTTTTGGCATCCCAGCCTGGTACTTCTCTCAGATTCTCTTTTAAGAGTCAATTCTCTTAACTCAGGGGAAGCTTCCTGGAAAAAATGACCTTGAATTGCATTATAAGGAGAGGAAGAGATGTGATGTGGCTGTCAGGAGGTGGGAGGTTGTCCCAAACATAAATGACAGTCTGGACAAAGGCTTGGAAAAAGAAAAGGGTATGTCCTAGGAGACCACAAAACTGCCAGCCTTAGAGGCTGACAGGAGTTGAGAACCAACAAGTCAGATGGACAGACACTACAAAATCATAACAACTCACCTATGCTATGAAGTGTCAGGGCAGCGCCTGTCAAATTTCACCCCAAATATCTCTAATTGCAGAAGAAAGAAAATAACTCTTCTAAATAGGCCACTACAATTGGAACGCATCTTTATAATCCTGTGTTTATCGTCATAAATACATGAAAGTTTTACCTTTATTCCATCACCTGCCCAAAATTATTTTAATATTAAAAATCATAGTTCCCACCTCCCCAAAAATCTTTGGTAAAGTTAAATTCTATCAAAATGTTCCATACTTATTCCGTGGTATCATAACCCAAGAGGCTTAATTATTCCAGTCTAAAAAGCACTACAATATTAGCATCTCCTATAATATTGTTCATGGCATCCTAGTGATAAAGGCTGCTGCACAGAAGATTCTGCACTTGACTGAGGTCCTCTTGGCACTTCAGGAATCAGAACTTGGATGGGGTCCAGAAGAGGACATGCCCATGCAAAAATCCACTCCACAGCCAAACTTACTTTTGGCCTTCTCTGCAGTCCTTTCTCTTTGCACATAATCCCACCACCCATGAGCCCCCAGCCTGACTCCTTCTAGACTCTCAGAGGACTAACTGGTTTAGGGGGATTTATGACTACTTGAATTTTTCCAGAATTTATCATCCTTCTGAACCTTTTAACTTTTCTGCTCCATAACTGGTTGTGGAGGTGAAGCAATAGAAGGAGGCAGGGCATAGGAAAGGTGCACTGTAGACTCCGAACAGAGCGATTTCGACGAGAGGAAAGAGCAGTCTCTGAAATCTTTGATGTGGAGACCACTCCATAGCTCCTACCCACTGAACCATACACATATTTCTGCTCTCCAGAGCCTGAAATGATAACAGAGTTATCATTTGTTTATGATTAGAACCTGGCTGCTGAATGCAGAAAGTACTCTAGAAAAATCAGATTTTAGCCCTTCTGTTTCTAACTGATCCAAGGAAGAACTTCTTGCATATTTCCCTTTGTTAAAGTGTGCATATGTTGCTTGGATTCTGGTGACAATTGAAAGAGAAGAATTCATGACTGCCTCTTTGTGTGGAAAAGAGGAATTAGGAATAAGCTGATGATTCTTTCTTGATCCCTTCTTCCATCCTCAGAGCTTGTTTTGATTACCAGCAAAGGGACTGTTGGATTGAAAAATAAGATGTTAGAAGAGCATATAAAATATCTTTCCACCTTTGCTTCGAAATGGTGGAGACTGGGGAGACAGTGCTAGGTACAGCTGCAGTAGGTAAAACAGATTAGCCTGGTGTGGCTAACTGTTGGAGTATTGGGAACATGAGGGTTCGTAGAGACTATTCTCTACTTTTTTTGGTTGGAAATTTGCCATAAGAGACTAAGAAATTCCTGCCTTCATGGAGCTTATACTGTCTTTTAAAAAGGAGGCTGTGTGACCAGGAAGGCCAGCTCCTCCTCCTCTTGGCTTACACTCATGTTGCTCAGACTATATTTCAAATAAAAAAGTCTTCTTACCATAAGAAAAAAGGAGGCCGTGGGAGAGAATCAGTACATGGCAGGATGCACGGTGCTTGTGCCCAGTCTTCTTTTTCACTCTCTGCTCTGTCCTTTGATAATGGTCATGAACGGATCTTTGCATCACTTCTCTGTATAGGGTTCCCTGACAAGGCTCTCACCTTCACCTCTCTGCCAACTCTTGTAATCTGAGGACCAGCCTTCATATGTAGCTCTCTTCTGTCCCACTCAGGAGGAGGGGGAGTTGGAAGATGAAGAGACCAGGATGACTAAGTTCTCTCCTACTGGACTAGACCAGCAGCCAGGAACCAAGGCCAATTCTGAGCAGAGAGGAGAGCAATTATTCCCTACTAGACTAATGCCTGAGAACCAGAATCTGAAGTAAAACTTAAAAATACAGATTTCCAGGCCCCACCTCAGATGTAATAAATCAGCTTTGGGGTAGGGGAGATAGGTTTAAGTCATTTTAAAAGTTCCTTTGTGACTCTGCTGCACTGCTAGGTGTGGGAATCACCATGCCAAGCTAGCACTTAGCATCAAGTTGCTGAGCAGCCTGTCTGTCCTAGAAGAAGATTTCAGCTCTGAAAGTTTGGTTCACACTGCTGTTACACCTTGGACCCCACTACTACCTTACTGTCGGCCATGATAATGCCTGGAGATCTCAGTATTTCCTTAATCACCCTGTTTGTTCATTAGTCTTCACTGACTTTTAGCAGTCTTATCCCAGCAGGCAACTCTTGTTCCTCCTGGCTATCCTTTCTTGGTGTAGGTAATTTGTAACCCAGATTCAAGCTAGACTATCAGTGTATCCCCACCAGGGTACTCTTTAGGTTTCTCAAACTCAACATAAATGAATTAACTGAATTCTCCTCTCTATCAGCTAACTCTCCTGGCTTTTTATGTTTCTTTCTAGTCTCAGAACCATAACTAATAATTCTTGTCATCCTGTTTTGGAATCAACATTTCTATTAACATCTCTCTATCTCTCCCTGTCCTCCATGTTCCTCTCTAATCAATCACCAGATCTAATCACTCTATTCAAAAATTTACATTCGTCATCTCTTCCTTCTAAGCACATGGCCTCTGTCACAGCTCAGCCTTCTTTACCTCTCACTTAGAACACTGAATGCCTTAAAGGTGAACTTCAGTAGATCCCATGCCCTCCCCCACTTCCACCACCTCCAATCCCACCCACTTTCTTTAAGGCGTTCACAAGTAAATTGGACCAATCTTCATAAAGACTTTGTTGCTCTCCTAATTAAAACCTTTAATAGCTTCCTTTGCCTACTTGATAAAGTCTAGACTTTTTTCCCCAGTGATTTGGTCCTACTTCACCCTATTGGGCTTACATCCATCCACATGTTTTTTATGCTCCCACAGATCCTTCAGAATTGCTCTCATTCCTGTCCTCTGACTTCTGCCCTTGCTATTTCTTCCACCTGGACTTCCACTCCCTTCTTACTCATGTATTAAAATGTTACCCGTCCTTCGAGGCCCCAACACAAAAAGTTACCCTTTCCATAAAGACTTCCATGATCACTCCAGCCAGATGGGACCTCATGTTCCTGACCCCCAAGACAAGAATCCTTTTCTTATGATATTTTTCATGTACTGTTCTTATTGAGGTTATTTAATTATATGCCATAGCTCTCTTACTAGATCATTTGTTGCATTAGGGTATGTTTCTTTACTCTTTATAAGCCCTCATTGTGTCTAACCTAGTGGTTTGCTCAAAGAACCTGCTCAAAAACTCTAAGTGTTGACAGACTAAATAAATGAAGAAATTAATAATAGATTATATTGGGGTGAGAAAGGCTGATATTCAGTTGTTACATTCATTATTAAATATTCAATATTAAATATTGGAATATTTTCATTCTGGTAAATAAGTTTAAGCAGCTACTGCCCTGGGCCCCTAGTTGCTTCCAGCTGCCCTGGATATTACTCGGAGAGATCCTGAACCCCCTGCATGATCCGGCAACTAAAGAGGTGATACTGGACACAGTTGAAGACCTCCAGAATTAGTCGATGCCTCCATAGTAACATTGGATATTATCCATAGGAAGAAACAACATTAAATTAAACTTGTTTAATGAAATTGACTTTTAGACAGGATACTGTATTTATCTGGGCACAAAAAGAACTAGTTCCTATGTACCTTAGAATAGGAATGTTCTAGTGGATAGAAGGTATATTAACATCTCTGTGATGACTAGTGAAGTATGTATCTATTAGTAGTAATAGTAGTAATTATCAACATTTGACAAAACACTTTTACTAATCTAATTTTCACATGAACTCTTTGAAGCAACTGCTATTATCTCATTTTACAAGTAGATTGTACTGAGGACCAGATAGATAGTTATGTGCCCAGAATTCTATAGGGAGGGAGGAGGGAGAGAGAGAGAGAGAGAGAGAGAGAGAGAGAGAGAGAGAGAGAGA
>CM053510.1:73272898-73810063 GCA_028627145.1 Eidolon dupreanum
GAAGAGGGGAGGGGAGGGGAGGGGAGGGGAGGGGAGAGGAGAGGAGAGGAGAGGAGAGGAGAGGAGAGGAGAGGAGAGGGAGATTTGTGAGAAAAGAAATCAGTGAGAGTGTGTGTGAGAGAGAGAAAGATGCGAGAGACAGGGAGAGAAGGTCAAAGTGAGAACAGAGCAGACTGACAAGGCTTCATCCTTCGACTCTTGACCAAAGTGTTACAGACTCTCCAACACAGAATCTATCCTACACCGAGCACCCCGCGCAGCCACACCGCCTGGGTTCGCCCGGAGTCCCCTCAGGCCCAGAGGTGGGGCGCTGGCCAGCCGACTCCCCTGCGGCGCCCTCCAACGCTGGGAGGGCGGGGGCGAACGAGGAGAGAGGGAGGGGTTGCCGGGAGGAGGCAACCATGTGGTTCCAGCTCACTATATCCTCCACCCCCCCCCCTTTCTTCACTCCTTTTCTTTCCAAACAGGGAAAAGTGTTTCACGAAGCGGTAGCGTCTGTCCGCCTGTCCTTTTCCTTCCCAACCCTGGTCCCAGCTCCCGTCCAGGCGCTAGCTGGTGGGGCGCGCACTGGAAGCCCCCCTGCGCCCGGGAGCGCGGGGCGCGGGGCCGCTTCCGCGGCGGCACATGGCCGCAGTCACCCAGCGCGCACCCCAAGGCGCCGCGCCCAGTTCGCCCAAGGTCCGTCGGCTGCGCCCAGCCATCCCGGAACCAGGCAGCGGCTAAGCGAGGAGGTGCTCGCCCCGGGGCATCGGGATGACCCTCCTCCTCCTCCTCTGGCTAGGTGAGTGCCTCGCGGCGGGCGGGAGACAGGACTGCGGGGCAAACACACTCCTGCGTCTGAGCCAGAATGCCGGCTCTCGTCGGATATTCCCGCAGTCCCTGGAGTGAGCCGGACGCCTCTGTCTCTGCCTCTCGCATACAGAGAAGCACATCTGGCTGCGGAGGACCGCCCAGTCGGCCATGGAAAACGTCTCTCACATCTGGGCCCTGGAGCAGGCTTGGGGCTGGCGGTGGTTCCTGGTCCAGTTTGGCCGTGAACCGTTTGATGTGGAGGGTCCTTTTGGGGGTTGGTGTTTAGTTTCAGGAGTATCTGGGGGAAACTGGAGAATTGGGGGAGGGAAGGTTTCTTCAGGAATTTTTGTTCCAGGTTCCTGAGGGTGGGGGAGCTTTTTGTTTCAAACAGGCGCCTCCAGGACCCAGATTGGAAACAGATGTGTTGAAGGGTCAGGGGAAGGAAAGGGAGGAAAAGACGGGTAGAGGAAAGGAGGAGAGGAAAAGGGCAGAGCACAAAGAGAACCAGGAAGGTGCAAACCCGAAAATGACGGCAAGGAAGGAGAAAGAGGGGAAAGGGAAAGGATTTGGAAGGAGAGAGAAAAGAGGAAAATGAAATATGAAGCAGAAGAGCAAGACAGGGAGATTGAACAAAGAGAGTGCAAAGAAGACGGAGAAAAAATGGAGTGGAAAAGAACAGAGAAAAACAGGTTCTGGGGCAAAAAGAAGAGCCCTCCTGTGTGTACCTTCTGGGTGTCACCCAGTTGAGACTCTGGAGGCCTAAGAGACCCTAAAGCACAGATTTCTGTGGGCTGGAAGTAGGCAGGTTTTCAGGACCTGGTAGTTCAGTATGCATCAAAGATGTGTGTGAGCAAGAGCTGACAGGAGGGAAACTGTGAATACCTGACATGCCAGGGACAGGGAAGGCAGACAGGAAAGCTGAAGAAAAGGCAAGATGTGTACCAGCAAAGCACGGGGTCCACCTGGAGACAGGACCAAAAGTTAGCCAGAGTTCAGAAAACCAAAGAACCAGCGTGTTGTGGTAGAGTGGGTGCTGCCCTGGACACCAAGCCACTGGAGAGCTAGTCCTGGTTTTGAACTGAGTGACCATGGACAATTTACTACCCAGGGCTTCAGTTTCCTTAGCTGCAAAACAAGAACACTAGATAGTTATTAAGTCACTTCTAGGTCTGACATCCTAAACAGCCTAAAACACCAGAAGTTTAACAGGGCCTGATGTCTAGAAAAACCCTCAAACTAAAGGGAAAAGCCACTAAAAGGTTACTCTGAAATAGGTTTCTAAAGAGCACTCTCTCTCTCTTTCTCCTCTTTATTCTTTTTCTTTTACTTTTTTCTTTCTTTCTTTTTTTCTTTTTATTTTTATTTTGAAACCTTACAAACTGACTAGGCCCTTTGCCATCTAGGCCAGCCTCAGGATGATAATCACCCAGGTTAGAGGACTAAAGGAGGTGGACTATCTGGAACTATTGCTCAGGTAGGGCAGGTGAAGAGTCATTGTTTTCTGAGCTCTTTAAGATACTGACCAAGTATTGCAATACTACTTCAGTGCACAGCTGGCATATCTAGATGGCACCTGTGTCATTTTTGCTGGCCTCTACCCCAAGCTACCAATCACCAGATGTTCAGTAAACTCAAACATCAAAACTGCCTTAGTAAAAACAACATTTCTTATCATGCTGAGCACTTTATATGTACTATCTTGTTAACTCACTTATTCTTCATGCCAAACCTATTGGCTACCCACTATTATTATCCCTGTCTTACAGATGAAGAAATCAAAGTGTAAAGAGGCTAGATAATACTCGTGATTAGCAGAGATGGGATTCGAATATAAGTTGCCTCCAGAGATTGCTCACTAAACCACCATGCTATACTGCCTTCTATCACTATGGAAGGAATCGTAAGGATGTTCTCTGTGTAGAAGCCCAGTTAGCTCCTCTTCATAGAACATGAGATGTCGATGTGCTCCAGCCCTGTAGAACGGGCCTGGGCAAGGGAAACAAAGTTAAGAGTTTTTGAGCACCTGCTCTATACCAGCACCATTAGGGCACAGTTTATAGTAGAAAGTGAAAGGTGACTTTGGCCCACATGGTCAGTTGAGAGAAAGAGGAACTAAAAAAGACATGGATCAAAAGATGTCACTGATTCACTCCCCTTCTTTATTTGGTGCCTACTATGTATAATCATTCCTCGGGTGAGAAAATAATCTGTTGGGTTGATACTTTGTCTTTATCATAGAAGCTACCCTTCATGATTTCTTTCTTGGTTCTGTCTTTACAAACTGTTATAAACTAAAGATCATATAGAAGAGAAAAAGTGGACTGTCAACTTAGAATTCTGCGCAACCAGAGACTCAGTATTCACACCTACTATTAAGTTTTGCCACATCTATGCCTTTGTCAGACATACTCAGACACATGACATCCCAGCTCTAAATTGATGAAACTGTTCAAGTAAGAAGTCACAAAGGAGATGAGTGAAGGTCAGGACAGGGGACAAGGAAAGGAAGGAGACCTGAGATGAGGCTAGTGAACCAGAGATAGGCATGACCCTTACTTACAAAGTGACTTTAGGCTATGGTATGTCTGGGTACTCTATAGGAAAGCCAGAAAGAAAACCTTCAGAGTTGCCTAAATCCTAAAAGCATCCACTGGTCCCTGGAAGGAACAGTTCTAGGGCTGCCTCTGGTCACTGCTGGCATGGTTTCTGGCCTCGTTTTTCTAGAGAATGCACAGTATTGAAGGGAAGTTGGGAGGTCTAAGAGTTCATAGTCTGAATGAGGATGGACCACCTGACTCCATGCTTTCTGGACCTGCCAGTGAATGAAATCAATGCCCTGCCTCTCTGAAGTGAATGAACAATGCTCTGAGCCCCATGGAGGACAGAGAAAGGAGACTTCATGGACTCCCCTAGCCCCAGCCCCTCCTCTACTACCACTCCCCCGCCCTGCCCCCGAGGTTCAGGTCCTTGTTATTCCACCTGAATTTCTCTCCTGGACTTCTGTAATAGCTGCCACATTGAACTCCTGCCTGAACTCTCTCTTCTCTACCAGAGTAACCTTGTAAAACAGCTGTTATGATGCAAAGAATTTGGATTAGGAATTTGATAAGCTCTCTGGGTTCTTGTTCTGACTCCTTTGTCTTTAAAATAGGGGTAGAGGGATCTTGAATTCAAAATTTCTTTAATTCTATGATCGCATACCTCTCTTTCATACTCTTCCATAAGTATCCATTACTTATAATATTATGTACAAACACTTCATTCTCATATTGACGATTTTATACAATATCATTCCTTTCTTCCCTGCCCCCAGGCAACTTTTCAGGTAGCCTAAATTACTTTCTGTGCCATACACGTGACCCATACTTCTTTCTGGTTCTGTTTTTGTTTATGATAATCCTGCCACCAAAAATTCCCTCTTACCCTCTAACCCTACAGATAAAAATCTTATTTACCCTCCAAGTCTCACCTCAAATAGTACCTTCTCCATACACCTATCCATGATTTCACCAACAGAATATACTTTCCTTCCTTTGAATCTCAATAACCTTTCTATTATGCTACTTTGTAGTCTAGTGATGTAATGCTTATCTAGTACCCCAGTTAGAGTGTAAGCTCTATGCAAAAAGAGACAGTGTCTCATTCATCATGTACCACTACGTAAACTAAAATCTTGTGAACTATTTACTAAATAATTGGATTTTTGAAATATTTGGAATGTTTAAGTTCAAGAGAGGTGAAAGATTTGGAGGACTCTTTCTGAACAACACAATTATAAAGAGCCCAATTTTAACTGAGCCCGTTTTGTGCTTCCTTGCCCGTTAATGCAAATAAGACCAATAGTATTCTTTTTTTTTAATTATACATACAACATTACTAGGGCAGGGACCAGATATTATATTTGTTATACAAACTTATTTTGTTTTATCGAGTATGTTAGTACCAGATTAACAATATTAGCAATAGACTTTTTCATCAAAATTTTTGCCAGAATGGGGAAGGAGCTTTGTATCCCAGAAAATGAGTTTGAGGAAGTCTTAAATACATAGTCCATTGGTCTGTAGTTTAATGACAGGTCTCAGTAGGATTCTATGTCCTTCCCTCATCTTCCCACGTTAATGATGATGGTCATAATAATGATAGATTCCCAGTAGGCATATATCTTGTCTCATTCTGTTTTTATCTTGTGCTCAGCTGAGCAGCATACACTGGAATGTATTTCATGAATGTATCTAATGATGATGACCTAGACAGACATTTTTAAAAGGTAGAGTCAAAGATTTTCAGAACTGAGGAAAAGCTAAGAGACTAGCTAAATCAGTACTTAGAGAAATTTGGCTAAAGTTAAACAGCTAGCTTAGTAGGAGGGCCAAGACTAGAACCCTAATTCCATGATCTAGCCTATCACACATTCTTGAAACAGAAAATTTCTCTCCCTCCCTTTCAACTCATGTAGTTAAGCTCCAAGATCACAGTTGCTCTTCAGATGCTTCAGTTAAATGAGCTAAATGCTGAATAATTGGCATTGGTTTTTATGTTGAGAAATTGCCTGAAAAATAGGGCAGATGTCGTAACATTTCAATTTAGCCATCGTAACTGGAAATCCTGGAAACTTCTGCAAATGCCTTGTATAATATCTGGTGTAGTCAGGAAAAAGATTATACCCAAAGTCCCAAAGATATGAGTGTGTGCCTACAAGGAATAGAATGAAAAATCAATAGTTCTAGCTCTTTTGTAATTTTACCAGGTTATTCTGGGCAAGTAATATCACTCTGAGCCTGTTTCTTTCCTTGTAAAGTGAGATTATTAGACTAAGGTTATCTCTAAGTTTCCTATACCACTAACATTCTCTATTTTTTTATTTTTAATTCTGAGAATTTACCATCTGGGCTAGATGTGGTTGTGATCAGAAACACATGGGTGTCACCATATTTATCTGATTTTTTCAGGCACTTGTTCACTCATGGCAATTGGTAATATATGATTATAAATCAAGAAGGGATGACTACCTAATGTGAAGAGAGCAGTAGTGACTCCAGTCTGGAACTGCACTGTGGCACTGTCAGCCAGGGAGCATCATTCAAGATCAGGGTGGATGGCCAGAGATCCCTGCCCAGGAAGTTTAGTAACTGAAATACCAAAAGGATCTCATCTCAAGCAGGGTTACCTACAAAATGTCCCCAGGTGTGGACACCAAGGATAGACTTCTGTGTAGAAGGTCTATTGTGTGAAACTACTTGCAAGCTCTAAGCATTTTTTTCAACTTTTAAAATTGAGGCACAATTTACATATCATAAAGCACATCCATTAAGTGTGCAGCTTTATGGGTTCCTTGTATGGATTTGAACTTGTGATTGGGTTTTTAAATATGAATTGTATATTATTAGCTCACTTGTAGCACATGAAGACCATTACATGGGTAGGATTATTATGACAGAATGTATTTCTAGCATTTGTACAAGGTTTAGCAGTTTACAAAGTATATTAACTTACCTTATCTCGTCCTCAGATCATTCTTTGAGAGTAAATGTCATTATCATGCCCTTTTTTTAGATAAATAAACTGAGGCTTAGAGAAATAAAGTGAGCTTCTCAAAATGACCCTGTTAGTAAAGAGTTAGTAAACAGGACACCAACCCAGCACTTTGGATTCTACGACCTTTCGCTTTCCATTTACCAGGAGGCACATAGTTATCCTGAAATTGAGGCTTTTGTGCTAACAAGAAAGTGGCAGGCTGAAGCAAAGGCTTCGTTTACAGGTTCCAAACCATAAATCCCACAGGAGAAAACTCAGAACATTTCTAACTTCATTCAAATGGTTAAGAAATTATTTGTTTGGGGTAATGACTATTGTTTATAACCCAGAATGACTACATATATCATATATGGTTTACTAGTTCCTTCCAATTAATCAGAAGACTCTTGTAGTTCTAAAGGTTATTATTGTGGAGACCTTGCCTTGCATTGGGGTCAAACACATGAGCTCCCCTTAAAAATACACAGTGCTCTTGTGGGGGTGAACGTGTGTGATTGAGCTTGTCTGTGTTGCCTTTTCTAGTTAAAACTCTGTTTTCAGTGGTTTGACTTCTTTATCCCTAAAATTATGCAGCCTGTAGCAAAAAATAAAAAACAAAAATTCTGGTTTTCTGAGCCTCCTCACTGTCTGGATTCTGGAAAAATAAAAGTTTATTTTCTTTGGCACCATATAGACCAAAATGGAAAAGAATGCTGAAATCACACAACCTTTATTTTGTTAGTGACAGTCAGTTGGACCACTGTGTGTGCAGCCACAGCCAAAGTCTGGTGGTGATAAGACTGAAGGCTGCTTTGTTTCAGTAGAGGGCAGGGGAGAAAGCTGTTTCCTTTGTGCTCATGCTGAGAAGAGAAAATGGGCAACCATCTTCAGAATGGTTTCCTTGTTGGTGTGGAATATGCGAGGTTCTTCTGAAGCCAGGCGGTAATGGGGATCAGGAGAGTTAGGTCACTAAAGGTGACAGAGGAAAGAAAGAAAAGGAGCAGGAGCAAGAAGAGAAAGAGGAAGGCATAGAAATAGCAACAGAAGAGGAGAGAAAAGCTAAGCTGAAAATCACTGATCTCCTGGTGTTTACAGAGCAGCTTCCCTGAGCTCATTCTATTTCAGGATGGCAACAACGGCTCCTTGATCTCCCTTTAAGATAATCTTTAGCACTCACCTGTGTACTATAACATTTTCTACCTCATTCAGGTACTCTAACTCACAAAACAATTGCAGAAGGGAGGTGTAGTCCATATGGAGTGGGCCCTGTGCTAAGCTCTGAGACTACAGTAATACAACAGTCACAGTTTCTAACATCTAAGAACTCTGCCCAGTGGACACAACATATTCATAAAAAGGAATTACAGATGTATGAAAGTGCTGTAATAGAGGAAAGTACCAAGGTTTTGATGTAGGTGGTGTCTTGTGGAGATAGGGCATTTTTTATTCTGCAGGTCCTTGGGACTGTGTCTGATATTTCTCCATCCCTCATGGCACTTGCACATTAGTGAGGTGGGTTGGTGGATCACCCCCACCATCATCAGAAGGGATATTGAAGTGGTGTGTGTCCTTGGCATTCAGCCAGGTGTTTCCTGGAGCGATTGAATCTCCTGACGCCCTTGCCTGTGGTCTCATTCTTCATCACAACCTGCCAGCTACAAAACTACTTCTGTCTCCTCATCCTTCATGAAATGTTAAAAGAGAGAGTGAGCAGGGGGTAGGAGGGGTGGCGGGGGAAGAGAAAGATCAGTGAATTTGGATATCATAATTAAGAATGGTCTATTCACCCAAGGTTTTAATGGTATTTGTCCACATGGAGAGAGAATAGGATGAAGCCAAGAAGGAATTTTCTATTCTAGAAGAAATCTACTGTATTGAACAGAGACTCAGCTCCTAACAGAGTCTCACTTCTTTTCTTGTTGCGGGGAGGCAGGGATCAACTCCCAGAGAGGGAAATTGTTTTGTGACTTCATTGTTTAAATTTAGGCTTGGGTTTTTAGAGATTATTCAGACTGGGAGCAATACATCTTCTGACCCAGCTTCTGTCACTTCTCATTACTTCCAGTGACAGTCCCAATTATTGCCAATCACTCTTCAAGGGAAGAGCAAGAGAAGGCACATAAGGCTTCCATGTAGACCAGCAATGTAGCAACCTCTATAAGAGCCTGGCCAGGGGTCCTCAGACCCTGGCTTTGAAGACCTCAGCCACTTTACAATTGTGTGGCCTTGGACAAGTTACTTCACCTTTCTTGCCGGGAGAGGCTTGTGCATGAATATTTGGAGGGTCTGTTTGCAGTCAGCTGATATCAGGCCAGCAGGACCAGCCTTCAGGGCTTTGGCCACTGCTGCTCCTCTACTTTGCAAACAAGCTCCCAAATGTCCTTCAGGAAACATCGCCCTTCTCTAGGACCCCAAGAATTATATAGTGCCTATCTGTGCCCCAACTGTCTGCAAGTGCTCTGGAAGAGGAACTTTTGGTGTTATTTACCCCTGGGCAAGAGGTACCCTTCCTTATGCCACTCAGCATGCTGTGTGTGGGTTGCCAGAGCTGTATCACAGCGTGCAGGCCTTCTTTCCTAGGCTCTGCCTTCTCTACCACCTGCTCCCAAAACATTGTGCCAAATTGGGCTGCCCCAGCCTGGGCAAGTCCTGGGTAATTCATTTCTACTTTTGTTGTCAAGTAATGCTTTACTGAGCATCTGCTATGTACTAGGCATTGTGCTTTCATATGTGTAGTTTCTTGTATCCTCACAACAACCCATGAAATAAGTTTGATTATCTATATTTTATAAGTCAGAAAAGTGAGACTTGAGAGGTAGGATGTTCTGTCCTAGGCTGTAGAGATTGACTATCGCAAAATGGGAGATTAGAGCTGAGTTTGTGTTCTGCTTCAGCTCTAAGGTGAGAATGAAGAGACAGACACACAGATAACATATATATAGTGACACACAATCGGAAGTCACTCAGGGACGGAGATCCACCTATTGTCTGAGGGTTCAGCCTAATAAGGAAGTGCAAGTTCCTACATTCTCTACTTTTCTGGCAGTCATTTGTCCTGACCAAAATTAGACCCCAGTGAGCCCAACACCCACATTCAAGATGTGTTGAATTATATTTCCTTTTTAAATTTAGGAGGAAAGGAAAACCTCAAGGTGAGAAGAAAAATGTCTGTTTATTTCCACTGACCTGAACAGCAAAGAGTGCGATTTTCCTCTCTATTAAAGAGGGCTAAGCTGCATGTCCTAGATTTCTGAGACCTAGAATCCCCACTTGTAAGAATTCTTGGGCCAGGCAAATAGAATCTGGGTTTCCAGCGGAGTCCTGGTCTTCCTCTACTTTCCTCTGGTAGCGTTCAGTCCCCCACCCTGCACCAGTGAATAGTGAAGTGCACCAGCCTCCTGCCTTCCCACCTTTCCACCCTCAAAGAAGGAGAGGCTGGAAATAGGGCCACCTCTCCACAGCCACCTTCTCTGCTCTACTTCCTCTCACTCTCTGTTCCCGGAGTCCTGCGGCTTCCCAAGCCCTGAGGAATCCAGGTGACAGTCCCTCACATGCCTGCCACCTTAGCCCAACCTTCCCACTGCTCTTTCTCTTTCTGGACCCAATATGGCCTGCTCTCAGATCTGGCTTTAAATGAGAGAGAGATAGAGGGAGAGACAGAGAAACAGAGAGACACACAGACAGAAACACAAATAGAGAGAGGTGGGGGACAGAGACAGAAAGAGAGAAACACAGAGACAGAGAAAGACAGACATACAAAGAGAGAGAAAAGAGTATGAATTCTGTAAAGCTCATCTTTCATGTGTTGGCTCTTTTCCTTTCTGTCCCCCTCTCCCACTTCTCCAAATTCACACCTTGCAACCTCTGCAAAGAACTGCCCCTCCCCCCCACCGGAAAACCCCCCTACCCTCCACCAAAGTTTTGCTCTCAGTGATCCAAAACTAATTGTGGTGCTCTGACCCCTGGTCTGCCCTGAGGCTTCACAGCTTGTTTTTTAACAACTCCACACAGTTGGCCTTCATTTCCTTTTGCCCCATTGCCTCTTCACCACTTCTCCCTGACTAGCATCCCTCCATGACTATGGACTCCACTCTCAGGTGTCTGTGAAGGCTTCCCTGAAGCTCCCAGGTGGAGGGCACTACTTGCCAGTCTGTACCCCGAAGCACCCTCTTTATGTCTTTGGAATAGTTTATGTCACATTATATTATAGTTAGGTGCTCTGTCTGTCCTGTGTGATTGTGAGCAGAGGACAGTATTGTATTGTCTATGATTCCAGGCCTAGTGGTTGGTACATGTGAGATACTTGGAAAATAGATGAATGAATGAACACATGAACAAACTTATGAATGAACAAGTTAGTGAATGCAAAATGTAAGCTTATAAAGTGAAGGGATTACCTCTTTACTAAAGTACATAGTACCTGTTACCTCTTTCTAGGATATCTTTAATGGGGATTCTTTATCACCAAAAAGACCCAAAAGAAGAACTGGTCATTTAAGGCATGGAACGGAAGATGGTGGGAATATTGTCGGCAGAGGGCCTGAGAGGGTCTGTCCAGCATCCCTCAAAAACCTACCGCCTGGAAGGCCAACCACGCTTAGTTGCTTCCTGAACTGGACTGACTTGCAGTCATTGTAAGGGGATGGTTAGAATTGTGTAGTGAGTAGGTCCTTGAGTGTGCGGTGGCATGACATTCTGCAAACATCCACTTTAGATCTGGTCATGGGAATCCTATAGCAGTTCAACCCTTTTAGACTTTGATTTCTTTTCCATGTAAGAATTTGGGGGACATGTGGCTTCTTCCAGCATCATTCTGAACGCTAGCTTCATTAGTAGACAAGGCCAACCATGTCAACTAACTCCTTACTTGCCCCTTTGTAGGTCCTCTGGGAGTAGATGACAAGGTTTGTGTACAGGTGCTTAGCCAATACAGGGGTCCCTTTCCTGGCACATAGAGTTAAAGGTCTTCTTCCTCTCTTTTATATTTGTCTTCTGAATTGGTGGATTTACCTTGCTCATCAGTGACTACCAGGTAATCCCTGAGGCAGGGCGAGCAGAAGAAATACAGGTCAGTCAATGATTATAAAAAGTGATGGTGGCATTTTTAGAAAAGTATCATTTCCAGGATTAGCGCTTATACATATGGTAGCCCATTTAATCTTCATGACAGCTTGGGACGCAGATATTGTCAGCCTTCATCTGAGAGAAAAGAATCAGAGAGTTAGGAAAATTTCCCAGTGTTACACAGCTAATTCATAGCAGAATCAAAACAGGAAGTCAGGTCTTCAGGCTCCCAAATCATCACTCATCCCACTCCTGCACATGACCACGAGCCCCCCTATGAGTGGCAGCAACATCCCACAGTACTCAGCATGGTGCTCCCTGGCTTCTATCCTCTCTTGTCCCAGTGCTGCACCAGCTCATTGAGTAGGCATGGAATGAGCTTCTGGGAAAGCTGAAGATTTAATATGTGCAGTAACCAACCATCCTGATTTGCCTAGGACTGAGAGGTTTCTCAGGATGCAGAATACTGGAATTTCAGCACTAAAATCAGGGTAGTCCAAAGAAAAATATTCAAGTCCTCACCCCAGTAGTACAGCAGTTAGCTATGCAAAGTGTGATTCTTAGACCAGCAGCAGTGATATCACCAGGGAGCTTGTTAGAAATGCACAATCTTAGGTCCCACCCCACACCCACTGAAAAGAAACTATAAGAGCTATGCAAGATCCCCAGAGAATATGAAAACCGTCTGAGAAACTCTAGAACAGGCCTTAATGCATCTTTCAGAGGAAAGTGGAGGACTCACACCTGAATTATTTGACCTGGGTAAAGCTTGTCTATAACCCCAGGTGATGTGCACTGCCATGAAAAACTTCGATTTATAGGCTGAGGAAGAAAGGAGTTAAAGGTCACAACTTGACTCAATGTGGTGAAAGGCTAGAGGATGTTTTGATGCTGTGTGGGCATGAATAAAATAATGGTTAAGATTTTCTGTTTATTCTTGAAATGAGGATGTTCTTATAAAGGCTCTGAAGTTTCCTGGATTTGTTCTCCTTTTTACTGGGGAGAGTCTGGAGCTGTCAGTAGTGGACAGTTAATTAACCAGAGTATGTGCAAGGACAGCAGTAGGCAGTGCTCCTGGGGCCTGGGGGACTCAGACACATGAAATACAAGCACAGAGGGCAAAGCATATCGTAGAGCCATGCTTGGCAAATAAATAGTAGACTCTCAATGCTTATTTGCTGAGGGACAGTGAGGCTACAAAAAGTGATATTCCAAATCTCCATGTTTTCCTATTTGAAGCCTGGCTCCTTGTCACAGAAACCTAACCCAGATTCGCAAACAAGTTGTCAGTGGTTAACCGGCCTGTTTTTCCCCAGGGCGAACACCTTGCTTAGGGATAAATGGAAGGAATGGGATCTTTGCTACATGTGAGGAGGTGCTTGGTCAACTCCTCATATGCTTCAACAGCTCCTCTAAACCTTGGCTTATCTCAAAGTAAATCTGGGACTAAGCAGTTGCTCAAGTTCTTTAAATGATGGTGGTATGTCATCTTTTCTTAATCTTTTTTCTTTAAAACCTGACTGTCTGATGTTAAAATGATAGGCACCAGGCAAGGTAGGAAAAGACGTTTGTATTTCTGAGATTGCAGAGCAGCCTTAAACTAAAAGCAGCATAACCCACATTTGTCAACTTTCTCTCTATTCCAAGTCACATGCCCAGTAGGAACTCTGCAATAAGGGCAGCCCAAAGCAGGGGGTGACAGGCAGGCCTGGAGATGAGTGTGTTCATCCATTCAGTTAGAGCTGTTTCAGACAAAGCTGATTTCTGCTGTGATATTAATTCCACATGGACATCAAGAAATCAAACTGTCACTTTTCTCATAGTAGGGAGAGATATCTCTGACCTAGGTTGGTTTTATAACTACTTCTTCTATGTGGGTTGTTTTCCCTGGGATCTCAAAGGGTTCGGTGCAGGTATATTTTAGAAGAAGATATAGATTTCTGTTACATAGCAATTCCTGTGTGCTTGGTACTGTGGGTGGGATTGGAACTGTATGTCCCCCAAGACCCCACTCATCATAGTCTGGTTGGGGGACCAGACCAGAAGAGGGAAAGCAAATGGTGAAAGATGTCAGACAGAATGTAATTAAATGCCAAAATGTTTGGTACAGACAGGAAGTGAAATGGGAGTTTTGGAAAAGGATAGTTATTAAGGTATAAGATCTTTTTTTTTTAGCTAACAGTGGAGCAAAAATATGTGTAATGTGAGGTGAATGCACAAACTTGAGGACATAGTGTCAGGGAGTGGGTGAGGAGGCAGGAGCATGGAGCCAGTAAGCCTGGAGTGGAGGAAAGTGAGGGAGGAAGGACATGTGGGGGTGGGTTTGTGAAATAATTGTTCTGGAAATAACACACATTCATAGTTTACAGGCCAACTTAGGGACCTACCCCAGGTGGTGTTGAGAGTGACTTTGGTCAACTCACTTACTGGGCTTTAGTTTTCACCCTGCATAAGGAGATGTTGGAACACAGAATTTCTAAGTCCTTCTTGCTCTGCAGATGAAGGACTCTGAAGTATTCCTTTGTGGGAGGCTGCCTACAAAATGATTGCTCCTGTTCTTCCCACTGTAGGCTATGAGGTGATCTTCTCACCTGGGCTCCCCGAGGCTCCCTTCCACTGCTCTGGCTCTGCCCCAAGTGCTTCCCCTTGTACTTAGAACAGACCCATTCTGTCTCACCCCTAAAGATACCAAAGTTGCTCCTGTCTCAGGATCTCTGCACTTGTTTCTCCCTCACCCTGGAATGTTCTTACCCCTGACCTTTGCAAGCCTGGCTCCTTGCCTTCCAGGTTTCAGTACAAGTACTGCCTCTGTGAAACCTTCCTGAGCTCCACCCACTCTCCCTAGAGCTTCTGCCTGGTCACTCTCACATTACCTTGTTATATTTTCTTCTTAACATTTATCACAATCTGAAATATTCTTTTTAAACCTCTTTTCATGCACTTGTCTACTGTTTGCTGCTACCAGAGTCTGGAGTTTGTATCACTGATTTCTGTATCCTCCATGCTTAGAACAGTGCCTGACACAGACAGAGATGCACAATAAAGATATGATAAACACGTATGCTCTTTTCTGTATGGCACGTGTAACAACAGAGATGTTTTTTAAATAGAAAAGTTATTTAATGAGCTCTTATTATGTGCAAAGCTCTTTTTATTCATTATTTCATTTAATTCTCATAATAACTCTCCCAAGTAAGTGCTATTAGGATCCCATTTTAAAGAGGAGGACACACAATGTTACAGAGGTTAAATCCTTACCGAAGGTTACACAGCTAGTAAGCCATGGAATCAAGATTTGAAACTAGGCAGTCTGATTTTAAAATTGGTACCATAAGATAATATATCATTCAACTCATCTAAGTCAGTGCTCTCAGACTTTAAGATGCTTATGAATCACCTGGGGATTTTGTTAAAATGCAAGATCTGAATTTAATGGGTCTGGAGTGGGGCCTGAGATTCTGTTTCCAGGTTCACAGCCAGTGCTGCTGGTCCATAGAAAATACCTCTTGGAAAGAAAAAGAAAGATGGAAGGAGAGAAACTGAGGTTCAGAGATGTTAGGTGGTTTTCCTTAGGTCATATAGCTAGTTAATGGCAGACTTGGGACTCTTGCCCAGTGTCCTGGCTCCTAGCCCAAAGGAGGGTCTTACAAATCTGGACTACAGCTGAGCCTTGGGTCTAAACCTTCCCCTAGGCTTTCCAGGGATCAGAGATGGGTTTCCATCCTTCCATCCTGGACCCTTCATGAAGATCAGGACCTCAAAAACTCCATTACTAGGGATACCATCCTTTTGGATTTGTGACTTATCTTTAAAATGTCTTGATTGTGCAACAGTTTTATGGGTGTATTTACATATGCCGAAACTTAACAAACTGTGCACCTTAAATATTATGCTTTATTGTTATGTTAATTGTATCTCAGTGAAGAGGTGTTTTTTTTTTTTTTTTTTTTAAGTACTCTGAATCAGTGTCAAATAAATTCCTCAATAACAATACCCTCAATTACTTAAAACCCTATTCCACTACACAGATTAGGGTCCCTGAAGGCACTGTGTAGTGCTAAACATTCTTTTTGGTAGGCCAAGCCTGCCAACATAATAAAAGATAGTTAAAGTGGGAGAACATCTAATTTTGCATCATTTCTCACTCAGTGCCCACTGTCCTCATTCTATCCCTTTACCCCAGCATTTTTCTCATTTTCACAGTCTAAGAGACCCAGGCTCAAATCCTTGATTTCTGTCACTTACCAACTAAATGACATTGGACAAATTACTTCTCTGAGCCTCAGCATTTTGCTCATCTATAAAATGGAGATATCTTAGGGTTCTTATGAAGATTAATTTAGTTGACATATTGGGTGCCTGGCACATAACAGGACTTCAATTTATGATGGTTTGCACAATTATTATAACTGGAGAGAAAGTGTCAAGGAGATAGGAGTGTTTACCTTGTAAAAGAAAAGAGCAGGATGGGAGATAAACATGAGAGGACTTTCTTTAACTATTTACAGGGCTTTTGGGTAAAAGGAGGATGTGTGGCTCTGGTGTAGTAGGAAAAAAACATTGTTCCTGAAACTCATTGGCCATCTATCTTGGGACAAGTCACTTAAACTCTTCCCTCTGAGCCTCAGTTTCTGCAGTTGTAAAATGGGGACTGATACTATATAAATCAAGGTGTGGTTGTGGGTATTATATGACGTGATGTATATATGAAAATGTCTAGTATGATGCCTGTCATAGATGAATGTTTTAAAAATATCCCTTTATGAATTGAAGGGTCCTATATTTGCATGGTGATTATGGTAGTTACTAATCTTTATCACCTTAGTTGGTGGCAGTTTCCCAGAAAGATGACTCCAGCTCAAAGTAGAAAGTCCTTCTCAGTGGTCAGAGCTGTCTTAGAGTGCAAGGGCTCTTTGCAAGTACTGAGCTTCCTGTACAAGCCACAACCTAGTATATATCTTATCAAACAGAGGATGGATAGTCATGTTCCAGAAGGGGATTTCTGCTGGGTGTAGGTGGAACAGTTGGACTTGTAAAAGTTTCAACAAATCTACATTTAATTTTCTGTTTCAGGAGAAAGGAATTGGAAAGGTTTGAGAAGGGCAAAGGTTGAACAAATGAGCTGACGCTCAGTATAGTAAACACTATCAATAGAGGCAAAACTTCTATGAACCTTAAAGTTTCCATCTGACGCAGAGACCGGGACATGGTCCTTCAGAGTAAGCTCTTTATGAAGGATCCTGATGATAGAAATCTTCCTTTAAACTTTTTTTTGCTATTTGGAACTCACTGAGTTCTGTTTCCACTTGCAATTGAAAATCACAAGCTTGCAGCCTTTATTGACAAATGCAAGTAAATCATAATTCAGCCAAAGTGAAAATGCTTCCAGCTACATTTTTGGGTCATGAAAGATAAAGGAAAAACTACCATTTTTACAAGCTATAGCCTTTTTCCCTCATTTCTTACTTGTACTTGCAAAAGCTTAACATTGCACTATCATGTTTCACAACTAACACAAACCAGAAGGCTAAAGCCAAAGGAAAGAAATGCTGGATTGAGTAACAGGGTATGAATTAAATAAGTCTTAAACAATCATGTTTTAAAAATATCCTAAGAGTTGTCTAATTTCTACATTAAAGGAAATTCATGGGGACCTGAAATAGAAAGAGATTATAAAGGGACTTAGGATGCTGCCTCTAGACAGAAGGGCCTTCTTTGGGAGATGGACAGGCCAGAAAGATCATCCATTGCAAAGTCTCCTGGAGACCAGACACATCTTCAAAAAGAGGAAGCAAGGGGGAGGCTCTGTTATTTATTTTTTTAGTGCTTAACAAATCAGCTCAAGGAGATCCAATGTCAGGCCTAGCTATGAAATACGACATTCTAGGAGATAGTGCTTTAATATCCAGATGGAAAAGGAGCCAGATTCAGGATAGAATGTGATTTAGTCTAGTGGATCTTTGTTTTTGTGATTCCTTCCTCTTAACCATCTTGATTCCCTAAAAAGATAATAAAGACACAGTTGGAACTTCCTATTATGCATAATAGGCAACAAAAAATTTTCAAACTACTTCCTATTCCCAAAGAACCAGATTTGAGGAAATACAAAGAAGCATATTGTAACAGAAAGAACATTTGAGTAAGCATAAGAATAGCTTACTTGGAAGAACAAGTCCTGGCCTCTACATCAGGTGGAAAGCTTGAAGTTCATACAAGCTTAGACTCGTAGGGCTATAATTTTAAAAATCTGGTGGGGGAGTAGGGAGTCCTAGATAGCTCCATTTTTTATCAGCTATGTAACCTCAGGTAAGTCACTTAGTCCTCAGTTCCCTTGTCTGCAAAATGAGGATACTAACTTCCATTTTATAGAGGAGGAAGGTAATGCTCTTAGAGATTCAGAAACTTAGCCCAAGCCACAACCTAGTATATATCTTATTGTAAAGCCTGTGCTCTTTTCAAGATGAGATCATAAGCATTAAATTGTTTATAATGAGCCAGGCGCTGTGCAGCCCTTCCCTTGTGGTTATTAGGCACAGACTTCCATCTGGCATGTACAAACAGATGTGTGAGCCCACAGTTACACATGTCCATGAATACACATATGTGAGACCATGCTTTACAGTTATAAGCAAGTCTATGGTCTGACTAGTATGAAAATACTTTGGGAATCATAGTAGCTCCAGCCATAACAAAAGTAGTCCTGGGCCATGCACAATTGCTCCTGTTCTGACTAATGCCAACACTGACCTTGCCAGCATGAGTGACACTTAGCTCACTCTAGGATGATCTTAGCCTTACTGTCCTGTCCCAGAAATGGCTTCTTTCTAAGACATTCAAGTAAACTGTATCTGTTCTTACTGATCATTATTCTGGAGAACTCTTGGAAAAGAGGATGTTGACTTTGAGCAGATCATAAATAGGAAAGGGAAGCTCCTGGTCTGTACCTGCCCTGAACCCTGGCAAAGTATCATCAAGATGACAAGGAGGACTGTAGCCCTTTCAGGATATCCCTCCAGGAATGCTCCTACATTATTAGTGGGGTACGAACAGCACAGTTTTTTAAAGAACAGTTTGAAAATCTACTTTAGGAATTTTAAGAACATTCATAACCTTGGAACAGTAATTCCATTGTTAGGAACCTATACTAAAAAGAGAATCAAATAGAATGTACAAAAGTTTGTGGACACAAATATTTACTGTAGTGAAAACACTGATACAAACTAAATGTCTAAAATAAATAAATAATGTTTCAGGAACCCATACAACTCAATATAATGCTGTATAAAACAGATAGTAAAGGACTTTCGTGACTTGAACAAATGCCCATGAAATAAAAAAAAAATAAAAATGCTGCATAATTATGTGTATAGTAAAATCTCTACTGTGTGTGTGTGTATGTGTGTGTATACAAAAAAAGACTAGAAGGAAATTTTACAGATGACTGTTATTTCTTTCAATATTTTTGTCTCTATTTTCTAAGTTTTATATAAGTATGTATAACTTTTCATTTTTAAATGCTACTTTAAAGATTACTTAAATTTCCAAGTGCCACTTAAATGGCTTTCTCTTTTGCTTGAATAGGTAGGATAGCCTCTCAACTGCCCTTCCTCCTCCTGCCCCACCCCCTTCCCAGCCCAGCCTATATTGTCTCCAGGGTTATTTCGATGATTGTAAGCTGAGCAAGTATAATACCCTTGGCTTAATACAGGCTGTGGCTACCTGTTGCCTCTAGACTAGAAGGTAGAGTTCTAACTCCTTTGTATAATTTGCTATTCCTTAAATAGACCAGACTCTATCAGATCTTCTGGTCTTCATGCATGGTCTTCCCTCTGCTCAGAACACCTTTTCCCTTTCTTTTCCACCTGGGAAAGGCTTCCTTGGCCTTTAAGTCCAAGCTCAGAGGTGAGCCCCTCTGTGAAATCATACTCCAACAGAGCTGGTTGCTGTTGGCTCTGGTCCCAAAAACTTTGCCCATAGCTCCATTTTAGTGAATATCATAATTTGTTAGAATAAATATATTTTAATGTCTTTTGCCCACCCCCCACCCCCACTCCAGTCCTTCCCCATGTAAGACCATACAGTTTTGAAGATGAAGTTTGAGATTCATCTTGGTTTGCCCAGTGCCTGGCATAGATGCCCAGTGATGAATATAAAAAATCTGGTGACTGAGCTGGGACAGAGGAGGCAGCAGGGAGTTCTAATGCCAACTAGATAGCATTTATAAGATGGCTGAGAACTTATCTTCATTTGTAAAAGCAGCAAGAAAAAGCAGGCTTCGTGTGCAGCAAAATAGATTTAAGTCAACCAAATGGAGGAACTTCCACAGGTTGCCATCACTGGAGTATATGAATGATTGGGGTAGGGGGATGCCCTTGGAATAGGGTAAAAACCTGCCTGTGCAAGATGTGTTGGACATTGTCCTTTTGGAGACTGAGAAGTGGACAAGGTGACCTCAGCCAGACTTAGGCTTCAGTGAATTGTTTGAGGAAACAGTGCGGGAAACTTCACTTTCTCCCAGAGCCCACTGTGGTTCTGCTGTAAGCCCTGGGCAGATTTCCATGTCAGCTGCACTACCAAACCCAGATCCACAATTTGAACCTAAAGCTCAGTAGACAAAGAAGACTGTGTTAAGAGTAGGGCCAATTGCTCCCAAACCCAGCAGGCCTCTTGGCTCCACAACACTCATTAGTATCTTAAGTTCATATAAATATATATGAGGGCTGTGGACACCCCTGGGAGTCCCAGAGGCCCTCACAGCCAAAGCAAAACCTCTCCCTCCTTGCATCTCCTCCTGGGCCTTCTGAGCTCAGCATGGGCCTGACAGCTCATATTCAGGATGTAAAAATAGACATTTGGTCCTTTGGGTCCTCTGTTCTTCCCTCCACTCCTTACAGTGGTCCATCGTATCCAGGGTCTCTGAAGACCAGGGATTCCCCACTGCTCCTCTCATAGCCCTGACCCTAGAGACTCGAAGGCAAAGTGAATGCGCTGCATGGATTCAGCGTAGCCCCAAATGAAGTCCAGACTGAATGCTGCAAAACTCGGGGCTGAGGGAGCTGAGGACACTCAGGGCTTTTTGTTCTTAAAGGACTCCAAATCTAATGGACTATACAAAATAGAGAAGGAAAACCATAAAGTAGAAACCCGAGATACAGTGCTAACCTCAGAGAAATGTAAATGAAAACATAATTAACAGTATATGAACTTTGTAGGTTCCAGGGAGAGGGGGCGGGTCAAGAAGTGCTGCTGGATTCAATCTCGGAGGGCCTCTTGGAAGAGGTGATTTTTGACAGAAAAGAGATGGAGTTGGGAAGGGTAATGATTGTTGGGCAGGGATAATGCGCTGCCCTCCCCATCTCCCTGGGGCATTGCATGACAATTGAAATGGCAGAAGAAAAGCAGCTTCCGAGATTCTCAGACTCCCAAGAACAGCCCCATCTCATTCCAAAGTAACGAGATGAACGACTGCAGTTGCTTCCAAGTCTGGAAGGAAAGAAGGACTTCCAGAGAAAAGCCATAAAATAAAGCCAATTGAATCCTGATGTATATGTGGAGAGCCCTGAGTGGGTGGCTGTCCCTTGGCGCTGTCTGGATGAAGCTGGAGTGCCCTTGCCCTAGCTTGGGGGCACGTTGCAACAGCACTGCCCTGGCTACGTACATGGCCCTCCCTCTGCAGCTCACTCTGTGAAAAAAGCACACGTGTCACTTAGTGGACTAGAGGGAGGGCAGTGTATGAAGTAGGAAGAGGAAATTATGGTGGCAGATTTCCAACCTCTTACAGCATTTTCAGCTCAGATTCTTTGGAAAAGGTTTCTTCGGTCCCACCTCCTTTGCTAATCTTGGCAGCCTGGCGTCCCTTAGTTTAAAAACAGGCATTTTTCTTTCTGATGCATCTTCCACTCTAGATCGTCTGCCCGTCTTTCTTCCCTGAGCCTGGTAAGAGGCCAGGCTCTTCATTTGCTGCTCCTGGAACATGCTAATTCTCCCCCATCTGCAACAGCCCTGTCTTGCACAGGCAAGGAGGCAGATTTCTCAACTAGGGAGGAGTTCGCTATTTTTCTGGGGCTGTCAACTTAAAGTCACTGGAGGTTATGTCGGAAGGGATCCTTAGAGGTCATTAATTTCAACTCATACTGCAAGCCCAGAGTGAGGAGGTGACTTATTCAGAGATGGGGCTGTAATCTGTGTAATCTTGTGACTATGGTAAGAGGTGACACAGAATGGAGGATACGGCACAATTTCTGTAATCAAACTGTCCTAGCTAACACCCCATCATTCTGACTTGATGGCAGTGAAACCTTGAATAAGTTATTGAACTTCTGTTTCCTCAGCTGCCAAAAAACTAGAGAAAAAAGAAAAAATTGTAATAATACCTCTTCATAGGATGATCTTTAAGATTATTGATAATAACAGCTATCACTTACTGAGTCCTTACTATGTGCCAAGTGTGCTGAGCACTATATGTGCATTATCCCAAAGTACCTAGTGCCATGCCTAGCACACAGTCATGCTCTTTGTAATTATTACTACACTCAGACCCAATCGGTGCTCGTCATGGGCAAGTCTCACCTTTGGCAGGAGATCTCTGAGATGACAAAACTCCTACAGTCCCCAGTTTCTGGACATCAGGAAGACCTAAAGGCAGAATGTCTCATGTTCAGTTTGAACAATGACTTGCTGACCTGCTCTCCCGCACTGGGGAAAGGTCACCAGCCTTAAAGTTCGAACACAGCCTGCTCTCATCGTGTTTAAACAAGGCCAAAGAGGCAGGCAGGCAGCCTGTGGTTGAAGAGGAAGAAACAAGGTCTGTTTGGGATTCCATGTAGACTCTGAGCTATTGAAGCTGTCAGGCTGATACACAAGCTCTGTCAGGCTTGTAGCTCTTGGCATTCGGGCCGCTTCCCCCTGATGACCATTTATAGTCAATCCCTCTGAAGCCTTGTAGCCCTGGGGTTGGGCCAAAGTGATGAAGCTGGAGGAGAAGCACCTGGCCATGGGGAAGCCGGAGTCTCTAACAACTAGAAACCTCCCGGCCTCCAAACGCTACAGAATTCGCAAAACGTAGGCTCAACTGCTCCCCCTTCAGGCCTGAGGTGTAAGAGCAAACCAGTGCCGTAAGGAGGTGGGAAGGTGAAAGAAATGGAAGGATCATGACCACAAATAATGAATTTTTAGTGCAATTCTGATATAGGACAAGTCCATATGTTTTTTGGTAGGTAATTCAGTCCCAATATTCTTGAATTTTTCTTTTATTTTCCCATGAAATGTAATTCAAGACCATTTTATGTATTTTGGAAGTAGCATTCCTTTAACAGAGCTCAGGAAAGGGAAAGATGGCTTGAGAGTCCCCACGGTCTATGGCAAGTTTTGCCTCTGCATCACCATACTTTCCATGATACCTACTTTGAGAGAGCATACTAGATTACATGGTTCCCAGGTATATTGTGCGCTAATTTAGTGCCCAGGATTATGAAAGATTAAGAAGAGGGTTCGGAAATAGGCTTGCAGATTCAGGGTTAGGTAAAAAGAACACTCTCCTCAATGCCAGCTGGGTGAATTGCTAGCGAGCCAGGAAACTGCAAATAATAATAATCAAAAGGAGAAGGCTTACTGGCTTCTGAGGCTACAGAAAAACTATTTTTTGAGGTGGTCGCCATGGGCCTGCACGTACTTGCAGGAATGCAGAAAAATAGCAATGTCTGTTAACCATGATAGGGGTATCTGGAGGTGGGTGTGAAAAGACGGACAAAGGCAGGAGATGAACAAGAAACATTAATATTATTGTGCTAGGTTCCAGATACTGCATTAGGAGCTTTATACACACTATTTTATGTCTTAATGTTCATAGCATTGAGGGATTAGTTTTCTTATTTTACAAAGAAAATAAGGCTCATAGAGGCTGAGTAAATTCTCAAGGTTTCAGACTTAGCATATGGTAGAGCTAGGATTCGGATTTCTTCCTACTCTGAAAGGCTGTTTTTAGCAGCTATACCAAGGTTAATTAACTTGTTCAGAACATTCCCCTTTGGTTGGGGTGGGGGTGGGCGTTCCATGTCTTCAGGAGGCTAGATTACAGACCAGAAGTTGCTACAGCAGATATGAGGATCCTTCCATCAGACTGGTATAACTACAGAAGCTATCTCCAGGTTGAAGAGGTGTCTGTTTTTGTTAGAATAACAGCATGTTCCCTGTATAGTGTGGAATGACACTGTCAAAATCTCATTTTTCTGGTTAATTTTTCTAGAACTTTGTAGAGATCTTGACCCTCCTGTTATGACATCCTTTCTTCCTTTGCCAAATGAGAACATACTTGATTATGTTACAAAATTATTTGGTTAGTTTCAATTCTAAGAGACCCCTCATACTAACTTTAGCAGTTTATTATCACATTTTCAAAACCTTTTAGTGAAAACTACATATCTATTTATTCACCCAAACTTATTGACCACTCACTATATGCCTGACATTGGGCTCAATACTGGGGACAAGAGAATGAGTAAACTTGTCTCTTACTATACGAAGCAGATACATAAACAAGCGTGATATATTATGAGCCAAAATATCATGAGGTTTAAAACACCATACAGATAACTTTGATGTTTTTCATCCATTAAAAAACAAATAAACAAACAAAAAACAGTGAGTTCATTATAAGGCCCCATGGTAAGTAATTGAATACTAACAAGGGTCTTTCAGAGGAAATGGATAATAAGTAGATAAATTATGTGATACAAAGGGAATAAAAATCTGTAACAAATAAGGATAATTTTTGGTAAGCATATTACCATTGATTTGCCTGGAGTAAATTACTTAGTACTTTATCTGGAAAAGAGAGAGGACTCAATAAATGGTAGTATATGTTGTTGTTATCATCACTATTGTCATTATTGCTGTTGGCAAACATTTAGTGAATTCATTAGGATTTTTTTCCCTATAAAACTTATGAAATTGTCATTTCTCCATTTTACAGAGGAAATCTTTACACAATGTGATTTAAGGGGCTCCACTGTACAATAATTTGGAGTAAAGATACAAAAATTAAGCAGACACTCTAGCTCCTAACATATCCCTGTAGCTATGGGCCCCTGACCCCATAAGCTGGTCATCAGTCTGGTCCTCTCAGCCTCAGTGCAAACTTATTCTGACTCTACCTCCAACCCCTTATGATGCAATCCTTAAAACACTGGATTTTATCTTACAATCTCCTTCCCCTATGCCCTAACTTCAATAAGTTGTCAGGTCCCAGTAACCAGTGCTTCTCTGACTTTACTATGTATACATATCACTTGGACTCTTGTTCAAGTGTAGATTCTGATTCAGTAGGTGCCTGTGATGGGGCTTGAGGTCCTGCATTTCTAACAAGTCCTAGGCGATGTTGGTGCTCATGGTCCCAGTACCACACTTTGAGCAGTGAGCTGTCCGTTATAATTCCAGAGCTTCTCTTTTAACTACCATCCTTCCTCTTGCTCCTGCCATCCCCAGCTCAGGCCATCCTCACTTCTTCAGAGTCTACACCTAAGTTCCTAAGTTGTCTTCCTACCTGTTGTCTCCCCTTCTACTCCATCCCACATGCTTCTGCTAAATTCATCTTGCAAAAATATACTTCCCTCCTATTACTTCCCTGCTGTAATGCCTTCAGTGACTCAACACTGATTAGCAAACTGGACATAAATTTCTCCAACTGAAGTTAAGACCCTCTAAGATTTAGCTCCAACTTTTTCAGTGTGAGAAATCTCACTGTTCCCATTGATTTATCCTACTCTTTATCTCCATTGCTTCTTTGCCTTGGGGACTTTGTGGGTACTCTTCCTTCCACTGATGTTCCTTCCTCTGGCCCTAATCTTAGCACCCAAACCCTCTTCCTTCTTCAAGAGACGAGCACCCACTTCCACAGTTGGAAATGATCTTGAAACTACTACAGCTCTTTGTCCAAATATGGTTACTTATGTGGACTTTTATCTTCCCTTGTGGACTCTAAGCTCCCTAATCTTTCTCAGAAACCCTATAGCACCTCTTGTGGGGCCTTGCTCCCTGCAAACCCTCAATTAATTCATCCCAGGTGCCTGAAAGACCTGTTTCCCAGTTCCTTGACATTATTTATGTTCCTGTATTAGATGTGTTTTTAACATTATAAGCCACTTCAAATCCTTTTTGGAAATCGATGCTCTATAAATCATCAAAAATCAAGTGCAAGAGTAGACATTCAGGAATATTTGTTACATGAATAAATGGATGCTTTAGGGCCAAGTAAGAAGCAGGTTGCTGTCTGCTCTTCCCACTCCTTCCTGCCTCTGGCCTTTTTTTCTCATTTGTCCCTCTAAAAGGTGCTCCTGCAGTTCTTTGGAATTCTGTTCCGCTTTAAGATGCAGGATGAGCTCTAACTCCTTCCTCCAGGGACTGACTTACCCTCAAAGGGAGCTGCTCTGTGGCATTCGGTAGCACTCTGTTTAATACCGTCTACTAGCCTATGAGCTCCTTCATGTCCGGGGCCCTGCGCTGCATCCCTGCTTCTTTCATGCTATGGCACAGTGGTTCTCAGTCTCAACCACATATCGGTATCCCTCTGCAACTTTGGCAGTATTCAGAAGCCCACATCTCCACATCCTACACGAGACCTATTGAATCAGTTGGTTCTCAATTTTGAGCGTCATAAACACCATAAGCACCTGGAAAGCTTGTTAAAACACAGAGTGCTGGCCCATCCCCAGAGACTGTGGGATGGGACCAAGAATTTGTATGTGTAACAAGTTCCCAGATGATGTTGTCGCTGGTCTGATGTTGCTCTTAGAGAGCCATGCTCTAGGGGTAAGGCCCAGCCATTCTCTATCTAAAGAAAAGAAACCACAGTGCTTCTCACAGGCAGGGTGAGTGTGACTGATTTAGCACCTGGAAGGGACTTGATAAATACTTAATGGATTAAATGATTTGCTCCATCTATCTTAGTTCTACCTCCCTAAACAGATTATAAGTAACTTGCAGTTAGAGACTACTTCTCTTGCAAATTCCAGCAGGCAGAGCCTGGGGCTGGGCACCAGAGTTGCACTTAGTACTTATTTTTAGGCAAGTAATGGCCTGTCCTGTTCCTTTTCAGTGCTGCTGCCAGAGGAAAGCCAAGGAAACCTGAAGTTGTCCATTTCAATCAGTGAATAGGAGGGCAAGTTTCTGGTTAACTTCTTTGAAGCATTCAGTGCCTGAGATGTTTACAGGAGAGGAGGCCCAAGCCATTCATTTTACATTATCTGAGGAAAGCAGGAAATCAAAGACCTGTCTCTTACCCAAATAATTCAGCATAATTTTGCCCCTGTTCCCAGGGTTCTTGTATTGCTTATCGGCTGTGCTCTCTAGTTTTTCCTTAAAATAAACAGTGTTCCTGTGAATCAGCATCTAGGAAATCATTAAAAGCTGTAGAGAAGCTACCTGGCAAAACATGCTCCTAAGGACTGTCCTTCCTAAAACATCAGTATATATTTACTCTCTTAGGAAAAAATTAAGTTCTTGATTATATAGCCAGATTATTGAAATAAAGTCTGATCACTAGGGTCTGTTCTGTGGTTCTCAGAGCATTTAATCGCTTGTTGTAAAAATAAAATCATCATCATTATCATTAGTCAGGAGGTTCTTATGACAAACAAACAAAGTAGATGTAAAAAAATAGATGAATCTCTCACTTTTTCCCTTTTGGGCTGAAAATTAAAAATAATTTTTTTAAAGGAACTATTACTAATCAACTGAGAGTATTTGCAGAGGATTATGGAAAACACCTACTCGTTCTGGAAGACTCAGGCCCAGGCCCAGGGAGCTGCGCCTCCTACGTGCGGCACAGTTCGGCATCTCTCCACCGTAATAGCACTTGCTTCACTGCCTTGTAATTTATTCCCTATTTTATCAAGCGTAAGATAGTTATCCCAAGATTGAAGCCATAGAGAAAGCTATATAAATGAAAACCAACACAGCACAACAATTTTTAGCATTCGTTGACTCTGTGCAGCAGGCTACAGATACAGATGTTATACACACTCAGATGATTCCCACACCTGCTTGCTGGGTGGGTATCATTTGTTGCCTGCAGCATAGGCCCAAATGAGCTGTGAGGGGACACTATTTACCCTTCTCATCCCCTGGGTCTCTGTTTTTCCCTCCTCCTTGCTCATGCCCGGGCTCACCCCGTGATGGAGCCGCACAACTCTGTCTTCACAGTGCTTTCAGGTGACCTGGTATGAGCATATTCTGGAGGTTCACAGCCTGAAATTTATCTTCTTACTGAAAGTAGCTGTTAAATAGTTCCCAGGAGAGACTGGAATTTTGCTGGGCTTTCCAGACACTGTATTAGTCTTTTTTTTTTTTTTTTTTTTTAAATAATAATAGTAGTACACACACGTCTGTATTTCAGCATGTTTATTTCTTTAATGTTTTGACAAATCACTGGTCGTTTATTTCTTTAATGTTTTGATAAATCGCTGGTCTTCCCCACATTTTCCAAATGTCTTACAACCAGGCCTACATAGCAACTACTTTATGAACTTAGTAAGGGAATGACTGTCTTTTATATTCGAATCCCTGGTGCCTAGCCCAACTTCTGGTGCATAAATAGTCCTAATGATTCATACATAGAAGAGCAATAGTCATAGCTAATATTCACTGAGCATTTTTTCTGGGTTGTATGATGAAGTCCCTTATGTGATGATCGTATTTAATCCTTATACCCACCCTGTGAACCATGTACTTCTAGCAGCATACTTTGTGGATGAGAATAACTTGGGACTCAGAGGTGAAGTGACTTGCCTGAGTCTAACAAACAGGAAGTAATAGGGCAAATTTTTAACTGAGGTTTGTCTAGTTTCAAAGCCCCTATGTGTACACATCACAATACAAGGTCAACAGTTGAACTACCCTTGATTTTAGGGACTGTAAATATTCAGGTAGTCTACTGGCTTTGTGACTTTGCAAAACTAAAAGAATAAACCCAACAGCAAAACATGTATGCGAAAATAACAACCAGTGCCTTTTTAAAGAGGGAAATAGGCCTAGCTAGGTGAATAGTTCCACCAAAGCCAGCAAGCCATGGTTGCACCGTCCCTGAAGTCCCCAAGCTTGATTTCTAGTAGTGGAGATTGGTACTCCAAGCTTCCACAGTGCCTGGATCCTCCTTCATTGTTCTTGCTCTTAGTCTTCTCCAGGAGAGAGGCATTTTATCAAGATTTCACCATGATTATTATATAGGCACACTAACTCATTAAATGGGATTGCTTTCTCTGATTGATGAGCTCAGAGGCAGGCTATAATTGGAAGGGCACTTTGAGAGGCAGTATATGACTTGCTTAAGATCCCAGGGTGGATCTTAGGTGGCCAGTATTAGAGCCTCAATCACCTTATTCTGTCATCCAGGGCACTTTCCCTTCCATCATTTTTCTACCCTGACAAAGGCTTGCTGGGTATCAGAGTTTGAGCAAAGGAGCATATGGTACTACTTTTTAGGTGGCTTGAGTGATCTATGTGAGAAAGCCTGCAAGACCAAACCTGGGGGTTTTGTGCAGGAGGGACCATGTAGAAAGGAACAGGAAAAAATATATTTAATAAAGAAAAAGCTGCAGGGAGACAGTGGTGCAGTGCTGAGTCAGGGCCAAGATCTCCCTCAGAGGAAGACAGTAGATTCGCAGCCCTGGAGAGCGATAGAACAGTGCTCTTCAAATCCAGAGCCCAGAGTTCTACTCTCTGTTCCATCATTTACATGCATATCACTTACACTTGGGCAAGTGACTCAACCTCTGGGCCTTTATTCCTTCTTTATCCATGAAATTAAGAGGTCATCCTGAGTAATTTCTAAGATATTCTAGCTCTGACATTCTAGGATTCTCCTGAGTGGGGCTCATTTAAAGTTATGCCTGATGTCCTACAGCCACACAGAATATTGCCCCACTGTGATGACCACCTCTCTAAGTTCATCCAAATTTTATTTTGGAATGCAGAACCAACTGATAAATAGGTCCCAGGTATTTAACCTCTATGATTCCTCTGTTCTCCTGGGAGTGACTGTATTTCTGAGTGTTTCTGCTCCTATAACTGTTAAACATTAATTTGGCCATAAGCCTTAGCAATCAGTAGAAATATTAACCAAAATGATTTATTAGCAAAATAAAAGACAGAGTACTGGAAAGAAAATGAAGGCCACATAGGCAATGCCCAATGGTACTTATAGGTCTACATTTGTGAATTGGAGCAAGGGTCCCCAAACCCTGGGTCGTGGACCAGTACTGATTTGTGGCCTGTTAGGAACCCGGCCACACAGCTGGAGGTGAGCAGCAGGTGAGCGAGTTAAGCTTCATCTGTATTTGCAGCCACGCCTCAGCTCTAGCATCACTGCCTCCGCTCTACCTCAGATCATTGGACATTAGATTCTCATAGATGTACCAGTCCCTGGTGCCAAAAAGGTTGGAGACCACTGGGTTGGAGGACTTGTTCTTTTGTGCTATCCATACAGCTGGGGCCTTGATATGGTGGATATTTTATCCTGGAATTTTATAGTGTTAGACTGGAAAAGACCTGAGGTCTCTTATTATTTCCCACTAGCCAATATGCCTGTACATTCTAGAGCTCTTTAGGGGGAGCATTAGCCTAGGGGGCTAGTTTTGTGTCTTTAGGTTTACTGGCCCATCTCCAGTCATGAAGAGAAACTAGTGTCTCATGGATAAATGGAAGTCATAGTCAAGATAGGGAACAAGGACATCAGCTTTGAGACTACCTAAGTGGAGGAATGTGTGAGAGGGCACAGTTCAGCATACTGTCTGTCTTGCCATGGAGAATAAGAGTGAGAAGTACGAGGGCTCTGAATTCACCCTGGGGTGGGCCACCAACCCACTTTTTGGACAGAAGGTTACTATATGACCGGTGTCTAATCCCAGTGCCTACTCTGAAAGGGAACAGAAAAGAATCTAAGAGAAGCCTAAGAATTAAAGAGGAATTTCCTCAGCCTAAAGATGGAAAGAATAGTACCTACGAGCAAGTTAAGTGAGCCAGTTGTTTAAAAACAAATACTTCCTAAGTGTTATTATGCTCTGTATACGTGTTGGTTCCCTCTTCTGTTTTAGTTCATGGGAAAGTTACTTTTGAATGTTCGAGCCTAACTCTGCTTAACTAATGAGTATAAGAAAAGAGGATTTTGTATTTCCCATACTTGGGCCAAAATTTTACATGGGAAAAGTAAATCTCTGAAGATAAATGTTGTCATGGCGATATAATTCAAAGGAGAAAAGCTGTCAGGAGAGAAAAGAAAGTTCAGAGAAAAAGATCAGATAAAAGTTTTCAGTTGTGCCTTCTTCCCCATTAGAGAGAAAATAGCTGAAGGTCTTATTTGCTCAAACTCTGGAGGCTGTTCTGTGCCTGGGGAGAGGAACAGAATTCAGTGTTCCAGATGATAGGCAAGCTTGAATGTTAGTGCTTGCTGTGACACAAGCCCTGAAACCTTGGGAGCTCCATCAACAGTGGTCCAGGGAGATGCTTTAATGTCAATTACACTTAATGTCATTGCTCCATATTCTCTCAGCCAGATGCATTTCATGGCAAGAGATTTAGTTTATAGGAAAAAAAGAAAAAAAAACCTTTAGAAAAAAAAGAACAAATGTCCTCAATGAAATTCCTTTGAGGGCAATCTATATCAGCCCAACAGCTTGAAACACTTTTCAAGATGCTTCCTCTTCAGACATTTCTTATAAAACCTCTACATTCGAAGTCCCATACTGGGCCCTACTGAGTATATACAATAGAAGACATAGTCCTGCGCTTTAGTAATTTACAGTCTGGTTGAGATATATATGATATATAGCATGAAAAGGTACAGGGAGAAATATGGAGGCAAAGGGAAGAAATGACAAGGTACTTGGTAAATATTTTCCTAATTTGAGCTTTGGAGAAAATCAAAAGTGGCTGCCCTTCAAAGGGGGTATGAGTCTGCTCGAGCCACCAAAATGAAGGACCACAGACAGGATGACTTAAACAACATAAATTTGTTTTCTCACAATTCTGAGAGCTAGAAGATCAAGACTACACTGCCAGCAGGGTTAGTGTCTTCTGAGGTCTCTCTCCTTTGCTTGTAGATGACCCTCTTTTCTCTCTTGTCTTCATATGGTCTTCCCTATGTGTGTGACTATGTAGTAATATCCCCTTCTTACAGGGACATCAGTCATATTGGATTAAGACTCTACCCTAACAGCCCCATTTTACCTTAATTACCTCTTTAAAGATGTAAGAAATAAGAAATAAGGCCACTGTGATGTCTGTAGGTGTATGGAACTATGGAAAGGAACTCAGGAGATGGAGAAATTGCCACTAACCAGAGCGGTTTGAAGAAAGCTTTACTAGGGAGGTGGGAATTGAGCTAGCTAGAAAGGAATGTAAGATTTAGATGAGGTAGAGTGAGGGAGCAGGGAGAAGGAGAGGGCTTTCCAGGTGGAAAGAATAACTTAGAAAATGGTTCACATAGGTCCTAAGAAGACATGCTCAGAGGATGTTGACTAGACCAGTCTTGTAACACTGGAGCATTTATTTTGTGGGAGAGAAGAGAAGAGCTTGAGAAAGCAAGCTGAAGCTAAAGTGTGGTGAGCTGGGCTGTATGTATACTTTCTCCTCCTGAAGACTTTTCAACTGGGTAATAAAGCCATAACAATAATAATAATGTATGGGTGTAACCCCTTACAATTATTACAAGTTTTCATAAATATTATCTCATTTTCTTTGCACAAATATTTAACAAAATCAGCAGGGCATCATTATAACCATTCTATAAATGAGGAGATTGAGGTAGAGAGAGTTTAAATTGCTTGACCAGCAGATGGTAGGTCTACCATCAGAACTGTGTTATAGGCAAATTAATCTGACAGGCTGTGAAGAATGCTTTGAAGAGTGGAGAGGTGGAGGCAGGAAGCTATTAGAAATTAGAACAGTAGTGAAGTGATTAAAGGCTGAATTAGGGGAGTGGTACTAGAACTGGAAAGATTTAAACAGATGTACTGTGTTAGTTTTGATTAATAAATATGCTAAAAATAAAGGTGCTATGAAATAAGCAAAAATACCCCTGGGAAGGGTAGCACATTTGATTGTCAACAGACTTCTATATCTCAGTATTAACTAATTTATCAGATTCTTCCCTGACTTTGATAAGTGGGAATAGGGAGAACATAAATGCAGCTATGTTCCCATATGTCTCTTATAATCACTTAGTATTTTACACTATAATTATTTATTTATATGTCTGTCTCTCCCACTAGACTAGGATTTCCTCCGGGAAAGTGGCAATATTTTATTTACCTTTGTGTACCCAATACCTAGTAAAATTCTTTAGTAGCTAAAAGCTCAACATTTTTGAATGAATGAATGCGAGTGAGCCAGTTGGATATCAGCACCAAGGGAGGGGAAGAGCATAACAAACAGAGATGAAGGACCTTGAGGACAAGTAAGAGTAATGTCTCAGGTGTCGCCTGGACAGTTTCATATGCAGTCAGGTAAGCCCAACCTAAAAGAGATCTTTATATGACCAAAAATCTTAAAGTAAGTGGTTCTGACCACCAGGTCACTGTAGGCCTTTTTTTTGCATATGGACTTTATTGTACAGAATTGCTGGAGAAATGGCACATATGATGTGAAATTATTTACGTCAGAATAGATTTTTAGGCAGAAACCACTGGTTTCCTGTCTGTGGCCTCACCCTGTTAGTGCTCCAGGGTCTTTTCCCGTAAGCTCCTGGATGGTATTCTGTCCTCCTGCTACCATCCCCAAATGGCAGGGCTTCCAAAACACCTGTTGAATGAATAAGTCTACTTGTAGAAGAAAGGTGATGAGATAAGAAGGAAGGACCCTCTCACTACATCTGTTAAAAAGTAGAGGTGAGCTGGAATCACCAGTCAAGTGTTTCCAGTGTTCTTTTATTTCCCTGAGAAATAACTGCAATCAGGGGCTCCTATATCATTTTATTTCAGAAAGTAGGTTCTATGAAAACTACAAGGATGGGTAACAAACAGTCCCTTTCTTCCAGGAATTTATTCTTTCTATGGGAAGAGCAATGTCTTCCTGATTGGTGTTGAATTTATCCTATGCCCTTTCTACACTGAGCAAATTCTTTTCTCATGCATATAGCAAAAGTGCTAAGATTTCAAGAAGCTAAACAATACTTTCTTATTATGGCTCAGTGGGCTTTTTAGAGCCACATGTGGCACATATTTTACAGCCATATCCTCTGGTGATCATTTAGACACCTGTTTCTTGAAAATTTAGGGCCCCTGATACCTGGCCCACCCCTTACCGCATCTTAGCCCATCTCCCCTTACTTGAGCACATTCTTTGATTGTACAGAAAATAGAATATAATATAACCCTTGCCTTGAAAATCAATGAGTGAATGCTCTGTGAGGATCAGTCCTTAATCTGCTTTTCTAACAAGGGACTGATATTTTAAGGCAAACCAAGACATTAGGCTGATGTCCTAGATCTCAGCCTCTAGGTTATTCTATGAAACACAACAGAGGTAGTAAGTTAGTGAAGTAGAGGTCTTGATAATTTTTACAGTTTTTGGTATTGACCATAACCTGAGCCATGCATCCAATTGGCTTTCTCCCCACTGTAAATGTTAGGGAGATACAGATGGGACTTTTAGAAGATGAAGGCAGAAGTTTATGAAGTTTGACATTCAGTCTTAGAGTTCTCCAGTGCAAGATCTGTTCATCCTTAGAAGGCCTGAAGTCTGGGGGTGACAATCTCCACAGCCCAAAGAAACAATGCTAGACATCAATACCCTTCCCACCTTCTAAGTTAGGTCAAGAAACAATCTGTAGCTATTACATGATTGATAGAAAGTAGAACAGGAACAAACTCATTTTATGAACATGTAAATTTAGGATGTTCCTGTTATGGAGCCAAATTTTCTTCCCATTCTCTTGCCACAAGAAGGCACATCCTTGCATGCTAAACTTTAAGCTGCCATAACTTCAGACCACTGATGCTCTTTCCTTTTCTATTCAGTTAGCATCCCAATGCCCTCGTGCAGAGTTCATGCAATTTACAGCAGCATGGCATAGTGGAAACAGCATAAGCTTTGAGGTCAGACAGACCTGGGTCACATGCCAGCTTTAAAAGCTACTTAAAAGCTCTGCAACCCTAGATGTAACAGCTACACTTCTGTAGTACTTAAAACTTGCCAGGTACTATTATTTGTGTCCTACGAATATTAGGTTATTTAATTCCCACCATGAACTCATGAGGTTGTGTACTATTGGTATCCCCATTTTATAGAGGGGGATGCTGAGGTATGGAAAGATGAAGCAATTTGCCTGTAGGTTAGCTGCTGAACCAATATTTGAATTTATACAGTCTGGTTCGAGACTCACTGTACCTAACCACTACCATATACAGCTTCCCTACAAGGCAAGTTACATTATTTCCATTCATTTCTTTAACGGCTATTTCTTGAGTCCCTTCTGTATAGCAGCACTGCATAAATTTCTGAAGAGGCAGTGAAAAAGGATGTATCTCTGACCTTCCAGGAAACTGACAACCTAGTTGGGGAGGCATCATAATACAGAGTGCTAGGTTGGAGGTGTACAGACAGTGCCAGGGGAACACAGAGGAGGGCCAATAAAGAGAGCTGTGCTGAAAAATTTGACCCCTAAGTCTCAAGGAGCTAGTAGAAGGTAGACCGGGAACCACATGTAGAATAAAAGGGTGGGGAAGGATGTTCTAGGTGGAGGAAGTCATGAGTGCAAAGACAGAGGTGTAATATAGTTCATGTGCGGAATAGGAAGAAATTCAGTATCACTAGACCACAGCATGGGAATGAGATTGATGAGCCAAGCAAAGTCAGATCTCCAAGGGTCTTTTTACCATACTGAAATGAAGTTGAACATGGAGAAAAAAGATAGCTTTTTAGAAGGCAAGTAATGAATGAATATGAATGTATAAAACTGAAAGCAAGAAGTCCATTTTGGAGGTAACTCAGTAAAAATCCTGTGGGTCTACACTATAGAGAGCAGTAAGGACGGAGAAGGGTCAGAGTCAAAGGTGTTCGGGAAGACCCGGGGCGGAATGAATGTAAAGCAAAGAAGGGGAGGAGGATCAAACATGACTCCCTGGTTCTCATTCAGGAAGTAGTAGATGGCGCCATTCAATCAAATAAGAACTACAGGAGCATAGTGCTGAGTTTGGGACTCTCTGAGCTGAGGTGCCTGTGAGACATCCAAGGAGAGCTACTTTAGCTGGATCTGTAGGTCTTAGGGGAAGAGGGCTGGGTCATAGAGTTAGGTCTGAGAGTTAAGTTATCAGCATTTAGGTGAATTGAAGCCCTGGAGGTGACAAGAATTGGGGATTGGGGGGAGTGCAGAGAGAGAAAGGAAGGATAACTGAAGCTGGAATCTTGGGCAGTGCCAATATTCACAGGACATACCTGTGAAGAAGAAGGACTAATGACAGGGACCAGGAAGAAGAAACCCTGGAGAAGGGGGTGTCACATGAGCTAGGGGCAGAGTTTTAAGAATGAGGACAAGTCACAGAACAGAGAGATGAGCCTACTTCTACTTGTCTAACTCTCCACCAAGACTGTGACCTCAGAACAGGGTTGTGCCTGATCCATCTCTGTTTTCCCCAAACAGTGAGCCTTTAATATATGAGGAATAAAGAAATAATAAAAATCAATATTTATTGAGTGCATACATGTGCCAAGCACTAAACACTTTGTGTGAATAATCCTATTTAATCCTTACAACCATGCTGTTTGGTGCATACTCTTCTTTTTTTATGGAATATTATTCACCCTTAAGAAAGGAAAGAAAGTCTGCAATATGAGACAGCATGGATCAATCTGGAGGACATGATGCTAAGTGAAATAAATAGTCATGGAAGGACAAATACTGCATGATTCCACTTACATGCAGTCTCTAAAATTGTCACATTCATAGAATCAAAGGTGGTTGCCAGGAACTGGGGGGATGGGAAATGGGAGCTGCTAATCAACAGGTGTGGTTTCAGTTAAGCAAGATGAACAAGTTCTAGAGTGCTACTGTACAACACGGTGCCTGTAATTAACAATAGTGTACTATATGTGCACTTTAAAATTTGTCGAG
This sequence comes from Eidolon dupreanum, assembly GCA_028627145.1. Taxonomy (NCBI): domain Eukaryota; kingdom Metazoa; phylum Chordata; class Mammalia; order Chiroptera; family Pteropodidae; genus Eidolon; species Eidolon dupreanum. The sequence continues at coordinate 73,309,368 of CM053510.1, forward strand.
AAGAGTTTCAGAAACTTTGAGGCTGGAGAGACCTCTGCCGTGCTGAAGATGTAGGATCTCATTGTCCTGCTAGCCCTTTGACTCTCCCTCAAAGGCTCTCCATAAAATGGTTTGATCCTACCCGCCCCCCAAAAAAGTTTAAGAGGACAGATCTCATAAATGTTCTTACAACAACAGCAACAACAACAACAAAAGGTACCTAATCTTCTTATCTGCATTTATGGATGAGGAGAGGGAGGCACAGAGAAATTAAGTAGCAATGTTCAAATCCCCACAGCTATTAAGTAGTGGGGCTTAATTTCAAGCTCAGGCAGACACCAGTATCCTTGCTTTTAACCAGTACATAATACTACCCTCCAACAAACGAAAGCTAACAGTTGAATTAATTACTCCTCCCAGGGACACCTGGATTTTAACTGGACAAAACAAAAAAATCCTTAAGCTTGTATGATGCCTATCTGACAAGATGATAAGCATCACTCTTAGAACTGAGAGATCATGCTGGCGGGGTATGCCTGAAAGCCTCATGTGAAAGGTGCTAAGACCCTAACCAGCCTTAATGAGTAGGAGAAATTACCACTGCTAGGAGCTACCTGCGCTTGGTGCAGAACTAAGTTCCTGATATCATGAATCTTCTCCAGGGATCCCTGTAGGTGTGAGCTGAAGAGCAGGAAGGGACATGCAAAGTGACGGGTAATACAGGTGCTGTTTCCTAGTGTGCTCATCAAGCTCACCAAGACTAGGAAGTGCTGTCACTCTGCATTATATGGTGAGGAGTATAGCTGCTCAGCTCCTTAACACCGCAGCAGAGCTGAGCCCTCTCGGAACAGTGGAAGGATGTCCTCTCATTTCAATTTCCCATGTCCCTGACCTAGCAGAGCCCTTACCTTGGGCGGCAGCTCTCAACCAGCCAGTCACCCTCAGTTGTCAAGATAATAAATCAGAGCACAAAGTTAACCCTTAAATGTTACTCTAGAGCAGTGTTGGCCAATAGACAACATAGAAATAGAATGTAAGGCCACATGTAATCTAACATTTTCTAGTAGTCATGCCAAAAAAAAAGCAGAAAGAAATGGGTGAAATTAATTTTAATAATATATTTTATTTAACTCTAAATATACAGAATATTATTATTTCAGCTTATGAGCAATATAAAAAGTTAACAACATATTTTATTATCTTTTTATTGCACCAAGTCTTCAAAAGTTGATATGAGTTTTATACTTAAGGCATATTTCAATTCTAATTAGCCACATTTGAAGTGCACAAGTGCCACCTGCGGCTTAGTGGCTAGCACAGCTCTAGAGCCTGGTAAGTCTCAGGGACTGGGACAACATGGATGGTCAGGGCCCTGTCACAGTCAGGCAGTGGAATGGGGACAGACTCTACAGTCAGAGAGATGGGATAGAAAGAGGTCTGCCAGCTGGTAACCTGAGTCCATGTGCAATTAGCCTATAAGTCTGCAATATGAAAGACCTCCCTGCACAAAACAAAAACAAAACAAAACAACAACAGCAAAAAACCTCAGTCTATTGCTTTGTTTTACTCCTTTTTGTATTCTTTTCTGGCATGATACTCACCTTGATACTCTGGCATGATACCTTGATGCCCATTTTACTTCGTTTTACCAAGAACTTCATCATCCACAAACAGTTATTGAAAGTACAGTGTACTTGACACTGTGCTAGATATTGGATCCAATAATACCTTATGCATATACAGTTCATTGCAGATTACAAGCCCTTCACACACACACCAAAGGAATAAGTATATTCATTTTCTGTTGCTGTGTAACAAATTACCAAAAACCTAACAGCTTAAAACAAGACATTTATTTTCTTGTAATTTCTGTGGGTCAGGAGTCTAGACACAGCTTAGCTGGATCCTCTGCTTAGAGTTGTACAGGCTGCAGTCAAGGTCTTTGCCAGTGCTGATTTCTCATCTGGACACTCAACTGGGGAAGGATGCCACATGGCTACTGGCAGCATTCAGCTTCTTGTGGTTGTAGAACTGAGAGTTCGTTTTTCATTGGCTGTTGAACAGAGGCCACCCCCAGTTCCTTGTCTTGTGGCCTTCCCCATAGGTGGTTCACAATGTGGCAGCTTGCTTCTTCAAAGCCAGCAGGAATGCTACTTACTCCAGTGTGCTGGAGGGAGTTTTATGTAATTTAATGTAATCATGGTAGTGCCAGCTCATCACATTGGCCATATTCTATTGATTAGAAGCAAGTCACAGGTCTCACCAACACTTAGGGACTGGTAATTACATAAAAACATGAATACTAGGAGGTGGGCATCATGAGGGTCACCGTAGGGCCTGTCCATCTCAGTGGTATTACCCTGTTCAACAAAGGTGGGCAGTGAGGGTCAGAAAGAATGATTAGTGATAGTCATTCAACTTCTAGGGAACTAAGGTTCATGTGTTCTGATTCCATGGCCAGTGTTCCTTCTACCACATAGGGACAGTGAGACATGGGTCCTGTCCCTAGGCGGTTTGCTAAAAAATCTGAGATGGGGAGCTAGAAATAAGACCACCCAGAACTCTGCCATGCCCCGAACACAGAAGAGAGGCTTGGCCTAGGGAATAGGTTATTAGGAACCTCTGCTGCATTCTTGATATGTCCCTCCCTGGACCTATCAGAGACACACCAGATACGAGGTATGGGACTTTAGCCTAGAGATAAGAAATTGTAGGCTTATGTCCAAGAGTAAACTGCCTATTTTAAGAAATTCTATCCAGTAAGAGCCTCATCCACAACTTTTTCTATGTGATTTTACACCAGGAATCCCTAATCCCCAATTTCCTTCTTCTCCCATTAGGAGTCTGACTGTGGGATGCTGAGATCCAAAGCCATTTACTCTGCCAGGTGCCATAGAAACTTGCCTAAAGAGTCACTCTCTAATCTTAGACTCATATTTCAACAACTTTTAAGATCATTCTAGTATCCCAAAGGGGAGTACCTAGACAGTTGGATCTCTCATTGCCTCCCCTATCCCACCCCTGACACCCAGAATCAAAGTCAAACTTGAAGAACTTTGACTAGATCAACTTAATTCTCTTTCTGGCTCTACCAGGGACAGTAGCCCATCTGCTGGGCCACGGTGAAGAGGAGGAAATATGAATGAGTAGGTATGATTGAAGACATTATGTGCAGTCATGCAAAATCAAAGGAGTTATAAAATAAAACACAGTCCCTATCTTCAAAATGCAACAAAGAATTATCTGGCCCAAAATATCAAAAAACTCTGGTCTAGAGTTAGGAGAGATGAAGCCTAAAGATTGTTGCATGAGGGGGTGGAGATGGGGAAGGATGTAGAAGCGAAGCAGATGGAGGAACGATAGAGATACCAGTCCACCACCCCACACTCTAATCTAGAGGGTTCACTCCACCAACTAATGGCAGCTCATCTTCTGACATATGGATTGCTAGCAACAATAAATGCAAAAATTCTAAAGTTAGAATCTTAAAATGTTACTACTGAGAGGATGCTTAGAGATCTAGTTCAGTGCCTTTGTATTACAGATGTGGAAGCTGAGCCCAAATGAGAGAGAAATGATTGCTCAAACCACACAGGCTGTTGAATAGCAGAATTGCTCTAAAGCTTAAGCCCCCTAACTCACAGGCTAGTCATCTTTCTTCTGTTTTAGTTTTGATGTCTAATAGTCCAATAGCTTTTTGAATATTTTTCATCCAAGATGGTTTCTACTGAGTTAAAAACTGTTCTGTAGCTCAGAGGTTTGCAAAGTTTTTCTGTAAAGGACAGAAAGTAAATATTTTAGGTTTTGTATGCCGTGCAATTTCTGTCCCAGATACTCTGCTCTTGTGATGTGAAAAGCAGCTATAGACAATACAGAAATGAGTGTAGTTGTGTTCCAATAAAATTTATTTACGGACATTAAATTTAAATTTCATTTAATTTTTATGTGTTACAGAATATTATTCTTTTATAGCTTTAATACCTCTATCCTTACTCTTTCATCTTTTTATAATTGTAAAGCCTATTTGGGAGTTGAAGGTAGAGCTCTACATTTTAGCATGGAAAACATTTCAAAACCTACTGAAAATAAATTGCAAACAATACATACAATGAAATCCTGGTTTCGTTCAATGTAAAACAAAGTTTTCTATTTCTATATGTACACATACATGTACATATAACAAAAAAATGGAAGTCTATAAGAATATTCATAAATAACAGGAATTACTTGAGAGAGGTGAGGTGGATTGAGGAGAATGGGTCAAGGTAGGCCTTGTAGTGTTAACATTATTTATAATGAGAATATATTTATGTATTAGTGTTATAACTTTATAAAGTTTTAAATTTTAAAAGGGTTAGAGTGTATCTTATACTAGTTGGATAAATATACCTCACTGCCCCTCCCCCTTCTCACCCCGCCCCATGCCTCCAAATTTACTCCTTGCAGTCTCTTCTGAGGGAACTGAGGAATCTCCCATCTGTGGAGAAATTCAGGAGAGGGCTCTGGAGCCACAGGCCCCCGGCCATGAGGATTTCTAGTCACTTTCAGTTATTTGGAAGGAGGGAGGCGGAGAGGATGCCCTTTCATTAAAAACAAAACAAAAAACAACTGCTCTTTCTGCCCGGGGGTACTAGTGGTCTGAGGCCCCTAGAGGGTCTGACTTTAGAAATGAGAAGGAGACTAAAACGTGAGGCCACAGCCTGTGCTCTGGTGTCTGGTTCGCGGCTTTCGAAACCTCCAGCACATGTGGTTTCAATCACCCACACTGGCGCCTTCCGCCAGGCGCAGAAGCCCGGCAGCTCCGGCGCCCAACTAAATTCTTTGTTTGCGAGGAGCTGGCCCAGCGGGGGTGGCCGCCCTCGGGAGACGGTAGAGGGCTCCCCTTTGGATCAAATTCCGGAAATCGCAGGACAGCCCCAGGCGACAGGCTGCAGGCTGCAGGCAGCTCGAAGAGGGAGCCGGGGCTGCTCAGCAGCTCAGGATCTCTGGGGAGAAGTAACCCTGAGACCTCTTGGCCAGCCCTGGCCAAAACAAACAATGAGCACATGTCCCCGGTGCTGCCTCTGGTAAAACTGTTTATTCTTAGGAGATGGCTCTTTCCTCTCTAGGACCCTACTGGCTCCACCAGCCTTTTCTCCTTTCACTCCCTCTTCGCCTTCCTCTCCTGAAAGGGTTTCCTCTGAATTTGATATCCCTTTGTGAATTTTTAAAAAAGGGTCTGCAAGGGGAAATCCAGCATTTCAATGTGGAGGGTTATTTTGGTTTTCTAGAAAAGAAGGGTTGCCCAGAAGTTCTCTGGGACTCAGGGAACTGGGCACTGGAGGCCGGAGGTTTAGTATCCAGTTTGCAGTGAGGACAAACCTGTCAATCTATGCTGGCAGTTTTTCACATCCGAAAACAAAGGCTGTTAGCCTTTGTTTCCAATTTAAAGTAAGTTTCCATTTAAAGTAAGTTATTAAAGTTATAATTTGGGCCTACATTTCAGAAGGTATTGCTTAAAAATAATAATCCAGGTTCCAGCCATGAACTGTTACCCCGAAAACAAAAACCTCTGGGCAATCATCCACTTCAAACAATCCAATACCCAGCCTGCACTCCTGAGAAATATCTACAACAGACACCTCATTCAGGACTTTTTTCACTGTTCTTTTTTCTTGGGACATAAACTGTCAGTCCTTAGCCTTGGCCACACATACATATCATTTCTAGATTCTACAGAATTACCATTTTTCACAGAAATACTTTACTTTTGAGAGCATCAGCACAAACCCTGCAAAGATGTTTGTGACAGCTTTCTCGGGTATTTTGTTCTCAAAGTGAATAAGGAAAAAGGAAAATTGCACAGGATTAAAAACAGTTAACTTGTTTACTACTACTCCTGAATTTATCACAGCTGGCCTCCACAAAACCAAGCCCTCCCCTTGTGGTCCATGTGTCACACTGCTAACAGACTTCTCATGCTAGGATATAAATTTGAGCTCAAAACACCCCTGCTTAAAAGGTCCTTTGGCTCCTCATTGTCTATGCACCAAGGATAAATTCAGTATGTCGTGCACACTTCTCTCTGACCCTATCCGACTTATCCAGCTCATTTCCAGTCATTAGGTCCTGTCAGTTCTATACTGAAGTCACTAGAAATTACTCATCTTTCCCTGAACATATCTCCAGGTCATCCCAACGACTCTGGAATTCCTTAGTGGGCAATATTAACCTCAAAGCACAGAGAAATAGGAAACGTTGGGTTAACTTATTTAGAAAATAGCTTTCTCCATGTCGACCCTCCAACAGCTCTCCCTGTTGCACATACAAGTCAAATCATACAGTATTTGTCTTTGACATTTCCCCAAGGTAATCATTCCTTTGCCAAGTCCCTTAAAAAGGGCTGCTGCCCATTCACCAGCTGTGTGCCCTGGTGTGGGACGGAATCAGCCCTCGAGGAAGATATAAATCATATCTATTTACAATGTGCTTCAAAAAGGTACTGTTTATGCTAGCATAGGCCCTTCCTCAGCAGTTGGGGTCAGTTCTGCTCCTTAGAGGTTTCTAATATATTTGTCCCCCTTCCCCCTAGGATTTTTTACTTACTTTCCACTTTTGTACTCCTTATAACAGCTAAGATATATTTCATACTATGTGCTGTGTGCTTTAAAACAAAAATTCCTGTGTTTAATCCTTATAATAGCTCTGTGAAATGGAGACTATTATTATGTATTTTACAGATAATAAAACTAGGTTCAGAAAAGTTAAGGCTCTTATATAGTAAATGGCAAAATCAGAATGCCAATCTGACCCAAGCCCACTCAGGTGACTACTATCCACACTGTTTTTAAGCCTATTATTCTACGAGTTTGGAGGAGGTAAGTTTTGGGCTTATTTTGTTGTAATTTTCCATTTGTTTGTTTTGTTTTGCTCCTAATCTTAAAAACATAAAATTAAATTAAGAGGAGTTAAGAATTCCCTCCAAACTCAAAATATTCTTTTCCATATTTATGTTCAAACTTCTATGGCTACCAGGAAATATTTCTTAATGAACAGATGGGGCAAGTGAAATTTCTATACTCTTTATATTTAAGAGAAGAGAACAAAGAACTAAAACTAAATGATCAAACCGTTTTGGGGGAAGGGAAAATGATCATCTACATTTTATTTTGCAATGATGTATAGTTGGCCCTCTGTATCTGCGTGTTCCACATCCTTAGATTCAAATACCTGAGGATGGAAAACATTAGGAAAAAAGTATTAGATTGTTGTTGATGTGTACTATAAAGTTAGGCCTAAGATGGTTGGATCTGTACTGAACAAGTACAAACTTTTTTCTTGTCATTATTCCCTAAACAATACAGTATCACAACTATTTACATAGCATTTACATTGTATAAAGTATTAGAAGCAATCTAGAGATGATTTAAAGTATGTGGAAGGATGTGTATATGTTATATGCAAATAAATAGTATGCCATTTTATATGAGGGACTTAAGCATCCTCAGATTTTGGTATCTGGGGGGCGGGGTGAGATCCTGAAACCAATCCCCCTCAGATACTGAGATGACTATGCAGCATATCATATTTCAAATCCATTTTGGGAAGAAAAACATAGATTATGGAGGTCTTAGCACACTTTTTCTGCTGTGTGTACCACAATAATATTAAGAAGCAATTTTCAACCAAGTTTTAGATTTATGAACTATTTTCTGACTCCTTAACTTTTTTTTTTTCCAATCATTTTTAAAATGCTTGTTTTACATTTTCCTACATGGTATAGGCTGGTCACAAGGGGAAGAGACCATCTGCCAGGGAAAGTGGACTCCTTTTACGGCTTAGGGGATTTCAACTTGTATGAAAGAAGTTCTACTGAGAGTGTTCCTCTCCGCCCTGATCTGCGTAGACACCATCCAGCCCATACCATTTTTCTTTTCAATTCACATTGCTTGGATTGTGAAGAATTGTTCTTTTTAACATCGCCAAGACTTTCCAGGGCAGAGCAAAGATCCAGGGCTTTGCTGCCCCTGGGGCCACATCCCAGTACCTTTCAGGTTGTTCTAAAAGACCCTGGTGGCTGTGAGTGCGAGGGTGGGAACTGCCCTTTGTCCAGGCACCCTGGGGCACTTGCATCCCTTGTAGTCTCCTGCTCAGGCCTCAGAGTTTCAAATTTCTGAGAAATGAATACCATGCAGTGTTCTCTACTCCTACCCCTAACTTTCTTTCCTTTCCTTTCCTTTTAATACTTTTACTTTCTCACCATCTGCATTCCTATGAAGGGAGGATTCCACTCAATCCTATGTTAACATGCTCTTTTCTGAGTGGGCAGCATTCTCTATGTGGCTTAGTGGTTTTGAATGCTGAACACAGCAGGAAACAAAATTCAATCCTTAGCTCTCTAAATTATATTTATTTCTTTAGTATTTCAGGTCTGGAGCTTCCAAGGAGGAAAAATGTGTGTTTTGTTGAAAAGGAAGAGGTGTTTGGATTAGATGTGAAAGTAACATACTTTCTGGGGGGTTAGGGGGGAGTGGGCAAACAGTGCCCTGGGAGTCTTAAGGCCTGCGTTCTAGTCCCAACCTTGCCATCAACTTGCATCAATGTGACCTAACACTCAGTTGTCTAATTTATAAGGTAAAGTGGCTAAATGAGAAGTAGTACTGAACAATGGTTAAGACTACAAACTCTGATCGACAAACCTATAGTTCAAACATTGGCTGGGCCATTTACTAGTTTATTTCCTTAGGAAGTTTATTTGATTTCTTACAGTTTCATCCTCTATAAGATGGGAACAAAAATTGTACCTATTTCATAGAGTGGTTTTAAAGATTAAATATGATAATGTTCATAGAGCTCTTAGCAAGTGCTATTAGCAGAGAAGTTCCACAGGGTTTCTTCCACCTCTATACATTTTATGACTCAATTTGAAAAAAGGTCATTGATGATTAAAATTCAATTATTTCTCACTTTCTAACTTGTTCTATTTTAAAATTTTTTTTATTTTTTGTAATGTTCTCTTCTAGTTTTGCTGAGAATTTTTAAAAATCATAAATTAGTGTTAAATTTGTTAAAATTTTTTTCTTCATCTACTAAAATGATATTACTTTTCTCCTTTTCTATAAATACGGATAATTTCAATGGTTGATTTTTTTAATGTTCAACTGACCTTACATTCTGAGGATAAAACCCACTTGGTCTGATGCATTTTTATTTGTACTTATTACTTGATTTTGATTTTGTTACAGGATAATTGCACCTACGTTCGCAAGGGATATTGGTCTGTGATGTGTGTGTGTGTGTGTGTGTGTGTGTGTGTGTGTAAGAGATATCTTTACCTGGTTTTCAGGATCAGAGTAATATAGTTGGCAAGTGTTCCCTCCTCTATTTTCTGAAAGAGTTTGTATAGAAATGTTATCATTTCTCCTCTGCAGGAAGGGTTAGCTCTGGTTTTTAAATGTGAAAAAGACTGTCCCTCTCAATTCCCCTTCCCTACCCACAAAGACTTATTTACCAAAATGGAAAGAAAGTCATCATTCAAGAGGTGGAACAGTCTAAAAATACAGTTCAAAAAGGACTTGAACAAGTTAAGAAAAAGTTTAAAAAGAGGAATTCTACTATAATCTAAACAATTTAATTGTGTGGGATATTAAGAAATCAAAGTATATTTAAAGATAAAATTATATGTTCTTAGCTTGCTGTACCTTTCCTTAATAACATTTATCACATGTATAGATTTTATTTAATTATTGAATTATATTTAATGTATCATATTTAATATAATTTAATATTTATTTTTTTATTACTGGGTCTTCTTCATGTAATTACAAGCTTTATGAGGGAAGAGGCTAGTTCTGTTTTCCTTACTATTATCTTCATAAACTTAGCTCAAAGTAGAAAGCTGGTAAATATTTAATTAATGAATACATAGATTATGAAAAATTAATTAATGCTTTCAGATGAGCTTCCCAATTTGTGTGTCTTTCTGAACAATTAATTAGTTCAGCTGCCATTTGTTGAAGGCCTATTTGATGACAAGTATTGTGAAACAACAAAGAGGGATACAAAAATGTCCCTGCCTGGGGAGCTTAATGTTTAGTGGAAGAAGAAACAAGGAAATACATAGGCACAACAAAATGTGAAAACTGTAGAAATGTCCATTCCCGCCATGGGAAAAAGAGATAAAAGAAATCCATGCTGTTCTGGCAAAACAACATATTTGGGCTGGCTCCTTGAAAGAGGGAGAAGGATTTTCCAGGCAGGGAAGGTGAGGCAATAAAAAGCGTGAGGAACTCTTTGTGGGTTGTGAACCAGACTGTGTCTTTATCATATACAAACTTGCACCCCAGCACACAGCCTAGTGGGTGCTCAATATGCTGAGTAATGGGTGTGTTTGGAAAATGGTCACTTCTGCTGTAGAAGGAGGGAAGGAAGCAAGGTGGGTGAGTGGTGGGGAAAGTGGCCTAAGACCACATCCCGAAGAACCTTGAATGCTTAGGAAGGAGTTTCCACTTGACTCCGCAGGCTGTGGTGAGGCCACTAGAGGTTATTAAGCAGGACAAGTGCTTTTAAGAGCAGAGTACATCTCTGGGGACTTGGGCGTGGCCCTGAACAACCTATCACAAGGGCATTTCTTTAAAGTCTTCCTTTACCTTAAAAATGTGTATAAATTTTGTATTCTACTACATGTATTTTTTTTTAATGCAAGGTATTGTTTTCAATTATTTACCATTTAGTAAAATGACACGTCAAGAAAATAATGATTACATAATTATTCTATAACTCTCTATGGCCTTGTCACAGTACCCATGACCCCCAGGGAGATGAGCATATCTTTTTGAGGAGTGTAAAATAAGGATAATATTTATTTTTATCACTATTGTATCCCCAGCACTTCAAACAGTGTCTGACATTTAGCAGGTCCTCAATAAGTATTTATTAAATGAATGAATGATGGACAGTGAATGCCTTGATAGAACCAGATATTCTAAAAAGTGATATGGGCAGATGGCTGTTAGGTTATATAAGAGGTACAACCCAGAGGAGTGAGGATTTGGCACTTTAGGCCTCTGCTGCCGGATAGGCCTTTATGCTAAATTAAATATATCCTTATATAAATTCGCTTACCTTTGACACCATAGATTGGGGAACAAAAATTAGTCTCCACCTATCTCTGAATTAATTTTAAAGAATAGCAAACCAGTCAGTGGAGGAAATTATAGATAAAAACAGAGACTATTATTAAACTAAAAACAATAACCAAAAAACTTAGAGCGGTTTTCTAAGCTCTTTCTCTAAAACCTTCTGTCTCTAGAATCTCACCTCAAATGACTCACTCACTCCTTTCTCTCTGTTCCTCTTCTCTTTCCCTTGCAATCCAACCCCGAGTCATCATTTCACTCCCATTTAAACATCTAGCACTTATTCCTGCCTCTCTGTCTTGGCAAAGCCGCCCTCTACCGGTCACCTGTCCTATCTACTGAAATGCTATGATTCTTTGGATTGGAAGTCTTATTTCCTTCACTGATTTTCATCATCCTTGGTTGCCAATTCCTCTGATCGCCTGTGGTTTCACAGGTTGTGCCAATTTTTGCTGTCTTATAGTATTCTGTGATTCTTTCATGTAACTTAGGACTGTGCTGAATGATGCTGAATGGCTCATGAGGACAGGAAACAGGACTCTTGTGTTAATTCTACTCTCATGTGTTCCACAGAATCCTTGTACAACACTGGAATATCATACATGGTCCACTTGTGGGTTTACTGGTTGGTACAGGAGCTAGCAGTCAAGGAAATCTGCCTCAGGTCCCATGCAACTCCTCAAAGGGCTTGCCACCAATTTCTCAAAAACAAGTATCTTCAGATGTCTGCTAGAGTTCTGTAGAGTTCATGTCCCAAGAAAGGTCACAGCAGGAGGCCCATGTTATCTACCCAGAAAAGCTGATTCCAGGACTAAAAACCACAGTATCCTTTAAAGACCACAGAGAAAATGAAAGATTTAAACAAATATTTTTCCAGGAAGGCCTCAGTTTCTGGTAGGGTTTCTAAGCTGCAAACACAGCAAAAGAGAGGAGGGTGAAGGAAAGAGCTCTGCTGGGCAGAAAGGGGCTTAATTTGCATTGGGCATGATGGCTTCATCATTAGGATTTCTGTACTTCTTTAATGAAAATCTTGATTCATTTTTCCCCAGTCTGAGCCAAAATAGTTTAACTACAACATGCCTGGTGAAAGGGAAGGCAGGCAGGCAAGCATTAAAAAAATTCCCACACACTTTTTCTCTGTAGGTTTCATAGGTCAAAATTAGCAACATGACTGACAATTTTCTCATTCAAAATGAGACTTGCGTTCACATTTTTCTGGTACCCTTTTCTTGTACACAGTCCTGTGGAGAAGAGAGAAACCACTTGGAACCAGAAACTTCCTTTCTCCTTTTCTATCTGCTGAGCAAAGGGTATTGTAGCAGAAAGGCAAACCTGCAGGAGTTTGACCACCCTGTCTCCAACATGAACATTCTGATGACAAGGACAAGCAGTTCTGTTCCTGTGGGACTGTCTTGTCAGGCAGAAAATGAGACAGCAGTATCACAGTTGAGGGGCACCACCTGCAGAGATAGTCATATCTGTTGAAAAGGGGAAGTAGGAGGATAAAAAGCCACAGATATTATCAAGTTTTTAGTTGTTCTCAAAAGTGGAGCAGAGGAAATGTCCACAGTGTTGAAGGCAATACCTGCCCTTCCCACATACACCTCCCAGTCATTTATTGGTATTTTAGGTAATGTGGCGGATTGGACACAGGTGTTTTTCTGTTTCCTTGCCAAATCCCATTAAGATGAAAGTAAAGGAACAAACGAATATATATCCACAAGGTCAAGAGAATGGGGAGGAAATAAAAGTGAAAGAGAAATGTCGACAAGTGTTTGGCTGAAGGAAAGCAGTTGGAGGAGAGACACTGGCTTACAAACCACATGGCTGAAACTCCATTGCCAATGGAGGGCAAGCCAGTTCATGAAAAGGCTCAAACACTGGAAGCTACACAGGTACAACACAAAGTTGAGCTGAGGCACAGGGGATCAGGAGAAAATCTGTTTAAAAAAAGCATTTAGATATCTAAGTTACTCCTAGTGCATCCTCCACAGAGAAGCCCTAACTCCACCCCCATCCCACAGGAGGAGGGATTTGAGAGAACCAGACTTAAGAGACTCAGACACTGTAAAGAGCAGGAGCCAAACTGTAAACATAAGGATTCCCAGAAGTCAGGGTCTGCAGGCCTTTTCTGTGAAACTGTTTGATTTGCTTCCTGAATAGGACGCCCCTGACCCTTTACCCACCAAGCCCTGAATAAGACACCCCTGACTCCTTACCTACCCAGTTCAGAGATCATTAGTAGTCTACACACCTCCCACTGACAGATAGGTGATTTAATAATTCTTCTCTGCAGACACAGAACAGCTTCAAAGACACTGACATTTGAGAACATCATCGTGAAAAAGCCTACAGAGAATTCCCCTGTACAGAGACCCTATTCTCTCACAAAGCTTCCACATAGCTTTTTAGTATCTCTCTATCCAACATGGCACATTGAGAAAAGGAGGAGAAAGACAAATAGAAATAAAGACTATGTAAGAAACCCTATGATTAATATCCTCAGAGATATAAAGGACAAAATTGTAGAATTTATGCAAAAGAAAGAGATAACGATAATGATAACCAGTATTTACTGAACATTTACTCTGTACCAGCCATGTATTAAAACTAATTTCATCTTCGTAACACGCTTTAATTCTCATTTAATGGCAATATGTTGGGCATAGTATTTCCCCCATTTCATAGATGAGAGAACTGAGGCACAGAGAGGACAAGGAACTGCTAAATGTTGCACAACTAGAAAAAAGTGTGTGTACTACATGTATTTGAATCTCGGATTTTAACAACTACTCTATAGTGCCTCCTAAGAGAGCCTTCGAAAAAACTTTGAAATGAATCAAATGACATGAAAAAAGGATAAGAAAATTAGAGGATCAGTCCAGGAGGTCTACCATCTGACACATATGTGAACAAAAAGGAGAAAAATAATATGGAAGGAATTATTTTTAAATAGTGTAATAACAGTTTCTAACATTTAAGTGAAATGAGTTTTCAGATTAAATGACCTGAGAATACATGAATGGGGAAAAAGACCTACACCAAAAACCCACAAGAGTAAATCTTTACAACTCTAGGAATGAAGATAAGACCCTAAAAACATTCAGAGAGAAACAAGAGGTCACTTACAAAAGACTAAAATTAAAAGTGGCATCAGAATTCTCAATAGTAACTTTGGAAGCTAGAAGTCAATGGAACAATGCCTTCTGAAATTTTAGTGAAAATTATACCTGACCTAACATTCTATACCCAAACGATGAATCAAATGTGAGACATAAAATACACATGAACTGGTGACAGAATTACCTGTAGGAGGGAAACTAAAGCCAGACATGGAGGAGAGACTGACTTTTTACTGTATACCATTTTGTTCTGTTTGAATGTTTCCTATATGCTTATATTATATTATTCAAAAATGTTTTTTAAAGCTTTTGAAGTGATGCCAGTAATTAACTAGACTTGAGAATCACCCAACCTAAATAATAAAGCACTTGGGTGATTTCTCTTTCTTCACTACTCCTCTCCCACAAGCATGAAGTACTCGGGGTCTATACACTGAGAGAAAGGGAAATTGGCCAGAACCTGTTTGCTGCATGGGTGAAAACGCAAAGATAATAGGGAAGGGAGTTCTCCGGGAACCCAAAGACTCATCCTTAGGTAATTTGAATAATTATATGAGTAAAAGATGAATAAATGAGCGTGGAGCAGCCACTTGAGTCACTTGGGTGTGGGTGAATGACTGGAAGAAAATAAAGTTAGGGGAAATTACTTGGCATTACACAGCCTCCCTTGCTGTGACCTGACATTTTCTGCAAGATATACTCTGGGTGTAGGAAGAAAAATTGCAATCCTTCCCACCTTACTGTGAGAGGTTGAAGTCTGTCTGTTTGAGCTAGTTATCTGTATATCATCATTAAGGAGCATATAGATCAAGGTACAGATTTTTAATTGCCTTTATCTGTTTCTGGGAGAAGAGAAGCTCTGAGATGTTTCTTATGAAGCATGAACTAAGCCTGATTATAGTTCTGCTCACACACTTGGTGTAAGAAACATGTTAACACTATTGCAGTCCTTAAGAACTTCTCTAATATACTAGTTATTTAAAGCTCCTTTAAAAGAGTCTTATTAAATGTATGGCATAATGAATATGGTCATATTTTCATGAACCTATTAGCACTTTACCCAAATGATAATAGGTCAATATCATCAACCTTTTGAAGAAAGACTGTCATATTCTTCAATGTTAGACACAAGTGCCATGCGAGGAATTACTTTTACATTCTACCTGATATGTACATGCATAATTTTTGCAGATAATACCTTTTCCCCATTCTTGATATCAGGATGGCACAGCTTCTATAAAAATTTCCCCATGACATATTCCAGGAAAATGTGTTACCAGAGTGATATGAACATTATAGTTTACATCATTTTCCAGCATAGGAGGTCTTAAGTCAGACTGTTTGAGTTGAAATTTTGGCTCTACTAATTGTTAGCCCTGAAATCTTAGCAAATTTCTTAGCCTCTCTGAGTCTTAGGTTTTGCTCTGTAAAATGAGGCAAAATCCTGCATCACAGGGTTAAATTATTATGTAAATTTTTATGTATATACATATACATACATATAACGTATATCCTTTAACACAGTAATTGGTATATAGTAAGCACTCAATAAATGGTAAATGTTATCAATATTATAAAGCATTTATATAATGTTCAGATAAACTAACACTAAACTACAATTCTCACTTATTCTGCATAACGAAACTCAAAATACGTGTCGGAAAGAATTGTGAAATCTGAAAAGTGCTGTAGAAACATAAAAGTAGTTGTATTACGCTTTTTATTACATTTCTATACAACAGAAAGAATTCATGACATAATCTACTCTTAAAAGATGTTGTAGTTACAAAAAAATAGAGACTTGGTTAAAGCATTTTTAATTCTATAAGACAATGATTATCATTTTGAGTGGTGAGGAAGAGAAGTTAATGTATAACTTTTAAAACCTGTATTAAAGTATGTGGTAAGCAGCCTCCTAAGATTGTCTCCAATGATTCCTGCCTCCTAGTATTCCGCTCTCCTTGAGTGTGGGCTGGAATTGTTTGATTGCTTATCACAAATAGAATGTGGCAACAGTGATAGGATGTTTTCTCTGAGTTTCAATCTTGGACACTTTCTTGTGCTCCCTCTTGGATGACTCGCCTGGGGAAAACGAGCTGCCATGTGGTGAGGCAGCCCCATGGAGAAGCCCATGTGGTGAGGGACCTGCCAACAATCACATGTGTGTAAGCTTAGAAATGGACTCTCCCCACCTCAGTCAAGCCTTCAGAGAAGACCACAACCCCAGCCAACAGTTTTATTGCACCTCATGAGAGACCCTCAGCCAGAGCTACCCAGTGAAGCTGTGCCCAATTCCTGACCCACGGAAATTATGAGATATGATATATTTGTTGTTTTGAGATGCCAAGGTTTAGGACAATTTGTTCTGCAGCAATAGATAATTAATTAAAAGTACAGTATATACACAGAAAATGCATAATCATAAGTATACAGCTTAATGAATTTCATGAATTAACATACCCAAGTAATAAGCATGCTAATCTAGAAATAGAACACAGCCAGCACCTTAAAAACCTCCCATGTTCCTTCTACTCACTACCCCTTCCTCTAAGAGTAACCACTATCTGAACTTTTAACAGCATTTCTGTATATGACTAAGAGTAAAACAGAAGATGATGAAAAGCTCTGAGGGAACTCACAAGAACACTAGCATAACTCTAGATCAATAAAATCTTTGTTAAAAATATATACAGGAGGCAATATAATATACTGTTAAGAACATGGGTGGTAAAAGTTAAAATGGCTAGATTAGAATCATGGCTCTACTCCTTACTGTGATATTGGATAAATTAATCTCTCCATCTCGGTGTCTTTTTCTGTAGAATGAGGATAATAACAATGCTTACCTCACTCGATTGTTGAGATTAAAAATATAAGTGAATATAAGTCAAGTAGTGCAATGTTTTGCACATAGTAACTGCTTAAAAATTGTTAGCTGTTATCAATAAATGCTTCTGTATGGGGGTTTTAAAATATATTGAATAATAAAATTGTACTATCTATCATTTTGTTTGTTTCATGGCACGTCTCTCTCTGTCCCTAGAGAGGATGACTGAGGGGAGAAAGAGATAAAATTCAAACTCTTTGTTATTTGTTTTGATAGGAAGATAGAGGGAGAAGTATAAAGTTAAAAGCTAAAATGAGGCTTTATTTTATCATTGGATTTTAATTATCAGCATAATCTCAACTCTCCATTGTCATGAATTCTTAAGAATAGACTACTGTCCTCTCTGTAGTAAGTCTGTGTCTATTTTTAATCCCCCCCCCACCCCGTTCAAATCTCTCTGCAGAAGGTAATAAAAGATTTAGATTTAAAAAGGACTTAGCATTTGGAATGAAATAGAGACTATAAATAGACATGTCAATGAAATAGGTTAGTGAGGGAATCTAGTTCTCAGAGAGTCTCAGAATCAAAGGTACACATTCTTGTCTCATCTGTGCACTGACATGGTCATGCACGTAAGAGTCTCTGGACAGCTGTGTGTGTTTTCCTGAGTGTGCGAACATGGATACATGCATGGAACATGTACCAGTATATTACTGACGACAGAATTCTGAGAGATAAGTGGTATATTTCTGAGTGGCAGAGTGGTCCCTGTGGACCAGGTCAGTATCTTTCCACTGACAGTTGTTAGTGGTGATACCAGAATAAAATAGTACTCCCAAATAGTCAACCCCAAGTCTGTAGAACAGTGACCCAGATGACATGCTGATTATGTCATATTACTGGCCAGTCCATGAGAACTTGTCAGGACTGCAGGTCCATGGTGATGTTCTAATCTGCCAAATGCTGAGGTCAGCTCAGCAACTGATTTCCTAAGCAGTCAGGCTGCCATTTCCAATTTTTGGAATGCCGTTATCTCATTTATAGCTACGAAAATTCCAACCTAATCTTCAAGGCCCGGGTTGAATATTCTTTTTTCTATGAAGCCATCCCTGGTCACCATGGTGATCTTCCTCCTCCTAATTCCTGGAACACTTTCTGACCCTCACATTGATATTGATTACACACCGCCTTGAACTGAATTGTTGGGTGTTGTTTTGTTTTCTATTACTGTGGTCTCTTCATAGATAAAAAATAATGTAATTCATATTTATATCCCTAGCAGCACCTAATGTGGTAAGAGGAGTGCCACTTATATTCATTGAACAAAAATGCACACCTAGTTACTTTCCTCTGGGTGCCAAATATTTTATCAATGTTCCTGTTCATAGCACCTAGAATCTGAAGCATTGAGGTAAGATGTTTGTTTAAGGAAATGCTATAGAAATCAGTATCCCTGAATATCCTATGGTATACTATAATAAAAAAAAAATATATGTTTATATATATTTTTTTATATACATAAATATATATAAATATATATATATATACACACATGTACACATACACACTAACAGACCTGTCAAGATATTAGAACAGTTTTGCTATAATTTCAGATTCTCAGTGATAATAAGAGAATATGAAATGTTCATACATTTCAGCAGACTAGTTTTAATTATGAAACTGCCCTGAAGCCAAGACAATGACCTTCTGCAGACCTTCCCAAGCTTGAGATTTTAGACTACATGTAACCAGAGCATTTTGGATTTTGTAATTCAGAAAGTTACTGGCTTAGAACAAAGACTGAAATTCAAGAGTGAAAGGACCTCGAGAGTTCTTTTGCTGATTTCTTAGTCCTTCTAAGCCATCTGGGACAGATTTTTGTTCCTTCTCTCTTTATTTTTTCTAACTGACTCTCTACAGACAATGTTTCATAGCACCTAAGTAATTGATTTGTCTCATAATAAATTCTGCAATTAAAATAAGGGATTTTTGGGGGGTATTATACAAAGTAAACATCAAATTCAATTGGAAAAAGTTAAAACAGTGACATGAACTTATTAAAATCTTTTGTTTCTATTTTTTTGATAAATTTCCTTTCAAATGCCTGACCATATTTTCTGAGATTTCCATTTTCTCCATGGCTCCTGAAAATTAAATGCAGAGGGTTTGAAATTTAGCATGTAACCACAAATGGCAAAAAAAAAAAAAAAAAAGAAAAAAAAAGTGCTGCTTAAGCTTACATCCAAGGTAATCTATTATTCTTTGTCAACTACAATCCTCTTTACTAATAATGTAAAGGTCAAGTATGCCTAATCCTCTCTAAGTAAATTCCGCCCCCTTGTGGATTAAAACATCCACAGATAGGAAAAAAATGCTGTAGTTACATGGGCCAGTTCCTTTTAATTCTTTCAAAGAGGCCTTCAACAGTGTTTACAAGTAATGTTGACAGTGGAACAAAGCTAGACTATTTGTGTAGATTTTTAAAAGCTGCTTGATGGTGATAAATACATTGACAGCAATATACGTTCGTGTCTTATACTTTGCATCCCACTCAACCAGGACAGTGCCTTGAATATCCTAAGTACTCAATAACATTTCATAAAATATTATAGTTAGAAAGGACATTAAATATTAAGTTCAGCATCCACATATAAGAATCTCCTTTACAGGCTTTGGCATACCCCTACTTGGATGACTCCAATAATGAAAAATTTGCTAAATGATATAGCTCATTCTCCTATCAGATAGGACTGTTAGAAAATCTATCAATATATTAAGCCCAAATAGAGTCTTTTGTAAGTGAATCATATCATTTCAGAACTGGAAAAAGCTGTTGGAGATCTCCCAGTCTATCATTTTATGGTTGAAGCCGTTAGGCCATCTGGACTTAATTTAGCCCTCTGGTACAATACCCTACTTTAGCCCTCTGGTACAATACCCAGTAAGCCTACTACTTGTTATACAGCCTTTTAAATGTTGGAAGATAACTACCATGCTGCCCCTTAGTTTTCTATCCTCCTAACTTTTCACCTATAATTATGTCAACTATTCCTCATTTAATATGTCTTTTTAAATCCCATTATCTCCTAGTCAAAACCCTCTGGATGCCAACTTTATGTCAATGTCTCTCTCAGTGTGCAACATCTGGAACTGAATACAGATGTTCTAGATGTGCTCGTTTGATTAGTATAGAGTACAACAAAGTTGTTACTGCCCATGTTTGGGACATCAAACTTCTTGTAACGCAGCCCAGATTCCGTCGGCTTCTTTAGCAGCCATATCACACTATCAGTATTATAAATCTTGTAGTCCCCCATGTCCTCCAGGTCCTGCCTACCATATGCTTAGGTATAACTATAACTTTGAACATTTGTCTCTATAAATTTTATCTTGCTTTTGGGTCAGGATTCCAGCTAGTGAGAAACTTATATATCTTCAGTGTGTCCAATCAGATCAGCTCTTGTACCTAGCTTTGTGCTGTCCACATTTAATCAACATGATCTGTTTTTCCAGCCAGCAACTTCAAGGCAAAGGTGATCACCTTTGTTGTGGGAAAGAGAATAGAATAAAAATTGGAGGTGAGGTCATGTCCCCACAATGCCACCCTTCAGCCTTGTGGTCTTAGCTGTGTAGTTCTCAGTTTTTTCTAAAACAGATGTGATAACATTAGCACTCTGTGAGCTCATGGGACTCCCAATGGGATAATATATTTGAATCAGCTGAGCTAAATAAATGTGAAGTATTGTTAATCATTAGCTTTCAAATGGTTTGAAGAAGGAGAGACTGTTATCATCTTTTTTTTCCTAGCACTATACCCGACAGTTAAAGAATTCAATAAAATTTTTTAACATAGGTAAGTACACACAAACTATATTCTGAGACAGTTTCACGTAGAGGAAGGGTGGGGAGCTGATAAATTTTAATCAGCTTCTATTAGTCTGAAAATTTCAACTCTCTTCTATCAATACGGGGCTCTCCAGTTTCCCTTCTCCTCTCCTCCTACCTCTAGCTTTGCTCCCACTCTCCTCCTTTTCTCAACTTCCTCCCCTACTGCATTTTTCTCTTCCTTTCCCCCTTTGCTTCCTCTCCCTCATCTTCTCCCTTCCCCACTCCTCCTCTAAAATCAAACCACAGACCCAGAAGCGGGAGGAGGCTCAGATATCGAGCCTCGGTCCTTTGGTCCTAGCACCTACACTACTAACTTTAGGGGCTCCAGGAACAAATTACTCACCTCCTGGGGGGAAAAATAACAAGGCACTATGCTGATTCCCAGATGTCTGAAATTCTACTGATAACCTTCAAGCTTCATTTCTTTAGCTTTAGGCTTTCTCTAATTATCCAATATGTGTTCCTATATTTTGAGAAGACATTAAAATATATCAGTCATTCAGGAGCTCATAATGAATGTGGTTTTCTTTTTCTAAAAGGGAGCTGGCTGGAGAGATTCTGAGGTTGGGCTGGGTATGGGTTTGGTAAAGCAAAAGATTTGGAAGAGAAACTTCCCTAGCTGGCAGTGAGGAAGTCTGACAGGCGAGGACAGTTGCTGCCATTTGCTCAAGCTGGTCCCTTCACCAAGAATGCTTTTTTCCTTCTATCACATTTGTGCAGGAAAAGCCTATCTTTCTAGAACTAGCTGAGTCCCACTTAACTCTCAGAGTCTTCCTTAACACTCATGTCAGAAATAATCTTCCATACTATATTAATTTTCTTTGGTGTGATAATAATGTGGTTGTGGAGAACACCCTTATTTTTAGGAGCAATTGCTGAAAAATTTAGAGATAGTATCATGCTATCTGAAACTTACATTCAACTGGTGTAGCAAATATATATATAGAGAGAGATTAAGCAAATATGGCCAAATCCTAACAGTTATCAAGCAAAATGACTTCCAAACTTCTCACAATTCTGCTTCACCTCCATAACATGTTTTTCTCGTTTTTCTTGTCTTTCAAACCATAGTATGTATGATTATTAGTAATAATAATTTCCTTTTTTTCTTTTTAATAAAGACAGAGTATTTTAATTTCCCCCCAGCTTTATTGAAGTATAATAGACAATTGGTTGTTCATATTTACATTGCACAATTCAATGAGTTTTGTTTTTCAATAGTTGGCATACAGTAATATATTAGTTTCAGTTGTACAGTATAGTGATTAGTGATCTGTGTAACTCAAGAAGTGGTCACCTCACTAAATCAAGTAACCCTCTTCCTCCTTACATATTTTTTACAACATCGTTGACTATTTTCCTTATGCTGCACTTTATATCTCTATGACTATTTTATATCTATCCATTTGTACTTTTTAATCCCTTTGCCCTTTTTCACCATCTCCTCAACCTTCTTCCCATCTAGTAACCCCCAAAATATTCTCTATAAGTTTATTTCCATTGAAGTTGTTGTTGTTTATTTTGTTCTTTAGATTCCACATGTATTTGAAATCATGTGATATTTGTCTTTATCTGAATTATTTCATTCAGCGCAATACCCTCTAGGTCCATCAAGGCAATATCTTTTTCCATCTACTCCTTTTAGTCTGCGTGTGTCTTTTAATCTGAAGTGAGTCTCTTATAGGCAGCATACGTAGGGGTCTTGCTTTCTTATCCATTCAGCTTCCTTATCTTTTGGTTGGAACACTTAATTCTTTTCCATTTTAGGTAATTTTTGATAGGAATGTAGTTGTTAACATTCTTTATTAACGTCTTTTCTTCTTAAAGAAGTCCCTCTAATATTTCCTGTAACATTGGCTTGGTGTTGATGAATTCCTTTAGCTTATTTTTGTCCGGGAAGCTCTTTATCTGTCCTTTGCCTCTAAATGATAGCTTTGCTGGATAAAGTATTCTTGGCTGTAGATCCTGGATTTTCATCACTTTGAATATTTTGTGCTAAGCCCTTCTGTACTGCAAAGTTTCCTTTGAGAAATCAGCTGCCAATCTTATGGGATCTCCCTTGCAGGTAACTAACTGCTTTTCTCTTGCTGCTTTTAAGATTCTCTCTTTGTATTTAACCTTTGTCATTTTAATTATGATGTGTCTTGGTGGGGATCTCTTTGGGTTCATTTTTTGGGGGACTCTCTGAGCTTCCTGGGGTTTTATGTCTATTTCCTTTCCAGGTTAGGAGTTTTCCATCATTATTTCTTCAAATATATATTCAACTTCTTATTCTCTCTCTTCAGGTATCCCTATCCTATGACACGATGTTGTTACCCTTAATTTTTTCCCAGAAGCTCCTTAAATTATTATTATATTCTTGGTTACGTTTTTTCTTAACATTCTAATTGAATGTCCTTGGCTTCCCCATCCTCTATATCTGTGGTTCGATCCTCTTCTTTATCCACTCTGTTGATTCCCTCTAATATACTCTTCACCTCAGATAAAGTGTTCTTCATTTCTGACTGGTTCCTTTTTATAATTTCCATTTCCATTTTTATGGTTTTTAAAAATCTCTTTGTTGAAGTTTTCATTGAGTTCATCTGTACTTCCTTAATTTCATTGAGCATCTTTAGAACCAGTGTTTTGAACTCTGCATCTGTTAGATTGCTTGACTCCATTTTTCCTGATCTCTGTTCTGTCCTTTCATATGGTTTCTGCTTCTTTGTCTTCCCATTTTGGCTGCATTTCTGTGTCTGTTTCTATGTACTAAGCAAAGCTCCCAAGTCTTCCAGTCTTATTAGCATGGCTTTGTGTAGTGGGTGTCCAGTGTCACAGTCCTGAGAGGGGTTCAGCTGCAGGCTAAGTTTAGCCCCAGCCTGTTAAGATTGAGCAAGCAATCCACAGATGCTGTGCTTATAGTCACCTCAAGAAGCCACGCCAGAAACCGAGGTCAGCTGCCACCAGTGTGAGCCTTGGCGCTGCTCAGCAAGTGGCATAAGACTCACAGAGGACACAACTGGATGTGGCTTGGGTAGGGCCGTGAGTTGAGGGAGGCGAAGTTTCAGAGAGTTCTCTGGGAAGAGTGACCAATGTCATCTAGTTCAATGCCGTCTCAACTATGACATTGCTGGGTCTGCACACTGGGAGCAGCAGGAGGGCTCAACAGAGGAACAATGGATACTGCCAGAACTTCTGCCCAGGAGAAAGCCTTGCCTCCAGCCCTCACTCTGACAACTCAGTGTCCCTCTGTAAGTCCCTGGTGCCCTCTGAGCAGTTGACCTGGCACTGGTGCTCAGAATGAACAGGTTCGTCACCGCGAAAGTCCGCTCACGGACACGGCCCCTTTAAGAGGTGTCTGCAGCTGCGGACTGTCACTGCTACAGACTCCAACCCACTCATCCCATCGGGACTGGGCAGCCTCACATCCTCTCCGCTCCTACCTACTACCATTGCAGGGTGATTTTTTATTTCTCTCCCTAGTTGTAGGGCTTCTGTTCATCTGGATCCCAGGTGACTCTGCTTGCTGTTTGCTTCGTGTTTCCATCACAACTTCGACCATAACTTTGATGTGGTCATAAGAGAGTGTGAACAGAGCTTCTGTCATCTATACCATTTTGCCCAGTCTTCCTTATAATTACCATTTTTTGAGTATGTACTATATACCATGTACCGATTCCAGACACTTTACATACGTCATATATAATCCTTACAACAATCTTTCACAGTGGATGTTTTTATGCTCATTTTACAGAGAAGAATAAAAAAGGACTCAAAGCAGTCAGACAGAGAATTTATTGGTCTTTTCGCCACTAATTAAATCCACGTCTATCTCACTACAAAGCTCATACTCTTTCTATTGCATCATGCTGCATCTTGAATAGCACAGCATACAGTGTTCCAACCTGGAAGTTACATGCTACACACACACGCACACACACCCCTACAGAATCATATGTATATTAGTCTAGAAATTAGGAGGGCTTTGGGTGAGTCACTCTCTCTAAGCCTCAATTTTTGATCTATAAAATGAAAGAAGTCAATTTTAAAATTTAAAGTTCTTTGTATTTTTCTGACTGACGTTCATTAATTTTGATTTTCTTGTGGCTTTCTGAAATATTCTGGGTAAAGCAAAACACAAGAAAATTCTCTTTTCATTCAGGTAAATGAACAAGTCCATTGAGAAAAGTGAAATCACCAAGTAGAAGGAGATGCTTGCACACCTCAATCACCCGTTAGCAGGTGCCCTGTTATACGTTAAATAGTGTGAATGACATAGCTCCTGCACCTGATATTGAACAGTAACTACGATGGCTCTCTACTTTGTTGCTTATAAACTGCATGTCTATACAATTTGGTAAACATCTCAGTTCTAAAAAACAACCCACCTATTTTCCACCTGTGCACCAAGCACTGTGGCCTCTCCTAGATAGGGCCCTGGGGAATGCTGGATAGCTGTGTTGTTGATGGCAGTACTGGAGGATCCATTCTTTGGCAAGAGTAAGCATGCAGACTTAACTGTGAGACCTGAGCATCTTGTGCCCTGTAGGAATTCAGCAAGTATTTGAGAAGTAGAAGAATTCTCTGTTAGGGAAATAGAGAAATGGATATTTTAAATGCAGTATCTTAGTTTCTTTTAAAAGTTACCTCTGGCCTTTTGCTTTGTTGAGTACATGAAAGCAAGATGAGTCACCAGGGCTCTGTGGGGAGCCATCTGAGAAAATTCAGTTAGCATTCTTACCCTGCCACATCTCCACAAACCTATAGAATCTGATCTGGAAACATGACCTCAATATGTAATGTAAACAGTGTTTCTGTCAGTATGAGAAGGCTATAGTCTTTGTTAAGTTGGACGAAGTGAATTTTCTTGAAAAAGTCATCCAAGACATCTATCTGACCACAGATACAATGCTAGTTCTTTGTATATACTTTTTAAAAGACTTCAGTATGAGTGTTTTAATGTGAATGGAATCGTTGAAATCACTTTTTTAAAATGTATGATTATCAATGGATTCATCTTCAAAATATGTTGCTTATTTTTCCTTCAGTTATATAAAAGTATTCACATTGAAAAAATGTTACTTCTGTCCTATATCTTTGAAGGAGGTCTTGAAGGTTCAAGAGAAACTTTAATAAATGTAAATGCTCTTTAGAGAATAAAAGCTTAAACTAATCTTAACTGACTGTAGGCAACAGTCATCTGAGAAAAAGCCCTTCTAGTTGAGAACATTTTGGTGGGAGATGCCTATGTGCCATTGCCAGGTGCTTTACCTCAGCTCATTTAATTCCCACTTTGCAGATGAGAACACTGAGGCTCAGAGAGGGTAATTCTTCCAAGCTCCCAATGGTCCTTTGTTAAATGCCCGAGTTGCGTGCAGAAGCCTCCACTTTGGGAGAGCTCGCAGCCTCCATGATTGCATTGTGCATGTGCACACAGAGATGGAGGCGGTCCTCCCCACTGCCACCTTCCAGCACCTCTCCCCACTGTCAAAGGCTGCAAGCGTCCCAAACACCCAGCCTCTGCCACTTGGTTCTTCCCTTGCTTCTGCCACTAACTTTGTGACTTGATATTTCAATTCCCCAGGCTGTAGTTTCCTCATAAGTGAAATCTTGATGATCTTTAAGGTCTTTCTTAATGAAGATGAATACCACAATGCCCAGGAAACCCAAGGCTACCCCCTGGGTGTTTAGATTGCCCCTTCCTGCTCACCCACCAGGTGGCTGACCCATGCTCGGCAAGGGTGAGCCACCTGGTGAGTGAGCAGGAAGGGGCAATCTAACCATTGCCAAGCCTGGTTATATGCAGATCTCAGGCCCCTGTCCACTTAGGCTACAGAGCTGGGGTGTGGGTTTAAAAAAAAAAAAAAAAAAGTGTAGAAGGACCTGACAAACCTGCATGGATCTCCATGGTCTCTTTGAGTCTGGGGAGCTGAGGTTCAGGAAAGAGTAGAGGTGCATTCACTGATCTTGAGTCTCCCTGCCTTGGTAAAGTCATTTGTATTCACTGAGTGGTCCCCCTCCTGCACTGCTGTATTTAATTCTGGGTATGATATAAATAGAACTTGGCACTCTGGCAAAGCACACCACCCACCACTATGTTCCTTCGCTTTTGGGACATCAACTAAACCCGAGGCTTTGATTCCCTCTAGTGGTTTAAATTGGCAACTTTCATAGCTGATTTTTGCGCTTATTTATTCAACGTATAGTAAGTGCCTAGTGTATGCACCAAATTGGTGCTGGGCTCTCTAGCTTTGCCAGGGGTGTAGGACACTGATTTCATTTGAGCAGTGTTGTCTTATGGAAAGTGATCAGGGATAGAAGCAAGAACTTCTTGCAAGGTTAGCTTAGTACTGTGCAAACTGGCTAATTTCCTTCCTGCTTATAGCTGCTTTATGGGGACTGAAGGAGGATGGGTTTTATATGGGTTATTTCTGCCACTAAATAAACTATAGGGTCTTGACCTGATTCCTTTATCCCTGGGCCTCAGATTACTCACTGGTCAAATGAGTGCATGACTTGGATTCAAATCAGTCCAGTAAATATTTATAGAGCATTTGCAGTGCGTGAGACCCAGAGCTGGGTGCTATGGAAATGCAGTGGTGAATGACACTAACTTTTAAGGTGCTCACTGGTTAGTGGGAGAACCAGAAATCCAGGAAGCCACATAAAACACAGGGCGTGAGCACAAAGCATAAGTGTCAGAGTGAGCTCTTCAGTGAGGCAGACCTGGGTGGAGCCCCTGCTCTGTCACTTCCTTGCTGTGTGGTATTGGGCAAGTTGCTAATCTTCTCTTTATGTTTCCTCAAGAAATTTGAATAGTAATCACTTTTTTATAGATTTGAGTGCTCAGTCTGGAGCCAAACCATAGGAAATGCTCACTAAATCATGGCTAGTCCCATTGCAGTGTCAAATCCTAAACAGAAATAACAGAAACTTTGGGAATATCAGTAAGATCATACAAGGGGCCTATCCTGTTGGTTCTGGAGCTTCTTCTTATGCTCAGCCTATTTCTATGGAGCTTGAGAATCCACGTGCTGCTGCTCTTAGGGTGGATGCCTCAGAGGGCTCTAACCCTGTAGTTTCAGTCAGTCAGCTTCCCAGTAGAGAGAACAAACCAGTTTCCCCTGCTCCTTTCTCCCTAGTTACTTTTCCCTGCAGGCAAGAATAGAGGCCCTTTTCCTTCCCACAGAGTTGCTGTTAATCAATCTTGGGAAATGAACGGGAATAAGAGAGGTAGCTTATATGTTTTGGCTAGTCATGATCCTGGTCTTTAGTGCTTAAAATGCTTCTGAGGTAGCAACGAGTTCTCTCCAGAAGAGAGGACTTTACACAAGCACTTGAGTCTGTTTTAACTTGAAGATTGTACAATTCTGTTCCATTGTGAATGGCTTGAAAGAGATCATTTTTCACATTGATCTCCTTTATTACTATGTAAGGAGATAAAGGAAGATCCAGAGCTAAAGCACATTTTGAACGCCAGACATATCAATCCAGGTGGGGTTTCATCATATCAATTCTTCAGTCATCAGTACTATAGATTTAATAGTCAGCAATGTCAGAACCTTAACCAGGTACTAAGAGAGAGAAGATGAGCTTGGAGTCCAAAGTTGCTGACAGGGTACCATTCCTGGAAAAAGATGAAAGTTGAAGTAAAGAAAACCAAAAATGGAACTGAATTCCTGTTGGCTAAAGGGATATTGGATCATTAGAGGGGACAAGATCCAAATGTGGTAATTCAGAATTTTTCTTTGGATAGTAAGAGTTGCTTCATATTTTGAAGCCATATGATATGAAATTTTAGAGAATGGATGATAGAAATTGGGGTTATAAGAGAATGTGTGTCCCTAAGGGAAGCAGAAACTGCCCACAAGAGCCCACTTGTTCCCTAAGGCATTTCTACACTTACTCAGAGGTCTGTAAGGGTAACATGTTTCTAAGAAGGCTCTAAGGAGTAAACTGGTATCAGCCTTTTCTGGGGACAATGCTAACTTCTCTTTTGATTTCTGTCCTATCAGAAGCCTTTGCTAATAGAGGAGAGAAAGATTAAAAAATGCAGTTGTTTTTGACCTGAGCGATTTCTTCATTCATAAAAACCCAATAAGGTAGGAAAGAGGCATTAATTGAAGTGCACTTTGGCAGACTTAAGGAAGATATGATGAATTTAGTTAATGGAGGAGCCAGTGTGAGACCCCAGAACTTCTAGCACTTCTCGTCTAGGATTCTTCCAACACCTTGGCTTGCTCCTTGCCCACAAGAACATCCAATAATGACTAATTGCAGCATTTGCTTCCCACACATTGCTATCCAGTTTCTGCATTACTCATTAGAGGTTTTCCTCTTCCAGTTTCCTGCTATGTTGGAATCTTGGGGACTCACACTGAGATCAAGAGAGTGGCAGAGGAAAAAGTCACTTTGCCTTGTCATCATCAACTGGGACTTCCAGAAAAAGACACACTGGATATTGAATGGCTGCTCACTGACAATGAAGGAAACCAAAAAGTGGTAAGTATATACCTACTAAAGTAGAGGCCCCTCTTCCTCTTCCCCTCAGCCTCCTTCCTTTACCTTTCTTTAGTCTTCCAGCTTTTCTCATCGGGTCAGGAAGGGCTACAATTGCTTTTTTCATTTGGCTTATAGTTGAAAGACATTAGATGCAAAACTATAAACAAGCAGAGTATTTGAGTTGCAAGGAATAGAGAATCTATGTTCTTTGGACAAGCAAGAACTACTAGAAAGCCATCTGTCATTTACCCAAAGAAGGAATCTGCACTTTTAGTGTCTTTCCTAAGAAGGGGACTAAGATGCAGCAGCTTGATTCTCTAGTCTAGTGAGCCAGAACTATACCTGTACAGGGAAGCCTGCTTCTCTTCCTCCTCTGAAACCATTACCACCAGCCTATGCTTGAGCTTTGCACAAAGTCATGACTTCTAAGTGCTAAGATCATGTAATATGACAAATGACATATGATACAGAGGAACAAGTGCAGGACAAGAAAATGTTTAATACATGTAATTGGCAAGCAAGACAGTTGATACTGGTTCTAGAATTGGAAAATAAAGGACGTGGCCCTGGTCCTTCCATGCTCAGGTTACATAGGCCCACCATGATTGTCCACTGGTTTTTACAAGCTTTTGGTAATGTGAACAGAACTTGTAGTGCTCTGCTCCTGATAATCTGCTTGGAGGGCCTTTGTTAGAGAATGAGAACTAAGTAACCTACTGTTATCCTTTCTGCCTTGGCTGTATTTAGTCACTGTACCTTTCTTTCCTCGATCTAGGTTTTCAAGCATAACTATTCTCACTCCTTTTACCCATTGACTTATTTCTAAAACTCTGTGTTGAAGGATTTGTGATTTTAAAAGAATCTGTAACTTAGGGAAGCTGATTTTAGAACTTTACTTCTTTCCCTACTAAAAAGTGAAAAGTTGGCCTTTCCTCTCCTGTCAATACCACTAATTTCATAAGATGGTTTTTATAGGCTGAAGCTAAGGTTTTCACTAAGAATAAATTATAAAAATTCTGGGAAATTATAAGCAGTGATCATAAGGATCACTGTTGGAGTTTAAACTGCTTAAAATCTGCCTACATTGCCTTGTTATTTTGATAATGCTTGTCATTTTGTGCATCGCCCTAAGACTCTCTCTGTTCTCTGTAGAGCAAGGTCACCTTAACCTGAGCATGTTTATTCCAACAACTTCTTAGTCTTAGATATGATACTCAATTCTGAATGAAGTAAATAAGAGCACAATTTCCTCTAATAAAAACCCAAGAATGACTGCATCTAACTTTCACCTAAGTGTTTCCATTTAAACTAAAGGAAAAAAGAAAAAGAGTTGCTTGGTTATGTAGCCAAGTGAATATAAGGGTTAGGAAGTTAATTGTTGATTAAAGAAAGCCACTAATGTGGCTTCTGACATCACTCTGATAAGCAGCACAGTTCCTTCCTTATCTTCAGTTAATATTCTAAAGTAAGGATTGTTATTTATTCAGTAATTCAAATTACACAAATTTATTTTGCACTTACTAGTATGCCATGCTAGGCACTGGGATACAATAGTGAAGAAAATATCAGAGTCCTTAGTTTCTTGGAGCTTACAGTGAAATGACATTCAATAATTTAAACAACACTTTTTTAAAGTAGAAAGCAATAAATATTAGCTACATGCCAGGCACAAGTCTTTTTAGCATATATTATCTCGTTCAACTTAATCCTCGTAACCGGAATTATTACTCACTTTACAAATAAGGAACTGGATCATGTGCATATAGATACACAAAGTGAGAAAATTGCTTAAGGTCGCCCATTCTGCATTTTGAAATTAGACACTCTGATATCAGTACCTGGGTTGTTAACTACTAGCTATATTACCTTTATAAATAATTTGAAATTATAACTTGTCCTATGTAGAAAATAAGGAGAATATGAGAAGAAAATTATTTCAGACAGAACTAATTATGCAAAGACCCTGATGCTGGAAAAGCTTGGCACTATTAGAAGTACTAAAAGATTAAAAATAAATTTAGTATGAACCAGTTACCTCAATAAAAAATCAATTAAGAAATTTAGTTAAATTTTTAAAATATGGATTCCCCCTATATACATACTCTACCATGAAGGAGCTGGTTGAAGAGATAAATATCGTGATAGAGATAAGCAAAGTGTCCTAGGTGAATACAAAGGAGAAGCCATTGGCTGAGAGTAGTTGGGGAAGGGGAGAGGTCAAGGAGTGCTTCTTGTGAGAAGGCACAGCTGATCTGAGTGTTGGCAGAAGATGTTGCCCAGAAGAAATCACAGAACATAGACACAAAGACTAAAAAATTCTGGGAAATCATAAGTAGCTAGTATAGGTGGAGTCAAAATGTGAGCCTGCAGAGATTGTGAGACTAGGACGTAAAAGATCTCGTATGCCATACTGGGGAGCTTAGAATTTTTTTCCATAATGTCATGGAGTTCTTGAAGGATGTTAAGAGTGAGAGGGATATATTTGCATTTTAGAGCAATCACTCTGGTACTGTGTGGCACACTGATTTAAGGGGGCTTGAGTAGAAGCAATAGCAGTTAAACAATTTCAGGCTATACAATAAGGGCTTAAAACTACAGTCTTGGGTGGTTGGGGTATTAGGAAGGGGTTTGTAAAAATTTAGTAGGTGAACTTGCCAAAGCTTTTTAATTGCCAGGGTGTTGGGAATGAGGGTGACTGAAAAAGAAAATACAGAAAGGGTTGTAATGGATGTGGTGGTTAAAGTAGGCTAACCAGTGACCTAGATCCCAAGTTTAGCTTTGCATTTCAATCTGAGCAGAACTGTTTTCCTTCCTTTTGTCTAGGATGCTCAGATATGCAGAAAACATTTGGGAGTGGGTAAGCAGTCTCAGGAATATTTGAATGTCAGCTTGGATAAGATGACCACTAGAATTCTAGAGCTTTCCTCCCGGTTATAGGGATGGAAACAGAGTAGAATTTCCAAAGTAAAAGTGACCACGTACCCCGAGATTGATCAGGAACACACAATGGAAAACTTTCCCCTCTATTTTTCAGATGGAGAAATTAGGATAGAGGTGTTTCAATCCCCATGCCAAGCTTCTTGGCCACACTTTCACCCTTTCACCTTTCTCTCTGGCTTTGAACAAGAAAATTCCTGATCTTAATCAGAGAGAGGGAACGACATCCATCTCAATCAAGGTAGTTTCACCATTGCTACACAGGGCATGGGGATGGCAGAGCAACCGCCAGAAAATTGAGATGATCCATCTGTTCCATACGAGTCCTAACAAATTGTTATACCTCTTCTGGCTAACCATGTATCTGGAACAGGTCCACCAGGCATGCCACATGACAAACAGCCCCACAACAGTTACAATTCATATATTTAATTTTTTGTTTGTTTGCAAAATAATCAAATTTATGTTCATTTTCTCCCATCACACTCTGATTGATGGCTGAGTCTTAGCACTACATTTCCTAGAACTAAAAGCAAAATAAAATAAAACAAAAAATACACAAGTATCTGAGATTCACAGTATGTCTGGAAAAAAAAAAACTGAGCCAAAATGCAAAGCTGTAACTGAGTCCTAATTTGTGTTAGAAGTGTAAAGAAATTCTCATATTAAACAAGGGTTCTTTAATTATATAAAGATTATTTTGGAGTTATATGATCTCTGCTTTTCAAAGTTGGGGAATACGTGTAGTTAACTCTATTTTTTTTTCATTAACTATAGGAACAAGATTTTGAGGAAAGGGGAGATCATCAGTCACCAGGAAAGCCCATATACACAGCAGGCAATTCTTGAGCTTTATCATGAAGCCTGTGTAGGTGTTATTTAAGCAAAAATAAAGGAGGGAAAAGTATTCAGAAAAAAAGACTTAATGATCCAAGACAAAGACACATCAGAGGACATTGTTCAGAATCTAGGAACATTGTGTTTGTGGGCTAGGCTATTCAAAGATGTGAGGGCAGGGGCCAAAGCTGAGGTATGGTTCAGGCTGCACTGGCTTTAGCTGCCACCTGCAGAGGGCCAAGTTTTAGTCCACAATGTGCACAGGTAACGGAAAATAGATGGCTTTTAGCCAGAGGAGCTTTGATATACAAACGTATGGAATAATTAATATTTCTGGGGTACTAAGCTGAACACTTTTGGAACCCTTAGGGACTTTCTTGAATGTAGGATCAGAGTAATAGAAGTGATCGCGAGTGTTTACAATCTCTTTCCCAAAATATCCTATGAAGTAGTTTATCCCTGTCTTCTGGTTGAGAACCTTAGGGTTTAGGAAAGTTAATTAACTAATCCAAGGCACATAGCTGTAAGTGGAGGAGCTCCCATTTGAATGTAGACTACTAGGCTTCCCAGTATTTCTCTCAATCACTTTGCGCCGGTGCAGCACTTTTTTCAAAATTAGGACCCATAGTGGATTCTAAGCAACCAGACTTTTTGTTTTAACATAGACTAGAAAATATCAGAGGGTATGGCATATACACTGCTTCATGAAGCTTATGTTTCAGTTACATATGTGTATGCTATGTGTGTGCTGGGTCATAAAGAAAAATGTGAGTCTGTTCAAAAAGCGTGAAAGCTCCTACCATAGTGTACTTACTTCTAGCAGTCTAAAGTAACCTAAGGCCAATCTGATCCACACCTACCAAGGCTCTCTAAAGTCAAATGTACTTTTAAAGACAAAGGTAGTTCTTGATGTTAGACCAAACATTAAATGAACAAGAAAGAAATCACCTAGACCAAAAAGGGTCACCAACCTTCCAAAGCCCATGAAACACCAAAGTTCCTAAAAATTACCCATGTTTTTACTGATCTCTAGGTTTAGAATCTTTTCATTCTTCCTTGGAGGCACAAACTGACTTCTTTTTAGGTGATTAACCACCTACAGGTGCATAGATATGAAAAAGTCAGAAAGAAAGAAGATAATAAGTAAGCTAGGTGTTCCAGGCTTACTTGTTCTATCTTCAAATGTCAGCCCTTCATTTTCAGTCTTAGGAGATAAACTCTAAAGCTTCCACTTTTTTTCTTATTGCTAATGTATTTCATCCTCTACCCATTGTCCCACCGGTTTGTCATTTCTATGGCCTCTCCTTCCACCCCACAAGAAACCTATCCTTCCTACTGAGTGTAACAGGACTTGGGGCCAACAATGCTCTGCAAACATTTTAAACAAACAAGTATCATATTGAGAGAAGGGTTGTGATCCTAGTTCTTCCTGGTCTGAGTGTAAAGTACAGGTCTTTAAGTTGAATACTAGAAACTCTTTGGAAATAATTGCAAAATAATATGTGCAGTTTTCTGAGTCAGAATTTTTAAGTTTTATCTGTGTGGGGGCTAAAAAAAAATCAATACATTTTCTTCCACCTTCTAAGTTCTTCTAGCTGTGCTAATAATCAAATTAACAGACAGATTAACAGGAGAAAATCAAAATTTTAATATATGCACATGGGGAAATTCACATAAGCATAAAAATTCGAGATAGTGAGGCAACATTGGGTTTATAAGACTGGAAAAAGGAGAAAGAGCAGGTCTAGGGTTTTAGATTTCAGAAGTGAGAATCGGCGATTTACAGGTAGTTGAGGAAGAGTAGAACACAGATGGCAGGGAAATTCTTGCTAGGGAACTCAGAAGCAGTGAGACATAGTGGGTATCTAGCTAACAAGCTTGGGGTCTAACACCAGAATGAAATTCCTTAAGGCAATCAAGCCCAACTTCCCTTCCTGAAGCAGGTTTCTCTGTCTGAACCTCTTAGGCAGGGAAGTGGGGGAGGCTCAAAGGTTCTTTCTCAATCTTGTTTCTTAATAAATAGCTGAAAATCAATATCCCAAAAAGCAGCTTCAGAGTAGCAAAATTTTGGTTCCTTTCATCTGATTAGGGGAAAAACAAAAAGCAGTTTAGTGGGACTAAGAAAAGACTCAGAAATGGTACTGGCGACAGCCTGGCACATGAGGTTGGTTGCACATTAAGGAATCAGAATAGGATAGAAACCTCTCCCTGGCCCTCAGAACTTCTCCCTGGGATGCCTAGTCTCACTGGGAAATGCAGCCACTAATTAATTAGTGAATACAGAAAGGCCTAAAAGAACTGTCCCGTTCTAGCAGGATTCAACTGTAGGGCCCCAGTTTCAGACTGACATACAGGTACCACCCTCATCAAAGGCACTCTACCAATACTTATTAAACAAAGGAATGGGTTTACGGCCATGCCTGAACAAGCCCAATCCCATCTGATCTCGGAAGCTAAGCAGAGTCGGGCCTGGTTAGTACTTGGATGGAAAACCACCCAGGAAGACCGGGTGTTGTAGGCATAAAAAATAAGGGATTGTAGGCTGACAAGGTCCTTGCAATCTGTAAGGTCAACCAAAGGTTGCTTCGCCTAAAAACAAAAATTAAAAAAAAAAAAAAAGATAAACAGAGGAATGGCCTTTAAGCCATTTATTGGAGACACTCACATCCTGAATCTCCTTAATCTTGACCTCAGCTTGTTAATATATCCTGTGCCTTTTTTTTTTTAATGCAAGGAGTTAATATTTGTAAAGTATTTAGAGTAGTGCTTAACATAAAATAAATATCAAGTATATGTTTTTAAAGTAAAAACAAAAATTCCAGACTAAATGTATCACTTGTGTTGATGGATTTTCATTTCTATGTCTGATTCACATTCCTAGGCCCAGAGCTGTGCACTGTGCTTGGTCACTAAATGGTCACTGAGTGAAGGAACAATGGCCTTTCATAGATTTCATCTCTTAAAATTCTTACTATAAGCCGGTGAAGTTGGTAGGATAAGAATTATTATCCTAATTTTCTTTTAATATATGAGAAAATTAGGCCTTAATTAATCTCCAGAAAACTTGGACATTAAACATTTTAGGCTTTAAAAGGTGAAGACCCTTGCCCAAAATAGATTTTGGAGCTGAACCTAAGATTCTTATAGCTAATTCCTTCCCTCTATCCCCTTCCTCATAACTTGTAGCTTCTATTAAAAAAAATGCAGAAATTCAAGACAAAATGTCTGTCTGGAAGTAAACACTGGACATTTGACTGAAATCATATATTTCTTGTTCTTTCCAGAATATTTATTAGCATGAAGATAATGTTCAGGCGGCAGCTCCCTGTGTATGTGGGAGTGGGGGCAAGTTTTCAGGCCTGGGTAGGAAGAGATCCCCTATTATATAATAAGTAGGTGAATTAGATCTCTGAAGGCTGCTTCCTCTGTCTCCACTCTTCTACTGCCTCCTCTCTTAGCATGTAGTTTCATGTTTCAAATCATTGAGGCTCTAGGAGAGAGTAGGAGAAAGAGGGAGGAGTTGTTATCCCTTATGAAAAGATGCTCAAGGTCACTAATCACTAAAGAAATGCAAATTAAAACCACAATGAAATGTCATCACCTCACACATTTCAGAATGACTTTTATCAAATCAAAAAACAAGTGTTGGAGAGGATGTGGAGAAAAGGGAACCCTTGTATGCTGTTGGTGGGATTGCAAATTAGTACAGCTACTATGGAATACAGTTGAGAAGTTCCTCAGAAAGTTTAAAATAGACTTACCTTTTGACCCAGCAATTGCACCTCTGAGTATTTATCCAAAGAAAACCAAAACACTAATTTGTAAAGATTTATGCACCTCTATGTTTACTGCAGCTCTATCTCAATAGCCAAGATATGGAAGGAACCTAGGTGGCCATCAATAGATGATTGGATAAAGAAATTATAGTACATATATACAATGGAATATTACTCAGCCATAAAATCAAATGAAATCTTATCATTTGCAACATGGATGGACCTAGAGGGTATTATGCTGAGTGAAATAAGTCAAAGAAAGACAAATACCATGTAATTTCACTTATATGCAGAATCTAAGGAATAAAACAAAACAAAACAAAAAAACAGACTCATGGGTACAGAAAACAAACTGGTGATTGCCAGAGGGGAGGGGCATTGGGGAGCAGGTTGATAAAGGTGAAGAGATGAAGAGATATAAATTAGTTACAAAACAGTCACGGGGGAGTGGAATACAGTGTCAATAATATTGTAATGGCTATGTATAGTGCTAGATGGGTACTAGAGTAATCAGAGTGATCACATCATCAATTATATAAATGCCTAAACATTGTGCTTTATATCCAAAACTAATTAAAAAATAAAAAGGAAAGGAAAGAGAAAAGAAAAGAAAAGAAAAATGAAAAAATAATTGTCATCCAGAAGTAAGGCTGGAAATGAGAACAAAGGCTAAGATTTCAATGTTAATCTAAAGAGATCCAAGATGATAGTCACTTATTTGACTCTGAGGTTGGTGGTATTTCACTCTGAGTTCTTTCAACATAGCAATGTCCAAACCTGTAGAGAATTTTTTTAAATTAATTAAATTTTTTTTGGTGACATTTTTGGTTAATGAAATTCAGTGTTTCAGCTGCACATTTTAACAGTAAGATATATATATGTTTACACTGTGTGTTCACCTCCCATAGTTAGATTTCTTTCTATCACCACATATTCGACCCCTTTTATTCCATCTACCTCCCCTCTCTCCCTTCTCCCTACCCTCTGATAACCACTAGTCTATTGTCCATGTCCATGAGTCTCTGTTTGTTTGTCCTGTTCATTTGTTGCTTTTAGGTTTTTATCCCACATATAAGTGATATAATGTGGTTTTCAACTTTTTCTGTCTGGCTTATTTCACTTAGCATGATTATCTTGAGGTCCATCCATGTTGTTGCAAATGGCAGTATTTCATTTCTTCTTATGGCTGGCTAATATTCCACTGTATATATGTACCACAGCTTCTTTATCCAATCATCTATTGTAGGACACTTTGGTTGCTTCCATGTCCTGGCCACTGTGAATAATGCTGCTATGAACAGCAGTGTGCAAATATCTTTTTGGATATAGGTTTTCAAGTCTTTAGGGTAAATACTCAGTAGAGGGATTGCTGGATCATATGGTAGATCAACTCTTAGTTTTCAGAGGAACCTCCATACTGTTTTCCATAGTGGCTATACCAATTTGCAGTCCCACCAGCAGTGTATGAGGGTTCCTTTTTCTCTACATCCTCTCCAACATTTTTATTACTTGTCCTGTTGATTATAGCTATCCTAACAGGTGTTGAGATGGTATCTCATTGTGGTTTTGATTTGTATTTCCTTAACAGCTAGCAATATTGAGCATCTTCTCAAATATTTGTTGGACATTTGTATGTCCTCTAGGGAGAAGTGTCTGTTTAAGTCCTCTTCCCATTTTTTTTTTTTAATGCCTACGGCACCTGGTATTCCTAGGTGGTCTCCCATCCAAGTACTAACCAAGCCTGACCCTGTTTAATCAGATGGGATCGAGTGTGTTCAGGGTGGCATGGCTGTAGACCTTCTTCCCATTTTTTTGATTGGATTGTTTGTTTTCTTGTTATTGAGTCTTATGAGTTCTTTGTATATTTTGGATATTAGGCCCTTATCGAAGGCATTGCTTACAAATATATTTTCCCATTCGTATGGTTGTCTCTTTACCTTGTTGACGGTTACTTTTGCTGTGCAGAAGCTTTTTAGCTTCATTTATTTTTGCTTTTACTACTCTTGCCTTTGAGGTCAAATTTTTATAAACATTTTATAAGAATTTTTATGAAAATCTGCTTCAACCCAAAGAGGATACACCTGGAAGTAAGATCTCAGCAGACTGAGATAAATGCTTAAGAGAATAAATTGGTAGTTCCTTTTTGAAATTAAGGAGGGAACACAAGGAAGATTGTATGGAGGTGGGAGAAAGCAAGATGGGGATTGGATTATAGGATAATTAACAAGATTATGTACTTTCTTGGGGTGGTTATATCAAAAGTGTCTTAACCTAGATGCACAGAAACAATGGGCAGGGCTTGCTTAAGGTAAAGGAAAGCCTTTTACTAAGAAGTGGTATTCCTGGGGGGTGACTACCCAAAATGACGTACCTAGTTAGGAATTTATGATCAGATCACCCTGTGAGGTTACTTTCCATAGAACTCCTTTGGTTTTGTCCACCGTTTTTGTCTTTATGTTTAGGTATTCTCTATTTGGATAGCCTTATTTTCCCTCCTCTCTTCTTGGCCTCTATTTTCATGCCCTCAGCCATCTTATTTAGTCTCATGGCTTTAAATGCCATCCACATGCTCATAATTTCCAAATGCATATTTCCAGTGTAGGCCTCACCTCTGAATAGCAGACTAATATATATATACAACTCCTTACTCAATGCCTCCGTTGGGTCTCAAATGTAGTAAGTCCAAAACTAAACGCCTGGTCCTTCTCCTCACCCTGCATACTCTGATCCCAAACCTGCTCTGCCTAGTTTCCCCCCTCTTCATTGATGGCAATTCTCTCCTCTCTGGTTCATGTCAAAAACCTGGGAGAAGTCCTTGACTCCCCTTTTTTTCTCAGAACCATAATATACATTTAAATGAGGTGGTCACTCTATTGCAAAATCCAGTAAATAGACTCTAACTTCAAAATGCATTCAGAATCTAATCACTCCCACTGCTGCCACCCTGCTTGCCTTCACTACAACAGATTCTTGACTGGTTTCCCTATTTTCACTCCTTTGGAAACTGGCCTCCTTTGGCTTATTCTCATTATATTCTTCTACTCAAAATCCTAAAATAGCCCCCCATTTACCTCCAAGTAAAAGCCATCTTCTTTACAGTGGACCATGAACCCCTACATGATCTGGCCCCACTGTCTGACCTTGTCGTCTATTCTCTTGGCTCACTCCAGCTACCTGGCCTCTGTTCTTCCTCATGCATGCCAGGCACCCTTCAACCTTAGGGACTTTGCATTGGCTCTTTCCTCTGTCTGGAACTCTCTTTCTCCTAGATAGCTCCTAGGTTAGTTCCACACCTCCTTCAAGTGTTTGCTCTAATGTCATTCTCTGGTGAGGTCTACCTTGACTACCTTATTTATATTGCAATCTGTCCTGCTTGCCCACAATCCCCTTTCCCTGCTGTTATTTTCATAGCATATCATGCTGTCAAATGTACCACATGTTTTTCTATGTCTATTTCCTACCATTAGAATATTTTCTGCTAGATGGCTGGAATTTTTACATGTTGTGCACATTGCTAACTCCAAAGTACCTATACTAGGTGCTAGCACATTGTGGAGGCTCAGAATTTGTTCAGTAAATTACCGTCATCTTAGATCTCTTTAGCTTAACATTTAAGTCCAGATTTTGCTCGCATTTCCAGACTTACTTCTGAATGACAACTCCTCTTTCTAATATCCTTTTTTCCATCTCCTAAATATTCTCTAAGTGGTAATGTAATCTGGTGAAAGACACCTTTGAAGAGTTCACTTTAGCCTTTGGGAGTAGCCTGATGATGCTGTTCTAGTGAAGCTACCACTATCCTCCATTTCTCCTCCAGCCCTCAACCCAGTCAGAAGGAAACACTTGCACAGTACTCTCCCCAGTAGAGCTTCTGGTATTTAACAGAGAGACCCAGTAAATTGAACCTGGAGACAATGTGCTCAGGGAGGAGGCAATAGAAGAGTGGGGACAGGAGAAGCAGCCTTTGAGAGATCTAATTCCCCTCCTTATTATATCAATAGGGGATCTCTCCCTACTCTCAGGCCCTCTCTACAAGGGCCTGAGAACTTGCCCCCACCCCCACATACACCACAGGGAGCTGCTTCCTGAACATTATCTTTATGCTTAGAGTCCAGGTTTTCTGGACATAAATTAGGGTCTAATTTTGCTCATGTATGAATTTCCACAGAAATTAAAATTCACATGTAGAATGCTGATGGTGATGCTGTTGTAGCCGCCAGCCCCCGATAGACACACGGACCACCAGAAATCGGTGAGTTATAGGAAACATACTCTTCGTTCAGCCAGCTGGCTCTGTCAGGGGTACGCAGATCCCAAATTAAGCAGCCCTGAAATGTAGAGGTACAGGGTTTTTAAGCCCTAAACCCCATTCTTCATTCTGTCTGAACACAAAAGTCTATTTTTCTTCTATTTACTAACTGTCAACCCACAGGCCGGTTGTGCAAGCGGGGGTACAGAAGCAGAAAGCTTATTGTTAGAATGTTATGTTCCCATGGGTGATAGCCTATGTTCCCATGGGCGATAGCCAAGCAGTAGTTTTCCAGCCAGCACAATGTCATGTTTCCTATCTATAGGGAAGCAAGTCATTTTTGTCCACAGAGATGTAAATAAATTTTTTCCAAAGAATAGAAATTTCTTTTAGTCCCATTCTTATTTCAACCTGTTATAACATGTCTCTACTTCCATCATTAATAATGAATTAAATACAGTCTTTGATACATGTTTATTTTCTATGTAATGATTTTAACTTTTTTTTAAAAAAAAGTTGTCCTTTAAAACTGTAGGGGAGGAAAAAACAATATATATTTTTTCTACTCTCAGGTTCTCAGGCTGGGGCACTGTAAACTAGATTGACCAAAGACAGAAAAACAAGAGAAGTTTATTAATCTGTGAATCAAGTATGTAACATATGAAAGTAGCCAGAGCTGAGTAACTTAAAGAGGAGGTTAGGACTTAGGCTCAATATATCTAACTTAGCAGGAGAAAGGGAGGGGCAGAAAGGGCACTTGTGGAAAGATAAAAGGGCCCTTAGGAGAATAGATGGGAGATATGCTAGTTTGTGATGATGTCTGTCTGGTTGTGGTGCATGATATTTGGTCTCTTGGAAGACAGATTAGAGTTGCTCTGGGGAAAAGCCCTTAAATTCTTTATGGCACTTAAATTCTTTTGGGAGAATTTAACTCTGCTTTTAGGCAGATAAGGGATTTCAGAAGCCCAGATGCCTTCAGATGGAATTAATTCTTATGTATATACAAAGTGACATATTTGGGGGTGGCATGTCCTGGTCCCTTAACGACAGTTATAAAACTCATTTCTTTGTATTGTTATCATCTCTAACACAGTGCCAAGCACAGAGTACATTTTCAATAAATGTTTATTAAAGAAAGGACTTCAGGGTTGCAAAATACCCTAGCCAAAGATAATCAAAGGCAGCAGACATAAAATCAGAAGGCCTAATGGGAGCTCCTGGACAACACCCAACATTATAGAATGGGGACCCAGCAACCTATTTGTCCAAAGTATTTCACAATTTCTCCTCACATTAAAATGGTACAAAGAAATGCTGTGGATGAGAGCAAAGAAAAGAGACCATTCATAGTCTGAGTGTAATATCAGGAAAGATTTCATGAGGAGTTAACATTGATTTTGGATTTAAAAGGATGGATAGGGTTTCCTTATGTAGAGAGATGGAGAAAACGGATTTTCTAAGTAAAAAATGCAGCGGACAAAGGCATGTATCAAGAAAGTGCAAGTCAAGTCATATTAAAGAAAGGGAAATAATGTGATTATTGTTGAACAGGAAGAGTTCGTCCATCCAGCGCTAGCAGAGCCAAACACTAAACATGGAGAATTGCAGTGGAGAAAGATTGGCTCTTCTATTATGAATGGTGCCACGCAGGAGGGGAATCTAATGCTCAAAACCCTAACTCCTCAATGACCCAATGGTCTGTAGGTTAGAGGCTATATAGAGCAAAATCACAAGACACTGTAGGTTAGGGGGTTCAGTGTTGCTGCTGAGAACTAATTGGTCAGAGGAGAGGTGAGGGTGATAAATCGTTCCTTCAGGTCTTGAGGACAGTTCCTGTGACCCTCTGTCTGATTTTATGGGAAAGTAGCCAGGGCAGTCGTTCCACTTTAGGGTTCAGGAGCTGAAGCATAACTCAGGGCAAGATGTTACCTTTAGCCTGCCAGAGGTCTGAATCTTGTGACAATTAGGTCCCAGCTATTGTATTCTGCTGCCTCAGGGTTTGCCGATTATTGGGAGAAAGGCTAGGTCTCTGAGGGGTACATATATAGAGAGAAATGGGATTTCTAGAGCTAGGTAAAGCTAGGAGTTAAAGTTAAATTTAATCAAAGTCATAAGGACACTCAGGTTTATAATCTGATTGCACCCAACTATGTGAGGTGGACTAAATAAGCAGAGATAATTTTGGGACCCTAGACTAAATCTGGTCATCATTCAGAGGTGGTGGGGGCAATAAAGCGTTTGTGAGCTGGGAAAGAGCTAATGTGAGTTTTACATTAATACTAACTTGGCATTAACTTATGTTATTGTGTGGGGTAGAGGGGAGAGGACAGAAATATACAACAGCCAGGCAGCTGGAAATATGAAACAGGAGCTCAAAAATATGTTAGGAATAGAGATTAAGGATATGAGAATTATCATGGCAGCAGTGTTGATTGAAACGAGGGGGCAAAATTGTATACTGAAAATGTTTAAGTATATGAGCAGTTACAGCATTTACCTTAATTTCCTTTTACTTGCTTCTCCCCTATTTATTTTCCCACAAGAATGTGGGGTCCTCAGAAATTCTGTCTTATTCCTGCTTGTTTTCTAACTC
Source organism: Eidolon dupreanum (assembly GCA_028627145.1). Taxonomy (NCBI): domain Eukaryota; kingdom Metazoa; phylum Chordata; class Mammalia; order Chiroptera; family Pteropodidae; genus Eidolon; species Eidolon dupreanum. The sequence goes on from CM053510.1 coordinate 73,353,174, forward strand.
CCAGCACAGTACCTGGACTGCAAGCTCAATATATATTTGCTGAAGAAACAGAACATTGCAGAGAAAGAGAAAACACTTTTCTCAGAGAGGTGGTAAAGGCAAAATAGATGATACTGAAGAGTTTTATATACTGAAGAAAGAATTGCTGGACATTTTATTGGATGGTTTCACATCTTTTCTGAAAGCATTTAATGAGTTTCAGAGCATCATGTGATTGAGGATGGGGTTAAGGGCTTAAGAAGAAGTGAAACAATTTGGAACAGCTGCAGCCAGAAATGTGCTGGGCAGACTCCCACAAGCTTGCATGCTTTTTTTAGTGCTGTACTGTGTAGCTGGAATCCTCCCTCCAGCTCTCTTCTCCCAGCCTCTCTTTATCTCTTACTTAGTCTATTCATCTTTCAAAGCCTAACTCAAATGCCACCATCTTTTCTGGGACATTGTCTTTGATACTATTTCAAGTTAATGCTTTCTTTTTTCAATGTTTGTACTTCTCTCCTTGTTGATCCTATTGATGCAGTACAGGGCAAATTTCCCTGAGTTAGAGGAAGATAAAGCCCGACATGGAGAGAAGAGGGTCCTTTGGCGGAGAGTGTAGAAAGAATTCAACACACACGCCAAAGTTGGAGTCAAAAGGAAGGTTTATTAGAAAAGGGATAACACTCCACAGAGTGTGGTCTCCCACAGTCAGAGAGTGACAAGGAACAAGAGAGATGTGGAAAGACAGTGAGTAGGAGGCTGAGTGTTCAGGGAATTCAGCTTATATATTATTCTTTAGTTCCTGTGAATTGTTGTTTGAAAGACTTTGTTAACCCATTTCCTTTAATATGGACATACAGTGAGGAAGGGGAAGAATATGTAGAGTGAAAGGCCTGCTGGCAGTTCCCAGCCTTTAATCCACAGGTTTTCCATGGTTTTAGCCATAGAGAATGTCTCTTGGGTCCTGGTTCTCCTTCACAGGTGTGGAGAATAGGTTGTTAGTAATACAACAGAACTCTTCCTTTGTTTTGAAGGTGTCCTCCTGGCCTGGCTGCAGGGCTGATAAGTATATTGCAGTCTCTGATTGTGGCTTGATTAATATTTTTAATTCTCTTGCCTTCTTCCTATATTACTATCATAAATTACTTGAAGACAAGAAGAGAGTTTTTACTCATTTGAATAGCCTCCTCCTGACCTGATGAGAAGTGCTTATTCCATAAATGTTTGCTGATGTTTAAATCAAGTGAGTTTAAGAATATGATTGCAAAGCAGCAAGGAGGGCAAAACTGAAGTTATATAGCTTGAAGTCTTAGATCAGCTTGTTTTTGTGACTAACAGGAGTGAGGTGACGGACCAAAAGAACTAGGGGTCATGATGTAGACAGATGAAAACTCAATAAAAATCAAGATTACTATTTTCTGTTGAGAAATCTAAAGTTTGGTTTCTCTACCTGGGAAAACAAAGATATGAAGCTCTTGTGTATTTTATGGAAGGAAAGGACATAATTTTTTCCCACCTAACTTACTTTTACCAATCCACAGGGAAGTCAAAAAGGAAAGCCAAACAATGAAGTCCTCAGTATCAGACCTGAACTTTAACCATTAACTTCTACTCCTTAACTTCTCTAATCTCTTCAACTGGGCTCTAAACTTTTGTAAGAACAAAACAAATAGATTTTTTGTTTTCCTTTTTCTTCTTTATTTCCAAACTTTCTGAATAAGCAGTTGATGAGTAGCAAAATGAATGCAGGTAGGAAAAGGAAGAGAGAGGTAACTATAAGAAGTATGAACTAAATGGCTTAAATAGGTATTTTCAAATCCAGGTTCTGCTACCTGTCTGTGAAATGGGGACAAAGACCACTCAGGAAAAATTGTGTGAGAAATAAACTAGATGTAAAAGCACCCAGCACAAGGACTACAGTGTAATTTGAATAAATCACATCCAAGTGGTAGAATATGTAAAAGTTGGAAAAGGTACACAGGGTAAAGGTCTTCCTCCCCATCCTGGTCCTCTATTCTCTCAATTCTGAGTCAATTTTTAATATCATTATGTGTATTTATTGTGCATTTCCTTCTTAGCTTGACTTAGCTGTGAGACCTTGAGCATGTAACTCAAATTTAGAAGTCTTTACCTATAAAATGGAATGGTTCTGAGTACTTAATAATTACTACTTTATAATTAAAATGCTGCACAAATATGAGGTGTTATTTTATTCTTAGAAGCAGCAGCAAGATCTAAACAAACATTGCATTTTTAACTTTATTGAGAACAGAGGTCTCTTGGATCTTTAGAATCAGGCCTCAGGCTTGACTGCTTCATTCCATTGGGAGTATTCCCTCCCATTCCTCAAACTGACATCAGTAGGAGAAGGTTGAGAGTCATACTGCTTGAACCTGCATTGGTCTATCCCACAGGTAATCACTTACTCCAGCCATCATGTCTACAATAACTTGACTGAGGAACAGAAGGGCCGAGTGGCCTTTGCTTCCAATTTCCTGGCAGGAGATGCTTCCCTGCAGATTGAGCCTCTGAAGCCCAGTGATGAGGGCCGGTACACCTGCAAGGTGAAGAATTCAGGGCGCTATGTATGGAGCCATGTCATCTTAAAAGTCTTAGGTAAGATAAGAGTGCCAAGGTAAATGACTACATCTAATTAATTTAACCTCTGTGAGGGATAGCCAAATGCATCTTGGTGGTGCAAAACTTCCTGTACTTTGGATTATACATTCAGAGGTCACCTATTCCAGTTCCTTGGGAAGAAGTGTGTATGTTGTTTTAGCCATAATGAAAGAAAAAATAATTACAATTTTCCTTGGTAGCCCATTAAAAATATTATATTCTACTATTTGAGTGATATCCTTATATTTAACTTAAATCTCTCAGCTATGATTCAGCAGGAGCTACTGTTTTGTTTTGTTTTGTTTTGTTTTGGCAGCAGGAGCTACTAAGTCTACTTAGTGTGTTCCAAATTAATAAACTTCTGTTTCATCAGTAAAACCACACTCAACTTTCCTTAAATTTCCAATTAAATGTTTCTCTTCTTTGAGAAGTGATAATGTAGTTTCTGAGGCAGCCTCTGAAAATTACAACAGCACCACTGGAAGCAGCTGGAACTGGGTATATGTGCGTGCAAGGGATGGAGGTGAGTGTATTTTTGGGGGTGATGTAACACAAGGCTAGGTTACTAGGTAGCAATCTATTGAATCCTCACTCAAAAGCGGACCTTAAGGGATGGCTGGAGGATATAGTTCTTCCATTGAATCTACTATTTAGGGATCCATGAATCAATACTTTTTTTTTTCTTTGCCAGTGAGACCTTCAAAGCCCAAGTGTGAGTTAGAAGGAGAATTGACAGAAGGAAGTGACCTGACTTTGCAGTGTGAGTCATCCTCTGGCACAAAGCCCATTGTGTATTATTGGCAGAGAATCCGGGAGAAGGAGGGAGAGGATGAGTATCTGCCTCCCAAATCCAGGATTGGTAAGTCATCTTTCTACCGGTCTATTGAGAGAACAGGACAGCATTCTATCCTGTTGACAGCAATTCACCATGTTACCTTGAATACACTGCTGAACTTCTCTGAACTTCTGTTTTTCATTCATAAACTGTGACAGAAAATCTGTCTTTTCTTTCCTCAAATGGCATGCAAAAGTGGTTAAAGAGATTAGAAAGAAATGTACTATATAAATCCATTATATCTCATTATCTTGGTTAGTATTCCTTAAATGTTCATGACCTTTTATAACTTTTGAGGATGCACTGTAAAAGAATGTTTACCTTTCTTCCCACAATCCAAAATAGGATCTATTCTATCATTTCATCCTTACCAAACTGTATTAGAGACTCTTAGGTCAATGATGCAATAAACAATAAATATAGATCCTGTCACTAAGGGTATTACAGTCATCCTTTCTCTTTGTGTAGACTACAACAACCCTGGACGTGTTCTGCTGCAGAATCTTACCATGTCCTACTCTGGACTCTACCAGTGTACAGCCGGCAATGAGGCTGGGAAGGAAAGCTGTGTAGTACGAGTCACTGTGCAGTGTAAGTATCCAAAGGGTGTGTTTGTTTTCTTTCTGCACTGTGGTTCAGTGTAAAACATTTCTAATCACAAGTAAAAATAAGGTCAAGTTAAAAATCTTTATTTCTAGAAGGATGTGGCTATCACTAAAATAAATTTAGTAGTTGCAAGGACCATTCAACAGTTGTAGCAAATTCAATATTTACAAATATGTTTGAATTTACCAGCCCCCTAAAGAAATTTATTATATCCTGGAGGGGACCAAATGGAGATTTCCTTTATAAATGTAAATTTCTCTTGCAAAAAGGCAACTTCTACTTTTTTTTTTAGTGCTTTTCCTATGTCTGCAGTTTCTCAAAAATAACTAGCTTAAAATAATCTTAATGTCAAAGAGGCCTATTTTGAGGTGGCATATTCTATTACCCTTCAACATCAAGAGGTATAGTCATACACCAAGAGAGGGAACTTAGGAAGATAAATACAAGGATCTGAAACTATTCATCCTGTCCAGGGCTTAAGTTTTTAAAGTTCATGTATTTCCTACATTGGTTTTATTTGTTTTTGTTTCTGAGAAAACAGATGTACAAAGCATCGGCATGGTTGCAGGAGCAGTGACAGGCATGGTGGCTGGAGCCCTGCTGATTTTCCTCTTGGTGTGGCTGCTAATCAGAAGAAAAGACAAAGAGAGATATGAGGAAGAAGAGAGACCTAATGAAATTCGGTAAACTTTCCTCCAAAAATCTCTCTTCCACTAGGCTTCCTTTCTAGGGCCAGCTGCATAGTGACCAGCCAACATAAATGTTCCATTTCCTCTTAACCAGGAATCTGTTAAAAGGATTATTCTGGTAGGTAAGGGGTTCCAAACTAGGGACAGAAGTTCTGGCTTACCTTAACTTTATTGTGAAACTATCTTCAACAGAGATGTAAAAGGTCAACTTCTGATTTACTTCCGCTTATAAAGGACATAAAATAAAAACCAGGCATAGCCTATGGGCCATGAGGGTTTACAAATCAAGGGGAGAGCTGTTTAGACCACCTCAAAGGTGAGTGTGTAGTCTCTCAGAGTAACAGGGTTGACCTCTGGGCTAGCAAAGCACACATCTGCCTTGGCCAAGCAATGTCTCTGAAAATGGGCAAAACCCTATTTTCCTGAATGGCTGCCTTCCGATAGTATTATTTGAGGTTTATATCTTGAAAATTTTATTAGGAAACCTCAGAAGAAAGCAACCATAGTAGAAATGATCATAGTCTTGCCAGTATTAAATTCTATCTTTGCTGTTTTTTCTCTTCAGAGAAGATGCTGAAGCCCCGAAGGCCCGCCTTGTGAAACCTAGTTCCTCCTCCTCAGGCTCTCAGAGCTCACGCTCTGGTTCTTCCTCCACTCGCTCCACAGCAAATAGTGCCTCACGCAGCCAGCGGACACTGTCGACTGAAGCGGCACCCCAGCCAGGGCTCACCACCCATGCATACAGCCTAGTGGGGCCAGAGATGAGAGGTTCTGAACCAAAGAAAGTCCATGTTACCCTGACCAAAGCAGAAACCGCACCCAGCATGATCCCCAGCCAGAGCAGACCCTTCCAAACTGTCTAAATTAAAATGGACTTTATTCCTATGCTTTCCTAGGAGCCAGGATCTTAGGACTTTTCTAGTCATTGAAGCTCAGTCACCAGCCACACAACCCCCTTGAATCAGATGAGAGGTCACTTACATAGCAGTAGGCATTGCATGGAACAGATTCTAATGAGCACTCTCCTTATATGACACCAAACAAGAAAAAGGATGTAAGCTGACTATCTCCAAAAGGCATCTCATTGTGCCTTTAGACAACAGTGGGAAAGAGCAGGAGTCCAAATTTGTGTATTTATTGACTAGGACCTGTGGTGAGAAAGTTTGGAAAATGGGGAAGTGAACATATGTAAAACTTCTCACCTGAGATGTTTTGTATCAATACTTCGAGTCACCATTGTCAAGAAGAAATGAGGTGTTGTTTATAAATTTTCTATGAATTTCTGTAAACCTATTGGATTGATTATTCAGTCAAGCAGAACCCACAGCCTTATATTACACCTTTTTGCACCATGTACTAGGCTTACCGCTTCTGAGAAACTCTAAAAAAGGAAACATATCTTCTGTTCTGACTTCATTTACCATAAGGTTTGAATATTAATTTCAAGAGTTGAAACAGTGGCAGATGGAGAACAATCAAGTTTCTCGCACTCTATCCACCACTAATTTCCCTCTACTTGTATTGAACCATAGAGAACTAAAAAAGGAGTCCAAAATATGTGACAAGGGACTATGAAAAACTTTCCATCTTAATGATGTTCAGAGGGTCACTGACAAATATTAGAAATATATACTGGAACAATTGTGGATTTCCTCTCAAATCAGACGTCTCTAAGGACTTCTCTGCTGGTTATCTCTGGAGCAAGAAAACATTCACTGCAAGTCATTTAACAATGTCCTTAGAAGCCTTATGGTGAAATAGAGATCTTTTGAAGATGCTTACAGATCACCTGATGTACCATTATAGTCTTTTTGAGAACATACAAAACCAGAACTTTAAGACTGATTAGAATGAAAAGGGAAATTAGAACAATTTTCTTATATGTCACAGAGCAGTATAAGGAAGTTTAGAACTGCACCAAACTTGGAGTTTTCTTCATTTCTTTCATTTTAGGAGAAGGATGTGAACCTGGGACTTTTGATGGTTCTAGGCCTTAAATTAGCAAAAAGATCGAGGATTGTCAACATTTCCTAATGGCACTGCAAGTATGTCAAAATCCTTCCTGTCTGAGAAGTTGAGAGAGAGTTCAGTATTTTACCAGCTTAGCCTCTAATGACATCTAGCTATGGGCTGGAAGGAAATGGAATTAACATTTAAGGACGATATAGTGAGAATAACTAGTGAGTGGCAGGAGAAGTCTAAGTTAGTGCCTGTTAACATTTTGTCGGCATCTTGTAAAAAATTTGCAGAACAATTCACCAGAATAGCTCTCAGAAGAGCTGATTCATGGGAAAATATGTCTGAGGGGGAAAAAAAAAAAACAGACTTCTTAGCTTTTTAATAGTCTTGACTACTCTACTGATCAAATTCATCTTACGGCAAGAATTCTAAACCTGAAATACCCCTTCAAGGTTCCTAGAACAAATGTCGACAGATCACCATTGGTAGAGCAAAAGACTTCTTATTAAAAGGGCAGCAGGCCATAGGAAAGAAAAAGTAATGCTGAATATGGTGATAAAAGCATTGTTTCTAAAATGGGAAGCGGATGCTTAAAGGAAAAATGCTGATCTGGGATTATGCCCCGTATCTCTGGTTTTTCATTTCTACATTTAATTCTCACAAAAGTTTCCTCACATTGTGTAAATGCATTTCCTTCTAAAATCCTTTCAGAAATAAGGGTTTATCCTTGAGTGAAAGTTTTCATCTGAGTTTTGACTTACTCTAAAAAAAAGTTGGGAAATAAGACATACTGAAGAAGCAGTGTAAAGAATGTCTGATGTGGGTTTAAGAGGGTTAGCATTTTGGAATGTTTCTTATACTAACACTGGTAATTGTAAGATATAAAATCCTTTACTCTGCTTTTTTATTCTTCTGGTGGTGGTACCCAGGAAACATATCACTTCTGCTATGTAATTCTGAGAATTCATTCCCAGAGTACCTCAGCCAAACAAGAAAAATATGGATGCTGCAATTCTGTTCTGATAATTATTGCCTACCTTTGAACCTAAGGTTTCCTGCCCATGACTTTGAAAGCAGGGACCGGTCCCCTTTGCATGAACAGGAGGTTTAGGTTGTTTAAGCATGTAGTTATTAAAGACTAAAATATCAGTTGAATATCCAGATTATTTTGGAAATCTATTCACACTGTAATTCTACAAGAGTCACAAAACAGACCACTTAAAATCTGGGAAATTCTATGAATTGAAGATTCCGAGAGATAAGGTACTGAAATCTTAGCAAGATAGTGCACTTCTCTTTTAGTCAGGCTTTTGGGTTCAGATATGACAGGCTCAGATATGAGAGGCTTAAGATAAAAGTCTGAGCCACTATTGGTTTCAAACCACATTCATTAATGTTGCAAGTTAAGAAAGTTTGAACCTTGAACATGAAACAAAGGATAAAATAAAATAGTAGAAGAAAACATGTTGTAGGAAGATACAGATAGAATGATGTGGATGTTTAGAGAATAACCATTTCAATAAATATGTAAACCAAACTTAAAATGGTAAAATAATGAAGTTGATGCCTTTGTTGTTACACTGTATAAAAACAATTTCAGAATTGCTATTGCAAAAAGACATAATTTTGCTTCATTTCTGGTGTTAAGCTGGTTATATTTCAATCTTACCTTCTAAGTTGCCTTGTAATTGAGACTGTTTGATTACAAAAACCAAATATTACAGATGCATCTGTATCAGCAATTAAAAAATAAATGTAAAGGTGATACCATAGGAGAGGCTGAAGGTCATATAACCTATACTGAAGATTTATTAGCTTTCTGTCCGTTGAACAGAACTCAAGACTGAATATGATCTATCATTTATTGATTTCAGTAACAAATATACCAAGTAATTTTTTCCCACAGGTCAAGATGTTAAATAGTATTGAAGCTACCAAATGACGATAGAGTTCATGATAGAGTACCTGCTCTCAAGGATTTTATCAAAATAAAAAATATTTACTAAGCAAGTATTTTATGCCAAGGTGAAGAACCAACAGAAAAGTACACACTAGAAGATTAAAAATTTCTCAAAAGTAAACACTAAGAGATTCAAATAAAACTGGAAAAAAAAAAAACCTTCATGGAATTAAATGAGGTAACATATGCACAGCACTTAGAACAGTGCTTAGCATATGATGGGCACTCAGAATCTTAATCATGACCCTTTCCCCCAGTCAGAAACCAAAGGCCTCAGACACCTCTACTGCAGTCCAACCTTTAATTTAACAGATGTGTTTGAAATCTTGTGCATTTTAAGAGGTGGTACAGGACATTCATCATATCCTGAACATAAATTCAGAATCATTCTATTTGATAAGAACATAGTCCAAGTTCTAAAACACATTTTGAGAAGGACCAGAAACAGGTTATCTGTTCTGCTTTCTTTAATCACTGCTATTATGTGAGATACCCCAAACCAGTTGATTTGGGTCCCAGTTCTATTTTCCACTGGTTCAATGGTTAAAATGTTGTAGGTACTTCACAGGTTACAAGAGCTGCAAAGTGTAGGGTGTAGTTCAGAGATTGTACTTGATAAATTGAGTGGGAAAAGGGAAATTGTAGGTACCGAAGAAAGTTGAAAAGAGCCTGCCACAGTACATAGCTTGCTCTTTCTGGAGCTGGAATTATGTGTTTCTAAAAAGGAAATTACATTATAGTGTAACTAATAAAAAAGACCAAAGAATCTGGGATCAAGGGAGCTAGGTTGGCCTGTAGCTGAGCCAGAAACAAATAATGTCCCTGAACCTCATTTTTCTCCTTACACAGGGATGAATAATAGATAAATCAAGAGAACTGTTCTGATGGTTAAATGAGGTAACAAACGAAAGCACTTTATAAGCGTTTTATAAATTTAACTTTTGGGAGGTGGAGGAAGTTAAGTATATGCCTCCTGGGAATCAAGCCAAAAGGCAAATATAGAAAGAAAATTCTAATGTTTGAATCTGCCTCTAGGCTTTACTGGCTTTGACAAGGAAAAGTGCCCTGCTTGTTTTAAAGAACACATAGAAAAGCATTCAAAGTACTGAGAAAGGTTCTTTGAATGACAAGGCCTCAAAACACCTGCCACTATACACCACAAATTAAAATTATAGCTACTACTGTTTTGTGCACTCGTTTTGTAATATTTTCAAGGTGTCTCTGCCCGGTCTCACGTTACTGAAAATAAGAAGCTCAAAGACTAACCCCAAGGACACGGGGGTACAGGAACCTAGGTTCATCTACACTGGAAAAGCTCGCTACCTTTCCTTTTCCAAGAAATTGAGAAGTGCAGGGCTTGGGCGAATCTCTGCAGGAGGTGGGGAGTGGCGGAGGAGTTCGGGCTCCGAGAAAGGGCTTTGGCTATTTATTTCGCTGAGTCCGGGCACGGGATCGGGCCCTGCGAAGTCTGAGAATTTGGGTCCCTCAAAATCTGCGACAAGGGCTGTCGGCGTCCAGCTGCCATAGTGAACTGAGGGCTCTGGGAGTCTGCCTGGCTAACCCGCCCCACCGCGCGCAAAGGCGCAGGCGGGACCCCGCGGCGGCTGGGCAGTTCGAACTCTGGATGTGGATGGCCAGGGACACGTTACCCTAGCAGCACCCAGGACTCTGGGTGCCAGCCCTAGCTCAAAGGCACGCCAGCTATGAAACGTGGGCACGTGGGGCCCGGAAGGGTCTGGAGGATCGTCTGCAACGCGGGGATGAAGGCTGAGGGGCACAGCATGAGTCCCTGGCTGGGGGAGGAGCACAACAACCTTCGCGGCCATTTTGTCCTCGCTCTACTTCCGTCTTCTCTCCGGGACTGCCGAGTCCTGAACCCTCCCTTCAGGCCTTGCGCTCTCTCTTCCCGAATTCCGCCTCGATCCAGATCTCGGCCAGGGCCGCCGTCATTGGTTGGTTTCAAGTTCGCCCTCCCCCCTTCCTTCCTCTCCTTCCATTCTCCTTGCCCGCGCTCTCGAGAGCGCATGCGCAGAAGTGGACGCGCCTCCATTCCCCCCCCCACTTCATCCCCCCCCCCCCCCCCCGCCACTTCCCCTACCCCGCGGCCTGGGGTGACTGAGGACTCCCGCGCGCGGGCTCCCTCAGCCCCACCCGCCCTTTCCCCGGGACCGTTCGGAGGGCGGGGGCGAGAATGAAAGTTCCAGAACGCTGCGGTGAGTGCGTCATCGCGAGGCGGGGTGGGATGGGGCGGACAGGGGCGAGGCCTGAGGGGCAGAGCAGAGTTAGTCATTGGGGCTTGTTGAGGCAGCCGCGCGCCCATTGGGCGAGAGAACCGTGATGGGCAGCCAGCAGGGCGGGCCCCTTCTGGAAGGTTCTGAGGCAGGGTATAAGAGACAGGGTGGCGGCTAGAAACCGGTCTCATTGAACGCGGCGGCAGCTGTCTACGTTGGTGATTTCAAGTCGCACTTACACGGAAGGTAAGGCCTTGATCCCTTCGGACGGTCGGTAGTTTGTTGGAGAAACGTGCGGTCTTTCCCCGGCCCGAGCGGGCTTGCGGCGGCCCGGAGGGTTCCGAGCGGCTCCAGTAAGCTGCGTGCGGTGAGCCCTCTGCCTAGCCTGGGGAGTTTTCATGCTGGAGGCAGCGTGCTGGGCTGCAGTTGGGCCGAGAAGCGGGGTGTTGGCGTGCGTGCCGCGGTGGCCCCCGGGGATACAGGCGCGTCGGGGAAGGGGGCCGTATCCGCCTTCCGGGCGTAGGAAGTGGGACCAGAGCCGCCCGTCCTGTGGCTATCTACTCCTCCTAGGTCGTTAAAAGAGGAAGCCATCGTTGGCATGCCCTCAAGGTGGGGGAGGGGCGCTTCTCAGCGCAGTTGGAACACAGGCCCTGCTGGCTTCTTTAAGCACTGACTGCCTTGTGGGAAGGGGGAGGGATGTGAGTTTCTCGCTGCCTTGAGGAGCTTGAAACCACGTGGTCGCTGACCTTCCAGACAGGTGCTCCTTTTAGTCGGGTACAGGTTTGCTGCAGTTGGCAGGGCAACCTCGATTAGCAGCATTGTTTGCTCTGACCTCCACATAGTTATCGCCTGCGAGGGCAGTGTTGGAGGGGAGTGCTAAGTTTTCTTTGCAGTAAAGAGTGGTCCTACCCGATAGCCTGACTTACCGTTTTTCTTTCTAACGAAATTGTTTCTAAGTATTTATTAGGCTTTTAAAACTGGGCTGTTTTTTCCTTAAGCAACCATGTCTAAGGGACCTGCAGTTGGCATTGATCTTGGCACCACCTACTCTTGCGTGGGTGTCTTCCAGCACGGAAAAGTGGAAATAATTGCCAATGATCAGGGAAACCGAACTACTCCAAGCTATGTGGCTTTTACTGATACGGAGCGATTGATCGGTGATGCTGCGAAGAATCAAGTTGCAATGAACCCCACCAACACGGTTTTTGGTAAGCTAACTTGAAATAGAATTACGGCATGAATTATATTAGGCTGGGAAGCATGTAATTTGAGAAGCTGTTTCAAGCATAAGTGATGAGGCAACTAGGAAATTGCAAAAGTAATTTAATAAGGTTAAATGAACTAGATAAGTGGCAATGTTTTAGTTAACAGTTTAGGCCAGAGATTTCAGGTAACTTAGGATATCAGGAAAACATGGGGGAACTTTGCTGGCCATACAGAAGTTAAATTCATTTCCTGTGAACTTACGCTGGTCAGAGAGTATTTTATTGATGGAGAGCTACGGTTTCTGGCAAGTAGTAGTATAAGGGAAATTCAGTATTTGATTTACGTTAACGACTGTTACAGATGCCAAACGCCTGATTGGACGAAGATTTGATGATGCTGTTGTCCAATCCGACATGAAGCACTGGCCCTTCATGGTGGTGAACGATGCTGGCAGGCCCAAAGTCCAAGTAGAATACAAGGGAGAGACAAAAAGTTTCTATCCAGAGGAGGTGTCCTCTATGGTTTTGACAAAAATGAAGGAAATTGCAGAAGCCTACCTTGGGAAGGTGAGTAGTGCATTGTTAAAGGTCAGAGCTAGATATTGCAAAATTGTCAGCTAGTAAGTGTCGGGTTCCCTGGTGAGTATATGACTTGGAATTTTGATTTTGGCTGACCAAGAATATGTGGAAGTAGTTATTAGAAACTGGTCCCCTTTTTAAACCAGAATGTTCCTGGGGTTATGGGTGTTTAATGAGCTGACTACCATAGTTTTGTTTTTATCTTTTTTTATATTTGTAGACTGTTACAAATGCTGTGGTCACGGTACCTGCTTACTTCAATGATTCTCAGCGGCAGGCTACCAAAGATGCTGGAACTATTGCTGGTCTCAATGTACTTAGAATTATCAATGAGCCAACTGCTGCTGCTATTGCTTATGGCTTAGACAAAAAGGTACGTACCTCATTTGAGGTATATCTGAGTCAGTTTGAGGTTGAGTTGAGTAACATGTAGATCATAAGAGTAATAAATCTGTATTATAATGACAGGTTGGAGCTGAAAGAAATGTGCTGATCTTTGACTTGGGAGGTGGCACTTTTGATGTGTCAATTCTCACAATTGAAGATGGAATTTTCGAAGTGAAATCTACAGCTGGGGACACCCACTTAGGTGGAGAAGACTTTGACAACCGAATGGTCAACCATTTTATTGCAGAGTTTAAGCGCAAACATAAGAAGGACATCAGTGAGAACAAAAGGGCTGTCCGTCGTCTCCGCACTGCTTGTGAACGTGCTAAGCGTACCCTTTCTTCCAGTACCCAGGCCAGTATTGAAATTGATTCGCTCTATGAAGGAATCGACTTCTATACCTCTATCACCCGTGCCCGATTTGAAGAATTGAATGCTGACCTTTTCCGTGGCACCCTGGACCCTGTAGAAAAAGCTCTTCGGGATGCGAAGCTCGACAAGTCCCAGATCCATGATATTGTCCTCGTGGGTGGTTCTACCCGTATTCCTAAGATTCAGAAACTTCTACAGGACTTCTTCAATGGAAAAGAGTTGAATAAGAGCATCAACCCTGATGAAGCTGTTGCTTATGGTGCAGGTAATTATTCTAATTGAGCAGTTTTAATCATGGCAGACTCTTGGGGGGAGGCCCAAGCTTATCTGACTCGCTGTGATGACTGATTCTTAAGCATTCGTAGTTTCCACCAAAAGCTTAGCTAATGATGGCCTAACTTCCTTGGATGTCTGAGCGATTTGAGATTTGCTAATTCAAAAGTAAGTTGTACTGCACCTTTTTTAAAAAACAGCATTTTTTTTTTTTTTTTTTTTTTTTTTTTTAATTCAGCTGTCCAGGCAGCCATCCTCTCCGGAGACAAATCTGAAAATGTTCAAGATTTGTTGCTGTTGGATGTCACTCCTCTTTCCCTTGGCATTGAAACTGCTGGTGGAGTCATGACTGTTCTCATTAAGCGCAATACTACCATTCCTACCAAGCAGACACAGACCTTCACTACCTACTCTGATAACCAGCCTGGTGTACTCATTCAGGTATGTTTCTGTACTGTCTTGGCCTGATTTACCTGTGGTCTTAAACTAGGGAAGACTTAGTGCGCTATGATGACGAATTCCAAAACCATTCGTAGTTTCCACCAGAAGTCCTGTGTTGGCCAGTTCCTTCCTTGGATGTCTGAGCGATCTGTCTTTTATTGAATTCATACAAATCTTAGAACTAGCGTAGAAACCTTTGCAATAGTCTGGTAATTTCTTAGTAATTTTTGTTTTCTACCAAGGTTTACGAAGGTGAGCGAGCCATGACCAAGGATAACAACCTGCTCGGCAAGTTTGAGCTCACAGGCATACCCCCTGCCCCTCGTGGTGTTCCTCAGATTGAAGTCACTTTTGATATCGATGCTAATGGTATCCTTAATGTCTCTGCTGTGGATAAGAGCACAGGAAAAGAGAACAAGATTACCATCACTAATGACAAGGGTAAGTTTGGGCACAATTTTGAGTGTGGTACTGCTATTTAGTCTCAGGAGACATGCCATGAGTCCTGGTTGTGTGTTCCAAATATTTATGTTGTCCTTCCCCTAGGTCATTTAGCCAAGAGATTACTGTTAATTGCTAATGTAGTTAGGATTAAAGATTGCAGACATTTAACGGATAACCAGTCTTTAGGCCATGTCTAAAAAAATAAACTAACTTCACAGGTCGTCTCAGCAAGGAAGACATTGAGCGCATGGTCCAAGAAGCTGAGAAATACAAGGCTGAAGATGAGAAGCAGCGGGATAAGGTGTCTTCGAAAAATTCCCTTGAATCTTATGCATTCAACATGAAAGCAACTGTTGAAGATGAAAAACTTCAAGGCAAGATCAACGATGAGGACAAACAGAAGATTCTTGACAAGTGCAATGAAATCATCAACTGGCTTGATAAGAACCAGGTTTGTAATTTTTGATAAATTGAAGGTGGAATATATTAGATAAGGCTTTTCACAAAAGCTTAGATGAGTTTTATAAATTCATAGGGTCACAGTGATGAATGGTCCAAACATTCGCGGTTTCCACCAGAATTCCAGATGTGTTGGCAACTAGTTTTCCTTCCTTGGATGTCTGAGTGACCCAGGATTTCATGTGTAGACTTTGTTAATGTGACAGGTTTGTGTCTAGTGTCCTAGATTGCCTCCTTGAACTTTTGGTAATGTTTTGTTCTCTTCCTCAGACTGCAGAGAAGGAAGAATTTGAACATCAGCAGAAAGAGCTGGAAAAAGTATGCAACCCCATCATTACCAAGCTGTACCAGAGTGCAGGAGGCATGCCTGGAGGAATGCCTGGGGGCTTCCCTGGTGGTGGAGCTCCTCCTTCTGGTGGTGCCTCTTCTGGCCCTACCATTGAAGAGGTTGATTAAGCCAACTGTGAGCATAGATCTAGCATTGTTCCACACAATACGGAAGGACCCAAATTTGTAGCAAATTTCATGGCAGTTTTAAAGTTGAGCTGCTATATAGTAAACAACTGGGCATTCTTGATACTTGAATATGGAATATGTGCACAGGGAATGAAAATATATAATGCACTTTATAAGAACTATTGTAAAGTGGAAAATGCAATGTCTTAAATAAAACTATTTAAAATTGGCAACATACAATTGTCTGACTCCATATTTACAGTGGCAGCATTTGGTTTCTGGGGTTAAATTTGTCTCTACCCTAAGTATTATGAATTTCACAACAGTTTTGTGTATTCAAATACAGATTACTAAACAAGCAGATGATGAGGTTTTGAAAGTAGGGAACAACTTGTATTTTGGGCTTATTGTCATAAGCTGGGCTCATGATTACATAGCAGTACTAGCTCTGAAACTTAAGTTTGAATTGTGAATAACCAGGAACTAATGTTTAGTGTTTGGTAAGCTCTTGATGGGAAGTGTTAGAAAAGGGGTAATTTGAGATGTTTGAATACTCAACTGGGAAAATTCTGAAATTTAGAGGACAGCCAGTTAGAAAAAGGAATACCCATTTGGAACGTGGAAGTACAATGTTAAGCCGTGGAGTGCAAGGGGTGCTGTCCCATTGAAAGCCACGTTTGTGGGTTTTTCTAATGTTTCTTCAGTTTGAGTTAAGGCTTGGGTAAGTGGTAGCATGCAGAGGTGTTTAAAGTTGACGGGATGAGAAGGGGTTTTGCTTGCTAAAAGGCCTTTGAGCATCTGACTTGAATGGATTTCTCAATCTTGGCTTCAAATTAATAGGCTAAGGCAGAAACCTATTTTGGATAGTTTTCTGTTACCCTGATGAGCAAAGGCCTGTACTGGCTGTAATAGGTCTTTTGGTCACTGATGATAATAACAAAGAATGAGTTCAGAATCATTTCTTAGAAAATGGTGCTGTGTTACATGCCAAAGGTATTTTGTCTTGGATTCTGAATCCTATGAAATCCCTTGGGTTCCCTGTTGGGCTTCCATTTTCTCAAGCCGGAAGCAAGGCGGTGGCTCAAGGTTCAATGGTGTGCAAACCTGCCATCTGGTGGTCAGTTTAGAATATCAATAAACTCTGGCATGTTGAGGTGTGTCTTAGGCCACAATTAGGCTCACAGCATAGTACACCAATCTTAACCAGCTTGAGCCTTCCAACCTCCATCTTGGTGCTTCTTTGGTAACCCAAGAAGCTTTATATAGGCTGTAACTGGACTTGAGAACAGTACCCAGTCTAGTTCAGTTTAGTGCTTATATCCAAGAGACTCAAAACAGCTGCAGTTGATTTTCCTCAAAGTTTAATTACATTAACTCTTAGCTATGTCAATAGTGAAATGTTTGGAGTCTGCAGGTATTTACATGGTGCATACATTGTTCATATTTGGTTTTATTTTCCCATATTTTCTATAAGGGTTACAAATGAAAGCAATGCATAATTCTTGGGGAAGGCCAAGACTTTTTTTTTCACCTTTATTTTTTGGTGACTGATGCTAGGACCTGGGTCTCCAGTCATTTTTGTTACAATATCTTTTGAACTGGAACAAACCATTTGCTGACACCACTAATTAAAACGAGTGTGATATACATTTTTCTTAAAATCATGGGATCTTGGTAAGAATATTGTGGATATCAAATGTGATAATTATAAAACAATTAGCACAGAACCTAGGTAGCTATTACTGCAAATCGTTGAACTTCTAAATCATGTCTTTAAATTTCATCAGTGAAACATGGAAAAGAGAAGAATGGCAGTGTTTCCTTTATACATATGAGAGAATATGTCACTGGGCTTGTGTAATAGAAAATAAAGGGAAAGCATTTGAGGCCTTGCTTCACCACAATTACTACTTTGTTTCAAATAAATTCTCAAAAAAAAAAGGGGGGGGCTTGGGAAGAGGGTGGGGATTCCCTATATTTTCTCAAATCTGAAGAATGTTTACAGATGACAGGTTCAGAGAGGTTGAGTAACCCGTTACATGGTGGGGGAGGTGATCCAGGCATTCAAATTCTGGTAAACTTTACTCCAAAACCTGTATTTTTGGCCCTGCATATCTGTGCAGTTGAATTATGAAGCACCAGCTCATCTCAATACAGAGCTTTTACTCCAAAACGTTTTTGAGTTTAGGATTCCTGCTTTCGGAAATATTTAAATCAAGGTAATTTCATAATTTTACGTACTTAATTTTGTTCAATATTCATCTAATTCCCTGTTTTGAGTTCACTTTTTTTTCTTGAATAATTTGGGTATTCATATTTGCAGATTTACTTTTTGCAAGTAGAAGTCTAAGCAATCGCAATTCGAGGATCCCAGTGGTTCATATCAATTTTTGTCTTTGTTTTTAATTAGGTTTCTGCTGTGGGTTAAGATCTGGTTTGGAAAGTAGATACAAAACTGGTGAAGATATGTTGCAGTCTAATAAATGTCTACAAAATAAATTGAGGACAATTATAAAGTGACACAAGAATACATAAAATAGCATAATTGTGGGAAAACCCTGGAAAGTATTACAAGTTGTTTATTAGAGGAAGATGCAAAGAAGGTGGTGATAGGAACACTTAATATCTACTGCTTTCCATTCTAATGGCTTTCAAATGACTTCCCTTGTTTGATTCTCCTAACGACTTTAGAAGGGAAGATTGGCTGGATGGTCTAGCTGTGCAAGCATAAATCTATGTAGGGTGGAAGAACAATTTTACTTCAGTGTGAATTACTGTAAGGAGCTTGTGGTTGTAAGAGTGAATGTCTTCACCTAGATGACTGATTCTGAATTTTGCGTAGGGAAGCACTGGTTTTGGAAGAGGGAGCAAGAAATCCACTGTCCCTCAATGTCCATGTCCAGCTTTTAAGAGTTACATGCTGGTTTCAGCAGAACTTAAAATGTATATTTAGTAGCATAGCTTTTTTAACTCAACAGTAATTGTTACACTTTTAAACCACTAAGGGAATAACTTTGTTTTTAAAGCCACATAATACAATTACTCCCAACAATATAACTATAATGTTTATGTACATAAAATGTGATATAAAGAAAATTACAATGCCTTCAAACAATCCTTTCCTCAGATAATATTTATCGAGTACCTATAACATTTCAGGACCTGTGCTTTCATAGAAAAAATACCTTTTTGAATCTTTTTTAAGGTAGAATAGAGTGGGAAGATGGAGCAGAAATAGGAAAGGTTGGGAAATTTTCATTTGGTCTGCATATGGCTATAAGTACATCTTTGTCCACTAGATGGCAGAATGTATTTATAAAACAACCTCCAGGGCAGCTGGGGAAAGTTGCTGGACCGTTTTCACTAAGGTTTTTGCTTTTTGTCTCACAAGTTGCCTACCTGGAAGAATAGCAAACATTGAGAAAGGAAGGCAGTCCCAAATATTCACATTCACGTTCCACACAAAGCATTCCCAGCTGAGTAAGTTGAGCGAGCGCCCTGCCCATATCCATTGTGGGTGGGTGGGGGGAATACAGACAGAGCTTTGAAACAAGAGAAAAAAGATAAAGCTCATTGGAAAGAAAAATAGCTTTTCCTGATCTACCTTAGCTAGTTTAAGCCCTTGTGTTATTTCCCTCATTACCCCTGAACATCCACTCCTGAGACTCATCACTTGTGTGAAAAGCTTGCATTCCGCACCAAACTCAAATCCAAAAGTATAGTCACTTCTATATTCCAAGTGTTTGGTGCATTATAAGTATGTGATATTAAATGAATGATTAAAAGTGCATTTATTTGTTATGTTGGAAGCAGGCACTCAAGTGTTAATGGTAGAATGTGTTCCCTTTGGGTTTTATAATGGCTGGGTTATGATCATGCCTTTTGGAGTGGTGAAAGAATGGCTGACTGGCTGAATTCAGACTCTCTAGAGATCTTTGTTAGAGTTACTCTCTGCAGACTTTGGAAGCCAACATTAGAGTTGTCTGAGATGAGAAAATGAATCCTAGAGCAGCATTAGCTAAATGAACGTTGGCAATATCAGAACCATCAAAATCTTTAGCCTGAAGGACCACCTAATGTCTTTAGATTGCCCCTGAAACTTGGGCAGCATGTGGAGTGAGTGGAGTGAGCAGAAGCCATGCAGCTAGCCTTTGCAGTATAAGAAGACATCAGGCAGTGCCTGCCTGGAGGAATGGGGCCTGTCCTAAGAAGCTAGGCTACAGTTCAGAACATTCAGAAAGATGCAGTCAGCCCCAGAGCCCTAAGAGGAAGGCTGAAAAATTTTCTGATCTTGGATTAAATAAGGGTTTCTTAGATATGATTCAAAAAGTACAAGCAACCAAAGAAAAATAGATGTATTGGATTTTATAAAAATTAAAAGTTTTTGTGCTTCAAAGGACACCATTATGAAAGTGAAGAACAACCCACAGAATTGGAGAAAGTATTTGCAAGTCATATAGCTAATAAAAGACAGTATCTAGAATACATAAAAAGAATTTGATGCATAAAAAGACCAATCAATTCTTAAAATGGACAAAAGATCTGAATAGATGTTTCTCCAAAGAGCTAATAAACACATGAAAAGAGGCTCAACTTCATTAGCCATTGCTGAAATGCAACTCAAATCAAAATAAGATAGAACTTCACACTCACTAGGATGGCTATAATCAAAAAGAGACAAGAACAAGTTGGTGAGGATGTGGAGAAACTGGAACCTTCATACACTGTTGTGTAAATGTAAAACAGTAGAGCCATTTTGTTAAACACTTTGGCAGTTCCTCAAAAAGTTAAACATAGAATTACATATGACCTAGGCATTCCATTTCTACTTATGTACCCAAGAGAAATGAAAACATACATCCACACACAAACACTTGTACACAAATGTTCATAGTAGTAGTATTCACAGTAGCCAAAAGGTGTCAACAGCCCAGATATCCTTCAACTGATGAATAGATAAGTAAGATGTGATATTTCCATACAGTGAAATATTCAGCCACAAAAAGGAATGAAGTCTGAAACATGCTGCACCATGGATGATCCTTGAAAACAAGGCAATCACAAAAGACTTCATATTATGTGATTATATGAAATGTCCAGAATAGATAACTTTTGAGACAGAAAGTAGATTGGTGGTTGTCTAAGCCTGGAGAAAAAAAGGGTTGGGAGAAATGCAGAGTTATTGCAAATGAGTTTGGGGTTTTTTTGATGGGGATGATGAAATTGTTCTAAGTTGATTCTAGTAATAGTTGCACAATTCTGTGAATGCACTGAAAATATTGAATTATATACTTTGAATAGATGAATTGTGGTATGTGAGTTATATCTCTCAATGAAGCAGTTTTATGATTTTTTTAAGAAAGAAAGGAGGCTGTGGAGCTGGCTTCCTGAAGGTGGAGGGAAGGAGAGAGAAAGTAAGAGAGGGAGTGGAGGGAGAGAGAGAGAGGGAGAGAGGGAGAAAGGGAAAGAGGGAAAGAAGAAGAGAGAGAGGGAGAGAGAAAGAGAGAAAGAGAGAAGGAACATGAATGAGAGAGTGTGAGTCCTGCTGTGGTAATTGGGAAGATGGATGAGGAGGAACAATAGAAATATGAGATGAGATATAAGATTCTTACTCTTAAGGAACCAAGTAATCATGTGTGTGTTATTCTTCCCAGGTTCATTGACATATAACTGACATATAACATTGTATAATTTTAGTTTTGATTTTATACACTTACATATTGTGAAATGATTACCCCAGTAGGGTTAGTTAACACTTCCATCACCTCACAAAATTACCATTTGCTTTTTGTAGAGAGAACATTTACAATTTAGTGTCTAAGCAACTTTCAAGAATATAATACCATATTGTCGACAGTCACCACCAGACAAAATCCAAATACCTGTTCTTTTGTGGGGCCAACAAAAAGGCCTTTTAATTACAGTCTCCTTCCCTGAAACAGGTCCCACTTCAGGCCACCAGCTGTGAGCAGTGTTCCTCTCTGTCTCTTTTCTAGCCCATTGTCCCTCCAGACTCCCAAAGCAATGTCTAATTCTATTACTTCCAGTGATTTCCCCATGGGTAGCAGTTTATTTCTGTCATCAAGTCTCTGATGAAATCTTTAGCTGTGAAATGTTTAGTCCAATCCCAACAAATCGTGTATAGTGTTAACTTGTCACAAGCTGCCCGCGGCCTGCATTATGTGGTAATTTGGAAGCGAGAGAAGTGATGATATAGGGCCAAGCTTCCTTTGTGAGCTCGCATTAATGCTGGAGCTGGTGATGTCAATTGACAGCCCATTGATTTGGACTAATAGTGCATGGAGGGGGCAGAATTGGGTGAGGTAGAGAATAAAAGATGACGGCCAGTCACCAGGATCCCAGCAGCTTTTAATCTATTACTGCCCTCTTTTAATGCAACTTCTGTGTCAATTGCATTACTTCCACCAGCTCTGCCTGCTGCCCTGAACTGTGAAGCCAGTGGGATGCCACCCTCAGAGTGCCCCAGAGTTTTCCAGTATTGATTCTTTGATGCTCTGGGGTGTGAATTATAATTATTTCATTAAGCCCTTTAATGGGTATCAACTATGAACTTCCGTAGCCCAGGCTAGGGGGCCAGGGCAAGGTCTGCGTCATTAACCTGTGTTCATCTCGTTGCCACCAATTGTCCAACCCTCGACCCTTTTTTCCCCTCCCATTATCACGTCTATAGTTTTAGTGGGAAGCAGGTCGATCTACTCTCAGAGAGGAGCTGTGAAGGGGAGTTGGCTGATTTGGGGAGGCTGCAGGGGAGGCCATGGTTGAGCAGATTGTACTGTTGGCTATTCACACTAAGGGACTAGCTAATCACTTGGTCAGATCTGCTCTGCCCAGTTCCGGTTTGCCTGTGCAGGGAGATGATGCACAATACGTTGGGACAAAGAGAGAGATCTTGCAGCTACTTCCTTGTGTGGCTTTGAGTCCTGTTGTATCTTAGGAATATTCCACACCCTCACTTAAGTCACTCAACAATCTTATTAGAGTGCTGTAGAAATGAAGGAATATAAAATACAGCCTTGTGCCCTCAGGGAGCCTCAACTCTAGTAAGTGGTAGAGTGATCTATAAGTGAATAGGTAGCAGCAAACACTAATGAGTGCTGAGATGGAACAAAGTAGCAGGAGTTATGACAACCCATGGAAGGGCCTTGATCTGGCTCGGAGGTCAAGGAGAGTTTCCTGGAGAGGCAAATGACTAACTGAATCTGAAGAATGAGTGGGGAGATAGTCACAGGGAAGAGGAAGGACACAATAGTCAGTGAGAACAGTGTGTTTCAAAGGCCTGGAAGTGAAAGAGAGAAGGCACATGAGATTTTGGGGACCTCATCTAGTTCGATAAGGCCAATGCTATGTATGAGGTGGGCAAAAGTCCCTCTGAACCCTAGTTTCTTATCTTCTACCCACCTGGCATTGTGATAAATCTCATCGAGAAACTTAGGAAAACTCAAGAGTTCCAGGTGACATTTTTGATCATTTTATTAGATGCTTTCTTGTTTGTACCATGCTTTCCTATAGGCCAAAAGCGATTTTTATTTCAGATTCTTCACTTGTTTAGTTTGTGTGGTGGTTTTAAAACATTTTCACAATTTTCTTTTTTTGACACAGTCGTCATTAAGGTATGGAGTCCCATTCCTCTCCCCTTGAATATAAGCTGTCTTCAGACACTGATTACAATGGATAGAATGTGCAGAGAGTAACACTAGATAACTTCCACATCTAGATTATTAAATCCATGCTGCTTCCATCTGGTTCTCTAGATATTCACTGTATGAGTCTTCAGTTGCCTTGTAGGAAGTATGGTTTCTCTGAGGCATGTATTTGGAAAGACCATGTAGAAAGAGAAATATACTTGAGGAATCCCAGCCTTTGCGTCGTCCTACTAGGCACCAGCCATGTGAGTGAAGAAGCTTTGAAGATGACTCTGGCCGCAGCCATCATCTGACTGCATCTTCATTCAGGAAGAGAAATGATCAACTGAGAAATGGTCAGCTGAGAAATGGTCAGCTGAGTCCAGTCAACCCCCAGGTTCATGAGCAAAATAAATGATTGTTATTGTTTTAATTAACTGCTTTAGGGTGATTTGTTACACAATAGTAGATAACTGGAACAGTTAGATTTGGTTAAGTTCGTATCATTAAGTTTGGTTAATTTAGCTTTAAAATGAATCTTAAAACCAGGTAGTATGAGTCCTTTAACTTTGTTTTTCTTTTTAAAGTTTGTTTTGACTCTTCTAGATATTTTGCTTTTCCATATAAATTTTAAAAATTAACTCAATTTCTAAAAAAAGCCTGTGTGAATTATAATTGGGATTTTAATCACTCTATAGGTTAGGTTGGGTAAAATTGACATTTTAATATTGAGTCACAGTCCATGAACAGGCTATATGTCTCTCTGTTTATTTAGGTCTTTTAAAATTTTGGTCAGCAATGTTTTGTAGATTAAAATAAAGGAATGTCTTTTGTTAAATTGGTTCCTAATTACATTTTTATGCTATTGTAAATGGAACTCTTTAAATTTTTTTTTTAATTAATTGCTTCTACTTTGTAGGAATACACTTATACTTAAATGTTGACCATGCATTGTGTGATTTTGCTAAATTTACTTATTAATTCCAGTAATGTGGAGTTCCTTAAGGTTTTTTTCATAAACAATAATGTGGTCTGTGAGTAAAGATGATTTATTTCTTCCTTTCCAGTCTATGTACCTTTTACTTCTTTTTCTTTCCTTATTGTTTTGGCTAAGACCTCTAGTAAAATGTTGGCTAAGATGGTGAGAGTGGACATTCTTGCCTTGTTTCTGAACTTAAGAAAGCATTTAATATTTTACCATTAAGATATTAACTTTGGGTTTTTCATAAATGCTCATAGTTTGGGTTTTGGTATCATGCTTACATTAAGAATAACTTTGTTGAACATGGCATTCTATCCATGACAAAACTGCCAACAGAGATCAAGATGGAGGAAGAGGACTAGTAAAAAATAAACATAGGAGCATGGCCTCACCATTTAAAGGAAATGAGCAAAACTGAAGTTGTAAGAAGTGTTGCATGATGTGGCTATTTGAGATAGCCTGGGAAGAATGGGGATAGGTAGAACCAGAAGAGAATAAAATCTTCAGGATGGAATTTGTGAATTTAGAATGGCTTCCTTCTTCCTCTCCTCCTATTCACTTTTTAAAAGCCAGCTGAAATCTTTTCTCTCCAGTATGCTCCTAGGCAAAGTTGGTGACTCCCCCACTCAGTGCTCACTACACACTTTAGGATACCACGTCACCATTTTGGAGATTTCTGTGTGCCTGGAGGTCACCTCCACTTGACAGTGCAACCCTTTGAGGTTGGGACTTGTGTCTTCTTTTTCATATCTCACCCTTCCCCTAGGCCTTGCCTCTCTGGGAATCATGGAACAGAGTCAGAGCTCTGGGGTGGTACCATATTGCTCCAGCTGTGCAAACCTCAACAAACTTTTCCTCTGAAAATGCTTTCCTTTAAAGCATTTTCCTCCTAAGAACTTGTACCAAGGTTGTTACTTACTTCTCAGAGGCTCAGTGTTCTCATTTATAAAAAAACAAACAAATAAATAAAAGAATAATCATACCTATCTTAGAGGTAGCTGCTACTTGCTCTTTTTTTTTTGGCAAGGGGTGGTAGGCACCCAATACATATTTGGTGAATAAAAGGACATAGTTTTGTATTGGAACAGAGCTGAGGCCTAAAGATGAACAAAGGGATAATCTTGCATGATCGCTAATACGAGGTTGTGAATTTGGGTGGGAAAATGATTAGTTAAACTATACCAGGCTTTGGAAAATGTACACTGTAGTGCAGTGGGGTTCCCAACCCTAACAGAGTTTGAATTTCTTCTTTATAATAAATAGTGTATAATATTCTATTTACTATCTTGGAATAAAATTCATAGATAACCAAGATATTACATGTTCTAATTATAAATCTGAAGGAGAATTAAAGAAAAATGATATGCCATAAAACAATATGTGTTTCAAATGCTCAAGTTTAGTTAAACTGGAAGATACAAAGAACCTGCAAGATGCTCACCCCTTCTTCAGAATCATTGTGAAAGTGAGTTACAAACACAGACTGATGTATTGCTTTGGTGGCTCAGACATCAATGGCACTGCTGTCAAGACATGCTTTCCTAAATTGCTGAGTAAATCTTTGTAATCTCCCAAATGAAACAAGGTACATTCATCTCTTATTTTACATGGTACTTTCATTCTAGGAAAATTCAGTGTATTTTAAAGCCATGTAAAAAATACTTCATGTATTTTTGTACAATATAACTAAAGAAAAATATTCATAGTTAGCTACATGGATATCTGGAAGATACTCAGAAATAACTGGGCGGTGGAAATTTCTTCGATATGCAGGACTGACCTTGTATTAAAATGTATGAAGCATCTCTCCCTCCCACCCACTAAAGGCTAGTCATGCCTCCAATCATGGTAACAACCAAAAATGGGGACACTAATACCTCTGAGCCTAAGCCCTGATTCTGGAGTTAGCTCTGGGTTCAAAAACCCTGGCACTGCCCCCTTTTGACCATGTGGCTTCTTGACTTTCAGTTTCTTTATCTACAAAGGGGGGATGATATTTACAGTCACAAGATGTGTAAAGGTTGAAATGACATTTAGTACAGTGTCAAGTACCTAACACTCATAAATAGCTAACATGTATTGAGCAGTTATTATTTACCATGAATAGTAACCACCCTCTGAGTTTAGTGCCGTTATTAACTCTAATTTTTAGTTGAGTAAGTGAGGCCCAAGTTACTCGCCCTAGGTCACCATAGAAAGTGACATGGCAGAGATATGAACACAGGCAGTCTGATTTCCAAGCCTGATTATCCATCACCATATGACTATTAAGAGTAGTACCAGGCAAGACTCTTTTAACTTGCCAAGATTTAATCCGTTCTGAAAGCACACTGCTGTTATAAAGATCTCTACTGGCTAACTCTCTAGAATACTGACAAGATTTGAGGAGGAAAAGGCAGCTAGGCCAAGTGAGAGGGAAAGGGGCAAAGGGCAGGTGAACCATCCTATCAATCCTTTCTGCATTTCCTGTCAACCCACTCCTTTGAGTGGAGGATTGAGAGTTTCCCGCCTGTGGTGAGGAGTTTCCTGAGCTATTATCATGCCAAGGAAACGAGTCTAGAATGGGTGAGGTGATTTGCTGAATTGGAAAGGCCACTTCCTTTAGCACAGGCTGATATAGGCTCCATCCAAAGCCCTATTTTCTAAAGTTTAGAGCAATCTGTCAATTCACATCAACACTGAGAAAGCATCTGTTTATGGTGTTATGCTGACTCCAGAGGAGCAAAATGAGTCTCATAAACTTCCTGTCCTAAGGAGCTCATGGTGGAGAATCAACAGGAGGCTCTGTTAGCTGGGAAAGGAAGGCCTGAGGAGGGCGGGATGACTATTTTTGAATAGTTGAAGAATGTTAATATATTCTACTCTGGAGGTCAGAACTGGCATCTATGGCTGGGCTGAAGTGGCAGGAAGCAGTTTTAGGGATATTATGTCAGTTATTGAATGATCATCTCTAGCTCCAAATTCATTCTTTTAAACTCTGCTTTTTGATGTTGGGCCTGGAATTCTGAAAACCACATTTCTCCTTGCCAACTGGATCCCTGTTAAGTCCCCCTGTTAGGGGAAATCAAAGGGAGACTAGAAAGCAGGAGGAAGGATAAGGGACTTCCATCTAGTTTGCCGTTACTGATAGCATCACCCAGCAATGGCCCTTCACCATGAGGGTGGCAATTGGTTCTAGTTTCCAGATTTTTTCCAGCGCACCTAGAATGATATCATTGTGCCCTATTCAGAGGTTGTCACTACTGTATAGAACTGCCTCCTCAGAGGTCTGAATCCCAGATTCATTAAGCTCCTCCAGGCTCCAGAGGTACCAGCAGCAACCAAGCAGCAGCCCCTCCTCAGAGGGTCAGCCCCAGCCTTATAGGCCCCTCCTCTAAGCAGTTAGGCTCCAATAGCTCCCTTCCATTCTGTTTGTGCCCCAGCTTTAGAGGGAGTATTGTTCATGAAATAATTGTTTCAGTCTCCCCTTTTAGCTTTGCCAGTTATCAATACTTATTCAATAAGTTTCTTATAGGAAATTCTCTCCATTGAGACCCCTAGTGTGGTTTATGGCTTCCTAACTGGACCCTGACATAATTACTGACAAGAAAGCTTCTTAGACTGGTTAAAAACTAAATGTATGATTTAGGAGGTTACAAAGTCTTCATTGCTGAAAGTATGGAATCACAGAATTTGTAGACCAGAGAGTATCGTTAGAAGTTTATTACACCTCATTATTTTACTGAAACCCAGAAAATTAACTGGCTCACTGAAAAGTATGCTATTTTATTTAACACTGCTATATAGCATTCCCTATATGCTAGACATTGTTCTGAACACTATAAATATTAACTCATTTAAATTCCATAACAACACTCTCACATAGGTACTATTATTATCCTCCCCTTTTCTAGAATAGGAAACTGAGATACAGAGATGTTAAGTAACTCGCCTAAGGTCACACAGGTAGTAAATCAGAGAACTGAGATTTGACAAAGATTTCCAGCTTGAGTTTCTACTTTTAATCATTTTCTGTGTTGTCGTTAACTAGCAGCTGTGTCCAGTCTAGGACAACTAGCATTCCTTTAATGCCATGCCAATGGTAGGGCAAATTGCCACTGGAGACCAGATTTCGATATTGATGAGCTGGAGTGCTAATTTCTTTTACATTCTAATAAATTACCTGTTATCTGCCACAAGAAATTCTATGGTATATTTATTTACCACCAAAGGAAAAGTTCTCTTGTGCCTACACAGTGTCTAGCACTGTGTAGAGTAGATACTCAATCCATGTTTAAAGAAAGATTATGTATGTAATTACTGTTAGCAGTGTAGCAGCAACACCTAAAGTTTATATTAAAACTTAAAAATATTTTAAAAATTAAAAAAATTTTAATAGTGGTAAAGTACTATAACAAAGTTTATCATTTTAACCATTTAGTATTAAGTATATTCACATTGTTGTACAACTAATCTCCAGAACTTTTTTATATTGCAAACTGAAACTCCACATCCATGAAACAATTCCTTATTTCCCACTCCCATTCTACTTCCTGTTTGTAAGAGTTTGACTACTCTAAATTCCTCATATATAGAACATTTTTAAAAAATAAATTAATTTTACATTCTTAATCTTATTTGATTACAACAATAATCTTATAAGCAGTCAGGACAGAGCCTCTCAGAAAGAAGCCTGGACCACTTCCAATTTTTTAAGCTCTCAAGATACTAAGATATTGCAAATCGAGATTATAAAAATTTTACCATATTTAAAATTTTACATTGAATAAATGAATACTTTAAAAAATGCAATGCCATATTCTTATTCCAGACAAATTTATTTAAAAAATTTCTTAGAGCGTACTGCAGGTTTGGTCCAAAAATGACACATATGTTTCAAATTGGATGATGAACATAACTTTCAATCTTGTTAGTATTTCTCTGTGGCTCGATGTATATTTTGAGATAATGTCAAAATCTAAACTTGATGTCCATTAATGTGAGGTTCAGGTGAAATTACCATTTCTCCCTCTCTACCAATGTTTCCCATTGTGAAAGGCCATGGAGCAGACGTCATCCTCCTTTTTACAAACCAGAAGAATCTCAGCAAGTATTGTTCCTAGCTGAAGATAAGACAACAAATTTGGTGGTGGGGTCAAGACTCGAACTTAGATTTTAACTTTAAGCCTAAATGCTCCAAACTCCACGCCCAACTGTCAGGGGCTCTCTGCCTTTCAGTTCACTGTTAACACAGACAAAATGTCAATAGGGCTGCAGTGCAGAACGCTTCTGTGAGTTCTGCTGGGCATGCTGATTGAAATGGGCTACCTTAGGGGTAGTGAGATCCCAGGCTTTGGGAGCAGTCAATAAGAGGTCTGACTCACAACAATTTGGATTTGCTGCAAAAAAGATTTAAGAATGGGGGTGGGGGTGAGAGTACGGAAGAGGATGTGGCATTAGATTATTTCCAACTTCTGTTCAGACACACCAGCACAGGGCCGTGCCCAAACCATCCAGGTCTCTTCTCCCTGAGGGGAAGCTATCTGGCTGCGCATTTGTTTCTCCACCTTTTCATTTTCAGCTAGCGGCTGTGGTTGTTGGGCAGCAATAGCTTAATTTGAACAATTGGGCTCTGGTTTCCCGAGGAAAACAGTCCGGAGTGCCTCAGCCATCCATCAGTATTCTCTTCAGTCCCCTGACAGCTGCTCATCACAGGCTGGCTCAACCTGTGGTGACCTCATCTTCTCACACAGAGCGGAAGAGGATTTGGGAAAAATTAGTTATATTAGTGACTCCCCGAAACACTCTGTTTACTTGTGATATGACAAATATTTCAGCCATTAGGATCTCACTGTCTCTTATCATCTTAAATACACTCACTTACATTCCAAATCACTACTTAATTTAAAACCCTATTTGTTGAGATTGTCGCAGGCTCAGGGAAAAGGAGAGACAGACACTCAGCTCTGGCTGGAATAGAGTCAGATTTGGAACTTCGATTGAATCTTTCTCCCCATGATTTATGGTCACTCAGGTACAAGCTAAACATTTAGAAAAAGACACTTAAAGGGAAACCCATACTGTAGAGATTTATAAGCTCTGCTTAAAAAGTGGCATTTTGGCATGGTGACCTTGGGCAAATGACTTTATTGCTGATGTCATGCTTCCTGACCTCCAGATGTAGTGACTCCTTCTGGGAACATTTATCGAACCCCTAGGCAGTGTGACAGATTCTGAGGTTACAAAGGTAAATGAGCCATGTCCCTGTGTTCAGAGCTGTTTTCAGTTTATTATTAATAACAAACATTTATTGAGCACTTACTATTTGCCGACTATACTAAATACTATATACATGCTTTTTTCATCTAGTACATATCATAATCTTAGGAGTTAGCTACAATGCTTTATTCCTATTTTACAAATCAAGAGACTAGTCTGTCTGACTCTTTAATTCATAATCTTAAACACTGTGCAGTACTGCCTACCCAAATAAAACTCCCTCAAATGGAATTTGTAAATGAAAAATTTCCAGAGCATTCCATGTTGAATATATGTATGCATTGCATGATCAAGATATTTATATGCTGTCAGATCTGCAACAGGGACAAACTTATACCCAACATATAAGAGTTAAGGACTGGTAGAATTCATATGTCTGAAACCACTGTCCAGCTAGCACATATCAGAAACCTTGTTATTTACATTATACTTCCTGTTTTGCTTTATTTTGGTCTTTTTGGTTCGTCTTAAGGTTTTGGCAATTTTTTTTTTAAGTTTTAGCATTTCTCAGCTGTGTTAAAGGGAAGCAAGGAAGGAGAATTATCCTACCTGGGCTTGGGTTAAAAGCAGAAATAGCAAACTCCTTGGGACGCAGCATGGAGGTGATTGGAGATATCAACTTGGGCGACTCCTAGGTTCCTTGTCTGTGTTAGGAGACTTGGGCCCTCACCACCTTGCTATAGCTGGTTGATTCAGAGGTAGATTCCTGTCTCAAACTGGGAGCCAGGAGACCTGGACGCTAAACTGGAGCAGTCATTTTAATGACTTTGCACAACTCCTGCAGTGGAGAGTCCCTGCAGCAGTCATCTATTGATGTGTGACAAACAACCCCAAAATATAGTGGCTGAATGCAACAATTTATTATTTCTCATTGTTCTGTGAGTTGGTTGGACAGTTCTGCATCTGGGCCCACTCATATAGCTGCATTCAGGAGGCAGACTGACCAGAAACTGAGCTCTGCAGGGATCCTGCGATGGCTTTCTTTTCATGTGGTCTTGCCTCTTCATGGAGTCTAGACCAGGCCTCTTCACATGCCAAAGACAGTGTGCCAAGAGGGAAAGGGCAAGACCTTGCTTGGACACTACAGCTCAGGTCTTTCCTGGCATTCTACCACTCAGAACATGTTGCCAGGCCAGTCCAGTGTCAAGGGGTGGAGACCTGGACTCCATTTCTTGATGGGAAGAGCTGCAAATAATTATGGCCAAAGGATGGACTGACAAATATAAAATAGACACAAATTATTTGTGGCCTTTCCCATTAAGAGGTAGAGTCTGTTTTCTCAATACTGGCATCTGGGATATCCCGGTGATGTTCTTGACCAACAGAATGTAGCAGAAGTGATATATAGCTGGCATGACAGGCCTTGTAGTTTCACTCTTATCTTTCTGGAACATTTCTCATCATGTGAAGAAGCTGGGTCTGGACTCTTTGAGGATAAAAGGCCAGTGGAGAGGGAGGTCCAGAATCTGTGGCCTTCCCCTCTGAGTTCAGCCCCCTGTCTATTTACCACCCGAATGTTGTCACATTAGTGAGTCCAGGAGAAAACAACAGAATTTCTAGTTGACCCTTAAAATTGTGAAAAATAATACATTGTTGTTTTAAGCCACCAAGTTTTGTGGTGGTTTGTTATGTTGCACTAGATAAATAAAACAGCTCCCCGAGCCTGCCTCCTGCTCAAAAGGCTAGCCCCAAACTATGAATGATTAGCATTTATTTTGGTCTTGTGACTATTCTCCTAACAAGTCGTTTTCCCCCCTCAAGGCAGCCAGAGTCTATTTCTGTTGCTTGTAATGAATATTCAGTACAAGAAACTCCAAGCAAAGGGAAGAAACTCAGTATTTGTGGACCATTTGGTCCCCCCTGTGGAGAATCTCTCACTTGCACCTGGCACAAAAAAAAAAAAAAAAAAAAGAAAAAAGAAAAAAGAAAAAAAATAAAAGATAAGAAATTAGGATTTATTGCATAATCTCTATTCGTCAAAATCTTTACTAGCTCTTAAACATTTATTTTTGCACCTTTTTTTGGTACATCGAAAATCTTGGTTCCTGACAAAATTAGTATAATTACTTATTGACATTATTCTACAATAACTAAAATAGTTTTTAAATAATCAAACTAATATTATTACTAATAATCAGACTACCAAATGAAGTTTAAAGGTTCTCTCCAGTTTTATTTGTCTTTAGAATATTCTGTTACTGTGGTCTAAGGTCACTTGGAATAATTGTTTTCTCTGGGTGTTTATTTGTCAAATTAACTTATAGTTAACTTTGCTCATTTTTAATTTTTAGGAATTATGTTTTTATATAATATTTCTGAATATATAAAACATGTTTCCAAAGTCAAATTTATGCAAAGTGTATTTAAAGAAATCTTACTTCCAACTGTGATCCTGCCAATTCTCCCCAACTTTTATTAGCTTTTGATCTATTTTTTCCAGTGTTTGCTTTTGCAAATATAAGCAAATACATATCTATATTTGAACTTGTTTCCACTTTTTTTTTTTTTTTTACCAAAAAGGTGGCATTCTTTATATACATATGTTCCACTTCTTTCTTTTCCACTTAATATATATCCTGAGGATCACTCTACATCAGCACATACAGTTTTATCTCATTACTTTTACAATTTCAGAGTACACCATTGCATGCAGGTATCATACTTATGTAAATAGCTATTGATGGATATTTGAATTGTTTCCAATCATTTGCAATTACAAATAATGCTGCAAAGATTAATTTTGTGTATAGGTCATTTTGAATGCTTGCTTTTGTATCTTTGGAATGGATTCTTAGTAGTAAGATTTCTTTGTCATATTTTTCTATGTCTTTACAAATCCTCTTCTAATAGGGCATTGCCTTTCTAAGTCCCCAACGACAATGAATGCCTATTTCTCCACCACTTCATCAATAGTATATTCTCATGAATTTTGGGATTTCTGCTAATGTGATGGGTGAAAAGTAGCACTTAGTATAATTTTATTTTTCATTGCTCTTATTATGAGTGAGTTAGTACATCTTTTCATGAGTTGGGTGGCCATTTAATATTTCTCTGCCTGTTCAAATATTTGCAAGGACTTTTAAGTATATTGACATATAACAACCTTTAATCTCACACAAATCCTATGAGGTATGTATGCCCTCTTATAAAGATGAGAAAATTGCAGATTAGAGAGGTTAAATAATTTACCCAAGGTCACACAGCTAATATGTGGCTGAAGTTCCTAACTGTTAAACTCTGTGAATTCTTTATGGGTCTATTTCCAGGAGTGAACTTGGAGCTCTTGTGTTTATTTTTAATAAAAGATACAGATATGGATTCACATTTCTAACATAGTACTGCTTCAGAAGGTTCTGTCATGATTGGACCTGGGGGAGAGCAGGGGAGCCTGTGCTTATAAAGAGGAGGTGGTACCTGATGTGTCACCTAGCAGCACCCAGCAGCACCCTGAGGCATTTTGAGGAAAATGGTGAGAGACCTGCAACCTATTTAATTCTGTTAGAGAATCAGTGAGGTGCTTGATGAAGCCATTAAGTGGGATTCGTGTCTCCATTCTACTTGTAAGACTCCAGGAGGGCAAATGCTGATGGAAATTTATTGATTTCTTTTTCTGTCTTTACCGAATGGGTCAAAAACATGGTATAACACTGCTGGTTCCAATTAAAATCACCTGTTAGCTTACAAAGGTTGGCCCTTTCCACCCTCCCCCATCTCCCCCATTTAAAAAGGGTTTAAAAGATTTTCATTTAATTGATTTGCTGTAAAATGCCCTTTACAATTACCCAGATAAACTAGGCGTCACCTGTGGAGTAAGAGCCAATTTGAGCTGTTTATCAAGACTTTGCCTCTGGCCACTTCTCACCCTGGGATCTTGAGTTTCTGTATTGATAGCTTGCATCTGTCAACACTAGATATTTTTAGTGGGCTGCAGAAAGCTTTTAGGGAGATGGAGATGGTGGGGCTGCATCTTTGAGCAGGTGAAGAAAGCATGATGAGGTTTTTTGTTTGAAATGAGAATGGCCTATTGTGCTGAAAACAAGTTCAGAAAATCAGCCCTGGCCCCATGTGCCTAAAAATAATCAGAATTGGCCCCATTTAAACACCAGACAGTGGACCTCAAGGAAATAGGAATGTGGGTAATGGATAAAACGAAGTAACAAAATTTGCCCAGTTTCTTTTGGTTTGGGTTTTATGTCAAGATGTGTTGAATGTCAGGAAGAAGTTGGGGAACCTCTGCAAGAGTTGTGTGAAATGGTATTTGTGTTCTTTGAGCTGATGTGGGATGAGGAGTAAGAATTTATAGAGGTGGGAAACAAAGAAAGAAGGACATGGGGGTATTTATTCTAGGCTTTGTGTATTTCTGAAACCATACATTTGAATCCACTTAATCATAGAAACAATATCCATTCTGGTTTAAAAACTATGTCAAAATACAGAGCCAAAAAACAAAAGACAGGTAAAAATGAAAGAGGAAAGGTAAATTCTGGAAAGTATAGACCAATCTTGAAATTGATCATGGTAAAGTTCTAGAATAAAATATGAAAAAAATATTTTGTGAGACTTTGAAATAAGATAGTGGATCACTAGCAATGAAGTATAATTTCCACTCTGTTATAAAACAGGTAAGTACTCTAGATACAGGTAGTCTTGACATAATAGGGTGGTTAAAGAGAATAAATGATAGAATACTTTGAAATCTCTTGGCACATAGTTGATGCATGATAAATATTAGTTGCTCTACTTCAGGTTTTCATAATACCCATTATAGTCAAACTGTTTCAGAGACTTGTCTACTTTTGCCATTTTTGCTTTCTCATCTCCTTCCCTCTTGACTCTGATGTGAACCCCCACTTATCCACTAACACCTCTATTACCAATGACCTCCTGGTCACTAAATTCAGGAATACTCTCAGTTCTTATATTGCTTGAATCCTTTGAGAATTTTGACATTCTTAACTCTCCCTTCTCTACGCAACTTTTCTTCTCTTGGAGTCTCTGACACCACAGTCTTCTGGATTCTCTCTTTTCCATCTTTCCACTTTCCAAACTCTTTGGCAGAAGAGCATTTCTCTGCTGTTCCTTAACTAACTGTTGCTCTGGGTTCTTTCCTAGATCTCATTTCCTACTCTTCTTGGGAGTGATTTCAACACAATTCTTATCAAAATCCCATCAAGGTGGACAACTGGATACCCACATGCAAAATAATTAATTTAGACTCCTACCTCACATCATCTACAAAAAATAACTCAAAATTGACCAAAGACCTAAATGTAATTGCTAAAACTATAAAACTGTTAGAAGAAAACATGGGTGTAAATCTTTGTTACCTTGAATTTGGTCAATGGTTTTTTAGCAATAATACCAAAAACAAAAGCAACAAGAGAAAATATAGATAAATGGGACATCATCAGGATTAAAAACTTTTACATGTCAAAGGAATAATCAAGAAAGTGAAAGACAACCAAAAGAATGGGAGAACAATTTT
The DNA here is from genome assembly GCA_028627145.1 of Eidolon dupreanum. Lineage (NCBI taxonomy): Eukaryota > Metazoa > Chordata > Mammalia > Chiroptera > Pteropodidae > Eidolon > Eidolon dupreanum. Next base: position 73,389,033 of record CM053510.1, read on the forward strand.
GTAAGTCACATATATGATAGAATTTATATCAAGAATAAAAAACTCTTACAACTCAAAAAGAAAATTATCCAATTTAAATATGGGAAAATACTTGAATAGATTGTTCCTCAAAGAAGATATGCAAATGGCCAAGAAGCACATGGAAAGATGCTCAAAGATGATCATTAGCTATCAGAAAAATGCAATTTCAAACCATAAGGTAACATTTCATACTAATTAGGATATTGAAAAATTGAGACCCTCATACACTGCAACTGTGAATGTAAAGTGGTGCAGCCTCTTTGGAAAACAGTCTGGCAGTTCCTCAAAAGGTTAAACATAGACTCGGTTAAAAATATGACTCAGGAATTCCACTACTACTTATATACCTGAGAGAAATAAAAACATGTCTACACAAAAAGTACATGTGTTCAGAGCAGCATTATTCATAATAGCCAAAAAGTGTCAACAACCCAAATGTCCATCAATTGATGAATAGATAAATAAAATGTGGCATATTTATACAGGAAATATTATACAGCTATAAAAAGGAATGGAGCATTGATATATGCTAAAACATAGATGAACTTTGAACATATTGTGCTAAGTGATAAAAGCCAGTCACAAAAGACCACATATTATATAATTCTATTTATATGAAATGTCCAGAACAGGTAAATCCTTAGTGACAGAAAGTAGACTGGTGGTTGTCTAGGATTAGTTTGAGGGGGTTAAGGGAAGAGGTTTGGGGAGAAATGTGTAGTGACTGCTAATGATTACGGGGTTTTGTTTTGGGGTAACAAAGATGTTCTAAAATTGTGGGAGTGACATCAGAAATATGGTGGAGTGAGAGATGTCCCCAGATCTTTCCCCTTGAAACAACAATAAGCTGAACATCTAAAACTCAACAAAAACACCCAAACTGCACACCAGCATGTCTGAGCCTGGGATTTGTGCATAGGAGCTACCACAGGTCAGAAACCTGGGTGTCGAGCAGTGGACTGGGAGAAACAAAGAAGCTGCCTCTTACAGCCAGAGCTCTCTGTAGGAGGAGGGAGAGGTGAGAAGGTGCGGTGACTTCCCTGAACAGCCCTGCCTGAGAGTGCTGTGAGCTCCAAGTAGCCAGCAGCAGGGCCCAGTCATTAGATCAGAAAGAAGAAAAGTGGGATGGCAGAAAAACAACGTTGATTTTTACCAGCTGCAGTTGCAAAACCAATGGTGAGCCACAGCTCCCATCCCCCAACCCAAAAGGCCTCTCCCCCAACACCCTCCAAGACCAAATACATCGGAGCCCCAGAGGAATCTGAGCAAATGCTACTGAAACTGTCACGGACACTGACAGGGACTGAGACTGAGGGTAACAAGTGGGGTTAAACATTTATAAGAAAAAAAAAGAGACATTATTAAGACTTTATATAAAGCATAGATCCAAGGGGCTTAGATGCCACCTTCTGGAAACCAAAAGAAAAACACCTTCTTTACTACAGGCTAGGGATCATTATATAATAAATCTTCTTTCTGGAAAAAAAAGAAAAGCAGAATACACTTCTATTAATGCTCAGACAGAGAAATAATCCAATAAACATTATGAACAACCTAGGTGACAAGGCATCTCAGAAAAAAAGAGAAAAATTTCCAGAAAATAAGCTTACAGATATAGAAATATGCAACTTAAATGATAGAATTCAGGATGGTACTTCTGAAAAAAAAAACTCAGTGAATTCCAAAACGAGTCATATCAACAATTTCAGGAATTGAAAAAATACCTAGATGAACAGAATGAGTTCTTTAGCAAGGAAATTGAAACCCTCAAAAAGAGCCAAATAGAAGTCCTGGAGATAAAGAACACACTGCAAGAGCTGAAAAATGAAATAACAAGCTTGGGAAACAGAGTCGACCAAATGGAGGAAAGGATCAGTGATATCGAAGACAGAAATCTAGAAATAAATCAGAAGGAAGAATGGAGAAACTGAAGAATGAAAAATAATGAAAGAGAAATACAAGAACTAGCTGATACCATCAGGAGAGGAAACATAAAAATAATGGGCATTATCGAAGGCGAGGAAAAGGAGCAGGAGCTAGAAACCATTTTCAGACATATAGTTGATGAGACTATCCTGAATCTAAGAAATGAGCTGGAGCTTGGAATTCAAGAAGTCAACAGAACACCCAATTATCTCAACCCAAAAAGGCCTTCACGAAGACACATTGTATTAAAATTATCAAAAATCAACGACAAAGACAGAACTCTCAGGGCAGCCAGGGAAAAGAAGATAGTAACCTATAAAGGAAAACCCATTAGATTATTGTCGGACTTCTTAGCACAAATCTTACAAGTCAGAAAGGAGTGGAATCAAATATTCAAACTATTAAATGAAAGGAACTATGAACCAAGAATAATGTATCCAGCTAAGCTCTCCTTTAGATATGAATGAAGACCTTTCCAGACACACAAAAATTCAGGGAATTCTTCATCACAAGGCCTGCACTACAGGAAATACTGAAAGGGGTCAGCTCGCCTAAAACAAAATGACAAAAAATAAAACATAATTAGGAGTAAAGTGACTATCAGGAAAATAGAAGCAGAGGAATGCAACTTTTACTAGGAATAGGGCATTATAAGTTTAAATAATAAGAGAATTGCTACAACAAGATAGTAATGAATGTTCAGCATATATAAGGACAAATTGGGACAGCAATGACTGAAAAGGGAAATATTCAAAGATCCAAATTTGCAAAGGGGAATGGAGATAAGGCACATGCAGAAGAAAAGGGATGACTGTATGTATATAACTACCCTTTACATATTTGTAATGGTAACCACACATCAAAGATTCAGAACTGAAGTATATAACATAAAACAAGAAGGAGCAGAGAAAAAACCCACAAAAGCCAACTAAAATAAATAAAACAGAAACACAAGTAAAAGGAAGCAATGGAAACACAGAGTTACCAGAAAGCAAAAGATAAAATGGCTATCAAAAGACTTCATATTTCAATAATCACTCTAAATGTAAATGGACTGAACTAACCAATAAAAAGGCACAGAGTTGCAGATTGGATCAAAAAACAAAACTCAACCATATGCTGCTTCCAGGAGACACACTTCAGTTCCAAAGACAAATATAGACTCAAAGTGAAAGGGTGGAAAATGATATTTCAGGAAAATGGCATTTAGAGAAAAGCAGGAGTAATGGTACTAATATTGGATGAAATAGACTTCAAAATAAAAAAGGTGAAGAAAGATACTGAGGAACATTTTATAATGATAAAGGGAATCATGCACCAAGAAGACATAACACATTAATATCTATGCTCCCAATCAGGGAGCCCCAAAATATATAAAGCAATTACTAACAGAACTAAAGGGAGAAACAGACCAAAACACTATCATAGTAAGGGACCTAAATACCCCACTGTCAGATATGGACAGATCATCCAAACAGAAAATCAATAAGGAAATAACATTCTTAAATGATATGTTAGACTAACTAGACATAATTGACATATACAGAGCCTTTCATCCCAAAACAGCTACTTATACATTCTTCTCTAGTGCACATGAAACATTCTTAAGGATTGACCACATACTGGGACACAGAGACAGCCTCAGTAAATATAAGAATGTTGAAATTATACCAACCATTTTCTCTGATCAAAATTCTTTCAAACTAGAGATCAACTGTAAAAAGAAAGTAAGAAGAACCACAAATACATGGCGATTAAACAACATACTACTGAAGAATAACTGTGTCAGAGAAGAAATAAAAAGCGAGAGCAAGAGATACATAGAAACGAATGATAATGATAGTACAACATATCAAAAAATTGGGGGACACAGCAAAAGCAGTAATAAGAGGAAAGTTCTTATCATTACAGGCCTACCTCCAAAAATAAGAATGAGCCTAAATAAACAACCTAATGCTTCATCTTAAAAAACTAGAATAGGTAGAACAAATGAAGCCTACAGTCAACAGAAGGAAAGAAATAATCAAAATTAGAGCAGAAATGAATGAAATTGAAAACAGAAGCAAAAAAAAAAAAAAAAAACCAATAGAAAAAATAAATGCAACGAAGAGCTGTTTCTTTGAGAAGGTTAATAAAATTGACGAATCCCTGGCTAGATTCACTAAAGAAAAAAGAAAAAGGACACGAATAAACAAAATCAGGGATGAAAGAGGGGAAATTATGACAGGCACCACAGAAATAAAGGATCGTACAAGAATACTATGAAAAAGTATATAACACCAAATTTAATAACCTAGAAGAAATATATCAGTACTTAGAAAGATACAACTTTCCTAGACTGAATCAAGAAGAACTGGAAAATCTAAATAGACTGATTAGCAGTATGGAAATTGAAAGAATCATCAAAAACTTACCAAAAAGTCAAAGTCCAGGACGAGATGACTTCACCAGTGAATTCTACCAAACATTCAAAGAAGATTTAATACCTATTCTCCTCAAACTCTTCCAACAAATCGAAGAGGAGGCAATACTTCCCAATTCATTTTATGAGGACAATATTACTCTGATACCAAAACTTGGTAAAGATAACACATGACAAAGGAAACTACAGACCGATAATCTCTCATGAACACAGACGCAAAAATCCTAAATAAGATACTGGCAAACCGAATACAGCAACATTTTAAAAAGATTATACACCACGATCAGTGAGCTTCATCCTAGAGGCACAGGGATGGTTCAACATATGCAAATTAATCAATGTGATACACCACATAAATTAAAAAATAAGAATCATATGATCATATCAATAGATGCAGAAAAGGCTTTTGACAAGATATAGCATCTATTTATGATCAAAACACTTAACAAAATCAGTATAGAAGGAAAATAACTTACTATAACAAAGGCCATATATGACAAGCCCTCAACCAACATTATACTTAATGGTGAAAAGCTAAAAACCTTCCCTCTAAGATCAGGAACAAGGCAAGGCTTTCCATGATCGTCGCTGTTATTTAGTATAAATTGGTACAGCTACTATGGAAAACATAGTATGGAGGTTCCTTAAAAAACTAAGAATTGATCTACCATATGATCCAGCAATCCCTCTACTGGGTATTTACCTCAAAGTCATGAAAACTCATATCCAAAAAGATATTTGCACTCTGATGTTCACAGAAGCATTATTCATGGTGGCCAGGACATGGAAGCAACTGAAGTGTCCTACGATAGATGATTGCCTAAAGAAGCTGTGGTACATATATACAATGGAATATTACTCAGCCATAAGAAGGGATGAAATACTGCTATTTGTGACAACATGGATGGACCTCGAAATAATCATACTAAGTGAAATAAGCTAGACAGAAAAAGTTGAAAACCACATTGTATCACTTATGTGTGGGATATAAACCTAAAAGCAACACATGAACAGGAAAAACAAGCAGAGGCTCATGGACATGGACAATGGACTAGTGGTTACCAGATGGTAGGGAAGAGGGGGGAGGTAGATGGGGGAAAAATTTAAATCATTTCTTCAGTTAAAAAATAAATTAATTACCCGTCTCCGGCCATGCCACCCTGAACAAGCCCGATCCCATCTACTCTCATAATCTAAGCAGGGTCGGGCCTGGTTAGCACTTGGATGGGTGACCACCTAGGAAGACCAGATGCTATAGGCGTAAAAAATAAAAAAATAAGCGATAGTAAGCTGACAAGATCCTTGCAATCTGTGAGGTCAACCAAGAGTTGCCTCGCCTAAAATAAATAAATAGATAGATAGATAGATAGATAAAATAAAATAAAATAAAATAAAATAAAATAAAATAAAAGAGGAGGTCCTCTTCTCACCTACTCTTCCCCTTTGGCATAGCTGCCCCTGGCTGGGGGTAGGGCCTTGGAAGTCTGAGCTGGGCATCCCATCACTGCCTCAGCCCATCTGAGCTGACATTAAAATAAAAATCCACCCAGTGCTAAAAGAAAAAATTAATTAAAATTGATTGTGGTGATAGATTCACAATTCTGTGAATATGCTAAAAGTTATTGAATTGTGCACTTTAAATGGGCGAATTGTACGTATGTGAATTATATCTCAACAAAGATATTTTAAAAATTCTCCTCTCATAGTGCTCATATCTTAGTGAAAAGCTAGTTGATTCCACTTTCTAAATGTCTTTCAAATCTGTTAGCTTTTCCCTTCAGCCTGACACTATCTCCTACTTGGATCACCACAAAAGCTTCCTAACAGGCTATCCTGGCTCCAATGTTGTCCTCTGTGAACCTCTATTCTGTTGCCTTGGAGATCTTTCTAAAGGGCAAATTGGTCACATGACCTCTTTCCTCAATCTTGCCATGTCTTCCTATAGTTTCATAGGTAAAGTTCAAATTTTTTAATCCAGATGAAAAGGCCCTGCATGATCTGGTCTCTGCTTATCTATCTCCCTAACCTCATTTCTCACCACCTACTACTCATCACTACAGACATTTACATTTTCTTTCAGTTTCACTAATTGCTTTACCTTACCTCATTTCTGGACCTTTGCAAAGGCTGATCATTCTGGGTTGCAGCTTACATGTCACTTGCTCTGAGACATTTTTTCTTAAATAGCCTTCTTCTCCACACATTTGTGTTAGATGCCCCCTCATCCACATGTCCCCCTTTATTTTATAATGTTTTCTGTATGCCAGACACTATTCTAAATGCTTTATAAAATTAACTCATTTAATTTTTACAACCACCATAGGATGTAGATACTATTATTATCATTTCATGGTAGAAATGAGACAGTAGAGGTACAGAGAGGCTAAGTAATACTCCCAAAGTCACACAACTAGTGGTAGAGCCTGGATTTGAATTTAGATAATATAGTTCTAGAGTTTGTGCTATTATATTATGCTGCCTGCAATTGCTTAATGCATCACAGCACTTATTACACTATATTGTAATTGACTGTTTAATTATATCTCCATGTGATTTTTAATTAATTGAAAATAATAATTATGTCAGTCTTATTCATTGTATTCCCATTTTGAGGCTTGGCCCACAGTACCCTAATTTAAAGAAAATGAATGAATGAACAAATAAATAATTTAAGATATAGATGTGTTAGATATACAAGGAAACAGTTTTAGAGTTTCTAGCTAGTAGAACAATGCTCTGTTAATTATTTGATATTATGTTGAAAGACTTCTAATTTATAAGTTACATGTCTCAGGAACTTATGTTCTGGTAAAGTGCCTTATACGTAGTAGTTGATCAATAATCCTTGTTTAATTCTTTAAGTTATAAAAATAGTATAAAAACTTTCTATACACTCTTTTCTTACCTTCCCCAAATGTTAACATATACAATCACAACACAATGATAAAACCAGGAATTAAGGTTGTTATTATTCCATTTACTAATTATAGATATCATTGATTTTCATTAACTGTCCCAATAATTCTCTGTTTATGGTTCAGGATTCAATGCAGAATTACACATTGCATTTATTTGTCATGTCTTCTTAGTCTTTTTAAAACTGAGACAGAATCTCGTTTTTTCTTATCTTTCATATTCTTAATACATTTGAAGAGAACTGGTCAGTTAAATTATAGGCCTTCCCTCAATTTCAGTTTGTCTGAGATTCCTCATAATTAAACCAGGTTCTTATTTTGGTAAGGATACCACATAAATGATGTGTCTTTCTCAGCACATCATATCAGGAGGCATATAATTATCTGTATGTTTCATTACTGGTGACATTAACTTTGACCATTTGGTTAAAGAGATATCTTCCAGGTTTTTCAGTGCAAATTATTATGTTTCTCACTGTAATTAATAAGTATCTCATGGAGAGATACTTTGAGACTATTTAGATATCCCTTTTCTGGTCATATTTTCACCCACAAATTTTAACTTCCTTAATACAATTATTACTGTGGAGTTTGCAATTGGTGATTTTCTTTTTTCTTTCTTTCTATTATTATTATTATTATTATTATTATTATTGCCTATATAGCACCTGGTCTTCCTAGGTGGTCTCCTATCCAACTACTAACCAGGCCCAACCCTTAGTTTATGAGATCAGATGGGATCAAGCTTGTTCAGGGTGTCATGGCTGTAGACATGGACCGTGGCTCCACTGGGGCATGAATCCAGGACCTTCTGTGTGTAAAGCAGACATGCTAACCACTACACTATGCAACCACATCCAACAATTGGTGATTTTCTATTTCCACCATCCCTTCTACATTTATTCATTGGAATGCTATACAGTAAGAAAGGACTTTTCCTTTTCTTCTGTTTATTTATTTACTTATTCAATCATTTATTTATATCAACATGGACTCTTGAATATTTGCCTTATTCTGTGGATTATAATTCATTACTATCATTTTTTTATTTCATTGTCCAAATTGTCTCATATTTTGGAGCCCTATCACATTAGCTTGTTTTATTTCAATATGTCCTCCAACACTTTTTGAGCATTTCCTTACTTGCTAGTACCCCAATTTCACTCTGTTCCAAGTTCACTCTGTACTTTCCCTGTCCCACTCAACAATCAGGCATTTTGTTAAGTGGGCCTGGAGAATAATATTCGAAACAAAAATCTTACCACTAGGTTATCACTGCTACTAGGGTGTCATTATTTCTTCACTCAGTGGGCAGAGCTGGGAAATATATGCATGTGTGACATATACACATTCTACTTATTTCCATATCTGTCTGTCTGTCTGTTTATCTATCTATTGAAAACCTTGAGTTTATACTGATACCTCCAGTTCCATTCCAACACTCAGGATTCATTTCATCCTTTTTTTATTTGTAATTCCTTTCTATGACAGTGAAAAACCTGGTGCTTATTATTAATAATATATTTACTTATTTGCTCAACTCTAGATTACACATAAAGCAGTTATCAGGATTGATAACCTATGACCTATATGAAAAACAAATTTATTAATTAGAGTACAATAGTGTATACTCTTTAGCCTTAAAGTATATAGTTTAAATTATTGTCCAAAGTTCCTTAATTCCTTTTTTTCTCATGCCCTTTGTTGTGATTATGTTATTAATTTGTAATAAAGTCAATACATCTTTTAAAAAGTGAAAAATATTTTGAAAAACAGCATGTATATAGAATAGTCTCTCTCTTGCTCATATAACCCAGAAGCCCTGGAGTAATATTCGCAGGCTAGGTATTCTGGAGGCTGTAGGGAGATTCAAACCCTGGTCTCCTACCACCCTGTTCTTTTCCTTAATACCTTTCTCTACTACTGTATCACTTGTTTCTTTAGTGCTTTGGGAAGAAATTCTCATAACTGTTTTAAAAGTTCTGAATTTCAATCTATCCCGTCTATACTGAACTCCCCACTGCTTCAGCCCCAGCCCAAGTAAAACCAAGTATGTGTAAAACTACTTTCACCTGCATCACCTGCAGGGAGTTTTCTATACCAAATATCAGGCCTACCTACATCTTATCAATCCTTTTTCCTTTCTCATGGGCTGAAATAAGCCACCAGGTGGCGCTTCAGAGTCTACTGCAGTCCCACTTTACCTTTTATTATTTTTAATTTATTTTTTATTTTTAAGGTCAGCTTCTTTAGTGGTTAGGTTAGCTTTAGGAAACAGTGGCATTCCTGAGAAGTGGGGAGACATTCTAGTTGAATTTTTTAATTAGTTAAAAAAGATTTATTTATTTTTTATTTTATTGCCATTTATGTCTTTGGTTCAGCTCCCAGTAAAATAACAAATAAAGCACAATTTAGCTTTTGTCCTTGTCTTTGCCTAGAAACCTTGGTTCCTATCTTTTTCCTGTCATTAAAATTTGCTCTAAGGAAAAACAAAGATACAAGTTTGTTGACAGCCAAGATGGGTTTATTTGCCAGGAAGCCTTCACAATAACTGTGACTGAGCTCCTTGGGCCATCAACCTCTCTTCAAAGAAAGCTTTGACAGAACATCCAGAGGCTGGAATTAATATAGAAACGCCACTTCCTCCTGAGAGTCAGTTAGTTGTTCTAGACTTTGGTTTTCTTATGTGTAATATGAAGGGATTATTGAACTTTATGGCCTCAAACACAAATTCCTCAGGAGTCAAAGGGATATGTCTATGAAAAGGCTGAAGAGTGATTTAAGACAGCAGGAAATGGTGTTGACTAAACTCGAATTGGAAAGTGCATTGCCCTATTAAAATGCATTCAAATTTAAAGTTTTAAAAAACATTGAGTGGACAGAACAAAATACCTCTGGGCATTGAATGTGTCCAGAAAGCCATCAGTTTGAAGTTCTTGGATTAGAGAATCTTTATCACTAGGTTTCTTCTAGGTATGAGGTTCTGTGAATACCATATAATTTTCCAAAGTTCTTTTATCTGCTTGGAATATTAGCTGTCACCATCATTCTCTATTACCTCTGCATCTCTAAATCCTAATTCCTTCTTATAAGATCCATTCAAATGTCACCTACTCCAGAAAGTTTCCCTTGGTTTTTCTCTCTCTAAATTGGAAATATTTTATCTCTTCTCTGAAGTCTTCTAGCACTCTAATGTACCCTCTTCATGGCCTTTATCGCTTATTGCTTTTTCTATTGTGGTATGGTTATTTACATGCTGGTCGGCCATGAATCTTTTTCTGCATTTTTTTAAAGCTCTTTGTGGGAAGATTTCATGTCTAATTGAGTTTTGTATCTCTACCATATGGAAAATCAGTTAACAAATATTTACTGAGTGCCTACTCTATGCTAGACCTGGTTTCATGCATGACATTCAGCACATAGTAGAAGACTTGATGTTTGCTGAATGAATGGTATTGAATGGCCAACCAGAATAGTGAAAATGATAGACAATGTCAAGTGTTAGGGAAAGTGTGGAGCAGCTAACATACTCTGTTGATCTCCATAAACTTTGCCTTCAAGCGTATTCACATCAGTAACTTTTGTTGCATGGCAAGATGGATTTTGCATGTGTACTTAAGGTTACTAATCAGTTGACCATAAGATAGAGATGTTATCTGAGTGGGTCCAGTTTAATCCTATGAGCCCTTTAAAAGTAGAATTTCCTCAACTGGTGACAGAAGAGGACATCACAGATATTCAAAGCATGAGAAGGATTTATTAAGTTGTTGCTGACTTAATTGGACCTAAAAGTGGCCTCTAGAAGTGAAAGCACCCCTTAGCTGACAGCCAGCAAGAAAATGGGGAGCTGAATCCTATGTAGCTGCAAGGAACAATTCTGCCAAAAACCTGAATGAGATTAGAAGCAGATTCTTCCTCAGAGCCTCCAGACAAGAGCCTAAACCAGCTGACACCTTGATTTTGACTTACAAGACCTTAAGAGGGGAACCCAGCACAGCCTGCCTAGGCTATTGCCCTTCAGAACTGTGAGACAACAAATGGGCGCCATTTTAAACTACTAAGTTTTTGGTAATTTGTTATGCAATAATGAAAAAAAAAAAGAAAAAGGAAAGAAAGAAAACTAATACAGGAACTCACCCAGCACTGTGGACTCACACGACGAGGAATGAAGGCCTCCAGGTAAAAGCTGGTGCCAAATTGCCAGCCATGTGGGGAGTCATGTGGGTTAGCCATGTGGCTCTTCCAGCCCCAGTCAAACCTTCAGATGATGCAGCCTGGGCTACTGTCTTTACTGCAGCTTCATAAGAGATCCTGAGTCAGAACCAGCCACCTCACTGCTCCCAAATTCCTAACTCACAGGCATTATGAGAAAAGAGATGGTTATTATTGTTATAAGCCACTGAGTTTTGGGGTAGTTTGTTATGCAGCAACATGTCACTGATAGAGCAAGTGCTTGGTGTATGTTTCCAGATTGATTGGCTACCCTAGGGCTTTATAACCAAGCAGGCTCATTTCAGGCCCCTTTGTTCTCTGTCATCCTAGAATTCAGACCATGCAGGTGGCCTCACTCTCCTCCACACTTCCTGAGGCAGATTCTTTGTAACTTCCCTGCCCTTCAGCTGGCCCCTAGGTGAACTTCCCTCCATGGCACTAGGGTATAGAGTTGCCTAGGTCACCGTGGTGAGCATGCTTAAGGGCAAACTAAGCTTCCTTAGGAGGAAGATGAGAGGAAAATGTATTATTTATTTATTTATTTGTTTGTTTGTTTGTTTGTTTGTTGTGACATTGGTTAATAAAATCCAGTAAATTTCAAGTGTACAATGTAACTATAAGGCATATATATATATATATATATATATATATATATATATATATATATATATTGCATTGTGTGTTCACCTCCCATAGTAAGATTTCTTTCTGTTACCACATATTTGATGTGTCTTACTTTATCTACCTACCTCCCCTCTGATAACCATTAGTCTATTGTCCATGTCCATGAGTCTCTGCTTGTTTTTCCTGTTTGTGTGTTGTTTTCAGGTTTAGATCCCACACATAAGCGATATAATGTGGTTTTCAACTTTTTCTGTCTAGCTTATTTCACTTAGTATGATTATTTCGAGGTCCATCTATGTTGTTGCAAATGGCAGTATTTCATCTCTTCTTATGGCTAATATTCCATTGTATATATGTACCACAGCTTCTTTAGGCAATCATCTATTGTAGGACACTTCGGTTGCTTCCATGTCCTGGCCACCATGAATAATGCTGCTAAGAACATCGGTGTGCAAATATCTTTTTAGATGTGAGTTTTCAAGTCTTTAGGGTAAGTACCCAGTAGAGGGATTGCTGGATCGTATGGTAGATTAATTCTTAGTTTTTTAAGGAACCTCCATAGTGTTTTCCATAGTGGCTATACCAATTTGCAGTCCCACCAGCAATGTATGAGGGTTCCTTTTTCTCTTCATCCTTTCCAACACTTGTTATTACTTGTCCTCTTGATAACAGCTGTTCTAACAGGTGTGAGATGGCATCTCATTCTGGTTTTGATTTGCATTTCCCTAATAGCTAGCGATGTTGAGCATCTTTTCATGTTTGTTGGCCATATGTATGTCTTCTTGGGAGTAATGTCTGTTGAGGTCCTCTGTCCATTTTTTGAATAAACTTTTTTTTTTAATTGTTGTTGCTTTTGAGTCGCATGAGTTCTTTGTATATTTTGGATATTAGGCCCTTATTGTAGGCATTACTTGCAAATATTTTTTCCCATTCAGATGGTTATCTACCTTGTTGATGGTTTCTTTTGCTATGCAGAAGATTTTAGTTTGATATAGTCCCATTCATTTATTTTTGCTTTTACTTCCCTTGCCTTTGAGGTGAAATTTATAAAATCCTCTTTAAGTCCAAGGTCCATAAGTTTAGTTCTTATGTTTTCTTCTATACAATTTATTGTTTCAGGTCTTATATTCAGATCCTTAATCCATTTCAAGTTAATTTTGGTATGTGGTGAAGGACATATTAAATGAAAGTCTACTTTCATTCTTTTGCAGGTGGCTTTCCAGTTTTCCCAGCACCATTTATTGAAAAAACTTCCTTTCTCTACTATATGTTTTTTGGCTTTTTTTATTAAAAATTATTTGCACATATTAACATGGTTTACTTCTGGACTCTTTATTCTGTCCCACTGGTCTATGTGTGTTTTTCTGTCAATACCATGCCATTTTGATTATTGTTGCTTTAAAATGTACTTTTTAAAAATGGGAAAACTGGTCTATGGCCATGCCACCCTGAACAAGCCTGATACCATCTGATCTCGGAAGCTAAGCAGGGTTGGGCCTGGTTAGTACTTGGATGGGAGACCACCTAGGAAGACTAGGTGCTGTAGGCATAAAAAATAAAAAAATAAGGGATTGTAAACTGACAAGGTCCTTGCAATCTGTGAGATCAACCAAGGGTTGCCTCACCAAAAAAAAAAAAAAAAAAAAAAAAGGGAAAACACATATTAACTTCACAAGAGTATTGTTAGTTAAGTGATAATGGTAGAAAAAATACTATATAGTCATTAAAGAGGGGAGAATTCTAGATGTGGAACAGACCCAGATTGATAACAATAACTGATCTATTTTTAAATGAAAAAAGCAAGGTCCAGGACAATGTGTACACTTAGGTTTCACTCTGTTATAGAAAAGATATTTATAATATATGCTATATAGATATAGAATATCTCTGGTAATAAAGACTGCCTTTTAGGAAGAGAACTGGATGGCTGAGGGCAGGGGTAGAAGGGAGGTCTCATTTTACTGTATAGCCTTTGTACCTTTTAAATCCATGTACATGTAACATCTATTAAAAATAAATTCCTTTTTGCAAAGAGATAGTAGGAACTTAGGGACAACTCCTGCCTCCCTTCTGCCTTCTCTTAATACACTCAAACACAAGTAGAACTCCCTGCAACCACATACACACCTTCCTTCCACATGTACACTTGAGCAGTAAACATACAGCCAGATGCTCTTCCTTATAAGCACACAGCCTGTGCATGCATATGAAGGCAACCATCATCCGTTGTACTCACAAACATCCCCGTGCATGTACCCAGCAAGCATATATACACACATGTGCTTTTGACTCAGCCGCTTCACCCTCTACCCACACCTGTGCCTGCTTCATATGTGCTTACACTTGGGTGGATGTCCCCAATTACATGGCAAAACAGGTTAAAAGTATCTTATTCAAAACCACTAGTGAGGCCAAATTATAGGTGACTATAAAACTCTAATTAGGAGGACTCATTAGCCACTAAACAAAGGAGGAGAAAGGCAGACCTGAAATGAAAAGACCTGAATGACAAATGCAGTCTCCTCACACAGTTAGGAAAGAGGCACTTAATTGCTCTTTGACAAAACTGGAGTGGGGTAGACAGGATGGGAGTGGAGGCAATAATCAAAGGAGGGGAATCCTCAAGGAAAGTCCTCTCTCCCACACTGACTGCTCCAGCATCCACCTGGAGGCCATTTATATGAAAACAATCACTTGCCTTCCATCACTGGTAGATGAAGTAAGAAGAACTTATTACCTGCACCCTGTACTTCCTCCACACTCTGAGCTGCCTTCTGGGATCCCTCAAGAACCCTGGTTCCTCAGTCCCCTCCCACCTATCAAAATCCATTCTCTGGGGGCTGCAAGCATGGCCTTATGCAGAGGTCACCTAGCTCTAATTTGACTCAGCCGCTCACTAGCTGTGTGACTTTTGTGAGTAACTTAAACTAAGTAAACCTTTTCCCTCAATTACAAAATGGATTGATAACGCCTATTTTCCAGAGCTGTGAACAAGCACAGAATGGTAAATGAGAAAGTGATTTGTAAACTGAAAGCTGCTACATAATTATTAGCCATTACAGACCTGATCCACTTAGACTAGGCCAAATGTTCATGGAGAACAGGAATCATATCTTAGTCATATTTGCTTTCAGATTCCTGCAACATTTATCTAGTAGGCTGGAACTGAAGACTCATTCTCAATACGGGGTAAATGGCAGACCAAAACAAATAAGTTCTCTGTCCTCTGGTGTGAATAAATGAACATAACTTTTGGAAATGGGACGTGCAGTGGCCATACCATTAGTTCTAATATTTATTGAGTATTTACTGTGTAGCAGGTATCATTTTAAGCAATTTACATTATTTGAGACTCACAATGTCCTTTAGAGGGAGCAGATTACCAGCATCATCCCCATTTTAAAGATGAGGAAATAGAGTCTCAAGTTAAGGAAATTACCCAAAGCTATACTGCAGGTAAGTAGGAGAGCAGGTCTTGAACCAAAGCAGTTTGGCTCCTCAGCTTACACTCTGAACTGTGTAGAGTTTAGGTACCAGCTAGCAGGTGGTGAATGCCATTGTGGCCTTATAGTTGCCCCTGAATTACAGTTGTAGCTAATATTTCTTGAGTGCTTATAATATCCCGGGCACTATGCTAAGACTTACATATGTTATCTCCTTTAATCCTTTCAATAACCCTATAAAATAGGTGCTATTGTTTATTTTCCTCATTTTACAGTTGAACCTGGGGCTCCAAGAGATACAATAAATTACTCATTATCACAGTAAGAGATGAATGTAGAGCTAAAGTTGAAACTTGTTAGTTTGACTCAGAGCCTACATCCTGAATCTCATAATATTTTGCAGTTACTTTACATAAGCAGCCATTTCCCTTGTTGAAGCTTTAAGACTGGTTCTGTGTGGCTCAGCTAGTCTGCTTCTGCAAGATGAGTGAAGTCTGGTGGGGGGGTCGGGCGGTGTGAGAGGGATGCCATGGAGGTAGAGAAGGGGCTGAGCTAGTCATAATGTGTGGAGTGGGAGAAGGGAGAAAGCAGAAAAGTAGAGGCAACGGCAGCGCAGCTTCTAAAAGTGGGGTATTTTGCTATTTGCTTTGGTGTAAAAAGATAACATAGGCCCACAAAGAGTTTGTAGCCTAGAGACAGCACAAAACTAACCCTTAAGTGATTGTTCTAGAAAACTTACCTGTCGAAGATAGCTTCAGAAATTCATTATGAGGAGATATGCATATGGTAGATGAAATCAGAATAATGGTCATGGATAAGGAGGGATTCAACTTGGTTCTTGAAGGGAGGAGAGGCTATCAGTAAATGGAGAAAGCTGCAGAGTGTTCCAAGAGCTAAACCTTTCCTTTTTGCAATGTCCCCTCCACATTTGAAAGATTTTGCCTATCAAAGTAGATTTATTAAGTAATACATTTTCCTATTTATAATTAAAGACAATAGAACTGTCTATTAAAGCTCCTGATCATCACACATTAGCCAACATTTATTCAACAAATAAGTATTTTGTACCTGCTATATGTATTGTGCTGTGTCAGGTACTTGGAATATATTGATAGTACATTGATAGACAAGATACTGCCCCTTCCTTCAAGGAACTTTCTGAGTTTTCCAGCTGAAACCAAAGAAACTTGACATTTCTCTCCAGCACTATCTTGGGTAAGTAAGTGTATATTTGTTTGGACTTTTGAAATATATGAAAAGAAAACTATTACCATTTATTGAGGGACAACTATGTACCAGGTGTGCACTGGGCACTTCACAGATAATTTGTTTTATTTTTTCATGTTTTCTCTCCACCTTCATTTGAATGCAAGCTCCATGTTTTGTTCATTGCTATATCTCCTGTACCCACAATGATGCTTGCTACAGACTAGGTGCTCAACAAATACTAGTTGAATTGACTAGATTTATTAACTCTGATCTCTCAACAACTCTGCAAAGTAGTTGTGGTAATTTTTTTCTTTTACCATTGGGAAATCTTAGACTCAGATGGAATAAGTTGCTCAACACTCAATGATGGAGCAGGGATTTAAATCTCAGACCTGTCTGATTTTAAAGGTGCTCCTTCCATTCTATTCTTCTGCCAGAGAAACCTAGAGACAGGAGCACTAGGTTGGAAAGCTCTGAAATAAGAAATGAATATGCAAGTGTATGTTTAAACAGGAGGATGGGTCAGTATGCATGGTCAGAGGGAGAGTGGGGAATGAGGCTGCAGGGCATGCTAGAGTAAAGGGCCTGAAATGTTGAACTGAGGACTTCGACTGAATTTGGAAGGTACTGGATACGGCAAATTTCAACTTGGTTGAAATTGTGTTGGAAAGATTAATCTAGCAGCTATATATATATATATATATATATATATATATATATATATATATAGATAATATATATATATATATATATATATATATATATATATATATATATAGGTTTGGATTTTAGAGAGATGGGAGATGACTAGTGTTATTAATTCATCAGTTAAGGAGGTGGTAACTGGTAATTGAAAGGAGGTGATGACAATAAGACTGGAAAGGATGATGTCAGAATGGACTCAAATGCCCCAAATGAGGAAAGCTAGATCAAGTTATAGGACTGATTTGCAGCAACAAGTAGGTGAGACAGCTAGTCTGTATGGTTTCCACCCCCTTCTTAGAATTATCTCCAGGAGGGCAGTGGTCTCTGTTTTAGGACCAAAGGATGACCTTCTCGGCAGAACCTATATCTAGTCATTTTCTTACCAAATATTTATGAAGTGTGCAATGTTATATGCTCACAGCATTAGCACTTTATTTATTTATTTATTTATTTATTTATTTATTTATTTATTTATTTATTTTTGCACTTTGGACTTAGGTCAATAAATTTGTTAAGGCCATGCTGTGTTATATTTTGGAGATACAGGAGAACAGAGATGTGGAACTCTATCTGGCTTCCTTAATTCAATATATATTAAGAAACCTTTCAATTCCTTTGAATGGAAAATGAGAATAATTACACATATCTTACAGGAATGCTATCAGAATTCAATGACTTAATACAGGTTAAACAAATAGAATAGTGCCTGATATGTAGTAAGTGGTTGGTAAGGGTTTGCTACTGTTATGTACATAAAAGACATAGCCCCTTCCTTCAAGGACATGATCATGTAACTGGATTTATCTGGTCCAGCAAGGCAGTGCAATAATAGATACATACACATGGTACAGAAAGTTCTAAAGGGAAGTGATTCTTATGGATATTTATCTGTTCAGCCTGATTCTTCCTGCTCAAGCTTTCTTTATATTGACCCGACTTCTCAGTGATAAAATGACCATCAACCCTTCTCAAGCCTCCATGACCTTAGGACTTTCTAAGAGTGTGCAAGAGTCAGAGCCCCCATCAGTTTTGGAGGTGAACTTTATCCCCCTCCAACTCAGCAGACATGTAGAAATTAAATCTCTGCCTAAGACAAATGAGATTAGGTTTCCCTTAGAGAGAGAGAAAAAAAAACACAATCTTCATCTCTCTAGGGACACAGATATTCATTTGCCTGATCACCTGAAACGCAGATGAGCCTCTGAGATGCCCTCTTTCATGTTCACTTAGGGGTGAAAAATTACCAGCAAGAAACCAATTAGTATCTTCTACAAGCAGGTCCCAAGGCTTCTGGAGCCAATTCCTTTACTCCATCCTCTGCACATAAGCAGCATCTGCTTTGGGATCTGGTCCTAATTGAGTCCAACCTGTGCTGTTATCATTTTTTAATTGTAGACACAAGAGAGAAGTGGGAGGGAGGGAAGGGGCTCTGTCCTTTCTTTGTCTCCAGCCTAGAGGAAGGCAATCAAGAGAGAGGGTGATACACCAGAGGGGTCAGGGGTCAGTGATGAAGGAATTACCTGAACACCTAGGTGGTTGATTTACATGCAATAAAAAATAATAAAAATGAATCTTTCTCAAACACTTAATATGTACCAAGCTCTATTCTAAATGCTTCATATGGATTAACAGATCTAATCACCACATCAATTTAAGTTAGGTATTCTTACTAGTTCTCATTTAAAAACGATGAAAATAGAGGCACTAAAAGGTGAAATATTTGCCCAAGTTTACACAACTAAATTGAAGGGAAACCAAGATTTGGGCCTTGACATTCTGTCTCCTCTGTATTCATAAGAGCTATGCTGTACCACTTCTCACCTCAGCTAGCCCCTTTGCTGTACTTAGAGAGCTGAGCTGTCAGCAGCAACACTGGAGCAAAATTCAAGTCCAGCTGCTGCTGCTGAGAAACTACCAAGCCTGGGTCTTTGTGATCTCCCAGTTATCTGCTGGAAGACCCTTGAGGAGCATCAAGTAGGTGGTGGTCTCTGAATGTAGAGCTCTGACCTGGCTACAGAGGAGACACAGAGGAAGGAGAAGTAGGCTTTGGGGACACCTGGTCTAATGAGGAAACGGGATGTGCAAATGACTGAGATAAGCAAAGGCAAGTAAATATCTGACATTAGGGGCAACAGCCTGAAACCCAAAGCCCAAACCTCCAAGTAAAGCATGTGAGGCCCCTAGACCTGTGCCTTTGCCAACCTCCCAAGCCTCAGGGTGCTTGTCTTGGATGAAGACTGAAAAGAAGAAATCGATCCCCCATGTTGCAGCTTCTTCTCATTTCAACCCTATTGACAAAGCCCAACACTTCCCCCTTGCTAGAGTAACACTGCTTGGATTCAAATTCATATGCCAGTTTCCATTCCTTCTGTTTCTTAGAGCACAGGGTTGCATGTTCAAATGTCCTGAGAGGCCAGGCAGGACAAATAATAGCAGAGAAAATCCAATAATGAATAATACAATCTGCCTTAAACTGAAGACCACACTCTTTGCCTAAAGGCTTTCAGGATAAAAGCACTGCTGAATGGGCAAAATCCCTCTAAGTCCATAACTGTAAGGCTCTTAGCTCCCCAGGGGGAGGAGCAATGGGAATGAACCCAGAATTTCTCCTTCCCTGTGAATTGCATTGTAATAAGGACACAGGTGGTTCAACCACACTGTAGACGTATGGATGAACTCCAAAGCCAGGTTATGTAATTTTGAATCCCAGCTCTATTATTTATTGCTTCTGCGATTTTGAACAAGTTATATGCCTTCCTCTGTCTCAGTTCCTACATCTATAAGATGGGGAGAATGGTCAGACTCACTTCACAAAAGCTGTTGTAGGAATTAAATGAGTTCTATGTAAAGTGCTTAGAACAGTGTCTGGCAACATATTTAGTGCCATACAAGTGTTAACAATTATTATTCTATTTTATAAGTTCTGGATACTATGGATATATAATGGCAAAACACTGCTCTGTATATAGTCTGACAGCAAGAAGGTAATCAAGGGTTGTATTTGTGGCAATATCTTTAACTTTTTGGGTTTCCTGGAGTTCACTGTTATATTTTCACTTATTATTTTGTAATTAACAATAATAAATGATTAGTAATATTATTAGTATTATTTATTATATAATATAATATATTGATAATAAAATTATTAAAATTAAAAATAATACTAGTAAAGATTACATATAGAGAGAGCGTCCTGTGAATTTCTGGGAACTATACTAAATTTTTTATATATATTTTATCTCAATCTTCACATTAATCGTATGTGACAGGACTATTATTATCTCCATTTTACAAAGGAGGTTACTGAGGTTTGGAGAAGTTAAACCTCAGTCAACTTTTTAAAAGCACAAAAACGTGCTGCCCAGATTTAATGAAATCCTAAACCAATATCTATAAATCTTATAGACAAGAAATTCTGGGGATATGAACTATTTTTTTCCTTTTCAGCTTTATTGAGGTATAATTGACAAATAAAACTGTACAATATGATAATTTGATATACAAATATATTGTGAAAGGATTCTTTTTATCAAGTTAGTTAACACAGCCAGCACCAGACATAGTTACCTTTAAAACTTCTTGGGGGGGGGGGGTGAGAATATTTAAATTCTACTCTCATAGCAAATTTTAATTATACAATGTAGCATTATCAACTATAGTCACCATGTTATACATTATATCCTCAAACCTTATTCATCTTATAACTGAAACTTTGTATCCTTTTACCAACTCCTCCCTATTACCCCCACACCCTACCCTTAGAAACCACTTTTCTATTCTCTATGAGTTTGATTTTTTTCATTTTTATTGAAATATAATAGACAATTAGTTGCTTGTATTTCCACTGTACAATATGTTGTTTTTTTTTCAATTATAGTTGGCATATAATAATATAGCAGTTTCAGTTGTATAGCATAGTGATCAGAGATCTATATAACTTGCAAAGTGATATAGTACCCCTTTCCCCCGCTACATATTTATTCCAACATTATTAAACATCTTCCTCACACTACACTCTACATCTCCATGTCTATTCTGCAACTATACATTTGTATCTTTTAATCCCTTTGCCTTTTTTTGTCTCCCCCAATCCCTCTCTCAGCTAGTGTCCCGATAAATATTCTCTGTATCTATGAGTTTATTTCCACTTTTGTTGTTGTCATTGTTGTTGATTTTGTTCTTTAGATTCCACATGTACATGAAATCATGTGATATTTGTCTTTCTCTATCTGACCCATTTCATTCAGCTCCATACCCTCTAGATCCATCAAGGCAATATCTTTTTCCATTCCCTTCCTTTTAGTCTGTGTGTGTCTTTTAATCTGAAGTGAGTCCCTTGTAGGCAGCATATGTAGGGGTCTTGTTTTCTTAGCCATTCAGCCACTCTATCTTTTGGGTGAAGTCCTTAATTCTTTCCTATTTGAAGTACTTATTGGTAGAAATGTAGCTGTTACCATTCTTTATTTCTGTTTTTGATACATGTTTTTTCTTCTTAAAGAAGTCCTTCCAACATTTCCTGTAATACTGGCTTGGTAATGATAAATTCCTTAGTTTATTTTTGTCTGGGAAGCTCTTTATCTGTCCTTAAACTCTAAATGATAGCTTTGCTGGATAAAGTATTCTTGGTTATAGATCCTGGGTCTTCATCATGTTGAATATTTTATGTTAAGCCCTTCTGTCTTGCATAGTTTCTTTTGAGAAATCAGCTGCCAGTCTTATGGGTACTCCCTTGTAGGTAGCTAACTGCTTTTCTCTTGCTGGTTTTAAGATTCTCTCTTTGAATTTAACCTTTGGCATTTGAATTATTATGTATCTTGGTGGGGGCTTCTTTGGGTTCCTGGTTTTGGGGACTCTCTGAGCTTCCTGGGGTTTTATGTCTATTTCCTTCACCAAGTTAGGAAAGTTTTCCATCATTATTTCTTCAAATAGCTATTCAACATCTCGTTTTCCTTTAGGTGCACTGATGACATGGATATTTTTACCTTTAATAGTGTTCAATAGGCTCCTTAAATTATTATTATAGTCTTGGCTTCTCTTTTCTTGCCATTCTGATTGAGTGTCTTTGGCTTTCCCTTTCTCTATATAGGTCATTTGATCCTCTTCTTTATTCACTTTGTTTATTGCATTTAATATACTTCTCATCTCAGATAATGTGTTCTTCATTTCTGACTGGTTCCCTTTCATAATTTCCATTCTCATTTTTATGTTTTTTATCTCTGTTGAAGTTCTCACTGAATTCATCTACACTTCCCCTAAGTTCATTGAATATCTTTATAACCAGTGTTTTGAACTCTACATCGTTTAGATTGCTTGACTCCATTATTTCTGGATTTCTGTTCTGTTCTCTCATATGGTTTCTGCTTCTTTGTCTTCTCATTTTGGCTGCCTTTCTGTGTCTGTTTCTATGTACCAAGCAAAGCTCCTAAGTCTGCTGGTATTATTAATACGGCTATGTGTGGTAGGTGTCCAGTGGCACAGTCCTGAGAGAAGTTTAGCTGCAGGCCAAATTTAGCCTCAGCCTGTGCCCCACCAGGGCCACCTGTTAAGATTCAGCGAGCAATCCAGAGATACTGTGCTTGTAGTTACCTCAAAAGGCCACATCAGAAACCAAGGCCAGCTGCACCAGTGTCAACTGAGTCTAGATGCTGCTCAGCAAGGAGCACCTGACTAAGCGAGGACACCTGGATGTGGCTTGGGTGGGGCCACGAGTTGGGGGAGGCAGAATTTCAGAGAATTCTCTGGGAAGAGTGACCTCTGTTATCATTTTCATGACATCTCCGCTATGGCGGCATTGAGTCCTCACACTGGGACAGGGGAGGGCTCAACAGAGGAACAATGGATACTGCCATCACTTCTGTTCAAAGCGTGTCTCGCCTCGGCTCTCACTCTGACAACTCAGTGTCCCCCTTTAAGTCCCTGGTGCCTCCTGCGCAGCTGAACCAACACTGGTGCTCAGAGTGAGCAGGTCAGTCACGGTGAAAGTCCACTTGTGGACATGGCCCCTTTAAGAGGTGTCTGCTGCTGCTGCAGCTTCCATCCCACTCAGCCGCTCAACCCAGGCAGCCTCGTATCCTGGCCCCGTCCTACCTTCTGCCGTTGTAGGGTGATTTCTTAGATTTCTCCTTAGTTGTATGGCTTGTTGATCTAGATCCCAGGCAATTTGTCCTTGCTGTTTGCTCCTTGTTTCTGTCACACCTTAGATTTGGTTGTCAGAGAGATGAACAGAGCCTCTATCATCCATGTCATTTCTCCCTTCCCCTTGGACTATTCTTTAAAAAGAAACTCTTCTAGTGCTTGTTATGTGTTTGGCTAGGGAGAGACTATGTGGAGCAAAAGGAAGCAGAGAAGCTTGAGGCTAAAAATGTTCATTTTAAACTTCTGCATAGCATTTGACACTTAATTAAGAGTTCTCTGTTTGCTCCAGAACCTTTGTGAAACAAAGCATTATGCAATGAAAAAAGTAGTGCGGTGGCATTCTTTTTTTTTGAACAGTCCTCCACAACAAAACTATGAGATAGGCATTATAATCCCCATTTTACAAGTGAGAAAACAGACTCAAGGGAGTTTGGTAACTTGCCCAAGTTAAGTGCAGGCTAGGACTCAAACCTATGTCTTATAAATTTTCACCTAGCAGCCTTTGACTACATTGTACTACCTAAAATAGTCCATGCCACTGACAGTGGACCCAATCAAGCCACAATGTTTATGACACTGTACTAAATGCCAAGGAAGAATAAGAAAGTATCCAGACTAGACATTCCTTATGCTTAAAGCAGAGAGGCAAGGCACATAGGAAAATGAGTTCATGATAGCAGGTGAACACACAATGTAAATATATATATGCCTCACTGTTAGAATGTATAGCTGAAACTTACTGGATTTTGTTAACCAATGTCACCATTAAAAAAATAATTAATTAATTTAAAAAATAGTAAAAAAAGAAGAAAATGAGTTAGCGATAGACGAAACGTTCCTAAGCAGTAACATTGAAGACGAAGGGAAAGCAGTTGTTACATGTCAAGGGGGAAGTAAGGTTTTGTACATTTAAAGATATTTGTGCACATCCTGACTGAATAGAGGAAGCCAAAAGGGTGAGAAGCTGTTGCCTTGCTCAGCTCTATAACCCCACCGAGCCTCAAGCTGAACTCTTGTGCATAGAATATTGCCACGAAATGTTTCCTCTCTCCTTTTCTCAAGTTGCCTGTGTATTTCATTATGATTTTGATTGAGGGCTGGGGAATTTATGCTGTGCAACTCTTCTCTCCAGCATTCTTATCACTTTAATTTGTTGAGCTGCCTAATTACCTAAATATTTCAAGCCAATAAGCAGGATGGGTATGTTGGGGCTGGTGTATCTATCGCCTTCCTCTTCTTCCCCCAGCAGTGCCATCCTCATTCTAGCAGTTTGCATTGGAGGATGGCAGCTCCATTTCCCTCCAATATTAATAATTATGACATTAGAAGGGTGATCTGCTACAATTCAGCCTTTCTATTTGCAGGATGGTAGCTGCATATCAATGGCATGATTAGGCAAATAGAATCAAATTGGCACTGTTATGAAATATTTACATGGCCAGAATACATATGCTTCAATCTCATTGTTCCCATTATTAAGCCATTTTATAATCTCATAACATTTAGACTCACACTTTGCATTTCTAATTAACTTGAGGAGTGACTACGCTGGGAATTAATTGCAATTTGTGCATTCTTCTACACACAAACTCACTGAGAAACAAACTCTGGTTAGCAATCATGCAATCCGCCCCCAAGATGGACTCCAGGCTGACTTCTGTTCTAAACAATCCTGTCTGCCAGTTGGGAAAAGTGGCTGGGGACATTGGTTTTTATTAAAATTTGGTTCAAATCACATGTAGGAACAGTCTGAGTGCAAAAGTCTCTTTTCCCTTTGAGGGACTAGTTTCTTTTACAAAGAAGTTTGAAGCGAGGTCGTGGTTTTCAGGCTTTTAGATTTTGTGGCTCAATAATATCTATAAAATATGAATAATAAAAAAGATTCGGGGTATCTAAATAGCTGTTATAGTAGGCTATTATATTGTCTTTATTTAGAATAACTTCAGTAGGAAGGATGTGCTGTATCTCTTACACTTTATCATTGGTTAATTAGCATTTGAAAGTCTAATCAAAAGTCCATACCCCTGAAGTGGCTGCTATAAGCACTTTAATGATCTTTATCTCTTATTAACACCAGAGTTTTGTTAATATGTACAATAGACGTCAGAAATGATTATTTCCTGGTGAAAAGAGTGGTGTTCAAGGTATATGGATTGGTTAGAAATACTGATCAGATGCTTTCTGTCATGGAAGAACAGGGAATGTGCTTTAAGCACATCCAGTAGCCTACACTTTTCAGAACACTGCCTTGGCCCAGAATTTTGCCTGGTCATATTTTAGGAAGTTTATATAGGATCTGGTTACTTGAATCTGATTAATGATTTGAATCTACTGTGAGTGAAACTTAACTTGCAAGATGAGCAAGTGGTTCTTAGCGGGGAATTATTTTGCTCCTCCCCCTCACCTAGGGCTCTGTGTGTGTGTGTGTGTGTGTGTGTGTGTAGGGAGGTGTACTACTAGCATCTAGTGAGTAGAGGCCCGCTCTCTCCCACAACAGAAAATGACCCACCGCAAAAGTCATTTGTGCCAAGAACCCCTTGAAAAGGACAGAGATTCAATTTCATTGCGCTCACAGAACTGGCTGTGTAACTTTTTATATCTAATTGCTAATGCTTGCATGTGGCAGAATTTAGTATGTGCCTCTCTTTCACTGTAATGTGTGATCTAATGGCGAAGTTGGAGAGAAGAAACCTGCATCCTTTCCCTGTCTCAACTATTGGAGATTACCAATAGCTGTCAAAAAGAACCTAATATTGTATATAACCAAGTTGTCCTAGTTCAGTTTGAAATAACATTGTAGATTCTTGGTTTTTCATTTGGAAACTTTAAATTTAGTTAATTTCTGACTTTAAAAAGAAATAACTACTATCCACTATCACCTTCATGTAACAGAATAAAAAGATTTAATACCAAAGACCTATAATAAAGAAATCTTTAAGTAAAATACGTTTAGCTTTTTAAAAATTCACTCCCCCCCGCCAACTCATTGCATTAGGATTTGCTCCAGGTTCCCCTCATACTGGCAAGAATGTGCCCAATTTAGAAGCAAATGTTGCTCTTTCTCTCTTTAAAGGGATTCTGGAATCCAGGTACCAGCCTAGAAAGGGGAACATCTTTCCCAGAGAAGGTCAAGAAAATATCTAGGCAGCCAGGCTACTGGGACAACTTTCAGTGTCCTTCCTTCACTGTGCTGGAAAATCACAAATAGTACAAGCTTCTCCACTGAGGGGAAAAGAAGGTAGCATGGCTCTCATTTTACAGAGGAAAAAATAGCCTTTAGTGACTTACTCAAAGTCATATGGCCAATATATGTTGTCTAATATCTGAATCCAGATCTCCCTGCCTCTAAGATCTCAGATGGGAGACATCTCTGCTGTGATGTGGCTAAATGACTTTGAACATGTTCCCACTTAGTGTCTGATGGATCGTAGGGTTGAATATTCTTTGTTGGATTGTCTAGTCCAGAGATTCTCAAACTTAAACATAATAGATCAATGAATCTTTTGAAAGAAAATTATATACTTTAATTTTTTCATAGGAAAAATATCTTTAAAAACTCTGACACTGTTAATACAATTTCATAGAAGAAAGGATATTTTAATACTAGGAAAGTAAGAAATAATGTATTCCTTTAGTCATTCAATAAATATTTATCAAATATCTATTTTATATGGGTATTTTTCTGGGTGTTGGTGAAAAAACAGAGAAGAGGAACAACAAAGCTCTTACCCTCTTGGAACTTAAATTCTAGTGACATAATCTCAATAAAAGACAGCTGTTTAAGTAAACTAAATTGAACTCTATAAAAGATTTATTATAGTGTCCTTACTGCTCTCTTTTCTTCTTAATAAAAACCTTGTCATATGTCAGCATTGATCTGTAGACCAGCATTTGGGAACACTGGATCTAAAGCATTTGTCTGCTTTCAGGGGCAGAGCCCTATGTTACATCAGATGGAAGGAAATCAGATCAAAACTGAGATGCAGTCTGGATTCTCACAGGGCCTGGGGTTCATAGCTCAGATGGGAAATGGAGCGTGGCATTGTACACGGGCAGTACAAGCCAGATTTCTGCAAGTGAAACTTCTGGTGCTTTGGTTCAACCAGTAAAGTGTCATTTTCCACATTACTTTACTTTGCCTGTTTTTTCTACACCCTCACTGGTAAGTCTGGAACTCTTCCAAAGTATTCACAGCCTTCCATCTCTCAGCTCATTGTCAGCCCTGGGAGGCTATCTAAGTTCATTTCACACTTAAGGAAAGTGAGCCCCAAGAAGAGGTTGCCTGGCAAAGCGGAAATGGCTTTAGGACCCATCTTAGCTCTTCTGCTTTTCATCCATAGATCTACTCACAGGACAAGTGAGAGAGTCATCTCAGTTCAGAAGAGAAAAGGCCAGAAGCATACTCTTCAGGCCACTGTCACAGCAACTTTGTTTCTTTCCCTTGATTGTTTGGATTATACCTCTTCAGAATCACCCTCCCTTCTCTGCCCAAAGCAATGCCCTAGGAGTTCAGGGAAGTAGGTTTGCATGGCTAGTATCTTACTTACTAAGCTGTCCAGCAGGCTTGGAAATGGCAGAAAATAATTCAAACACTGAAAAATTATACCCAGAACACAATGAAGAGATAGGAGCAAGGCAGTAGAAGCAGACTTGAAAGTCTGAGGCTGGGAGGCTGTTCAGTTAGCTCCCCAGGGCCACTGGAATCATAAATGTGGAAATCAGAAGGCCAGGATCCTTGTCCTAGCTTGGCAGTTGTAAAATAAACACCTAGCTTCCCCTGCTCTGTTTTAGAGAAAGGAAAATCTGTCTGGCATATTTTGTGACATCATGCCTCTCCTTTGGCCTCCAAGCAGGGCTGCATTTGCACCATTCCTACTGGCTGCCATTGGGCAGCACTCCTCTCCCTCCTTCCACCTGAATGCCTGCTCATAACCATGCTCTTCTCAAGTCACCTCTCATGGAAGCCTTCCTTCCCTAGTCTGAGTGTGGTGCCCTCAAAAATCTCGTCTTGTTAACTCTTATTTTACTTTCTCCATTAACTATGGAATTCTTTCTCAGTAACTTTGGTTATTGCCATGAAGAAAGGGGACTGGGTCACAGAAAAAATGGTGCCCAATACCAAGATTTTTGTTTGGCATTGAGAAATGTCAGTGAGGGAGATGCATCTTTTTTTGTTGTTGTTGTTGTTTTATTCTAGAGGCTAAAGTTGAAAATGAATCCATGGCCCTTTAGCCCATAGCAACTGAAAACAAAATGAAGAATCCCAGGAAGCATAGTTGGGATGGAGTAATATTCTTGGAATTAATGCTCCACCACGAACAATCTTCCACATACACAATCAAGAGGGAATCTTTTTTTAAAATTAGTAGACTATTTCCTTATTTTTTATATTGAAATTTTTATATTGAGATATATCATTTATATTCATTTCAGGTGTACAACATAATGATTTGATATTTGTATATATATTGTGAAATGATTACCTCAATAAGCCCACTTAATATATATATATCACCTCACAGTTACAAACTTTTTTCTTATGATAAGAACTTTTTAGATCTACTCTCTTAGTAAGTTTCAAATGTACAACACATTATTAACTACAGTCATCATGCTGAAGGAATAATCTTTTATATACAGCAGGGGTCCCCAAACTCCAGCCCCTGGGCTGTCCACCAGTACCGGTCCGTGGCCTTCTAGGAACCCAGTCGCACAGCAGGAGGTGAGCAGGCTAGCAAAGCTTCATCTGTGTTTGCAGCCACTCCCCACCAGCGCTAGGATCACTGCCTCAGCTCCACCTCAGATCATCAGGCATTAGATTCTCAAAGGAGCACTGGTCCTTGGTGCCACAAAGGTTGGGGACTGCTGACATATAGCATTTATTATGCTATTTAATATATTGTTCCTATATGTGACTAGCTTAGTTCCTACTGTCAGTATTACTCAGGAGATTCAGCATTATTCAGATCACATTTGGAATGTTGTGTTCAGTTCAAGGCAAGCACTCTTTTAAAGTTCAGAGCTGCATAATGATGAGAGGGTTAAAACATGATGTGTTAGGTGGAGCAGTGCAGGTTCTGGGATATTTAGTCTGGGTAGAGACTACTCAGAGAAAACAGTAGAGCTTTAAAAATTTAAAAAAAAAATATTGGAAAGGCATCTCTGTAATAGTGAGTTTTCTTCTACGTGATTCCAGAGGTCAGAATAGGGGTCAGTAGTAGAGGTTATCTGAAAGTAAATTGAAGCTTCATGTGAGGAAGTCATTGAACTATCTTGGATGTTTCAGGTGGGAGGCCTACTTTGGGTGGAGGTTGGACCGATATCCTTTAAGGCTTTTTCCTGCTATAAAATTATGAGAAACACACACACACACACACACATGTATATGTATATAGACATATACATACACACACATATATGTGCATGTGTGTGTGTGTGTGTGTGTGCAATGTGTACAGCATATAGCTCTTCTCTGGTACCCAGAAATAGGTATTTGTTTGTTTGTTTACTGAGTAAAATGTGGATAAGATCATCCTCTGAAAGGACATTATTTGAGGAAATTTAGCATGGTCCCAACATTGATCCATGTATAAAGAAGCATAAGCACATAACAGTTATGACTAATTTTTGTTAAGTATTTACCACTAACTACTTTCCACACACTGTCCCATTTAAAGCTCCCAACCATCCTGTGAGGAGGTAGGAACCATTTATTTATCCCTATTTTATAGATAAAACTGAGATTCTGAGAGGTCACAGATACTATCCCCAAAGGCATAGCTAGGTAGAGCTGGGATGAGCTTTCAGGTGTTTCTGATGAATGGCCTTATAAATGAGGATGTGTGGTTAGTATTTAAACATAGGCATACATTCTAAACTGAGACTGTATATGTATTACAGAGACCAGTTTTAAAAGGCAGAACCACATAAGAAGCTGCTGCTGGCCAGTCACTGGCTCATGGGATGATGGGACTTGAGAGAGGGTGGTTTATCTTATCTTTTGAGTGAGTGTCTCTTCTTCCCTCCTTTAGGATGCATTTATGTCAATCTCACAGAACCCAGAGGCCCATGGCTATGCTGGGCATAAATAATCTTGGGTTTCTGTACTTGAAGCTAATAAAGTTTTCTGTGATTAACTTTTTTTTTTTTTTTTGGTATTTGTGTGTTCTATATCCATATATGTTTATGCCTGTGGGTTTTTATTTTCCTAATAGGTGAACTCAGCACTGGGTAGCTGAGCTCTTTTCAGTGGGCAGAAGCTTCCAGATAAATGAGGATGGTTAAATGAGAGGAGATGCTTTCCGTACTTTGTCTAAAACAATCACTTAATGGGCACAGGAAATTTCTGTGAAATGGGTGAATAGCATGGGTCCATTTTATCTGCCTCTCAATGAAGTAAAAGCCTTCTGGCTTTTAAGACCCAGGCAGCAAACAGAAAGTGGTCTTTATCCTCACGCACCAAATCTGTGCATCGGTAAAGTGCAGGCCCTGACAGGAATTTCAATTATTTAATCAAAAAGAAAATGAAAGAGGTCTTAAGTGTTGTGATGCGAAGACAGCCTTTTCATAGACCAATCTACTGTGCGCTCACATTGAATATGAAACAAAATGGGAAGGAAATTAAGGCAGCTTCGGCTTAAATCATGTGATTGCAAATAGTAAATTAGTTTCTCGATGTTTTCATTTAAGTGTTTAAGTGGAAGGTTTTATTCCTAATGTAGTGTAGTGACACAGAAGAGAACCCTCAACCGCTTCCAGCTTCCCCATCCTCGCTTCAGTGATGCATTTGCCCTGGGGAGGGAGGGGGAGGAAGAGAGCCTAAGATGGAGAGAGGAGGCAAAGCTTCAGTCACGTTAGGGTCCTTTTGTTTCAAATTGCTACCAAAGTACGCTTTCACAGCAAACTCATTAATCGAGCAGATGAGTAACGTCTGTTGAAAATGTACTAAGCAAAATGCATTTAATTTGGAAGGGAAATCAGGAACTGCATTAGTCAGAGCATATAAATGGCAACATCATCCATTCGACTGTTGTTTTGTTTGATGTGGACTTGCTGAATTTGTTTTTAAGGGATAAGGGTTAAGTAAAAATGAGCAACACTGAGCTTGAGAGAAAACATACCCCACAGGCTTTCAAAGGCTTCTGGGATGGTTTTGCTGGGGCTAAACCTGAAGCCTACTTTTGGGGTGGGTGCAGAAGTCACAGGAATCTCTTCCGAAAGCACTAATTGGGTTGGACTAAGTTGACCTCAGACTGATGCAACAAGTAGCTGGAGGTCATTTCTTTGCAAATGAGCATCCCTTTGTGTTTGTAATTAGGTTCGATTATTTGGCTGGGAGCTTACAGGGGTGCGTGGTGGGAGGTCAGGCTCTGGGTTCACTCTGTAGACCAATAGTGAGTGAATTTTCAGTATTAAGTTAGACAATGAGGCTCAGCATCTCTGAGGGTTAGATTCGACAGTGCGCCCCCTGAAGCCCACAGTAGGAGGAGAGTGGAGGTAAGTGTCTTTAAACTGGCAACTGTCTTAGATCTGGCAGGATTACTGACCGTCAGCTTTGCCAGAGCATGTTTCAGTTTTAGGCTTTTCCATGAAGCATTCCTTGCCCAGTGATCTTTTTTTTCCCCTAGACTAGAAGTCTAGAAGAAAGCTTTTGGTCTCTTGTTTCTGTGTTGCTTTCTGGATACTGGTTATTGAGTATATGCTAACTTTTACCATTGTTCAACTTTCTTTTTATGGTTGAGTGATATTTTCACTCTTAGCTTTTTCTTTTTATTATAGAAATTTTCAAAAAATAAAAAAACAATAGTATAAGGAACTTCCATGTATCAATCACTGAAATTTAAGTTATTAACCTTTTGTCATATTTGTTTCATCTTTCCCCTGCACTGAAGTTTACTTAAATTCAGACATCCTGATGTTTTGTCCTAATTACTTAAGAATGCACCTTTTTCTTTTAAAAAAAGAATATTTTCCTATGTAATCACTATGCCATTATCACATCTAATAAAATTAACAATGACTACTTAATATCATTTAATACCTAGTTCATATTCAAATTTCCCCATTTCTCTAAAAGCTTTTTTTTAATGATTGGTACATTCAAAGCAACATCCAGTCAAGGACCATACACAGCATTTGATTTTGTCATTTAGGTCACAAGTCCTCACTTTATTCTGACTTTTCTTATGGCACTGGCTTGTTGAAGGAAATAAAAAATTGCCCCATACAATGTTGGACCTCCTGGATTTGTCTGTCTGCTTCCATGCAGTATAGTTTTCTATTGCTTTTCTACTTTTGTATTTTCTGTGACTTGCAGTTGGGTCTAAACCTGATTGGATTCAGATTAAACATTCAGCAGTAACATTTTATAGGCGTTAGTGTGTACTTCATGTAGCATCAAAACAAGGGCACACATGGTGTCTGATTGTCCTATCATTGGGATGCTAATATTGATTAAAGGATTGAAGTGGTGACAGCCTGATTGCTTCTAACAAAGTTACACTTTCTTGTTTGTAAACAGCAAGTAATTCATAGGGTGATACTTTGTCATTATGCAAACATCAGTTTCTCTCATTCCACAGCCAAAATTATGAGGGCCAAGGATGCTGCATTAGATAGTTGCCTATTTTGTACAGCATTTGGTAGTGCAAGTTATGCAGTAACATTCAAAAATACTGGTTGAAGGAGTTAATGAATAAATGGATACATGCATGAGGTTTTGACTGAATAAAATTAGAAATTTAACATAATGAGAAAACCTGCAAACCTACTTGTGACTGGTATATTAGGGAAAGGGTCCAACCTGTTGGGAGTTATGAAATACTAACACTTCACTGGAAATGGAAAGACTCAGGTTTTCTAGCCTCAGCTTTGCAACTAATTTGCTATGTGACTTTGGACAAATCTCTTACCTTCTCTGGAACTTATTTGTACAGCAAGGAATACAAAGGGGAAAAATCTCTAAGGTTCTATCAGTCTTAGCATTCTAGGATTCTAAAAAATGTAAAGAGCTGTATAGGCCAGGTAATTAGAGCCTGTAGATCTTGAATCCACTTGAATCTGGATTTTTTACTGTGCACTCTTGGCTTGTGGTGTTTAAGAAGGCTACAGGTCATTATAGCTTGTTATATGATAACCCGACATCCCAACCATTGCCAGTTAGGATCTCTGCCCCATTTGATATTGAACTGGAAAGGTGACCAGGGATTGATTATCCTTCATGCCATTTTATAAACAATGGAAAACACTTGATTCTTTCCCCAGCAAAGTGAAATCTTCCAGGCTGGATCATCTACCTGGCTCTTTCACCTATGCATTTACTTATTTACTCACTTATTCAACCAGTTAGTCAATTTTTGAGATCTTAATATGTGACAGACATTGAACTAGATGCTTAAGATATAATTTGTCCTCCTTATGTAGAGCATACATTTTACAGAGAAACAAGTGATTAAAGAGGCAATTGCAATCCAGTGAGAAAAATATGATGATATCAGAAGTATGTGGTAGCACAGAGGCAGGGCACCTAACATACCTGGTGGCATTAGGAAAGGCTTCCAGGAGGAAGTGATTTGTTTTAACTGAGAATTGTACAGGAATAAGTCAGTGTTGGAATGAGAGGTGGCTAGAGTAATAAATGTTCCTGGCAGAGAGGGCAGTATATACTAAGACTCAGGTCAAGGATAGGAGAGAATATGGCATGTTAAAGAGTTTAGAGCACTGGGAAACTACCAAAGGTTTTTTTTTTTTTAATTTTTATTTTGCTAAAATATAAATAACATACTACCAAAGGATTTTAAGCATGGACTAAATAATCATATTTGCACATTTGACTCATCACTCTGGCTTGTGAAGAAAGAATTGGAACGAGTGACAAAAGATGAACAGAGAGACCGTTAACAGTTAAGATCATGCCATTATCATGAGATATGAAAGTCTTAAAAGCAGAGACCATGTTGTGTTTATATTTATATTTTCTAAGCTGCTACTACCATGCCTGACGTTCATAAACATGACGAATAAATATTTGTTGAGCAAATGAATTGTTTATTGACTGAATGGCTGGATCGACATATCTGGAAACATCAATAATTTATTTTCTGGAATTTCTAGTACCTTTTCTTTAATTCCACATGCATAGAGACATGAGATAAAATTTCCTAAATTATAACTCTGTTCAGAAAACTTGCATTGGTCCTTACAGTCACCCCACTGTCCTCAAAAGTAAGAACAAAGTTTTCCGACTATATTTCAAAGTACCACATTTCCAAATACTACTCAACGTCTTCACTTTATGCTAACCTCAGTATCCTGAGTATACAATATATTCTATCCCACCTGTGAGTATTTACTTGTATTTGCTATTCTGAGCTAGAACATTTCCATCACCTGTTTCACCTGTACAAATTCTACCAATCCTCAGTGGTCTAGTTCTACTACTGTGTCTTACATGAAGCCTTCTACTCATTCATTATATTTGATAAATAATTTAAATAAAATTTTATAAAAATTTAAGCAATACTAGTAATTTATTTATTTAAATTACAGGTGAAAATAAGCCTTACTGGAAAGAGCCAGTCTTTGGACCTGTGCAAGTCTGGGTTTGAAGACCTCTTTGCCACTTACTAGATGTGTGATCTTATAAGTGCCCTCTATGAGCTTCAGTTTCTTGAAATGTAAAGCTAAACTATGACTATTTTGCCATACAGATTAAATAGATTATAGTAAATCATGTAATACATTACCTATCACAGACTAAGGACTTAGAATATATTATTCTTAATAATAATAATTAACATTTTCATCCTGTATTCAGTTTTTAAAACATTTTTGCTTATTTTCCTGACAAAAGTCCCCACAATACAGTCTCTGAGGTAGATGACATAATCCCACTTTGCAGCTAGAATAAGTAAGGCTCTCAAGGATTAAGTGATCTACTAAAAAGAAGAGTATTGTCCTTAGATTATTTGTATGAGAATCACCTGGGGATTTCTAATATGCCACAGAGAGGAGTATAAATTGATGCTACCTTTTTGGAGTACAGTTCGGCAAAGCCAATCAAAATTACAAATTTGATCTAGCAATTCATTGTCTAAGAATTCCTACAGATATACTTGCTCATGTGCAAAATAATATATGTGTATGGTTATTTATTGCAGCATTGTTTGTAATAGCAAAAGAGTGAAAAACATCTTAAATATCTTATTATCATCAGAGAGGACTGGTTAAATAAATAATGGTACATCCATAAATATTATAATGTGCAACCCCCAAAAAAGTTAAGTACAAAAAAAAAAAAACCAAGGTGCAAAAGAATATGTAATATGCAGCCCTTTGTTAAAAAAAAAGAGAAAAAAATGTGTGTATGTGTGAGGAATATATGCATACACATATATATTTCACCTATACATTTTATTTATTCATTTATATATAATATGTATTTCCTTAAAATTGGAAGAATAGCTAGAGAATGATAGCAGAGATTGCCTCTAAAGGGAGAACTGAAGGATAGGGGAGATTCTTCCTTCATAATTTTTACAGTTTTTGACTTTTGAATTATTTGAATATATTACCTATAGGAAAAATGATGCACAGTCAAGTTGGGAAAACAGAACATGGTCATGAAAAGAGATAGAACATATCAATGTAGTATTTAGCTTATGCCAAGAGCCCACTGAGTGGTATATCTGCTTTTATTATGGTGACTGAGTACTGTGGACAGGAATGGGTTTTCTGAAGAAGAAGGGAATGAACTGGATCTGGATTTGGATGGAAATTTTCTATGTGGATGGAGAGGTGATAACAATCTTTCCAGAAAGAAGACAAATGAATTTTTAATAATTGAGTTTTGTTAGGTTAAGACCTCAGCTGCAAAGTGGAGGCTCTATTTTAGTTTGGTTTTGAAAAGATTTTTTTCAAATTCACTAGTCCATATTACTTTCCCCTTCAAAACCCACATGAAATATTTTAAAGGTACATGGTATTACCACACTATCTGGAGGAGCTGCCTGCCTTCTAGCCTATAGAGAGGGATCTGGTAACCCATACTAAATTATTATTGTTATTATTATTTTTTTACCTAGGAACTGTCAAATAATACTGCAGTCAATCACAGTAGTATTTTCATGTCTATTTTGGGAGAGTCCAATACAGTGCATTGGAAATATTAAAGATACAGTACATAAAATTAAACCCTTGGCTTAAAAATGGAGGCAAGATTATACACACAAACACACACACATACGTACATACATACACATATACATACATACATACATACATACATACATACATACATACGAGAAAAAGCCTCCAAATGCATACTAACCTTTAACAAGTTACATATTCAATAAATGTCTGCAGATATAAACTAAATAAATCACAGAGCTCTTGGCCTCATTGTCTATATTATTTTCTATCCTAATTACAATCGAGCCTGCATCATCTTAGTGATGAAAATATATTCCTAATCCAATAAAATGCACAGAGATGTTCTTGTTTGCTTGTTTTGTTTTGCATGTTTTTGGTTGCATGTATTTAGGGGTGTGTGTGTGTGTGTGTGTGTGTGTGTGTGTGTGTGTGTGTGTTTGAAGCAGATATACTTTTACTACATTTTTTTGTTCCCTGCACTTCTCTACCCTATCTCTCCAAACCACCTCACTTAGCCTAGCAATGGTAAGGTGCCCAGTAGATACTCAATAAATACTCTTTGCCTGATTGGTCCCCCCGCCCCTCCACCAGAAGGAAATGGCCTTGGTGTTGATTTTAAAGTATTTTCTATTTCATGTTTTGAACTCTGGCTGGGGGAAAGTAGAAACATGAATAGTGCAGCCATCCAATAAAAAGATGTCATCTTTCTTAAAGTCATCTTTAAGATGTCTTACAGAGCTAAATGGGTATTCTTCACTTGTACCCTGGGGAATACTCCCTAGCACTCATCATCTCCTTCCCAATGAATTCTTTTTATTTTTATCCATAGTAACCCATTTTTGATCATATGGGCTTGCTTTTATCAGTCAGCTCACCATCACTATCTTCTCCACCTCCACCTCCATCACTTCCACCATTACCCCCGACATCATCACCAGCAGTGGTGGCGGCAGCAGCAGCAGCAGCAGCAGCAGCAGCAGCAGCAGCAGCAGCAATGCTACTTATTGAGCATTAGCTGTGTGCCAGGCACTGAGCAAAATGCTTTACATATATTACCTTTTTAAAAATTGAGATACAATTGATATATAACATGATTTATGTTTAAGGTATATACATTATCTTAATTAATCCCCAAAACTCTCCTATGAAGTAGGTACTATTGTTATTCCCACTTTACAAATGAGAACAATAGGACTTAGAGGGGTTAAACAAAATTTCCAAGGTCATACATTTGGTATGTAATAGTGGTGGAGCTAGATCTCTAACCTCCATATATTTCACTACAAGCCTTGTTCTATTTACCACTGGTAATATATACTGACTACCCTCATCACCTTGAAGTGATGAAAGTGTGTGTGTGTGTGTGTGTGTGTGTGTGTGTGTGTGTGTATTTCAAAACCTTAAAACATCCTTTCTGGTTATTGCAGGTCATAGTATGAATTTATAAATCTTTCAATGAGAAGAATTGAGGAGACTGGCCTCTTAAATTAAGGGCTATAGTTTCAAGTTCCATTCCAGATGGGAAACAAATAGCATCTATTATTGCTTTACTTGTTTATTTTTCAAAGAAAATATGGTTGTAATGAACAGAGTATGGACTCTGGAGTCATAAACCTGAGTCCATACCCTGGCATACAAAGCTGAGTGATCTTGAGCTCATGACTACTACCTAAGTGATCCTCCATTTCTTTATATATAGAAAAGAAGAGTTATGATATTCAATGAGAAGACAGAGCAAAATATGTGATGTATATTATAAATGAAAATATCCACCTTATTATCCATAGTACCATCATTGAAATAGTAAAACAATATTCTTCAAAAACCTTTCTTTAAGTGATTAAATAGATATCCCTAATTTCTGGATGAGAGTGGATGTGTGTGCATGTGTGATCAACTTTTTTAAATCACATGTAATTTATATGAAAGTAAAAAGTTGCAGAACATTTACTATGGAATAAAAGTTTAATGTTTCTTATAGGCAAATGTCAATTAAACACAACTTATGTGCTAATTTGGGTCCAGTCACTTACGGAGAATGGCTAAAATCATAATAAAAATAATGTATTAAATTTGATTTGGACCATTTTTGGGTTGAAGTAAAAGAATTCTTTTTTACTTTATGTTTTAATTTTAACATTATTTATTTTTGAATAAATATTACATTTATATGGTTCTTTCTCAAAAAATACAAAAAAGTGTACAGGGAAAATACTTCTCATCAAGTCCCCAGCACCTGAGTCCCTAAAGACAATTAATGCTGTGAGTTTCTAATATATCTTTCCAGAGGTATGTAGAGCATATAATCAAATTTGTATAGCTTTCGCCTTCTCTCCCTGCTTAAAACAAATGTTAGCATTCTTTACTTGGATTTTTTCACTTAACAATGCATCTTAGAGCTTCTTTCATTCTGGGTTTGTATAATTTAGCTATGATGTGTAAATCATATCTGTTGGATAAATTTCAATGTGCATTTGTAATTTTGATATACATTACCAAATTGTTTTTCATAGAGATTGTATAAATTTGCATTCTTTGCATCAATATATGAGAATGATTCTTCCCCCCACACCCTTGCCAACAGAGTAATTAGATTAAAACATTTTTAATTCAGTAGTTAATGACATGGTCTCAGTGTAGTTAAACTCTTATTAGTCTTATTTTTAGTATCATTATTAACATTTTAAAATGCTTATCGACCACTTATATTTTCTTTTGTTCAAACTGCTTTTTTCTATCCTTTGCCCATATTTAAATTGTGCTCTCACTCTTTTTCCTTATTGATTTGTAGGAACTTTTAACATATAACAAATTATCCCTGTGTCTGGGATATGAGTTGCAAATACTTTCTCCCAGTTTGTTTTGTCGTTTTTCTTTGCTTAAGATAATATTTGCCATAAAATATTTTTAAAAATTAATATAGTTAATTTTATCAGTGTTTTCTTCTATGGCTTCCAGGTTTTTACATTATACACAGAATAACTTTTTCTATTTTAAGTTTATTTAAGAAAATCTCTCCAATATTTTTATTCTGCTTCCTTTTAATATTATCTACCATCTAGGTCATTGAAGGACAAATTCAATATTATCCTCTCATAGTGACAACATTTGTACCTTACAGTTTTTGGTCTACTAACTTGATTGCATTTTCAATGAGAGTTAGAAGAATAAAAATCAATTAGGCTTCATGAACAGTATTTTCAAACAAAATATAAATGATCCAGCATTTTAAAACAATATAAAAAATTTAGTTCCATGCACAAAGTTCTTTTGGGAAATGTCTACAAGCTCATCTCTATGACTAATAATAGAGTTTGAAAGGGTCTTACAATCTCTAACATCAGAAATTCACAGTATATAGTGGTAGCAATTCACATCCCTTTATGTTCAAAACTGTGTATATTAGTTTGGTATTACCGTTTGAAGAACATTGTGTCATTCGGTGCTAAATTTTAACTCTGATAATAGAATTTGGGTGATTTGGAATGGAAGAAAATAATATTTAAAAGGCATTTATGTTAGCTTATTGTTTTTTTTTTCCTTGGTACTATGTTTGGCTACTCTTTTGGGACTTAATGAGGAAAATGGTGGAATCTTAATAAGAAACTGATTTAAAGATCAGTCTCATTCCACTATATGCCTCTTAGAGGATTAAGGAATGATATATATCCTCTTACATTTCAAATCTGTAATTCTCTTAAGGACTTTCTTTCTATCACAAACTTTATGAAGTATGTTTTGAAATGAGATGACAAAGGCAGCCTAGACAACTTTAAAAGAGAAATAAAATAAAAGTTTTTGACCTTAAAACTGGCTCAGTCTTGAATGAGCAAACTAAATATATTTAGTCCTCCTTACATTAGTAATCCTGTGATTTAAATATTCTATCCTTGAATGTGTTCTTGTGTGAGTTCACATCCTACTTTCTAATGTAAAAGCATTATTTGAAGATGCATTTGCAGGAAGCATTCAATGACTCCAGTTCTTTTTCTAGACATGTCATCTACTTTGGTAGTGCTTAAAGTAAAGTACTCAGATAGAAGGTAAGTTGAAACACACAACAAGCAATATAATACAAAATGTTAAGAGTAAAGTGTGTTACTCAGATCCTTCTAAAATACATTTCTCCCTTTATTTTGAAGGCCACGGTATGGGCAACTTGGCTAATGGAACCAGTCTTTTCCTTTGATCACCAGTAAGGTAATCTTTTTGGGAAACTAAGTCCCGCTTCCGAAGACAGGTTTAGATGAGGCTGACATGAAAGAGAGCAAGACTGTTTAATCATTTACTATCTGAAAAACATGTCTTTTCTCTCTTTAAATGAATAATTCTTTAGCTGAAATCATAAGCAGGAGCTCTATCATGTCTTGCAGGTGGAGAAGGGAGGGTTCATTTGATCTTTGTGTTTTTTTTTTTTACTCAGGGAGTAAGCAGGATCAGGTTTTATGTATCAGCTACACCTTGTTGGCTCTGAGTGACAGATTTTAGTCAAATGAGAATCAAAAATAAATGTGATGTGAGTGTATTTACTTGATCTAAGGCTTGGGAAGATGTATAGTGAGTAACCTGGCATATAGTAGATGCTCAAAAAATGCTCACGATAATTGAATATAATGAATGGATGAAGGGCAAGCAAGCATTGGGAATATGCTAGGCTGGCTGCAGCAACTGCTTTCCATTTTCTCTCAGTGTGTTCACTTATACTGGAGAGGGAAAAAAGGGATTATGACATTTACCTAGCTCTGTGCTATCCAATAGGTAACCACTAGCTATATGTGGCTATTGAGAACACTTGAAATTTGGGTAGTCTGAACTGAGATGTGTAGTAAATGTATAATATACACTGGATTTCTGATATTTAGTATTAAAAAAGAAATGCACAAAAATTTCATTAATAATACTTACGTTGATTACATGTTGAATATTTTTTTTATATATTGGGGCTAAATAAAATATATTAATATTTCACCTGTTTTTCTTACTTTTTAAATGGGACTAGTAGAAAATTTAAAATTACCTATGTGGCTTCCATTATATTTTTATTAGAGAACACTGGTCTAGACCTTAGAGATAATCCAGGCAATGGAATATTTCTCCTTTTAAGGGGCAAATTGTTCACAAGCTATCTAAAAACGTAACATTTACCCCTTACCCGGCTGATCCTGAGGGGGGTGGGGCTCTGGAATGCCTCTTCATCCTGCTATTGGATAAACCAGAAATGAATTTCAAGAGGGGTCCTCCTGGATACCTTGGGGTCCTCCTTCATCCACTGCAGAAGTAGGATGGGCCCAGGGACTGAGTGCTGATGGGAAGGTAGGAGCTGGATTCTGTTAACCCTAGCTCTTCCCCCACAATGCTGCTTAGTAGATGCACCACCATATAGAAACTTCTTAGCTTTCTTGACTTCGCGATTTACCCAAGGGCCTGAGCCATAACTCTAAGAGGAATGTGGGGCCAGGACCATAGGAAGTTTTCCAGGACAAAACTTGCCTGCACAGCCTGCCCATTTGTGTGCTGGGCTCAGGCCCCACAGCCCCAGCTGTGATTTCTGAGCTCTTTGGGAGAAGGCATTCTCCCTCATGGAAAAGAGTGGCGATGGTGGTGACCTAGGAATCCCTGTCTCCGCCTCCACTGCCAATCCCATGTTCCTATCTCCTCGTGCTCAGCCATGGAGCTTTGTTTCCCAGCAGTGCTGAAGTGGAA
Organism: Eidolon dupreanum; assembly: GCA_028627145.1. Classification (NCBI taxonomy): domain Eukaryota; kingdom Metazoa; phylum Chordata; class Mammalia; order Chiroptera; family Pteropodidae; genus Eidolon; species Eidolon dupreanum. The sequence continues at coordinate 73,431,497 of CM053510.1, forward strand.
AGAGGAAGAGGAAAGAAAACTTCTGCGGTCCTCGAGGTCCTGTCCCTTTCCATAGCTATCAACTTTCCTCTGTCTCTCACTTCTTAGGTCCCTTACTAGGGCAGAGACAAAGCCTGGATAGCTGCATTCCTGGGTGAACCGCCTTCAAGTCGCCCATGGCGGGGCTGGGCTCTTGGAAAGGCAAGTCCTAGAGTGACCTGAACTAAGAAGGGGAGTATGAGAGGTTGGACACCACGCCCCACATTGTCCCACTTCCCCTCATCTTGGCTAGGGAGCAGGGTCGAAGGAAATAGCCACAGATTTGGGGGAGACCAGGGAACTGAGTCCAGGGTCCATGACATCAGTGGGAGAGTAAGAGCCTAGCAGGCAGTCCACCCCTTCCCCTCCTTCCTGGGATCCCGCAAACACTCCAAGAGATGCGCAAGGCTAAATTCTGAGAAAAGGTTAGCAGTGACTTAGCTCAAAGGTAATTTTCACCCAAAGACAACTTTTACTGCCCCTGCTCTCAAAGAGACATTTAATAATTGCAATTTCTGAGGCCGAAGTTAGTCTCCACCCCAGAGTGAAGCTGAAATCCCATTCCCATGGCTGAGTGCAAATGTACTCTCTGTCTATGTAGGGATGAAGAGCAGGATGCACACAGGCACAGGAAGGCTCCTTATTGAGGCCAATGTCTGGTTGTATATTCGCCACGCCTTCCATATCTGCTTAGCCTTTAGGATTTTAGGAGAGAGGATGACTTGGTTTACACTTGCGGAATACCATAAGCTCTCACTAGGGATGGGTGGGGGAAGGTGTGGATGTCTGTACAGTGGACTGTCATCCCTAAGACCTCTTCATGAGTGTCCTCTGTCTCTCTGTAGCCTTGCAGAATGTGACTGGACTGGATCAGGGCTAAGGACTAAGGAACAACTTCAGGAAATCTACTGTTTTCTCTCTCCGTGGCTGTCTGGTCTCAGTTTTTAGTTCTTACCGTTATAAACATAAAACAAAAATCACATTTCAGACACCAGTACAAAGCATTCTGACTTCGTTTAGATGCCTACTTGCCAAGATCTTATTTTAAAGTTATTTTCCCCTATTTTCCTCCTTCCACTTACTCTCCTTATCTGTTTACCATTTTTACCAGGTCATCCGTATGGAATACTGTGTTTCCACTTCCTGCAGCACTGTAGTTTGGGACCTAATTGATTCTGGTAATTAATTTGTTCTACCTGCTAGATCGGATTAAAATTCTACCCTTGCACCCAAGGATTAGCACTTGGCATTCTAACACCTCCTCTAATTATCTAATAGCATGGGTTGTGAGGACTCAGTTTCTATTAAAACACTTTTACTATTAGCAGTAGTGATTGGAATTGTGATGATGACTAGATTTCAACAAATTAGAGCTTAAAAATGGGGAGATGGAAGAGAAGTGGCTTTTTTTAATTTCCCTGAGTTTAACATCAATAATTAGACCAATTTTTGGAGATGCGAGCTGAAATTACCCCTGCTGTTCTGTAGATGATCACTTTAATTTTAGCAAATTGACTCAAGGGAAATAAATGTGACAGATTAGAAAAAGACAAACAGAAAAAAAGATCAGGAGGGAGTAAAATGAAAAAGAAAGGCTGGGACAGAGAATGGGAGACAAAAACCTAGTACAATTATTATTATTATTATTATTATTATTATCATTATTATTTTGCAGGAGGGACTAGGTTTGAAAGGGGGAATATAGCAGAAAAGTAAGTTGTGTGAGCGGAATGAGGAGGAGGTGATGGAAATTTGAGAGGCGATGGAAGCTGGCATTTAAAGGTAGCTCTGGACATATTTACATAGATCATATTACTTGACTAATGCAGTTACAACTTCCCTCACACCACCCTCTATAACTGAGGTAAAGAATGTTACAATCATCATTATTTTATTTATTTAGCTCAACAATCCAGTCACCCTCAGCCATCAACTTAAGTGGGTTTGGCAGATGTGGACTCTCTCCTCACTTCCTTTATTCTTTTGCTATAATTTCTCTAAAGTTTGAAAACCTAGGCCCAAATGCCAAAATAAGTGCCTCATCCCTATTGCTTGGGGACCTTTAATGCCTCTGCTCTCCAGAGACTTATTTTTAAGCTTTCTTTAAAAACGACTGGGAGCAAAGCATGTCCTGCAGTGGCAGGGTACCCGAGCCCCTTCACTTCGCCTAGTTTGTCCAGTCGTGTTCAGCACCGAGGACAGCTCCCCGCCCCGCCCCGAGCCCACTGCACCCGCCCCTCAGCCACTGGCAGCCTTGCCATTGGCTCTTTCGGCTCCCCTCTCCAAGCTGCCAATTCTCCTACACTTAGACCTAAACCTACCCAGAAGCTTATCTTCTCGCCTCTCTAGCGCCCGGGGTAGCCCAGGCCGGGGAGAGAGCCGCGGGGATCCGAGCCTCGCAGGGTGGTGTTTGGCTCTCGACCAGGCTCGCTGAGACGCTGCCTGCTTGCTACGCTTCGTCCCAAGCCCTCGCCCTGTGGCAGGAGTCGGCTCAAGATGAATCTCAACTTCACCTCTCCTCTACACCCATCGTCTTCTCAGAGGCCCACGTCCTTCTTCATCGAGGACATCCTGCTGCACAAGCCCAAGCCGCTAAGAGAGGTGGCCCCCGACCATTTCGCCAGCTCTTTGGCCTCCCGGGTGCCTCTGCTAGACTATGGCTATCCCCTCATGCCCACACCCACCCTCCTGGCTCCTCACCCCCATCACCCTTTGCATAAGGGAGACCACCACCACCCTTATTTCCTCACCACCTCGGGTAAGTAACAGGGGCTTCATGGTATGGTGACTGAAAGAGTAGGTCTTCCAGCGCAGACCGTAAACCTGTGATAAAGCCTAGGAAAGACCAAAGCTGGCTCAGCCTGGTTTGGCGGCCTCCTTCTCTAAGTAACAGTGGGAGGTTTAGGTATAGCTGAAAACAAACAGAACTCCCTTGAGACATACCAACCTATGGGGATATCTTGTGGTCATTCTACACTCTTTACAATGGAGACAACATGCCTAGCCAAGTGGCTGGAGATTTTGACGATATTCTTGGTGGCCAGTGCTCAGTCTCCTTTCTCATGGTCTTCCTGGACACTTTGGTCCAGCTCTCAGTCCCAGTTCTCTTCTTCTCCCTCCTCTGAGGGAAACCCCTGACCACTCCACCCATAAAACAGAACTCAACTTTGTAGATCAGAAGCTTAAAAGACTCCAGTGGGACCAGCTCTCTTCTTCCAGCACTGAGCATTGGGCATTCATACTGTGGGGACTTAGATGTGAAAGAGGGTTTGGGATATTTTGAAGACAGGGTTTGGGCTGGCCCAAATAAGGGAAAAAGGGTAAGGAAAAAAAAAAAAAGAAGAAGATGGAGGATCCGTTCCTGCTTAACCCTCTTTACTCCCATAGTCTTGCATTTGACTCACAATCTTGGGCTTAGCTGCCCTCTCTGCCCCAGTTGGTGGCTGTGTTGGAACCCAGCAGCAAAAGTATTTGATTTAATTTGGTGAAAAGCATAGTAAGGAGTGGGGACTAACAAAGTCTAGTTAGGACAGGCAGATGTGGGAAAGTCACATATTTTTTCTGCCTCTCTCTGTAAGGCATTTTCATTCCAGCCAGAATAGAATAAGTCGATGAATCCAGGTGCAGCGCACCACTGGAAAAACAGCCTGGTCCCCGCGGGGGCTGTGGAAAGACATGAGACAGTTTGTGAAATGTGGATGCTTGAATCTACAACAAAAACAGTGTTTATGAAGCAGGAAAACCCAGATGCTGGGGCACTGGGTTGGAAGGGCAATTATAAAGCCTACGCGAAGTCCGAATCTCGGCCTTGGTTTCAGCACTCATGTTTCCCCTAAGTAGCTGTGGCCATAGCCAGGATACCTGGACTGCTTGCTCTCTTTTTACTTTCCCTGGGATTTGCCGATATTGATGTCTGTGGCAGTTTGCCTGCACGTTGCCTCTCCCATACAATAAAGCCTGCAAGGGTCAGGAAAGACAAAAAGACAAAAAACAAAAACAAAAACAAAAACAACAAAATCTCTTCGACCCGCGGGGGAAAAGTGCTTCGATCCTTCTGCTTGTGGTCGGAGAGAAAGAATGAGAAGAGTGAAGGATAGATCAGAGAGCATGGTCCTCAGCATGCCCCTGAATCTGATAAGGAAACGTTGGAGACGGGAATTGCCCCTCAGCCCTAGCTCTAGAGCCTCTCTGGATGAGTTTTGATGTTTTCCTTTAGGCCGCGGGCGGGAAAATGGGGGTGGCTCGGGAAAGTTAAAGGTGTTTTTTAAATTGAGGCTGGGAGGCAAGATCAAGTCTATGCTTCGACTATCCCCAGAACCACACTGACTATTGTCAGGGGTCTGGAAGGATGCAGGTCAGGGAGAGAGCTCCTGGACCATTCGACGTTTGGAGGCGTAACAAAGATCTGGGTGCTGGCAGATGGTGCGGAAGTCTCTCCAAGAATCTAGACATCTTTTAAGGCCTCCGGATCTATTTTATAATTTTCTTTTCCGTTTTACCTACTGCTTATTGTTTGTATTTCTAGATGGCCTTCCTGATAAAGATCTCCAAGAGCTATTCTTGTGATTTTCCCCCTACCCCCTCAATTTCTGGGAGAAGGACTCGAGAAGCTTTGGGGCGAAGAGCGGACTGGTGGCGGCAAGAAGCGGAGGGAGGCACCGGGGACAGAGGCGGGGAATCGAGCGGGGGTTTCTTGAGCGTGATGCGGCCCTACTCACTGGGCTGCTCTTCTGTCCGCAGGGGTGCCGGTCCCGGCGCTGTTTCCGCACCCACCGCACGCGGAGCTGCCCGGGAAGCACTGCCGCCGCCGCAAAGCTCGCACAGTGTTCTCCGACTCACAGCTGTCTGGCCTGGAGAAGAGATTCGAGATCCAGCGCTACCTGTCCACGCCAGAGCGGGTGGAGCTGGCCACAGCCCTCAGCCTGTCCGAGACGCAGGTGGGCCTCAGCAGAAGGGGGCCCTGATCTCTGCTCCAAGCTCCTCTCCCCTCAGCTCCTAACCCCTTCTCGACCCACATCGGAGTTCCTGCGTGGGCATGAACCCGCGCCCCTTGATTCTAGGCATCTCCAAAGATCCTTAGCCCAAATACCGACACTTCCAACAAACCTCATGTCGGTCTTAACAGAGTAAAGTCTCTCCAGCGGGCTCTGGATGTGGAGGAAAAACTTGGGTGATTCTGATGCTCACTCTCTGTTTGAGAAGTGTCATTTCCGTGTCTTTCCCACTCCTCTTCGCTCAGGGCAGTAATCCGTGTCAGACATAGAATAAGAGATATGATCAGCTTTCTTCTCCTGAGAGAAGCTCACACAAGTTTTTTTCTTATTTTAATTTCTCACAGCTGCAAGTCTTCGTAACTATACCACTCCACCCCATTATAATTTAAGCTTCTCCCTATTACCCTATCCTGAATAGAAGATCCCTTTATCTTCCTCCAGATGCTATTCACCCGAAATCTCAAAACTCTTTCCTCCACTCCCTGTCTCATCTTTTATGTACCTTAGACTCACCTTGTTGTGAAACCATTGGCCCTACCGGGCCACAGTGATTTTTCCTCTGACGGGAATCAGCAAGCTTGACTCTCATCTTCCTGGCCAGGAGTCTTGCGGCACCAGGCGTTTAGACGTCATAATCGGAAGAAAGTAGTTTGAACTTAAAGGAGATTTCCATGCAAAACTTCCTATGAGTAATTCTAATTAATAACAGATTTAGTATTTACTAACCACACCATTTTGTTTCTCACTGTTATTTTGGGATAACTATTTTCTGGGAGCCTCCGTATGTTTGATTTTCATTCAATCTAAACTGATAACTTGTGAGCAGTTCAGGTGTGATCTAACTCAATGGTGAGACTGTCACAGCTCTTGAATAATTTGTCAATAGATTGCGATCCATTTCCCCAAACTCCAGCAATCCCCAATCCCTTGGATCTTAGCTCAGTAACTATCGATCTGAAGGAATGACATGGTTTTATTTTTTTTCTCCTCCAAATCAGGTGAAAACATGGTTCCAGAACCGGCGGATGAAGCATAAAAAGCAGCTGCGGAAAAGTCAAGATGAGCCCAAAGCGCCGGATGGACCCGAGAGCCCCGAGGGCAGCCCCTGCGGCCCAGAGGCCGCACCCACCGAGGCTCGGCTCAGTCTGCCCGCCGGCCCCTTCGTGCTGACGGAGCCGGAGGATGAGTTGGACATTGGGGACGAGGGGGAGCTCGGCTCAGGGCCGCAAGTGCTCTGAGCAGCCACACGGGGGGAGGTGGGGAAGAGACCGCGGGGCGGGCGCTGGTACCTCCTGTACCTGAAGACTCGGGCGGTCCTCGGAGTTCCGCTCCTGGAAGACAAACAATACATACCTGTCTGCCCTCCAACCCGTCTTGAATCCGCTCGGTCGCGGCTCGACCTCTCGTGCTCCTACCCCGCTATCCCGCGAGTCCCCTCCGCGGCGCATGTGCGCTGGGGCAGCTCTTCCCAGCGCCGAGAGCGGCGCAAACTGGAGCTCCCGCTCTCAGCTCTCTAATTCGGTGGGGGACGTTTTCTCTGCCGGGATCGCCGATCCCCTGGGCCCTCACCTCTCAGCCACCTGCCCCCAGCTCTGTTGCACAGGTCCGCAGCCTCTCCGCTCGGACCCTTGCCCTTCCTAGGGGAGCCGGATTGGCTGCAGGTAAGGCGCCGGGCCCTCTGCTCTGCAGGAACGCAGGCAGAGCCACGACTTGATCCTTAACAACGTCCATGCCGGGAGGGACTGGCGCGCTGCTCGCCACTAACCTCCCACTTGGGTCCCCCTACTCCCATCTCTAACTCAAATACTAAAGTGTCTCCATTCCTCTCAGAGCTGCGCTTCGGCCCTCTCTCTTCAGTGTTCCCCTCAAGAGTTGGCAGTTCTGCTCCTTCGCATCCTTCCTGAGCTTGTGGTTCCAAGCACCGCAGTTCTTTACTCTCCCCCTCACCCCCATCCCAGATCCCGCGCCCCACTCTGAGCGATGCCTGCGTTCGGCGAAAAACTTGGGCAGAAAAACTCAGCAATTTCTGCTCCCAGACCCTGTTGCGCGCCTGTCCCGCAACTCTTCCACGTCCCACGGCCTGACATTTTAAAAGTGAGTGTTACCCAGGTTGTGTGTGGAAATACTCATTCTTATTGTATTTTAAAGGAATGTGGAGTTTTAGCTAGACTAAGGCTAAAAGGGAAGAGGCGTCCCGTTCCGGGAGTGCACCTGTTTGGGGGCTACTGAGGTTGGGCAGGAAATCTGATGGGCTATGCACGTGTCTCCTCTCTCTTTCCGCTGGGAAGTCTCCTACTCTCCTGGGTTTACAGCCTCTTTAGATAATAAAGGCTAGCGGACATAAGTGGGAATGAACACGAGTTTCTGGAAACCTTTTGTTACCGTGTGCCTGTGCGCACGCCCCCTCCTCTTCGCCCCAGACAGTTTCCTGTTGTGGGAGAGAATGAGCAAGGCTAACTCTTGACCTTTTGTTAACGTACTCCGTCTCTCCCACCCTGATTTTTCAGTTTTTAATAGTTTAATAGTCTTGAGTTCCACCTATGTGGAAGAGGTCACCGCAAATATTTTTGACTATGAAATAAAAGAGTTCTCTTGATAAGTCTAAAATTATACTAACAAATTAGGTGTTGACAAAATATACCCAGTATACTTATCAAAAATAGCAACCGGGCCAGAGGCGATCTTTAGCTCTTCTTGTATTTTTAGGTAAGTGAGCCCAGAAAGGTTGGAAAAGAGAGTTGCTAGGTGGAGTCATGACTCTTTGCTTTTGATGATAAATAAAAATTACAGGCGCACCTGGGAGATATTGCGGTTAGATTTCAGACCGCTATAAGAGCGAGTACTGCAATAAAGCTAGCGATAAGCTTTTTACTGGTGGAGGGTCTTGCCTTCAGTTTGTTAAAAAAAAAAACCAAAAAAACAAAAAAAACCCGCAACACCTGTGAAGAGCAATAAAACGAGGTACGCCTGTATATAGCCAACAGCGGTATGAGCTTGGGTTACAATTTATCTTTTTTGGTTCCTAATTTCTCTAAGAGGATGAATTCTAAAGATCCTTCTAGATATAAATTCTATGATTCCATTGATGTAGGTAGGGGTAGGCTTTTTTTTTTTTTTTCCTTCAAACAGCAGGGTTGTTCAGGGAAACATTAAATTAAGCAAAGTGTCAGAGTGAGACCTTTATCCAATCTGCCTTATTCAGGAGGCAAAGCTATTGCTTTAAAAACATAAGCATTGTAATCGTTATTTGGATTTTCCAAAGTGCTCTTTATTAATCAACAATCTTGTAACAGACAAAAATTATTTTTCTCTTTCATAGTTAAGGAAATCAAGGCTTGGTAAGATTGTTGGATGTACCCATGAAATCAGGACTAGTTAACAGCCAAAGCACAACAAAAATCTATTCTGACTCCTTGTTTATTTCTCTGCCTGGCATACTTTTTTTTTTTTTTTTTTTAGTAACAATGTATTAATTAGCATTTTGCCTCTATCACGTTATAAAAATACCTCTCATTTACTTAGCATAGATGTGTTATTAAAAGCAAAAGCAAATTTAGGCTCAGATATATCTCCTTTCTCTTCTTGTTCAGATAATGACAGTAAATTCAAGGCAGGGGTTTTTGACAAATGCTTTACAATAAGACAAAAGACTTGGTTATAGGAAAAAAAAAAATGATTTGTGAATAAGAATGTTCCTGGTAACCTGGAAGGGAAAGTAGATACTATTACACAAGGAAAAAAAAAAAAAACCCAATTCTTCTAATTCCAGGAAGAACAGCTGCTAAAGGGGATTTGGGAAGGTTTTTTTCTTTTTCTTTTTTTTCATTTTATGCAAAAATTCAGGTTTTAATTTTTACTTATTCTTACGTTGGTGAGAACTGCGGAGAATTAAAAAAAAAATACTTTAGATGGTTAACAAACCCCAAAGGATGGGGATATTTATCTCTTCTCCTGTCTTTACAAGAAGATGCCAGGGCTTACTTTCGATCTAAGAGGAGCAGATTAAGTATATTTTATGACCCATTGAAAAGACAGATAGTTAGGAAGTTTTGTTTGTATAGGCACAATTCTACCTGGTTGGAGGCAGGATAAATCTTGGAGTCCAGGGAATGGCTGTATCTTTGATTCATGAGCATTGAACATGGAAAGATGCTCATTCTGCCTCATCCTGGTCCTCCCTTTGTGGCTGTTCCTAGTGAGATTAGGTGGGAAGAGGAGAGCTCTGTCTTGCAGCACAGTTTTCTCATCAGACAATATTCCCTGAAATTGGTGGCAAACAATTCAATAGCAAAGTTCTCTTCATTTTCTTTTTCTTTTTTTCTTTGTTTTTTATACATAGGGGGTTAGTGATGACAGTAGATGGACACAATTTAGTCTCAATTTAATGTAACATGATAGCACTTTTTGTTTTTGGCCTTCAATACTGATCAAAGCCTCCATAGGCTGGAAAAATATTTTGTCTGAATTACCCAGCCTTTTTCCTCAACTCAATTTCACTAGGTGGTGAATATCTGACCAAACCACATTCATTATGTTATAATAAAAAAGACATATGGAAGTGTCATTCTGAAGAATCAAAAACATCTTAATCTCAATGTGGGAAAGACATCCTGTATATAATCTTAAATGTAGTAAGTAATTTGTTTCATATTGGCTCTTAATGCCGTTTCTGATGTACTTTATTTCATAGAATTTCAGAGAAGGACTCTTGATAATATTTTTGCTCACATGACACAAGAATATAAGGAAGAACCAACACAACATTCAGCCCAGTATTAAGCTGAGATTGGCACTAAGAAATAATTAATTGGAATTCATGACACCACTTCAAAAGATAGAGGACTGGCTTGTGACAATGTATTTGATAACCAGAGATGTGAAAATAGAGAGCAAACAATGCTTTCTGGTGCTAAGAGAATCATGCAATAAACGTTTAGTTAAGGCCTTCTTGAATTGGGCTCAATGTATGTGCAAAAATAAAGAGTTAAAATGTTTTACATTTATGTTATATTCTGGGAGTCACATTTTAAGGAGGTAGCTGACAAGGTAAAATTTATCCAGTATACAGGAACCCAGACAGTGAAAAGTGTGGGAAACAACAAATAAAGGAGTGTGAGTTTTTTAGCTTGGGGAAGCAAAGCTTTGGAAAAGGGTGGCAGAAAAGATTACCTATAGTAGTTGTATTTGAATGGTGCATGGCTATCAAGTGTCAAGGGGGTACATCTATTTTGCCATGCTAAGGAGGGCAGAAACAGAACTAATGGGTAGTTCCAGGGAAGCAGATTTTGGAACATTCGAATACCTTCTATAGGTCCAGTACTGTGTTGTCCATTAATAGAACAGGCTAAGTCTACAAAACACTAAGGTACTTTCACTAGGAAAGTTTGAGCAGAGGCTGAAAGGCAAAACATTAGGGATGCTCTGCTGTGGATTTCTCCCTGAGTGAGAGTTTGGGCAGGATAGACTGATTCTTTTTAACCTTTATGATCCTAGTATTCTGTCATCTTTTTGTTGGAAAGGAACTAAGTTCATACTTATGAAATTGCTTGTCATCTCACTAAGAATAAGATTTCAGTTAATACACTCAAATTTAAATACATCCATAACAATTAGAAGAGTTAATAGAGACAAAAAGAAAAATATATTCTTTTATTCATTAGAGAAGTCTCAAAAACTTCATTCTAGAAAGTAAAAACAAATAGATGTTCCACTGAGTTAAGGACAAAGGTATAGTTAGGAAGGCATTGTATTAGAAGAGACATTTGACGAAATCTAAGCCCTTCATTTTATAAGTGAAAAAATTAAGAACCAGATATAATGAATGTCTTGCCAATGTCAGACAATTGGTAGAATTAAGACAAAAAGCCAATTTTAGTTATCATACCTTACAACTAATTCATGTTTTGATAAAAGTGACGGTGGGGCTATTGTCATTGTATTATATGGAGGAGAGAATTTTGCAAAGCAATTTTGGATGTAAAATTTAAGAACAAATAGTTGAAAATTATCTAGTAAGTCTTAGATCAATTTGTGGAAAATCTTCTGATTAAGAACAATCTGAAATTTAAATCAGCTTTCTTAGGAAGTACTAAGTCTCAGCCCAGTTTTCATTCAAGCCAAGGTTGAATAACTCACTGGGGTGTTTAAGAAGAGGTTCATATATGTACTAGATGTACTAGATGATCTCTAAGCTACTTTAAACCTCTACATTTTTCTATTCTAAAAATATTGGCCTAATCTTCTTTAATTACAGATGAGGCAACTGAGAGAGAGATTGACTTACTCAGTGTCTTACAGCCTGTTAATTTGGTGAGTTACAGAATTAATATATGTAGAGTTCAGAGGAGCAACCTCCAATAAATATTTAGAAGTGAGATAAAAATCTGAAATGATTCTCATGTTTTCTCTTCAGTCAGATTCTCTTCATCATAATTTTTGGTTTTAATTCCCCCTCCCAAACACTAATTTCTTTTCAACTTTATTCTCTTTTAGGATTCCCAGTGTGCGCACCAGATAATCTTTTCTCCACAATTTCATTTATAATAATTCTGTGAGCCTTCTTTTATTATTTTTCTTAAGAGATTAAGAATTTGCCTATGTTTTTAGTACAGAATCTACCAGGGAAGACCAGGATTTAAGCTTCCTTCTGAAGCTTTTAAGAAAATTTTTTAGGTTAAAAAGGCACACCTTATGACTATATCTCTGCAACAAGAATAAGCAAAAGAGTTGTTTAAAAATATTGACTAATACAGTCCTTGGGGATTATCTGAACATTTCTAGCATCTATTCTCTCCCTAGCTTCCATGGCTACACATAATGGAGTAATTAAGTGTACTCTCCAATATTCTAGCCAGAAGTTAAAGAACAGTTAAATATTCTATATTATTCCTCAGTGCTTGATTTAGGATGGGAAATAAACTGTAGAAAGTAATGGGAACAAGGTATAGAAGGGTGGCTTCATATCCTGAGTTTCAAATGGGAATAATTTACAAGCTAAAAGCAAAAAACTAATATTTTTTGCTTGCTTTGCTCTTTTTTCATCTATTTTTTTTTCTTTTTTAATTCCTAAGTTCTCTACTTTTAATTAAAAAAGATTTGGGTTCTATTATTTACCCATGCACATTGTTTAGAGTCACATAGTTCTACAAGGATTATTGAAGAAAGGAACAGTCACCTAACCCCCTTCCCTATTCTCTTCACTACAGAGGAAGCTATTTCCACTAGTGGCTCATTATTTTGGTACCTACTTTGTGTTTCTAAATTATTTCACTGAATTGCTGCTTTTGGTATTTATAATTTAGAAATTATCTAGTAATTCATGTTATAAAAGATAAAGATTTAATTTTATTTCTCTCTTTGCTCCTACCACATACATGCACTCTCTCCATTTCTCCTCTCAATAGTGTAATTTTGGTTAGATCATTAGAATGATACGTATGTGTAATTCTAAGTTAAACCAGGTAATCAGCTATGATTACTTTTTCTGCAAGACTTTTTTTTTTCCTTGGGATTAATACTTGTCTTATTTTATTCCTAATTTTTAATAAATACTAGTGACTAATTTAACTTCAAATTCTTTACCATTTGCCTATATCCCCTTCCCAAGATATTTATGTTTTCTTAATGTTTAATTTTCTCAAATCTCTTCCAGAGCCTCTACTTCTAATTCTTTGTCAATGTTGATTTTATTCTTGTTTTCTATATCTTCTTCTTTCTTGGATTACTCTCTCATTTTGGTGGAGCATGGTCTCCTGTTGTTTCCTGCTTGGTGTGTGAAAGGCAAATGTTTTGAGATCATCCTTCTCTAAAAAATATCTTTATTCTCGTCTCATGATTTATTAGAATTTTGCCTAAGTATATAATTTTAAGCTGAAAATCATTTTTGAATACTTTTGAATAAATTTGAAGGCATCATTCATTTGATTTTTAGCTTCCAATTGCTGTTATGAAGTCTAAGCCATTCTCATTCTTGATTCTTTGTGTATCCTGTTTTATTAATTTTTTTTTTGGATGTTTGTAGGATACTCTATTTGTAGCTAGTGTACCGAAATTTTACAATTACGTGCCTTGGTTGGAGGTCTATTTTTACCCATCATTTTGGATATTCAATAGGCCCTTTTAATCTGAAAACTAATTTCTTTCAGTTATAGGAAGATTTCTTAAATTAATTCTTTGATGATTTCTATTTCTCTCTATGTTAGTTCTTTACAGAACTCCTATTATTTGTATTTTTACCTCCTAGATTTATACTTTAAATTTATTATCTTTTTGCCTTTTTGCTTTGCTCACTGGCAAAATTCCTCAATGATATCTTCTAACCTTTGGGTTTTTAAAATTTCTGCTAACGTACTTCTAATTAGCAAGATCTCTTTTAATTTCCTTATCATCCTGCTTCTTTTTAGTTATATCTGGTCTATCTTGTCTAATATCTTCAATGTTTAAGAATCCATGGTAGTTTGCTTATATTTCAGTATGAGAAACAAAAAGCTAATAGGAAGTTATTAATATACCATGGGACTTGTTGACTGTGAGGTTTCCTGTAGGATAACAGGGTTGAGTTCTTTAGGTGGAGGACCTCTGAAGAAAGAAGTTTTAGGTCTTTTCTTTTTGGCTGGTCAGATTCCCCAAAGAAAAAAATTTCCAGATTACTGTTTGTAGGATGAAGGCCCACATTCTGGGAGCCAAGTGGCAGAAGAGGACCAGAGGTGTCTGTGTTTAGAACACACATATTCACTATTGACTCTGTTTTCAGTATTGTGCCTCCTAACATAGCCAGCTGTCCCTCTCTCTAGACACACTGTTGTGCCCCTGCAGAGGGTACAACAATCTTTTACTGTAATGGTAGAGGGTCAATCATCATTCATTTAGCCCCCCCTCATCTCCTTTTACCACTAACTTGCAGAGGTAATTGACATCAATTCCTGAGCATTTGGGGATATTCCATAGTATATATTAGATTGATTCTTGGATGTCCCCTTTGCTAGTTTGAATTTAGTATTTTAGGAGTCTGCCAATATTTTTGCTACAACTCATTCATCTGCTTTCCAGTTTTCAAAATTTTGTAACTATTGTCCCTCCTCCTGTTCTTCCTGTTTTATATGCTTATGCCATAAATCCTTTACGGTGATTTTAGCAGAGGCTTGCCAAGAGAATGAAATGTGCATGCGTGCGTGTGTATGTCTTCCTCAGCACAATCCTCAGATCAAAGCAATACTGTCTGCTTGTATTTTCCAATCAGAATGAGGATGCTACCATATTTATCCCCAAAACTAATAATATGAATTTCATTCTGACTTTTACAGTGAGTGAGGGAGGTGTCAATCCTTTACCCTGATGTTTCTTTTTTGTAACTGAATTTGTTGAGGTTCAGGAGAATTGCATCATCATTAGAACAGATTAAAAGGCTGACTTCATTACCAAAGCACAGAATGCCCTTTCTACCTCATAGTCAGTGATGCAGTACCAGTGGCTTGGGATCTATCAGTTTGAGAGCATTGGAAGTTAGAGTTAGTCCTTAAGAATCTTTGTCTGTGGAAGGTCCTGAATAATTTTGCATGATAATCTTAGAAATTTCAGGGTGAGGGAATTTGTTATTTCATTTTCCATGGTTTCAGATTAATTTAAAACCTAAGTCCCTAATTCTCTGAGTAGAGACACAGAAAGGATAAAAGAGCAAGACAGAATTACAGGCACACAAATACAGACAGACATGCATGCACATGTGTATGCACCCATGCTCCTAAAAAGAATGATGCAAACAGGACAGGGAGAATTGGAAGGTGATCAATTAAGACATTAAGTGTTTTGTGGTGCATGAATGCATCTGCATTTTGTCCTGATAACAAGGCCATCAGCTCATTTTCAGAGGGCTGCCATCTTCCTCAGCTCAATCCTCAGATCAAAGCAATACTGTCTGCTTGCATTTTCCAATCAGAATGAGGATGCTAATTTATACTCCTTAATGTGTGATAGTAAGAGACCCCTTCAATTAACTGAATTCTATAGCCAGCAAAATAAAAGGTATACAAAGAGGCGCAGGCTGAAAGCTGAAATTCTCATTAAATCAAAAGGTCCAGTATTCATTACCTTGTGCATCTGAGGCTAAACACTAAATATGGGGATCATCAAAGGAGGTTTAATGGGTTAAATTGAGAATATAATCTAATTAAAATATTAGACATGACTAAATAGTTCTTTGATATTCATCTAAAGGTTTCATTAAAAATAGGTGCTTGAGGTTTGTATGATAGGAAATTATCGATTTTAAGTAGAGACAACAAATTTAGGGACCTCATCAGCACTGCTTCAAAATGCCACCATTGTATGGAAACAGAGGAAATGGGAAAAGACATCACTGCCAGGTGGCAAGTTGGAGATATGAGACAAGGCCGAACAGACTTCATGATAGTGACTTTTATAGTAGTCGGGATGGCAAAAAGGATTAGGATTAATTTGGGAGACAAATTTTCCATTATTTAGTGTAGAGACCTATGTTGGTTTTATTCACTGAACGTTCATTCTGTTCTGTACTTTCTTGTCCTATATAGGTGGCTTCCCAAAAGATAATTTATTATACTGTTTAGACTTCAAATTTCTGGTTTATTTTTTCCACTGTCAAATTTGCATCATGAGGATATCTACTATTTAAGTATTTCTTGCAAAAGCCTGAAACCTTGGTGACAGAGGGTACCTTGAGAAGCCAGTCCAGCAGCCCCAGTATTGGGCTGGTCTCTATGAGCTGTCAGTTCAGTAAAAAACATTTATAAAATCTTAAAAGATATTTTCAAAGCTTCACTAAATATATTTTTTTGAAATGCTCATGTCATTGTAATCCTCTCAACCTGTTAGACTATAAAACAGCAGAAGACCATTTGTTCAGCTTATTGAAAACTAATTACTTACATTGCTCGGGTTTGCAAGGGGAGTGAAAGGGCAATGGAGAGGCAGCAAGGGAGGGAAAACCTGCCCACCAAACTCTTTTTTCCTCTTTTCATAATAACCTAAGAACTCCTTTATTGAGAGGTAGTAAGAGCTGAAAATTCTCTTTACTTTGCTTCTTGCAATGTGATGTTTTCATAACATTTTGGGAAAGCCCAATTTTTCAGGTATTTCTTTGAGCCAAAATTAACCAAACATGAAGAATAGGAATCTTTAAGACTGGGTAATAAGTAAATAAATAAGTGAAAAATATGCCGTCCAAAACCTTTGCTTTCTGTTGATCAAATGTTTGCTTAGAAAATTAAAACATTTCATTTTCTCAGTACTTTGTGAGAATGCCATGTGGTTTTGCTTAATAAAGTTATAGGGAGAGCAGAAACAAATACTGTACGTAGTCTGCAGGCAGTGGGGTGAGGCGACAATTCTGAATATTAGATTTTAAACTATGCTGAGACCCTACTTCAGTATATTTTAAAAAGTAGAACAAATATCTAAATAAAATTTTTATTAGAATGCATATTTCTCCTTTATTTTGCTTTTATAGTGTATAAGTTTGACAATGAAAACAACTTATCAGAGATAGAGGGGGAATGAGACACTATGAACAAACAAAATTCACAATATTTAAAAAAAAATTTATGCTAGTTTTAAATCTTTTCCTTGCTCGAAAAACAACGAAAAAAGCAAATGGAGTATTTGTCTCTGTTTTTACCCATTAGAAATAGAAGTTATGAAAATGCACTTAGCATTACGGAGAAGTTATATAGTCATCCTATGGATACTTGAAAGCTGGATGAAATACTTATTTAATGTTCTTACTCTAATAGGAAAGAGGAAATTTAAAAAATGGTGTATTTAGGAGAGCACTTTGATTTTTCCTTAAGAACTGTATATTTTCAAATGCTACGTCTAATAAAATAATATATGTTTTGAAGCACAGCTAGGAGAGAATTAGCTAAATTTGCCCTGATATCCGCAGACTATCCAAATTTAATTCATTTTCTGCTATTTTTCAATAAGTAATTAAAAGGAATCCTCCACTCCTGAGTTTATCTAGTCTGCTATTATAAACCATTTGCTATCAACTCAAAGTTCTAAATTAGCTCTAGTGTTGTTACAATTACTAGATGTGTTTTCAAACAACTCCCAGGTAATAATTATTGGGATGAAGAGTCATTTTCTCACTATAGACTAGGCTGTGCATGCTTATGCTTGCTGTGATGTTTTGACAATGATTCATTAACCAATAATAAGGACCCAATTGGAACCATTAGGCATTGGTGACTTGGCTGGGCTTACCTTTTATTTTGCTCCTCAATATTGTCTTTTCTTGAGTTGGTTCCTCCCAAGAGACTCCTTACTATACAAAACACTATCATGAAGACAGCTGTCATTAAATTCAGCTACTTGTAAAAAAGCTCTAAGAGGATACTCTTGTTGGAAACTCAAGATGAAAAAACACCATAAAAAAGAGGCTATGCTCAGAGACAATAGGTGGTTTAAAGGTCCTTTATTTACCCCAGTTCATAGTGATTAGGCAAATTAGGCACTGTCTTTCAATGGCATATATAACATCTGGTCAAATATGGGCCCTCCATCATTATATCACTCAAGTTAAAAGTCCCTTACTCTCTAATAGGGAGATTGTTTTTACTTCTTAAATATTTGAAACAGAAATACTATAAGAATTGATCACTGACCCACTTGGGTTTATAAAATATCAATATTGTTATTTGTATAATTTACTTTAAAAGAGGAACAAAAAGTGTCATTCGCTGTTTTTGCAGGATCTCTAACCTGTTTTAGTATTGTGATAGCTTAGTGACTTTCTGCTAGATCTTACCATTGTGAGATGACTGGGGGCCAGATGAAGATCTAGGTTGATTCATTCTTTGATTTCAACCCCAAACTTAATGTTCTTTAGCCAAAGTCATTTTAGATGCTACTTGTCACTTTCAGTGTTGTATACTAAGAATTTTGATGTTCTGTAGTATTATAGACTGGATGGTAAAGGCTTACTTTGTGGGTGAAGATTCTGTGAAATGTTGCTTGACATCAACTGAACTATTTAACCTGCTTCAACTAAGTACAGGGTCTTGATAGTTAAAGACTTAACAATGTTTAGGCTAATAGAGAAATGGTTATGGGTTTTTAAATGTTCTGAAGAAAATTAAAATGGTGTCTTTTTTATCTGTCCACATCGGAGTTGCTTTATATATATCTCTTAGAACTTTATCAGTTTATCAATGAAGTTGCCAAATTGTACATGTTAAAAATATGACAAGATACATAGTAAGGTATATTTCTGAATATGGAACTTGTTTATGGAAGTTTAGGTCCCAAATTAAAACTTATAACAACTATATGCTCCTTGCCCACACAGTAAAACAAGAACTACTTCTCCACAAACAAATAATCAAAGAGTGCTGTCCTTGGTGTTGAAAGATCAGAGTTTAGACCTGGCTACTCTTTCATTACTATCAGTAGGGCCGATGGACTTCAGAGTCGCTTATCCTTTCTTGACCTCCATTTTCACTAATGAAAAATTGGCAGTTAGACAAGATAAACCCATTTAGATCTCTAAATTCTTTTAAGATACTCCAATAGAAAGAGAATATTTAAAAAATTACCCTATTACTTTAATGTAAAAATACAGAAGTGTCTCTACATGCATTCTTTTATCTTCCAGAGTAAGTTTAAATTTAAGGTCTTTAAAAACATCATTCCACGTTACATTTCTTAGAAAAGTCTTCACCATGTACTCTGAAGTTTCCTCTTCTTTTACAAATATATTTTAGGAGTAGCTTGAGCTGTGATTTTCCTGAACTAACTTCATGTATGATATGATTTTTTAAAGAGCATTTAAATGTGATTCATCAGTTTACTGTTTATCTTCAGATACTTGTCATCTTCCCAGACTTGCAGTTCTGTTTCCAGTTTTAAGAAGGAGCTTTTATACCACATCGTGACTTATGTAAAAAGTATACAGCATAGGAGTAAATCATGGTTCTTTATGCCACCTGTGTAGATAAATAGATCGATTCTAAATTATTGTTAAAATTGTCCATTTCTGGATATAGCCATCTAAGGGTGCAGGCAAGTAAGGGAAAAAAAAAAAAACATCCACTATTATTTCAAGACCTGGGAATTTTATAATATTCAATTTCAAAAGATTAAAAAAAGTAAAAAAAAATTGATCTTGACATTCAGTGGTAAGCTATAAAATGCTTTTGTCTTACCTATTTCTTTTTTGAGTGTGAAAGCACACATGTAATAGTATTTTAAGATATTTATGATGGCAAGATGCCCAGAAAATTTACACACTTGGAGGATGTAGCTTTGAGAAGGTGTAGCTCTCAGAGTTGCTTGAGTTGGGTGTTTCTGGACTTGGAATTTTTCTAATAATGCCTTGATTTCTGTTAGGACAACATTGGGATGTGTTCTACTTGAGTAAGCACATCTAGATGTACCTTCACTTCTTTCATATTTACATGTAAACCTTTGGCTAAATTTAGAAATTTTAGAACTATTTTGAAAATGGTATCTCAAAATATACTGGTGATTAGTCCAATGTGAGTTCATTTTAGCAGCAACTGAAGTGTTTATACTCCCCCCCTTTTATTAGGAAGGTAAGAGAGAGAAATACAAGTCAATAAACTTATTCTGGGTAACTCCAAGTTTTTCTTTATGCTACGGAAGGGTAGAGATTGTTTAAGAAACCAAAAGATCAAATATGAAACCAAAAGACTTTATTCCCCAGTTCTAATTTAGCTCCAATTCTAACTTATTTGTAAACAAATAATTCAAAATAATTTTTCCTAGGAAGTAAAATATGACACCATAATGTAATAGGGCCCCATATTTTAAATCCTACACAAAGCAAACATGAACTCCAGTTTGATAACATTAATAGGTCATCACTCTCAATGCAGAGAGTTTGGTTGGAGTTTCTTTTCTCCATGTCCATTTCCTGGGTGTTTTTGGTCTCCTTCACATCTGTCTATACAATGTGAAGGACTTTGAAAGCAGCTACAGCTTGTTTTTCTCTTTCGTGTCTGCTCTGTAGTATTTCCAGCAGTGAGATTTCAGGTAAAGTGTCTTGTTTTCCAGCATAGGTTGGATTTTTCTTTTCCTTTGACACTTGATCAGTCAGGTTTAAAGGTTTGGGTTTTGGAATTGTCTTAGCATATTCCAAAGCCTGAAAGCATAAAGATAAAGTTTTATTTGAAATGGGAAGTGCGCCCTGGATTCCTTAAACTACTCTAGTCTTAGGAAATGTTTATTGATAATATAAGTGAAGAATATTGCTACAATAATGTATTAAGACATGGATGGAAATGGAGATCAAATGGAAAATGCAAATAATGCAGTATAATGCACAGTTTAAACAAAATAAGTTAGTCATATAAGAATTAGCTGTGAAAAAAGAGAGTTGAAAATGATATAGTTATGCCTTTGGATGCTTTCTTTATAAAACTGAGTTTTATTCAAGTGTTTGAAAATATATTTCTCATGTGTTTGATCTATTCAGCTCCTGGAAGTCTTATTAAAACCAAACTTATAATAAGGAGATATTAACAGACCTTTCTATCCAAAGAGGACTTGTTATAGCTTGAGACCAAAGATATCACTGTAGTCGATATAAAACTGAGCCTCCATTATTACACCAACTATTCTTGTTCCTAGGCTCTTAGAACTCTAGCAAGTATTTATTAGAGGTTAAAAATTATTTTTTTATTTTCTTTACTATACCTGTATAAACCTAGATACTGAAAATAGGCAGTCTTTTTTTTTTCTGAGTGATGTCAGTTCTGAAAAGCATTATAATAAAAATGAGATCACTAAATATTTCTAAATCTGCCTTCATATCTGTTTTATATTTTAACAAGAGTTTCTTGATGGCTAAAATGGGAATGGATAATATATTTAGATGCTAGAAGGGAAAAAAAAAAACCCTCTCAAAACAGAAAAACTTTAGACTTCTCAGTATCATTGCCTTGAATCTCTTCATGAAAAAATAATGGATTGGAGAAAAAAAGAAAAAGTGGCACCATGGAAACTCAAGCAAGTGAGTTGAGATCTTCAAGGTCTGAGGGAGAAAGGCAATAAATCAAAAATATGATGGTCTGTGAAAGAGAACATGAAGTACAAATTCCTAAAGGCACCAAAGAGTCAATTGTTCCTCATGCAAAGAGTCCTATGTCCTTACTGAGACTGAGGCAGAAACTTGCACTGCAAAGCTTCATGTCTCCATTGAACATATTTCATTCACATCATGACTTATAGTTGGATGAGTGAGAGGGAGAACATTCTGTATTTTATGAAATCATTTTTCTTGGTTAGAGGAACTGTATATTATAACCCCTTAGGAAAAATGTAGGGGAATGAACTTGAGAGAATGAAGGACCTTTCCTTGACATAGGCACCTATAAACAGTAAGAAAACACTAATTTCCTTAAAACTTATTTTTGGTAGAGAAAGAAATTGATAGAAGAAACTACAAATCTTGATTAAGAAATCACCTTAATTCAATTTTTATCTGTGATGAACTTGGATAACTGCACTTGGAAGAAGAACTAAAGGCAATAATGAACTTCAGGAAAAGAAAAAAGTCTAACCTTATAGCATCATATATATGTATGTCATTTTTACATCCACATCTGTGAATGATGGGTAGCTGCAGGAATAATAGCTAAAACATCCCCTGTGTTCAAAAAACGTGGGGGAATTCATTAAGTTATAAGGTAATATATGTTTCCTTTTAATTCTAATTGAAAAGATAATTGCTTTTGTGAGAATTTCTTACCTTCTGTCGAGGGATGAAAGATTTATTTTCAGTTTTTATTGTTTGTGGTTTTGACATAATAGATAGTGTCTTCATGTTGTACTCCTTAACTTGTTTTGCATATTCCTTTTGCTGTATTAATTTTTGCATCTGTTCAGAGAAACAAAGTTATGGTGACTTGCAGCTTCTGCTAGATCTCTCTGTTCTCTATTTAAAGTGACTCTAATTTTAGTGAATTAGGCATGTTCTATCAGCAACATAGGGGGAATGGGATCACCACACGTAAGGTGACAGCAGTGCAATGGTTAAATGGATACTCCTCCTAGAAATAGTCTTTCTCTGAGGGGGAACATCACTGCAGTCACATACCCAGTGTTCCCTTAACAGTGGCTAAATTACATTCAGCCTCTTCTTTGTTGCATTTACCCAATTTATTTTCATTTTTGCTTCTAACTTTGAACTATGCTCTCTTTTTATGCCTTGAGTGCAACTGCAGTTAAAACAGATTAAATGAAGATCTCTTTTCACTAGTGGAAAGAGAATAAAGTGGATGCACTTTTCATGGGTTGGGAAACTCTTACCCTAAGTGTCTTCTCTGTAGCCACTCTTCAAAATTACCAAGATAAACTCTATTGGAAAAGACCTACAACCATATAACATACACCTCTCTTTCTATGTGCACATCTCGCTTTTCTGCTTGGGCCTTCAAAACTAACTAAAAGGTGGATACGTAAAACAACATTAACTAAATAGTTTTATTTTACAGTAAAAGAAATGCCTGGGTCTCTATTACCAGTGCTATTTCAGAAATGTCTCTATTCAGACTAAGACATTTGAATTAGGACATGGTTCTGCAGGGCATCTTACACAGTTTTGCTAAAAGACGGGCAAATCCAAGGCTGAAAACACTCTAAGCACATCATACTCACTTTGTCTCTGATGGACTCAAGGTCAGGTCCAAGGCCTCCAAGCTTCATGTCTCTTTTCTGATAACCTTTCAGCTTGGAACTCTAAAAACACAATCACAAAGACAGTTTCTTTTAAGGACTTGTTTACCCCTCAAAGTTTTTATAGCTACCACATAAAAAAGGAAAAAGGAAAATGGAGAATGGAAGGCTGTGTGGACTGTTGGAGGGTGGGTGCATTTCCTGACAACTTTGATTTTAATGGTAGTTATTGATAATAGTTTCTTTGGTAATTTGTAGCTGGTTAGCTAACATGTTTTGACTTTTCCACTTCTGTAATTAAACAATTTGAAATTCTGAACATTGTAAATAAAATTCAAGTGAGTAAACTGCTCTTACCATTTTTATTATAACATGTACTGTACCACTTTGCCGCTGCTGCTGTCACTATTTGTCTAGTCTTCTACAGTTTCATGAAACTAAATGACTTTCCTGGAAGAGGCAATCCAAATGAATCAGGTAAGCACATTAATTCAAAAGAGTACTCTGTCTAATGATGCCATAATATTCAAAAGAAAGTAAACACTTAAGAGTTGAGAATCTAGGCAAGACCTGCTGAGAAACTCATTTTATTCAGTGTGATTTGGATATTTCGAAGGGTACAAATAATTTTATATTATTCTTATTAGTATTTCACATTTAAAGGGACAGAGTAACATAATGAGGCAATTTAATTAATAGATTATGACACTTGAGCACACTAATAGGCACGAAAAACACTAACGCTTTCCTGACTGTAGGATAGATTAAGATATTCTTCAAACTGCTATTTTTGACATTAAAACTAACTTGCTACTTGAAGCAGATGCCCCTGTGGTGAAACCAAATCCTTTCTTTGAGTTTAGGAGTTCATTTGGTTTCCTTCCTTGGGAAGAATAGGAAGGAAAATACCAAAGTGATGGTTTGGATGATAATAATTACCTTAGGGCACATCTAAGTTGGTGCTTAGAATGGTAGAATGGAGAAAGAATAGCCATACTGAAGAGGTGTCAGTCCTGTGCTAACCCTGCATGCTAATGGCAAGGCATGGTATTTTCTAAATTTTGAAAGCTCTTGTTAATTATTAAGTCCTAAGTTATATAACATATGTAATGTGCCCTTTCCTAAGATAGAATTTGGCAGACATAGTACAGAGACTTAAAAAAAATTATTTCATCATATTAGATATTACGTATTAACTCTCAAACCTTAACAGCAAACTGATGTCTACATGTCGTATTAACTATTACAAGAATGTTCTGTTTACAGTGGTCTACTGACTACCCAGAGGTCATACAAATTAGCTTCTCTGTTGCCATTTCCCACTGTAGAGGCTCAGAGCCAAACATTCTTTTACCTTGGCCCCCAGCACTGAGCTCTGTACCATAGGGTATGAGTGAAAGTTTGATGGGTTTGATAAAGGGTGCATCTTAGAAAACTTTTATTTGGACTAGTGCAGCCCCTCCTTTCCTTTTTTCTTCTCTGGAATGTGGTTGTGATTCCTGGAGTTGGAGCTGCAGAGGTAATCTTGTAACCAGGAAAGAAAAAAACAAAAAAAATTACACAAATACTGGTTCTGATGTGTTGAGTTGTAGAACCACCATGTAGGAACTACTTACTTGTAGATTAATTTTAAGAAAAATGAACCTATATTTTTGAAGTTGCTGTAAATAGTAATTCTGTGACTTACAGCTGAAGGTGTTATTTCTATGATACTACAAAATTTCTATGGTACATCTCAGTGCTGCAAAGGGTCAAAATTATGTGTCATGTAGGCAATGCTTCTACACTGCAAGGATTAAAAGTTCTGTATATAGAATTTGCCTGATTAGAATGTTAAACATTTATAGTCAAAACCCTTTTCATGATTCTAATTCTAAGAGATGAAAGAAGAGCCTTTCCTAAAGAAGCCTTTAGACTATAATCATTAAAAATTAATAACATTAAAGTATATAGTAGAAATATTGTTCACCAAAAGCATTTCAAAATCATATATTTCTTTTAAGTAGTCATCACCCAGCAAAACTCCTACAGCTGCTTCTGTCCATTAGACCTATTTGTTCATACTTTTATAAAATTGTCCCTATGCTACAATTTATTTTGTTATTTGTTCATTAAGCAGCTTAGCATTACATTGTATTTCCCTGTCACTGTTTTTTGAAAATGTGATTTTTATGCATAACATTCAATTGTCTGATTATAGTTAAATTATTTAGCTATTCTAAATGTTGAACATTTAAGATGTAGGGATGAGCACTCTGATGACTTTTTGAGACAAATTAAGAGAAGTCAGATGAAGACAAAATCATGAACATTTAAAGTTATTAATGAATACTTCTATTAACAATGTATAAGAATGCTCTTTTTGTCTAAACCTGGATTACACTGGATAGTACCACATTTTAAAACCTTCGCTAATTTTTAATAGGTGAATGAACTCAGACATATTTCTCAATTACAAATTTGTTCTTTATCTGACATGTGCTATCTGCACCATTGTTTTGCAATCATTAAGTTACTATCTATTTGCCAAAGTAAACTAATAACAAAAAGGAGAGAACTCCATTCATATCTAAGTCATAAATCCAATTTGTCCAAAACTGATGAGAAATAAATGATTGGTGCCCAGAAATCACATCCTTAGTCTGAAGCAGCTTAACTTTAATCATTGCACTGACTCACAAAAGATACATTGTGAAGCATGAATAATTGCTCACTGCTCCCCAGTCGCAGTTCTATCATCTTGAATAAATGTCTTGGCTGTCACAGAAAAACAGCTGAGGGTCTAGCATTACATATTGACACGAAGGAAAGAGTGTGGCTCAAAGGGACTATCTCCAGATGACATTGACCCCTTTACAGGATAAGCTGCTTCTAGCAAAGAGACGTTTCCCAAGGGAGAGCAATGGCTCCTAACAGAATTCGTTCTGGTTGACTGGCAATGAAAAATCCTGGATTTACTTAATTTGGGCTCAAGTAATCTTGATTGGTTCACAGCACTGCAAGTTTGTTTGATCTCTTTCCATCATAAGTCTTTTTAAGAGCTTTATTGAGGTACTTCATATACCACAAAATTCACCCATTTGAAGTTGTGCAATTCAATGGTTATTTAGTATATTCATCAAGTTGTGCAAACATCACCACAATCCAATTTTAGAACATTTTCATCACCCTAAAGGGAAACCCTATACCCATTAGCAGTAGCTCCTCTTCACCTCCACCTCCAGCCCTAGGCAACCACTAATCTACTTTCTGTCTCTTCAAAAGGCTTTTATCGTAAATTAATCCCTAGAATTTACTTTGATTTACTTCTCCTTGCCTGTTATACTACTAAAAGGTCACAACAGCCCAATGCCAAAAAAAAAAAAAAAAAAAAAAGAAAGAAAGAAATCAACAACATAGTCCTGTTAGGTCTCTAAATACAGTGGGGGAATATAGGTATGTTCTCAACAAAACCCTGATGATTTGCAGCTGTATTTGCATAATATGCACATCAGTCAACCCTGGCTCTAGCTGATGATTGCTAAGACCAGCCAGACCTGCCCCTCTAAAATGTGCTCACCATTGATCTCTTTAGTGAAGGATGGTGTAGGACTTTTCTGATGGAAGTTTTCTACCAGTAATTAATGACACTTCTCACAAGCCAGAAGAGTGATTTTTACTGCAAACTTGCAAAGTGTGCCTGAACTGAAATTGACATTGACTGTCTCTGAGGACATGTTTCAACTCTGAAATGTTGTACCCTGCTGTGAGGGACACTGCAGGGCTTTTCTCCAGAACATTCCACAGATGTGTAAATGTGAGAAAGTTACTGAAAAACAAGACAAAAAGACAATGTTTCAAATACTGGGGAACAGCAAGCGAAGGAAATTTGCTCTGCGGTTGCTAAACTTAATCCAAATAAACCTCTTCTTAGAAGCAGTCAAGCCGCAATACCCAGATTGTCTGTGACAACAAACACATGAGTTAATTACTGTAGCTCAGCTCAACACAGTTAGCCGTCAGAGAACTCCTTAAGTAGTTATGTTGTGGTGGGTTGCAGTAGATATTTTTATACTCTTTGTCATCCCTTGCACCATGTTAATCTCTTATTGCCTGACTCTGGATTTAATGGCATGGACAATGCTTATAATTCAAAAATCAGTCACAAAAGAACTGAGACTGAGAAGAGCTTTGGTGCTTGGGCCTATTATTTTTACAAATCCTCAAATTTTTAATATCATTCAAATAGATTCTCTTGGAAACCACAATATTTGCTGACTAGCAAATGGGCATGACCTGAATAATGATTCCTTCTGTCTGGTGCCCTGGCTACCTGCTGTCCTACACAAATGGCTCAGTGCTAAATCACTTTAGCTTCTGGAATAGCTTAAAGGACAAAGAGGACTTCTGTGTATTTGTAAGATGTAGCCTGAAGGTATTGGATGAAGAAAATAGATATGTATGAGTTGTAACATTCCTAAAGAAGGGAGGAAGGTAAGAATTTTTCAAGTTGGAAACAGGTTTTGGGAAGCAATCACTAGAAGTTTTCTTTCTTCCTCTTGTCTACTCTCCCATGCTCTTAGATTTCTGGTGATACACACTGTCACCAGGGTACTTTCCTGTACCTTTTCTCAGTAAAACTTGAATGCAAATTACTAAGAGAAGGAGGAAGGGAAAGGAAATGAACATTTAGTTGATGTTTGGACTTTACTAGGAACTAAGCTAAGGTTATAATACATTATTTCATTTAATTATCATACTAAATCTACATAAAGAAAAACTCTGATATTGCATCTGAAGAAACCAGGGTTCAAGTGAGTTAATAACTTGCCAAGTCACAGAAATATTAGGGGATAGAGCAGAGATGAAAACTTAGAAATGACAGTCCATGACTTCTACTAAACCCTGCTCACTAAGTACTGAACTTAAAAGCTTGCGTTTTCAACAATAATCCACAGTTGGCAAGAATCCTAACTCTGAAGGTTTTTCCTGAGGTAGTGTATTTGAGCTATATTTTAGGCCCTGGGAACATATAAGCTCCAGAGTGAACAGGCCATTCCCACCTTGAGAATGTGTTGGCCCCAGTGCTCTGCATACATTTCACTGTAGAAATAATAGTGTGCATAGTGTCTGGGTTCCTTGTTTAGTCTACAAAACTTATTTATGAAGTACTTGAAAATGGTATTGATGGTACCTCAGAACCTACCATGTAATGATATTTCTGTGGAAAAAGAAGTTACCTATGATCCCAGAAACACATTTCTTCTAATTTACAGAGAAACTGGAAATCATTCCAGCTCCATGCCACTACTCGTGGTTTCCACAGCCTGGGCCTGGATTAGGGATCCCAATGGAACAGAGGATATGAGAGAGTGGAGTCAAAATGAGAAGCTGAAAGAGCCCTCAGGTATGGTATGTGAGGGAGCTGGGGTGGGGACTCCAGGGCCATGAGTGAGATGAAGACCTGGGCTGTATAGGCCTCCAAGGTGGGAACTACAGGAGTGGGCTGTGTGTTTCCTGTCCATCAACCTCTGAGGTCTTAGCTCAGCCCAAGCCAGTCCTCCTCTTCTCTTTAATATGACCCACTATCTATTATAGTCCAGCTTCCCCCCTTTTTTTTCAAGGCTACTCTTTTTCTCTGAGAGTCCCACCTGAGGGTCCAGTGACTTCATAACCTCCTAACTTCCTGGAATGCTTTGCACTTGCCCTGCATGCAAATCTCATCATGGTTAACATTCTTGTTGTGTGTCTACCTCCACCACAGAATAAAGTCCTCCTTCTTCAAATAATAAACAAGGTCCATGTAAGCCCCTACCTACTTCTGTACATCTCTTGATACTCTGTGCCTCCAAGTTTCAATGACAGCAACACTGAAATGCTGTCAGTTCCTAGCATGTGTCATGGTGTCAAGCTTCCTCATGCTGGTCCATGTGCCTGAAATTCTCTTTCAGTCTTTTTTTCTTTTGCTAACTCTTGGTCATCCTCTAAGACTCAGCTCACAATTAAGTCCTAAAGCTCTGCTTGACCCACAGGTTGGGACGTGTCCTTTGTGTTCCTCTGTATTCCCCATACATTTCTCTCCCTTAAAAAATTTGTTTAAAACATTATACTAAAGCCATTTATATATGTGTATTCCCTAGTTCCATTTAACTGTAAACTTCTGCTGGGGAAGGGTCATAGCTCATTCTCTTTACATCTCAGCACCTACCACAATTTCTAGCGGTAATTCAAAAAATATATGTCAAATTGAAGTAAGGATGATTCCCTAAAACTGCCTTGTGGTGGGTGTCCCTCTAATCCAAGGCCCCTCATTCCCCCAGTTGCTGGGAGTGTTGTCTGCTATGACTCATAGCTGAGTCCCTCCCTAAGAACTGCCCTTGGCCAAATGGAGCTGTTATGCCCAAAGTTACAACCGTTCCTCAGGGATAGTCAATAGTCAATGGCTGGTCCATGTGGAGCAACAAAAGCCTGGGTCCCTTGCCTTTGAAGGCCATCCCAACTTTAGAACTCTTTTGGGTTTGAATGAGGCATCTATTGCATCTTTACAACAGTGTACTTTCTCCCCCTGCCCAGGCCTGCTCACTCCTTAATAACCCTCATGCATGAAAATTTCCATTTCAGTGTCTGTTCCCAGGGGACCCAATTCAAATAGGCCTATTTCCAACCAGGTCTTTCCCTGTTGCCTGTAAAATGAATGCATTTTACAGGTATTTCCTTACTGTGTGACACTATAAGCAAGTGATCTTTCCCAAGGGATTTTTATTGCTTGTCACAGTGGAGAAATACAAAGGACATAAAAATCCTCCTTCAGTGCCCCTCCATTTCTTCTTAGAAACCTTTCACTTTGCCATCTCTCCCTGGCAATTTCCCTTATTTAACAATATAGACACAACTGGAAATATTTCAGTGCACAAAGATGCTAATAATGGTGAATCTTAGGGTAAACAAAGAGCTCAGTAAAGACTAGTAAATATTTCAGAAGAAAGCTCAGTCATTGGCTATCCTGAACATTTTACTGCAGGAGCTGAGGTGACATAGGGGCAAGAAGAGTTCTTGAGGGGAAGAGGGAAAGTGGTGGATGGTGGGAGACATGCAGTGGCAACAATGGTTTTCATTCATTCAACTCTAATTTCTCTTCTTTTCCCTCTGTTCTCTATGTGAATGTACCTGGAGACTCAGCCTAGACTTGAGGGTGAGGTGGGGTGTAGGGAGCTTTTCTGAGGGTATGATATTTAAGCTGATGCCAAAAGGACAGCTAGTGCCTCTCAGCAAATGTAGACCCTTCCTTGAGATGAAGCAAGAAGGATGTAGAAATGGCATCCAAGGCAGCACTTCCAGGAAGAACAGGAGGGAAATTTCAGGGAATAGCAAGGGTCAGGTAAAGATGTTCCTCAGGACTTGGGCCACCCAATTGTGGCAGCAGCTTAGTAGTGACCATCCTTCCTCCAGGGCTAAAATAATGGGAATGAAAATCAAGGTTCATCTGTATTATCAAAACAAAAGGTTACTTGGTGAAAGGCTTTTATTACCTTAATGGTGCTGCTTTTCCTATGTTTTTTTCCTTTTTCCAGTTGAAACAGATAGCCTTCAGAATTGCTACGACTAATTTTCATTTGGTTTCTTTGAATTCTCTCTGAACTGAGTTGGGATTCACTTTCTACCCTTGATAATATGGGTGGAAATGTGACACTGGATAAAGCTCCTTCACTGGGCTGCACCTCAGTCAGTTGCAATAAGGCTTGCTGATGTTGCTCCATTATCTGAGCAAGCTGTGAATCTGGAGATGCTCTAGCAGGTTGGCTGTCAGAGGAAGAATGAAATTTCCTTAATGGAAAAAAAAGCACAAATTTGTTAATAAAACCTAGAGACACAAGACTTCTAGCATAAAAGTCTTTATGAACCATTAATTGATGTACTTATTACTCCCTAAATCAAATGAATGATCATTGCCTTAATCTTTTCATAAACACATTAATTTCTCATATATTAAAATGCTCCTGTTTTTTGCTTTAGGATATTCTAGCTCCTATTTAGAACTTTCATTTAGTGCATTCAAAATAGAAAAAAAAAAAACTCCACCATTTTGAAAACTCAAACCTCCCACTCAAAAATACCTGAAAATGTTGGATTAAACAAACACCCTTTTAAATATTTAGTTGAATTTCTAAGAGAGGCAGGGAATTTTCAAAGACCAAAAACTAAAAAAACACCAACTCCCCAAACCAAAAAAAAAAAATTAAATTTTGGGTAAGCTAAAGCCATGACTTTCTTGGTAGGAGTTTTGGACCTAAGAGCTTGAGTTTTAACATTTAACACTAGTATGGGATATGTGAGATCTTGGCCCCATGTAGAGCAGGGAAGTAGAACTGAGATGCCTGCATAAAGTCTGTAACCCTTGAAGAGCTACATCCTCAATAAAAAGGTGGATTAATGAAAAACTCATTCGCCAGCCTTGAGAAACAAAGCAAACCTATGTGTCTTGGTCTAGGCTCTTAATTGAAAAAGAAAATCCCTGTAAATTTCTTTTGAACAATATTTGGGGTTCAAATTTACCTCACCCACATAATCATGGGAATCCAACACCAAGAAATTAACATAAAAATGATCCAGGAGGAGGGATACCTGTAATATCTGGCAGAAACAAATATAAAAGTTATCTGGAGGGACACACTCTCACCCAAGTCTACTTAGGTGTCTACAGACAAGACTGATAAACTTAAGTTCACAATCCAGAATCCTAGAACATATAAGGAAATAATCTACCAAATATGAGTCAGCAGACAAACATGCACACACACAAAAAGCAGTTGTATATTTCTAAGAACTTCAGATGACAGAGTATCAGATAACATAAAGTAAGCATGTTTGAAATTATCAAAGACATAAAAGAAGAAATCAAAACTCTGGGAAACATTTGGAAAAAAAGAATAAGGTTTTAGTCAAAACCGAATAGAAATTCTAGACATGAAAAATACCATTGCTGAAATTTACAACTTGAACAGCTGGAGAAAGTTATTGCACTGGAAAATTTATCAGAAAAAATTTTCAGAAGCACAGAAAGATAAAAGCTGGAAAATAAGAAACAGTTAAAAAGACATGGAGTCTAGAATAAGAGAATCTAATATATACCTATCTGGTATTTCTGGAGGAAAAATAGAGCAAATATGGAAGATACGTTCAAAGGGAAAATGGATGATTTTTTTTAGATTTTTTTTTTGAAAGGGATAAATCCTTAGATTTAGGAATCACCAACAGGATAACAAGCAGGATTAGAAATTTCATACTTACACAAATCACAGTGAAACTTCAGAACATTATAAACAAAGGAGACAGAAAAAAAAATGGTGTAGATGATAGAGGCTCTGTTCATCCCTCTGGAGACCAAATCAAAGTTGTGACAGAAGCAAGAAGCAACCAGCAAGGAAAATCACCTGGGATCTAGATGAACAAGCCATAAAACTAGGGAGAAATCGAAGAAATCACCTGTAATAGCAGAAGGTAGGACGGGGTGAGGACACAAGGCAGCCCGATCCCGAGTGGCTGAGTGAGATGGAAGCTGTGGCAGTGGCAGACTACCCTTAAAGGGGCTGTGTCTGCAAGTGGACTTTGCCAGTGACAGACCTCACTTTGAGCACCAGTGCGGGTTTGGCTGCACAGAGTGGGCACCAGGGACTTACAAGGGGACACTGAGTTGTCAGAGTGAGGGCCAAGGTGAGACTCACTCTATACAGAAGTGCTGGCGGTATCCATTGTTCCTCCGTTAAGCTCTCCCTACTCCCAGCGAGCAGACACAGCGCCAGCGGAGGCATCATCAAACTGGATAACAGAGGTCACTCTGCCTAGAGGATTCCATGAAACCCTGCCTTCCCCAACTCATGGGCACCTGCCCCAAGCCACATCCAGGTGTGTCCTCACTTAGTCAGGCGCCCCTTGCTGAGCAGTGCCTAGACTCACACTGGTGGCAGCTGGTCTCAGTTTCTGGTGTGGCCTTTTGAGGCAACTACAAGCATAGCATCTGTGGATTGCTTGCTGAATCTTAACAGGTAGCTTTGGAGGGGCACAGTCTGGGGCTAAACTTGGCTTGCAGCTGAACCCTTCTCAAGACTGTGCCACTGGACATCTACCATACAAAGCCTCACTAATAAGACTGGGAGGCTTAGAAGCTTTGCTTAGTACATAGAGACACACAGAAAAGCAGCCAAATTGGGAAGACAAAAAAGCAGAAACCAAAAAAAAAAAAACAAAACAGAGATACAGAAATATTGGAGTCAAGCAATCTAACAGATATAGAATTCAAAACACTAGCTATAAAGATGCTCAATGAACTTAGGAGAAGTATAGATGAATTCAGTGAGAACTTCAACAAAGAGGTAAAAAACATAAAAATGAAAATGGAAATTATAATCGGAAATGAAGAACACATTATCTGAGATGAGAAGTATATTAAATGGAATAAACAAAGTGAATAAAGAAGAGGATCAAATGACCTATATAGAGGATGGGAAAGCCAAGGACATGCAATCAGAATGGCAAGAAAAAAGAAGCCAAGACTATAATAATAATTTAAGGAGCCCATGGGACACTATTAAATGTAAAAATATTCATGTCATAGTGGTACCGGAAATAAAAGAAGACGTTGAAGAGCTATTTGAAGAAATAATGATGGAATACTTCCATAACCTGGTGAAGGATATAGACATACAACCCTAGGAAGCTCAGAAAGTCCCCAAAAACCAGGAAGCTCAAGTGGCCCACACCAAGACACATCATAATTAAAAAGCCAGTGGTTAAATACAAAGAGAGAACCTTAAAACCAGCAAGATAAAAGCAGTTAGTTACCTACAAGGGAGCTCCCATAAGACTGGCAACCAATTTCTCAAAAGAAACTATGCAGAACAGAAGGGCAGGGCACAAAATATTCGACGTGATGAAAACCCAGGATCTACAACCAAAAATACTTTATCCAGCAAAGCTTTCATTTAGAGTTTAAGGACAGATAAAGAGCTTCCCAGACAAAAATAAGTTAAAGGAATTCATCAACACCAAGCCAGTATTACAGGAAATGTTGGAGAGGCTTCTTTAAGAAGAAAAAACATGTATCAAAAACTGGAATAAAGAATGGTAACAACTACATTTCTACTGACAAGTACCTCAAAGGGAAAAGAATTAAGTTCTCCACCCAAAAGACAGAGTGGCTGAATGGCTAAGAAAACAAGGCCCCCATATATACTGCCTACAATGGACTCACTTCAGATTAAAAGACACACAGACTAAAAGGAAGGGGATGGAAAAAGATATTGCCTTGATGGACCTAGAGGGTATTGCGCTGAATAAAATGGGTCAGATAGAGAAAGACAAATGTTGCATGATTCCACTTCATGTGGAATCTAAAGAACAAAATCAACAACAACAACGAAAATAGAAATAAACTTATAGATACAGAGAATATTTAGAGGGCTACTAGATGAGAGAGGAGTTGGCAGGGCAAAAAAAAGGCAAAGGGTTTAAGAGGTAATAATGGATAATTGCAGAATAGACATGGAGATGTAGAGTGTAGCATGGGGAAGATGGTTAATAATGTTGGAATAAATGTGTAAAGGGGAAGTGCGGTACTAAATTTAGAGGGGTGATCACTTTGTGAATTATGTAGATCTCTGATCAGTATGCTATACAACTGAAACTGGAATATTATTGTATAACAACTATAACAGAAAAAACACCCTCATTGAATTGTACAATGTAAATACAAGCAATTAATTGTCTATCTATTTCAATAAAGACGGAAAAAAAGAAGAAACAAAAAGAACAGAGTAATCAAAAACAGACTCATAAATATAGTGGACAATCTAGGGACGGCCAGAGGGGAAGAGGTTGGGGGACTGGGAGAAAGGGGTAAAAGGTTAAAGAAGAACAAATTAGTAGTTGATAGATGGTCACAGGGATTGGGAGAATGGCATAGGGAATGCGGTTAGCATTAATGTAATGCCTAGGTGGAGAGCCAGAGGAGGGAAAGAGGAGAGGGATTGTTTTATAAACTATATAAATATCTAAGCAATGAACTGTATACTTGAAACTAATAATAAAATTAAATTAAAAAAAGAAGCCTTATACAAAAAATCAAAGGAGAGACCTTGAAGCCAACGAGAGATCATAGCAAAGTGAGAATAGAAGTAACATACCTCAAATAACAAAGGCCATGTATAATAAATGTACAGCTAATACACTTAATGGGGAAAGGCTAAAAGCATTTTCCTTACAGGAATAAGATAAGGATGCCCACTTTCACCACTCCTCTTCAACACTGAATTGAAAGTCATAGCTATGACAATCAGACAAGGAAGGGAAATAAAAGACATCCAAATTGGAAAGGAAAAAGTAAACTGTCATTATCTGCAGATGACATGATACTATATATAGAGAACACTAAAGATTCCACCAAAAAAAAACCTGTTAGAACTAATTAATGAATTCAGTAAAGTAGCAGGATGCAAAATTAATATTTAGAAGTAAATGGCATTTTTATACACCAATGATGAACTTTCAAAAAGAGAACTTAAGAACACTATCCCATTTACAATTGCATCAAAAACAATAAAATACCTAGTAACCAAATTAAGCAAAGAGGTAAAAGATCTGTTCTCAGAAAATTATGTCATTAAAAAATGAAATTGAAAATACAAATAAGTGGAAGCATATACCATACTCATAGGCAGGAAGAATCAACATCATTAAAATGGCCATACTACCTAAAGCAATCTATAGATTCAATGCAATCCATATCAAAATACCGATGGCATTTTTCAGAGAACTTGAACAAATAATCCAAAAATTTATATGAGATTATAAAAGGTCCCGAATAGGCACAGCAATCTTGAGAACGAAGAACAAAGTTGGAGGTATCACATTACCTGATATCAAACTACACTACAAGACTGCAGTAATCAAAATAGCATGAAACTAGCATAAAAACAGATACATTGACCAATGGAACCAAATAGAGAGCCCAGAAATAAACCCACGTCTATATACTCATTTAATATATGACAGTGGAGGCAAGAATATACAATGGGGGTAAAGATGGTGTTTTCAATTAATCATGCCGGGAAAACTGGACCACCTTCATCCACCATATACAAGGATAGACGCAAATGGATTAAAGACTTAAATATACACCCCGAAACCATAAAACTTCTAGAAGATAGGCAGTAAACTCTCTGATATTGCTACCAGTAGTTTCTTTTTGGATATGTCTTCTTGGGTAAGGGAAACAAAAGAAAAAATAAACAAATGAAACTACATCAAACTAAAAAGGTTTTGCATAGCAAAAGAAACTGTCAACAAAACAAAGACAACTTACTGAATGGGAGAAGATATTTGCCTGTGATACATCAGATAAGGGGTTAATATCCAAAAATATATAAAGAACTCATACAACTCAACAACAAAAAAAACAATCCAGTTAAAAAATGGGCAGAAGACCTGAATAGATATTTCTCCAAAGAGGAAATACAGATGGCCAACAGTCATATGAAAAGATGCTTAGAGAAATGCAAATTAAAACCGCAATGAGATCTCACCTGATACCCATCGGAATGGCTATCATTAATAGGTCAAAAAACAGCAAGTACTGGCAAGATCGTGGAGAAAAGGGAACCTTCATACACTGTTGGTGGGATTGTAAATTGGTACAGCCTCTATGGAAAACAGTCTGGAGGTTTTTCAAAACATTAAAAATGGATATACCTTTTGACCCAGCAATTGCACTTCTGAGTATTCATCCAAAGAAAACCAAAACAATAATTCGTAAAGATCTATGCACCCCTATGTTCATGGCAGCTCGATTTACAATAGCCAAGATATGGAAGCAACTTAAATGCCATCAACAGACAATTGGATAAAGAAGTTATGGTTCATATATACAATGGAATATTACTCAGCTGTTAAAAAATGAAATTCTACAATTTGTGATGACATGGATGGACCTACAGGTGATTATGCTGAGTGAAATAAGTCAGAGAAAAATAATAAATACCATATGATTTCACTTACATGTGTAATCTAAGGAACAAAAAGAACAAACCAATCAAAAACAGACTCACAAATACAGAGGACAATCTGGTGACTGCCAAAAGGAAGAGGGGTGAAGGGAGAAAGCGGTGAAGGGCTAAAGAAGTACAAATTAGTAGTTGAGAGATGATCATGGGGATAGGGAGCATGGCGTAGAAAATGCAATCAGCAGTAATGTAATGACTGTGTAGAGCCAGATGAGTAATAGAGTAATCGGGGGGATCGTTTCAGAAACTATATAAATGTCCAGCCAATATACTGTATACTTGAAACTAATAATGAAATTTAAAAAACAAGCAAGAGAAAAAAAGATAAAAGCAAAAGGAATGATAATTGTATTGGCAAGAGACTTTTAAAAGAAACACAGAAACCAGGAGATAGAAAAATAATGTTTTTAAAGAGTTTAAACTATAATTAAAGATAGAGGACAAAGTAATTTCAGATAAGTTTACCAGTGACATACACTTGAAATAACTTCTAAAGAACCTACTTCAGGAAAGAAGAATAAAATGGAAGAGAGAATATGAGGCAAACACATTGATATACAATTATTTAAATCTAAAACCATTTTCTCTATATGACAATAATAAAAGCAATAATTAATTTTGGAGATAAAAGTGGTAGACAACATGCTGGACAAAAATAATATGTATGGCAGAAAGGGTGATTGGATTATAACAATCAAATGATTTTTGTATTTGTTCTGAAGGAGAATAGAAATATTCATTTAATACTAGACTTGTTAAGTATGTAAGTTAAAAAAAATAGAAAGAAAATTTGTATTTTCAAATCAGTAGAGGGAAAAAGTAAATAGAAGATATAAAAGACACATAAAGAGTGATTAGAAAGGATAAATTAAGATGGTTGAAATAAATCCAAATATATGAGTATCACAATAAATATTAAGTAGGTTAATGTTGAAAATTCACCCACAAACAACAACAAAATGCCAAACAAAAAATACACATGGTCTAAATAATTTTACAAGAAAATTCTATAAAATCTTTAAGTAATAGATAATTTCAATCGTATATGAAGTATCCCAGAGGATGTAAAATGGGAAAATATTTCTCAACTCATTTTATAAGGCTTGTATAATCTTGATAACACATCTAGATAGGATCAGTGGCAGAGAGGAAAATTTTAAGCCAATCTCACTTTATGCATGTAAATTTAAAATCCTGAACAGAGTGCTAAAAAATCAAATCAAGCAATAAAAAATATAGTATGACAGCTTGGGTTAATTCTAGGAATAAAAGGATAGTGTAACATTAGAAAATTTTGATATATCTAACCACATTAAAGGATTAAAGGAGAAAATTTTTCATTGATTCAGAAAAAGTATTTGATAAATTAAATGACCATTTATGATAAAAGTTCTTTGCAAAAGAAATAGGAATGAGGAAATTTCCTCCCTATTGTCCCTCTCTATCTACCAAAAATTAAATATTATTTTTAGTTGTAAAAATGTTAGAAGTTCTCCCTTTAAAGTCAGGGAAAAAATACAAGGATGCCTGTTACCTATCACAATCTCTAGGATGCTAACTCTGAATTTTAATGAATGTACATTCCATACCTCCAAGCGTAGCACTTAAATGTCTTCCGATCAATTCATATGTGTAAGATTGTCTCCCTACTTTCAAGTAGGTTCCTTGAAGGAACTCACGCATCATACTACCTTTGCATTTTCTGTAGGCTTTTAGCACTATATTCAACATGTATCAGGTGTGTAATAAACACCTTTAATTGAATGACATCAAGAAATATCCCTTGAAGTGCTTTTAAAAGTAACTTTCCTTTTTTTCTGATAAGAAGTAATACATCTCCATTGTAGAGAATTTGAATAATTCAGAAAGTATAAAGAAGAAATTGAAAATAAA
Source organism: Eidolon dupreanum (assembly GCA_028627145.1). Lineage (NCBI taxonomy): Eukaryota > Metazoa > Chordata > Mammalia > Chiroptera > Pteropodidae > Eidolon > Eidolon dupreanum. Next base: position 73,470,105 of record CM053510.1, read on the forward strand.
CCTAATCTCACTTGCCAGAGATAATCATTATTGACATTTTGGTGCATTTTTCTTCTTTTGTGCACATTTTAATATAGTAGAGCTCATATTCCTTAGTGTGATTTTGTATCTTACTATTTTCTTTTTATAGAAGTGTTTCTTCATGACCATAGTTTTAATGGTTACATGATATTAAATATCACAAGTTACACAGACATCTCCTTATTGTTGAATTTTTGTTGTCATTTCTGTAAATGATATTTTTGTGCATATATATTTTTCTTTATTTTAGATTTTTTTTTTTAGGATAGGCCATTACAGTGTTGGAGGTAATTTGTTTCCACCAAACAGTATTGTAACCCTCAAAATAAAGTAAGCTCTTTTGATTGGGTCTCACTGTCCTTCTCTTCTCCCTCCAACCTCTGGTTTAATAACAGTGAAAAAAGTAGAAGAAACAGGGGAAAAGAAAAGAAATACATAAAAAGTGGACTAATTTAGGTGGAAATCAGAACCAAGGATGTTGTTAGGTAAATTTTTTCTATAAACTGGACCATCTCTATGATCTGCCCCTTTCCCATTTCTCTTTCTCCCCCTCCTGTCTTTCTCCAGCAGTCTCTCATTTCTCCTCTAAAAAAACCACTTGAGAAAAAGAAATTCTTACCATAATATTTCCAAGTTCTTATATTTTTTCTCCATATAAGTTTGTTCAGGTTGCTTCTTATTTTCAGTTACTCCATTAACATTTATGTTAGAAACAGACTGGGAGCCTTTCTGGCTCAGGGGCACTTGTCTCTTAGTAAATTCATTAAGGTAGTTCAAGTCCATATTGGATAGAGCATTGATGTGTAGTTGCTGGTCTGAAAATCTTTTCTCTTCTTGGTCTTTGTGTCCTCTTCCTTTATTAAAATTCATCACTGAGTGATATCCAGTAGAGTTTTTATATAATACCTTGTCAAGAGCCTGCGGTAGTAGAGCATATTTATTGGAGGTTACTTTGGGATCCTGGCTCCTAAGTGCACTTGAGCGTTGCAAATCATTGTTGGGGGCATTCATAATCATAATTGTTTCATGTTTTATTGAAGTATCAAAAGGCTTATTTTGGTTTTGTTTCTCTCTGGGAGTGTTATTTTGGTCTCCTTGACTGACAACCAGCTCTTCAGTCACCAAAGACTTCAAGCCATTATTGTGTTTCTGCTGTTTTCGAATCTTGTGCTTGGCTGGTCTTCTGGCAGGTTGTTGGCCATTGGTTGTTTCAAAAGATGGACCTCTTGGTACATTATGTGATTTCGTACTTTCATATTGAGATGAGTGTTCCTGTTAATTCCAACAAGATACTTTTGGTTATGTAAAGCTAAAAGATTGGCCCTCTTCACAAATTTTAAATTAGTATTTTTCAAGTTGGGAGTTGAGACTTCTAGGAAGGTGATCATGGAATTGAAAGGAGATTAAGAGTTCAAAGTGTCCTTTCCTAATTTCAGGCAATGAGAAAGTGATTAGCTGGTGATACCTCCTGGCAATTTCAGATTATGCATTTTCTAGAAAGAAATAGAATTTAGAATGGGCTTTGTGTTAAAGACAAGTCTTTGACTTAAAATGTTATAAAATGAAGTGTTACCAAGGTGGGGGGAGGGGGAGTAGATTTACCACTAGAGAGCTATGTACAAAGAGTGCAAATGTACATCAAAATATCAAAGTTTATTTTAACTAAGATGGCTATTTTAAATATCTTAACCAAAAAGAATATCAATGATTTGGTTTACCAACCAAGTACAAATTTAGTATGAAACACAATTCAGATTACCAGATCTTCTTACTCATATAGTTCAGAAGTTAGAAATAACCTTTTCATCAGATGAAATAAATCAGATTTTATTCAGAGGATTATAAAAGTCTGTTCTGTGATATGGACGGCATCTGTGAAATCATAAGAGTTGTTTGGATTCTCTTCTTTAATATAGCCTATACGTAGGCAATCAAACATCTGGGGGAAATATTTCAATTTCACAAGTCTTCATGCCTTTCAAAGTCTTGTAACAACAAAATGTACTCCTGATATAATAGATACACTATGTCACTATATTGTGCTAAACCATTAGGAATTATTTTCCAAGGAATAAAGCACTCATTACTTTGTGAAAAACTAGCTGAGTTAAGAGACCTTTGGAAAGAATGATTAAATGCTTGCTGAAAACAGTAAGATGACCATATGCATTAGCATGTTGTACAACTGTAACATATTTCTTCCTTTCTTAACACACATTAAAAAAAAATCTCTATGGTCTGTATCCATGTACTGTTAATCAAAAAATGCAAGTTACCTGGCTCATTTGAGAAAAAAACTTGAAGTGAATAAATCATGTTTTTGCTTAAGCTGTTTGTTTTAGCTTGCTGTAAAGAATGATCAAAGTATTGCAATGAGTTCAACTTTTATTTCACTTTTTAAAAATAATCACTAACTCATCTTATTCCTGTAAATATTTTATTTTGAATGAAATTTCATTGTAATGATAAAGTTGAGACTGCTTAAAACAGTAATATATAATATTACTTCTTATGCCAGGTTTTAAAGTAAAAATGACTTATAATTTGGAATTTAGAGTATATTCTTCTTAGAATTTGAACTTTCTAGAGGATTGTCTAGGTTCTGATTAGCTCCTCTAAACTCTAAATTTTACCTGTGTTACCCCGAAAAAGAAAACTTCCTTTTCTGTATTTCAATCAAGAAAGGTTCTTCCTTTCATGCAGTATATTGAGCTGCATGGGAAATGTGGGTAAGATAGTTCTGCAACTAAATAGCCCAAGAGCATCCTTCCTTGTAGTGGACCCAGAAGAAATGGTTACTTTACAATCTTATCAGTGTATTCATGAAACATAGGGGCTCTTTTTGAAGGGCAAAAAAAGACCGACTTTGCTATTGATGCGGATAATGTCATTCTTTCCGATATTTGTTCAGCATTTTAATTGCTAGAAAAATAAGTGATCAGAAACTCTTGCTGCCGTCTGACAGTTCATTCTCCTCATTCCAACCAAAAGAGAAAAAAAAAGCTATCAGGAAATTTTTTCTAGGGCACCAGACCCCAAATCTTGGGTTATCACTTGGTTTTAATCATGTTATTTAGTCCTTTGCTGCTAACAATTCAGATTATAATAGTACTCTTCAGAGGGAGCTTTGTCAACAAGGCCCAGTACTCATCATTTTATGAAGCTTCAATTGTCTCTAGTGTTAAACCCGCTATTCACGTAAATGTAAGTGCCCAGAGATGGCATTTCCGTCCCCAGAAAGGAAGACATTTACGAACTTGATGTGATTTCTCTCACCTTCCCAGCAGCCTACTTGAGATCTGTGGTTTACTGAAGATTTATTACCCTACAATTGAGGCATCAGGTGTCACTCTTTAGGTGGCAAGACCTGAGTTCCCTGAAGTTAATATACAAAGCCATTCTCAGGCTATTTAATCTCCATCAGCACTGAAATCCTCTATTTCATCCTGCTCTCACTAGGGTTCTTTTGTTATCAACACGAACAATCAGCCCATACTACATGCACTCAGAATAACTGCTTAATGGCAGTAGGTTTTCCTGGCACACACAGAGCATGGTCCTTTGGCTGGAATGTTAGCATTGGGGAATCCTGATGACTAATGCTGGGATGATAATTTCTTAGTAAAACCCATGCTCAGTTATTAACATTTGTTCCTACTGTGCCATCCGAGGGAAGTTTGCTGCCAAACCTGTGAAAGGCAGCTTTCTTGTTTACATGGCATAAGAAGAGGGGCGAATGTATGCTCTGATTTCAACCAAGAAGTTCATCTGCTTTAAAACAAAAGCTATTTTTGCTCTTAAGGTGAGCACACATATAGCTTTCTACTTCTTTGGCAGTTACCCTGATCAAGCCTAGAGTCCTGAGGGTTGTGTCTGGGCTCCAGGATTAGCTCTGACATACAGAAGTTTCTGTTGTGTTTATTAAGAATAAAGCATGAATACTTTGAGCTTGGATTACAAATTTCATCTGATAATATTAAGAAAATTTACAGCATACATATCAACTGGCTCAAATTTTTAGCATCAGTAAGGAAGGACTCTGTGCAGATGAAAAAAAGAAGCATAGCTATATTGATAGTGCTGGAGGCAAAACCAAAATAACAGCTCTTTGGAAGGGTGGGAAGATTACTTAGGATGTGATTACAAGACCTTTCAGATTAATTAGTCAAAGATCCTACACATTTTTACACCTTCATTCCTTTTCCTTTCCTAGAAAGTCAAGAGTAATTTAAGTGGCAAGAAATAAAACATTCTATTTCATCCTTTTAAAGCTTTACTTATTTGGGGAACTTGCTATTTCTTTTATTGACAACATGCTCCTTGCATGGGAAGGATCTTCTGTTAGTGAGAGTGTTCTTCTCCCTTGCAGTGGCCAGCAAGGGTCAGACACTTAGCCAAGTATTGTGTCCAGTTCTGGGTACACAACAGAAGTGAGATTTGTAAAACCTGTGAAGATTCACAGGGGAGCACAAAATGATTCAGGACAACAAGACTTATGTGGAAAGCTAAACAGAAGAGGGATTACTCGGCTTGAATAAACATCTTAAGCATGTATAAGACACTTACATAGAAAATGATAATGGTGACCATCAATTTTCAGTATTTTAAAAATAAAAATACATAGGCTTAAATTGTCCCAGGGACCTTGTTTTTGGTATATTTTCTTTCTTTCCTAGCCCTATCTCTAGTATCTCATTCTTTCCAGCATATAAATGTGTTTAAGTCTCTTCTATTACAAAAATAATAGAATTCTTCACTTGAACTCATTCTCTGAATCCACAGCCATGCATCTTGAAAATGTAGGCTGTACTGGTCTTTATTTCCCCATCTCCTATTCTGACCTCTACATCTGCAGCAGAGCATTTATTTGAACCATCCCACTGAAACTGCTCTGCTTAGACCATCAATAACTTCTTAGTTGCTAAATCCCATGAGTACCTTTTTCTTTAACTTTTTATTTTTTAAAACTTACAAAATTATTTAAACTTACAGAAAAACTGCAAGAATAGCACAGAGGGCTCCCAAATATCCTTACAGAGATCCACCAATTTTTAACATTTTGCCACATTTCACCATTCCCTTTCTTTGTCTCTCTTTATATAGATATACAAATTTACATATATATCATTACATTGTTATTGTTTGTGTTATTGCTATTTAGTTTCCTCTAAATAATTTGCAACTTGCATCTATGAGTTACATATATCATTCCCTTTTCATGACACCTTTTTACTTGTCTTCTCTGCAGAATTTGATCTTGCCCACTGATTTCTCTTTCTTTAAAGTTTCCTGTCTCCAGCTCCATGAGACTATTCCATCCCGGTCGATTTTCTACCTCTCTGGCAACCCTTTTGTAGTCTCTCACCTTCTGCTCTCTTTCTCTGCCTCTGCTCACCCTTAAATTCTGCCATTCTCTACAGGGCTCTGTCCTCTCTTCTCCCACTACCTACAATTCTTGGGAAATCTCAGCAATTCTGACAGTTTCAATCCACTAGTGAATTCCAATGTTGCAAATGTATGTACTAACTCAGACGTTTCTCCTGTGTTCTATACCCAGATCAGTTCTGTGTTCAGCTCCTCCTTACAGGCCATGCCAGACTCAACATTAGGTCTACCCCTATCCTCATGCCCTTACCACTTTCAGCCCAGCACCGGAGCCTTCCTTTTTCACCCGAGTGGTATTGGTACTACAAATCAGACACTTAGAAACTTAGATTTTGCTTTCAGGTCTGGCCCTCAGCCTAAGCTCAGATAAACTCTATATTCTTTTTCTTTTCTTTTTTTTTTTTTTATGTTTGGAATTTCTTCTGTTGACATCTATTTGGTCCTGTGAGCAGGATTCCAAAGAAAACCACTCAGGATCACTTTGTGGACCCAGGCCTGGTGCTAGATACCAGTGAGGGCCCTTTATGCCCGACTGGTTCCCCACTTCACATTGGGCAAACTTGGCTGAGTTCTTTTCTGGAATCCTGGACCTTTCTGCTTTTGGTTGCAGGTACTGACTTTATGTGAGCTGTTCTAAGACAATCCTCGAGGTGGCACTAAAAGATAAGGGTTGGCTGAATTCAAATTAACCCAGGTAAAAGATGAAGGGGTATCTGTTTTTATGTTTCCTGTCTTTCAATTGGGATTGCTCTCTGAGAGTCTGAACAAAAAAAATCTTTGCTGGTTAAAAGGAAGACTGAACTCATTCAGCACCAAAGAAAAGAGACACCTACTCCTACCAGCCCAAATTTTGAGAGTCCTTAGGTGACTAAAGAATCATTGTGGGGGTGCCTGGGAAATCTCAAGGCAGGAAGCGGTTCTATAGGGAATTCCAATACATTGTAATTAATTGACTTGTTTGGGAACATGTACATACATAAGGACTGGTCATCCAGTGCTCTGAGTCGTCATGGTTATATTAGACAGCCAGAGAGAGAGAGAGAGAAACATAAGAGGGTTCAAGCTACTTAGGACGTAAAAACCCCGAAGAAGTCAATCCACAAGCAGCACACTGCAACCCACAACATAATATCTCTAGAAGCTTGTTTAGATTCTATAGATTTCAAAAGGAAACCAAATTCAAAATGGGAAATCGTGTCTCAAGGTTGACAAACCCCAAGATTAACAGCTACCTATTACTATTCCTGGAGGATTTGTGTACAATTCATATAGAGCTTTCCCTTGTAAGTATTTACAGAAATGGAAAGATTTAACTAAAACTGATCTTAGCTTAAGATGGTCAAAATGGGGAACTTCTGATACATGCAAATTGATTTTTATGCACAGAATTGGAAATAGCCAGCTCTAAATTACACAAAATGAATGGGAAGCTTACTTTGATTGGAAATTAGAAGCCTCAAGAGGAGGGAGAGATAAACTCTCTTCCCTTCAAGAAGTTAATAAGAAAATTTTAGAGACTGTCTGTGAATTAAAAAGGGCTTCCAAAGTGACTCACTGCCAACCCACTCCTCCCACTTCTCCAACTACTTCACTATATCCTTTACTCTCAGAGCTCCCCTGTGTGGATTTCCCTTCCCTTCCTCCACACACTCCTGTTTCCTCTCTTCTTTCTTTGCTGTCTCCACCTCCACCAACTGCAAAAGAAATTAAAAATAGCCAAACCAACTAGAAAGACCAGAAACTTTAGTAGAAACTGAAACTGTCATAAATTACTAAGGCCCTTATAGATACCAGAGCTACTTTATCTGTTCTCAACCCTACTCAATTAAACTGCCCTCTCCCTCAGAGTAAAACTTCTATACAAATGGTAGGGATAGCTAAACAATCAATGTGTTTTCAATTTAGAACTTGTTCCTTTCCAGCTAGGGCCAACATATATTTTTACTAGTCAAATTTGCCCCAATTTACCTGATAGGACAAGACTTTCTTGGAACTCATGATACCAATTATCCTTTTCTCAAAAAGGAAAAATGTACTTAGGAGTAAATGAATCAGGTATTGAAAAAATTGAGGAAATAAAGATTTTAAAGGATCCTCAACAAGAGGAAACTAATCTTGAAACTGAATGTTTACTATAGGCTGTTCCTATGGAGCTCTGGGCTCTTTCCAGTGTGGATTTGGGAAGGTTAAGTTAGGTTCTCCTATCAGAATAACTATTGACGATACTTTGCCTCTACCTAATGTTCATCAAAATCTTTCAAGACCCAATGCATTGTCCAGAATTAAGTCCATTATATAAGATTACTTAAATATAAAGTTTATAATTCAATGCACAAATCCCTGTAATACTCCTTCCAGTAAAGAAAGGCAATGGGAAAGAATGGGCATTTGTACAAGATCTCAGAGCTACAACAAAATTGTTATTCCTAGACGTCCTATGGTCCCAAATACACATACTCTATTATTTGCCATTCCTGTGGATTGCCAATATTTTTTAACAATATATCTATGTAGTGCCTTTTTCAGCATTTCTGTAGGAAAGGACAATCGATGTCTTTTTGCTTTCACTGAGAAGGTTGCCAATTTACTTGGACTGTAATGCCCCAGGGATATACAGAGTCCAACATATATTTCTCTCAAATACTAAAAGCTGATTTAAATGATATTGAATTTCCCAGAGATTCTACTCTGATCCAATGTGTGGATGATTCACTTTTATGCTCCAAGATGTTATTAAACTTCCAAAAAGGACACGATTTATCTATTACAACAGCTAGCCATAAAGAGACATAAGGTCTCAAGAGACAAGCTTCAATTCTGCTTATCCCAGATAAAATACTGGGACATCTTATATCTAAAGATGGACCACTACTTGACAGTGAAAGACTCAGAGGAATTCTAGCCTTTCCTCTTCCAAAAACTAAGAAACAGCTTAAGAAATTTCTAGGGCTGACTGGATAGGGCAAATGAGTCCTAAAGTTTTTATTAATAACTCAGCCTCTATGTTATTAAAATCAGATCAGCCTGATCCAATCGAATGGACCCCCCAGTGGGAAATAAACTATGAAAGCTCTAAAGAAAGAATTATCTAAAACTCCCACTTTGGGCACTAATACACTTTCTTTTACACATGAAAATAAAGGAATTGATTTAAGAGTTTTAACTCAGTAACATGGAGATTGTCATAGACCTATAGAGTATTATAGCCAAAAATTAGACTCAGTAGCAAAAGAGCTCCCTTCTTGTATGAGAGCCATCTTGCCATAGCCATGTTATATAAACAAATATAGAAGACTGTTATAGGCTTTCCTTTAACTATTTATGTTCCTCATTCTGTTTAATCTTTGCTGAACTCTTGCCAAACTCAGTACTTCTCTGTCAGCCAACTGGCTTCTTATGAAGTACTGCTTTTTGCATCTAATAATATTTTAGCTCAATGTAACAATCTTAACCCGGCAATTTATTACCGTCTTTACAGAATAAAGAGATCTACAATTGCAGTTTACTTGCTGACCACCTTCTTGCCCTTAGGAATGATTTACAGGGAACTCCTACTGATAATGCTGACTTAATTTGGTTTACAGATGGATATTATCTAAAAGATGGACAGGGCCATTACCAAGCTGGATATGCAGTAACTTCTCTGGTGGATATAATTGAAAGTTCTTATTTACATGAAATAAGATCTGCCCCAAAGCTGAATTAATTGCTCTAATTCAAACTTGTCAATTGGCCAAAGATCAAATAGCATGCGTACACACACACACACACACACACACACACACACACACACACTTATTTCTGCCTAGCCTTTTAAAAATATTAAATTTATTGGAGGTGACATTAATAGCATTATATAAGTTTCAAGTGTACAATCCTATAATATATCATCTATATACTGCATTGTTTGCTCACCACTCAAAGTCTAGTCTCCCTCCATCACCATGTATATGACCTCCTTTATCCTCTTCATTTCCCCCCACTTTTTTTCCCTCTTCTAATCTTCATACTGTTGTCTGTGTCTATGAGTTTGTTATGTTCATTTGTTACTTTCTGTTTTATATCTCAAATATGAGTGAAATCATAAAATTCTTGTCCTTTTCTATCTGATTTATTTCACTTAAAATAGCCAATATTTATACTGATAGTTGCTATGCCTTTTGTGTAGCTCAAGAATTTGGAATGTTATGGAAACAATGAGGCTTCTTAACTTCCTCAGGTTAGCTTATAAAGAATGGAAAATAGATTGTAGAATTATTAGATGCTATAGAGCAACCAAGACAATGGTGATCATAAAAATTCCAGGACATTCTAAAGCTGCCACCATGGAAGCAAAAGGGAATCACTTAGTTGATGCTGCAGCTAAACAGGCAGCACTAAACAATCAAATTGTCCAGACTCAGGAAGGTTCCTTGTTCCCTGTTAAACCAATAAAAGATTCTCTTGTACAGTTCCAAAGAATTGCTATAGAAGAAGAAAAGAAAATATGGCAATAAACAGGGGGAAACTTTGACCCAGACAAATAAATATGGTTTAGACCCAATAAGAAGCCAATCTTACCTATAGGGGTTCAAGTGCTTATACTTTACCATGTATGTGAATTAACATGAGAAAATGATTTCATGGAATAAACAATGTTGTTGGAAATCTCCTACTGTAGCTTATAAACTGTATAACAGATGTTCTATTTGTCTAAAATATAACCCTGGAAAACCACTCCATAGGTCACAGAGACATTTCCTGTGCAGGAAAGCAACAGCCTTAATGAGAGGCAAATTATTATTGGAAAAAATAATTTCCAATTGGGGAATTCCCACTGAATTACATTGTAACCCAGGGACTCATTTCACTGGGCAAATAATACGATCTATTTATATTTGGCCTATTTTGCAACATTTTCATTGTGCTTATTACCCCCAGTCCTCTGGATTTGTGGAACATACCAAAGGTTCAGTCAAAACCCAATTAGCTAAATTCTTAGAAGCTTTTACTTTCCCTCAGCCAAGAGCTTTCCTTATACTGTTTCTCTGTTTAAGATCTATCCCTTTTGGTAAACACAGCCTTTCTCCTTGTGAAATAGTTACTGGTCACCCTATTCATCTGGATGAAGGGGCATATGAATCAGCCATACTAAAAGGAAACATTCTACGTTATTGTTAAGGACCCATTAACCAACTTAAAGAAAATGATAAATTAATACCTGATACATTTCACAGTGCACTCTTGGGAGATGAAGACTTCAAAGACCATGGCTTACAAAAGGAGATTTTGTCTATTGGAAGAAACATCAAATAAAAGATTCCCTTTAAACCCCACTGGAAGGGATCCTATCAGGTATTACTAACTAATCCATGTGCAGCTAAAATGAAAGGAGTAGACTCACAGATTCACATTTCTCATTTAAAAAAGGCACCTGACCATAAATGGCCATATACCTCCTCTTTGACACTCACTTCTGCTTATATTGGGTATCAGAAACTCCTCAAAGATGAGAAGCCACTGACAACTGGAGTAAAGGACTGTTCTCAAGAAACTGGACCAGGCCTGTATCACATCAGCCTTTACAGTTGTGCTGTAAATGTTGGATTTTGTGCTGATCTTTGTTTATAAGACTATACTGTATTATAGGGAAGATTGTTAACATGATAACAATCCCAATCATTCCTCTCTTCCTGCTCTCTCTTTCTCATTACTCTCTTTAATCCTCATAAAGATAATATTTTGCTAAAAATTCTCCAAAGTGCTGCTAAAAGAGAAAATCTAACTGGTCATTGAATATGTCTCAAATTCCTAAATCAATAAGAGACCAGTATCTCTAGTTGCTCCTGTTACCAACTTTGATACCATTGCCAGTGACACTGATTTCCAGACCACCCACATCAACCTCACATTTTAAGTAGACATTAATCAGGACCTATGGACACCCATCATCTGTTTGTCACTATCCCATGTCATCTCCACCAAATTTGAATGTAACCCTGCTCCCTCCCCGATCTCTTCCTTACTTGATCTCTAAGTGTCTACATGACAAAATTGAAAGGAAAAATGTAACCAATGTAAACTTGTTCCTTCCATCAAGTACCACATCACCCTGATGGATTCTGGGAAACATGTAAATGGTTTCACCCTTGGTTGAAAGGGATTCTCAGTCATACCTATGAATGAATCCATAAACGAAAATACTCTTGGAAGGGGAGTGGTTTGTACCCAAATTAATTTTTATTTGTGGCATAGGAGAAAACCCCCCAACTAAAGGATGGGCACACTAATGTTTAGACAGTTGGCAAATGGAAGGACTCTGTTTATTGAGGCAATTTATTATTCCTTTACCTATTCTTAAGACTCCCCCACCTTTCAATAGGACAAATTATTTTAACAAAGAGCTATTTCAACAGAATCAAGAACAGATCATTAAGCCCAAAAGAAAAAGGCTTGCCAGTTATGACAGTATTGGATAAAGTATACTTAGCACAATAATCCTGAGAGCCAGAATATATATCAATAGGGATATAATTAGAAATTTATCTGCCATCATTGGACATATGAGCAAAGAGATGGCTAAGATTATTGTTGCCCAATAAAAGTCTCTAAATTCTCTTGCTCAGGTGGTCCTTGACAATCACACAGCCTTTGACTATTTGCCGGCCAAACAAGTTCGAGTTTGTGCCATCACTTACACTACCAGTTCCACATATATAAACACCTCAGGAGAAGTAGACTCGATTAGAAAAGGTAACTGAACAAGCTAAATGGCTACAAGAAATAATACAAGATGACTTGCTACATGACTTGTTTAGCTGGTTACCTTCAGAGTTAGGAATGTTGTTTTGATTTCTGTTACAAATTGTTATCATGATATTGATAGGTTTGTTGATCATTTTTGTAGCATTCAAACTCATAGTCTATTGTCTTTCCCACTGCTTGAAATCAGCTGCTTGTAGTAAAATTATGGTGGCACAAAGAATAGAAATGATCCATCAAGCACTATGTCCTTTTAATTCAGAATGATTTGAAGTCTTTTTTTTTTGCCCCTAGCTAACCAGTCCAACCCCATTTCATATCACTTCCCTCCCTCATACTTTCTCCTTTAGTTACTGCACTATACGCAATCCTTGGGCCATACTATTCTCTCATGCACTTCATGAGGGAGAGAGTCAGAAAGAAGGCATCAGATTTGGGTAGTTAAAGAGGAAAAATAAAGGCAACTTGGAGTGTTTGCACACCAAAGGCCTAGCCAGCATGTAGGAGGCAGCAGGCAGTTGACAAATTATTTCTGAATTAAAGAAAGGGAAACATCCCTTGGGCCACTCTGTGTTGCTGTCATTTTAGGTCTAAAAATCTTTAGATGTTTGACTCCTCTTTGTCTTCATTTCAGGAATGGGTTATACACAAATGAGTCCTAATACACACAGAATAAACAGCGTTCTTCTGGCTTTCTGCTGATTTCCTTCCATACAAAGTTTTTACTGCCTCTGTCTAGAGCCATGCCATGAGTCAAGCACTATGATTTTATCTTGATTCTTTTATCATTGACTGAGAATCCTACAATTTTCCTTAGTGATACTTATGGAAGCTATAGGCTGCAAGAATCTTACATACTTCAAACGTATTTTCTGTGATAATTTAAGTAAAAGGTCATAAAACCATTTCGCATCTAGGGTGGACCTTATAGTTCATTTTGGCCAATTCTTCATTTAATAGGGAAAAAATTTAAGGCTTGGGGGGAGTTGAGATTTGCCTAAGTGAATAGCAGGTGAAGGCTCAGAAAATCATGTCTTCTGGCCCAGTCTATCACCCATAAGGCATGGCAAGCCTTAAGGTGTTTCCTTCATCCTCTCCATCTCACTGACCAAGCTCCCTAGGCTTTCTGCCAGGTTTGGTCATAGATCCTATCCTCTACATCCCACTGTCATGAGACATTTCAGTCCCCATCCTCTCAGTTTTTACTTCTTTTATTGCAACTCTAAGAGTGACCTGGAGGGCACTGGGGAGGAAAAATGATTTGGGCAGTCCCTTTTTTCTAACTTTTCTGAAACTAGAATGATCTTTATTATTTTTATTATTACTTTTTACTACTGTAAATAGTTTTAACTGATGATGTCAACAGGCTCTATAGGCTACGTGATTTCAAAAGGCTCATTTCTTCTTAAGCAGGGATAAAACCTGGCCCACAAGTGACTGCTCTACATAACTCCATATGCTGGCTCAAGAAGAAATCAGCTGCTAGGGCTTTACCTGATTCTTTTAGAAAAACAGTCAGTAGGGACAGTTTCACAAAAATCTTTCTTGAAACCACATATGATCTGAAAGTAGTAAACACATGGCCTAAAAAGGACATAATCACGCCAAATTAGTAGTTAGTAGGCTTTCACATTCTGCAAATGAGGGTTCGTTGAGGCTATGGAAATCCTCTTTAGGGGCCATGTTCCCCTCATCTAGGGACTCTATGTAACTGCCAATTCCAAAAGGAAACAGACTTGGGAGCAGCACAGATTTGGATAATATTTTGCAACTGTGATTTTTTCCCCTGGATTTTCTTTATGCCTTTCTTCTCTATAGGTTTATGACTCTGAATGTTTAGAGAGTGATAAAATGATTTTACTCTAGGAAAGGGAACCTTTAGAAAATGGGTAGGGTTGGTTGACTGAGCAAGCAATGGCCCATTTGGGCAGAAACTGGTCTTAGCCATAAGAGGGTTGGTAACTATTCTCGGACATAAGAATAAACCCTTAAGTGACAAGAAGTCAGTCATCAACATTACTGATATTCAGCAGCAACCCTTGAAACATTTAAAATTCAATCCAGCAGGTAACCTTTAGTTGTTGGGCTCTTTGGTGCCATTTGTCCTCAAGATCGATGGTAGCATTTTCAATCTCTTCGGCATTCTGAATAGACGTCTTGTCAGTTACTCTGACTGGATAGGAGATCTAAGAGGGTAAAACATATAGCATATTAATTGGATTCAGTTTAGTCTTAGAGCCATGGGGCTCAAGTTTGTGTACTCTAGAAAGATGCCTGGTAGGTCTGGGTTTTATTGTCAGTTCATTTCAAGGATTCATTTTAGAACTCAGGGACCTGGATTGTTCCCAAGGAAAATGTGAATAAACAATATTTTCTCTTGCAGGCAATGTGAGAATTGGTGCTTTGAAGTCAAACTACTAATAACTTTAAATGCTCAATACAAACTCAGGGGACCTAATTTTACAACAGTTATCTGAACCACATGCTACAACTAATGTTTGAGTATGCCAAATGAAATAATACACTCCAAGATGATGATAACAATAACAATAGAAATAACAGTAGTATGTAATATACATGAATGTTCATAGTATGCCAGTAGCTGTCCTAAGTACTTGGCATATATCAGTTAATCTTCACAATAACCTTATCAGGTATGCTCTATTATTATCCCCTTTTGGAAATAAGAAAAATGAGGGACAGAGAGATTAAGTAAGTTTCTCAGAATCAACAGCTAGTAAGTAGAGGAGCCAGGCTGTCTATCTCCAGAGCCTGCACATTTAACAGTTTTGCTAAACAAACTCACTTATTAGAAATATTATCTTTGACTTACAGAATTTGTAGTTTGGCGCTCAGTTAATTTGAAATGATGTAGATCAGTGGTTCTTAACTTTAGTAAGATATTAGAATACCCTAGGAAGCTTTTTAAAAATGTCAATGCCATAGTCCCATCCAAGACCAATTAAATCAGAAGCTCTGAGTGTGGCCCCATATACAAATATAATTTAATCCCCTCCCCCACAAGGTGGGTATAATCTGCAGCAAGGTTTGGGAACCATTGATAAGGGCAGCTACATAAGATTTAGGTCCTCAAATTATTCATGAGACTTAGGTCCCCAAATTATGAAAGCCTTTTATTGTCTCCATTAGCTACCTGTTTTAAAGAAATTAGATTGTCTCTGTGCTCTAGCCATCAGGCACCATTTCAGAAAGCAAAGTTAAAGTTATACAATCTTGATATTAGAAAATATTCTGAAGGTAACCAGTACAACCTTTGGTAATTCTGTACCAACCCTGGTAGATGTTCATCCACTTACTGGTTAAACACATGCCCCGTCTCCTGGTGGGAGTTACCTGTTTGTTAGTATTAGTATAGGTTTAAAGATTGAGAAGGAGGAAAGAATAAGGTGGCTTGTGAATATTCACTTTCTGCAGGAGACCTAGTCCTTTCAACTATCCCCTGGAGTAAAATGTTAGATTTCTTAATCTCTATCTCATGGATAATGAATATATAATTCTATCATTAAGCAACCTAAATGCTATAAATCTCTTCCTTATAAAAGTAGAAATATTTTTCCTGTAATTTCTCCTTCTCTGACCTCTAAAATAACAAAGAATAAATCCATCTCTTTTAGAAAACAGCCCTAAACTCGGAGAAGCTGACTGCAATGTCCTTCCTGAGTCTGCTCTTATTTAGAGGACCTATTTTGAGATTCCCTTGCCATTCTTCCCAGGACAGGTTATTCAGGTTGAGCTCCTTTGACCACTCTGCTTTATCACCTGTAAATACTGGTTTCCCTTTTCTAAATTGATGTGATTAATTTTACAATTTAGATTCAGGATTTCATACTTGTTTTGTTAAATGTCTCTCATAGGCTGTGTAGGCGGGCTGTGTAGTATAAGCAGCAAAGTGTAACACTTGAAAGAACATGGGATTTAGAATTTGTCATGTTTATGTTCAGTTTTTCCTTTTGCTGCTTATTTTTATTTCATGCTATGCAGATGAGTATTTAATATGGGAAGAGGCAAACATTTATTAAATATTAGGTAACAAGTAAGCATTTGACAATGAAGATAACCTTATTCCTCACCATTCAATATAGTTTCTCTGTTTCCTTTATTTTGAGTGTAGTCTTATCTCTACCTGAATGCCTACTTATCACAATTACTGTATATACATACATATATATGTGTGTGTATATATATATGTACATGTGTGTGTGTATATACACACATATATGTGGCAAATAGATAGTGTGGAAGTTTAGATACTTAAAGATTGATGTGAAAATGGGAAAAAATGAAAATAAAATTTTTCCATGCTTGAATTTTCACTGCTAATACAAGGTGCAAAATGTACTATTTGATGATGGATTTGTTCTGATTACAAGTGGAAGTAATCAACAAGTTTTGAATCATTACCTACTCTGCAAATGGAACTTTACACCACCATGAAACAGTTGAACTTGTGCTGAAATGCTGCTCAAGGTCAGGAACCAGTTTTCATGTTTCTATTTCTCAATCCCTCTCACAGAACTGGTTCAAGAAACATTAAGACAAAAATAAGAAGTATTAGGATTTATAACTTTTGTCATCATCATTATAAAGGTTTCAATCCCTTATTGCCACAATGTTAAGAAGAAACAGCTTACTTTAAAAAAAAATCAGCTCTATCTTGGAGGAGAAATGAAGGCTAAGAGAATAAAACAAAAATCTAAAAATCTAAATAGGCTGCCTACACAGGTAATGTGAAATAATCCTTTCTCAAACCTCAAATAGGTGATGTCTTGGATGAACTATCTCACCTGGAGCCTGGGAGAAAGTGACGTTGGGCTTATTCCTCGATCTGCCACTGGGTGATTTTATTCCCAGACTGTTGTAAAGGGGACTTGGTTTAGTTGACTTAGTTTTTCACTGGTGATATTCTTTGATTGACAACGATGGGATATCTTATATAGCTTTGGTAAAAAGTTTACACATTAAAAATACATTGTCAGAAAAAATGGTGTAGATGATAGAGGCTTTGTTCTCTCTTGCAACCAAATCAAAGTTGTGACAGAAACACAGAGCAAACAGCAAACAAAGCTGCTGGGGTTCCAGATGGATAGAAACACTACAATTATAGAGAAAAATAATTAATCAATCTGCATTGGTGGAAGGTAGGAGGAAGTGAAAATGCAACTCTGCCCAATCCGAAGGGCTGTGTGGGACAGAGACTATAGCAGTGGCAGCCGGCAGCTGCAGATGCCTCTTAAAGGGGCTGTGTTCAGGACTGGATTTAAGCAGTGATGGACCTGCTTGCTCTGAGCATCAGCTTGAGTTGGCTCCATGGGGGGCATCAGGGACTTACAGGGGGACACTGAGTTGTTGGAGGTGTAGAGGTGCTAGCAGTATCCATTGTTCCTCTGTTGAGCCCACCCCCATCCCAGGGTGCAGACGCAGCACTGCTATTGCTGAGATGTCATCCACATGGATAACAATGGTTGTTCTGCACAGAGGATTCCCTGAAACTTCACCTCCCCCAATTCGCGGCCTCACCAAGCCACATCCAAGTGTGTACTCAGGAATCTGGTGCTCCTTGCTGAGCAGCACCAAGATTCACACAGGTGACAGCTGGCCTTGGCTTTTGGTGTCGTCTCTTGAGGTTACTGTAGGCACAGCATCTGTGGATTGCTTGCTGAAACTTACCAGGTGGCCCTGTAGGGACACAGGCTGGGGCTAAACTTGGCCTGCAGCTGAACCCTTCTCAGGACTGTGCCACTG
The DNA here is from genome assembly GCA_028627145.1 of Eidolon dupreanum. Lineage (NCBI taxonomy): Eukaryota > Metazoa > Chordata > Mammalia > Chiroptera > Pteropodidae > Eidolon > Eidolon dupreanum. Next base: position 73,488,015 of record CM053510.1, read on the forward strand.
GACATTTACCATACGAAGCCTCACTAATAAGACTGGGAGACTTAGAAGCTTTGCTTAGTACATAGAGACACACAGAAAAGCAGCCAAAATAGGAAGATAAAGTAGAAACCATATGACAGAACAGAACAGAGATCTAAGAATAATAGAGTCAAGCAATCTAACAGATGCAGAGTTCAAAATACTAGTTATAAAGATGCTCAATGAACTTAGGAGAAGTATAGATAAATTCAGTGAGAATTTTAACAATGAGATAAAAAACATGAAAATGGAAATGGAAATTATAAAAGGGAACCAGTCAGAAATGAAGATCACACCATTTGAGATGAAGAGTATATTAGAGGGAATAAATCGAGTGGATAAAGAAGATCGAGCCACCAGTACAGAGGATGGGGAAGCCTAGGACACTCAATCAGAATGGCAAGAAAAAGGCAGCCAAGACTAAAGGTTAATTTCAGGAGCTTATAGGACACAATTAAATATAAAAATATCCATGTCATTGGGGTACCTGAAAGAAAACAAGACCTTGAAGAGCTATTTGATGAAATAATGATGGAAAACTTCCCTAACCTGGTGGAGGAAATAGACATACAACCCTAGGAAAGCTCAGGAAGTCCCTAAAAAGATGAACCGAAAGAGGCCCACGCCAAGACATATCATAAAATGCCAATGGTTAAATACAAAGAGAGAATCTTAAAAGCAGCAAGAGAAAGGGATCTAGTTACCTACAAGGGAGCTCCCATAAGACTGGCAGCTGATTTTTCAAAAGATCCTATGCAGGACTAAAGGGCTTGGCACAAAATATTTGATGTGATGAAAATCCAGGATCTACAACCGAAAATACTTTATCCAGCAAAGCTATTACTTAGAGTTGAAGGACGGATAAATAACTTCCCAGACAAAAATAAGTTAAAGGAATTCATCAACACCAGCCAATATTACAGGAAATGTTGGAGGGACTTCTTTAAGAAGAAAAAAATGTGCCAAAAACTGGAATAAGGAATGGCAATAACTACATATCTATCAACATGTACCTCAAATGGAAAATAATTAAGTGCTCCAACCAAAAGATAGGGTGGCTAAATGGATAAGAAAACAAGACCCATACATATGCTGCCTACAAAGACTCACTTCAGATTAAAAGACACACACAGACTAAAAGGAAGGGGTTGGAAAAAAGATATTGCCTTGATAGACCTAGAGGGTATTGCACTGAATGAATTAAGTCAGATAGAGAAAGACAAATATCTCATGGTCTCACATACGTGTGGAATCTAAAGAACAAAATAAACAATAACAAAAATGGAAATAAACTCATAGATACAGAGAATATTTTGAGGGAGGGGAATGTGGGAACGGCAAAAAAGGGCAAAGGGATTAAAAAGTACAAATGGATAGTTACAAAACAGACATGGAGATATAAAGGGAAGCATAAGGAAAATAGTTAATAACGTTGCAATAAATATATAAGGGGAAAGAGGAGTAATAGAGTTAATAGATCATTTTGTGAGTTATACAGATCTCTAATCACTATGCTACAACTGAAACAAATATGTTATTGTATGCCAACCATACAAAATTTTTTGAATAGTTCAGTTAATTTAAAAAAAATAATAAGCATCTCCTCTTTAAGAGGTAGTCTTTGTAGAAATGATATTGGCCTTTTCATTAAAGTGCTGGCTTCTCTTTAAAAAAAAAATAACAGCATTGGCTATAAATAGGTTATTTGATTTAGCGGCATCGCTATAGATTTTCTGCGATATAACGTTCAATCTGATTTGTAGGGTAATTCTATGTTGTTAAGGATTATTTGTGTTGTTTACATAAACCTCACATTCACCTGGATTAAATACACTTACAGCATGAAAAAGTACATTGTTGGTCAATATGAATTAAACTGGAAAAGGAATAACCGTGATGAAATGGCAAATATGAATGAAAAACACAATATATCTGCTTTAAAACAATTGTTTAGAGTCAAATAGTAGTTTTTAGAATCATGTTCATGCCTAAATCACATCTACCAAATCTCATTGAAAAACATAGTGAAAGATGTTAAATTCATTATAGAATGCCACCTTAATAGCCATTTTATGGAAAAACTTTGTTCCTAAATTAGAATTAACCATTTCTTCCTGAATTGTATCAGATCTGTTGTCATGATAGGTGAAGAGACTTAGATTTGGGATTCTCATTTTTTTTGGTTGAAAAGCAATCTTATTAGGCAAATATTAAAGATGTTATTTGAGTCTGAAAATTGGCATTTTAACTAATTTTTGGCTTCTTAGCAAACTAAAATTAAAAACATATAAGGAAAATCAAAGTTATTATTTTAAAGGCATTATTGTTTTGTCTCTAGATATTGGGAATATTTGAATAGCTACCATTTGTTTTCAACACTGTTGTTATTTACTGAAGAAATTGATAACAAAGGCATTTATAAGAAAATTTAGATATCGATGTATCTCACTTCTCTGCCTCAAATTTTTCATTATTTTCTGAAGAGAAATGTGAAGAATTCAAGAAAAATAAAGGCATTATTGTTATAGTGTCCAGTCTTTAGACTATTTGATCTAGCTACTATGTTCTCAACTTTGTTGCAATTTATCATAGGAAACTTTATTATTATTACAGATATCTGTAATAAAAAAATTACAAATAAAAAATACATTGTCATATGCTTCCTTCCCCATAGAATGTAGGATATACAACATTTCCATCCACAAGCTGTTTTGGTGGAACTCAGTGTCTGAATCACTCTAGTGAGAGTCTCTGGGCAAGTAAAGCATACTTCTACATTATCTCTTTGAAAGTAGAATGGGACACAACCTCTGCCAGCTTTTTTTTTTTTTTTTTTGTGAACCATTCTATTAATACCAATCAAATCGAGAAAATGATCAAATGAAATTGCATTTTGAGCATCATAAGCTGTGTAATGTCTATTCTGTTAAATTGAGGCCTGTAATTGCTTCTCTACTGAAAAGATACAACAAAGACAGCAATCATGGCATGTCATTATCCCAGACTAGAAAACCGGCCTTTGCTGGGAGGACTTCAAAGGCTTGTGGTTCTCGAATTGCATTTGGCTGCTATTGTTGAAGCGCAGGCAATCTTGATTAGGTGTTTACACTGAGGTAAGGCACAGAGCAGAGAGCCTGAGTGCCTGGGTCTAGAGCCATTAAAAAATTGTACATTATGTTCCTTGCTTTGAAGTGAGGGTTTGTAGGTAGGAAAGCAACTCAGATTGAGGACAGCTGAGCTAGATTGGGCTGCTACTGCTCTCTCTGAGAAACTCATCAGGTTCTTAGAAAATCGGCACCACAAAAAAAGTTGATGCTTTACCAAGAGCTATATGTGAATTAGAGTATCTACACAGACACACACTGAAATGTGTTTAAGCAGCATGTTGACATAAAGTCTGACATCACTGGAGGTTTTGGTCTCTTTTTCCTTTATACTGTTTTTTATTACTGACCTTACATTTACGTGTTGTGAGGAGCCTCACATTAATTTATTAGATTCCTTATTATTCTCATTTCTTGATAGTACTGACAACTAGCACATATCTAAATTAAAACAGGCCAAAGAGTCTGATTTTTAAAAATGTAGTATTTTCTTACCATTATTTCAATGTATGTTATTTAATCCCTTTTTTCAAGGCATAATCACTGGATTCAGTGTGCATTTTTTTGTTAACTTGGCTCAAGAGGGATCTGTAGTTTTAATTCTCTGTCCTATTTTGATCTGTGTCAGTTTTATGCCCTATAACATCAGCACTGCTGTTGCCTGTGTATATGCATAGCCAGCAAAAGAGTCTTAGGCATGGCAATACAAACTATACCGTTGTCAGGCTCCTATACGGATATTTAGCAGAGCTGTTTAAATTAGCTGGGGATTTGTATTATTCTGCTATGGTGAGACAAAACACATGGAATATTTTGGCTCTGCTCTTGGCCACTTTCTCCACTCCTACAGAATATTTCATAATGTATTTAGCAGGTATGTGCTCAATAAGAATTAGATGACACCGAAACCTTTGGATATATTATTTTTTTTACATTCATTTTCTATATAAGATACTCGAGATTTTACAACTCCAAAACTAATTATACCAGTCACCTACTTAAAAACACTTCACTGCTTTTCCATTGCCCTTAATCTTTAAAAATTTATAAGGCCCTGAGTCCTCTACTCTTCAGCTATGAGGCTTTGATCTCTTCATCTCATACTTTTTCCATTCTGCTGGTGGGCCACATGAACCATTACCTCTGCATCTGTGCATAGTCCATTCTTTGTGTGTAATACCCCTTTCATCTCACTTATTCTGACCAATCTAATTCAGTGTTCCAGCCTTGGCTGAAAAATATCTTCCTCCAGTAAGCATTCTCTGACACCCTAGAGCAGTGATCTCCAAACTCTTTGGCCCCAGGTACTGGAGGTTTTATGAAAATCTAATGCCTGATGATCTGAGGTGGAGCTGAGGCAGTGATGCTAGCCTGGGGAGCAGCTGCAAATACAGATGAAGCTTTTGCTTGTTCACCTGCCGCCCACCTCCTGCTGTGCGGCCCTGTTCCTAACAGGCCATGGACCAGTACTGGTCAGTGGCCCTGGGGTTGGGGACTCCTGTCCTACAGATTAAAATAGATGCATGTCCTTAGTACTTTGTATTTCACCTTTTGTAACAAGTATCACTCTGGTAATTATCTTTGTTTTCCTTCTAGACTGTAAGTCTCATAAAGGCAGGAAAAGGAGGACTCTATGCAGGGCTGCCATGCTGTACACCTCCAGGCATGCTACTCAAACAAGCTATGTGGTGTCTCTGAATATGCCTGGCACATACGTGCTCAATAAATATTATTAAGTGAAAAGATCAATGTGTATTGTTCACTGAACTTCCATTTACATCAGAATACATATAATCCACTTGTTTATCTGGCTAGATTTGTGGTTTATATTAAAGCTAGGTAGCCAACTGTCAAAATAAGGTGGAAACTAGAACCTCATCTTCCATTCCATTGGCCCTTCAGCCCTTCACTTTTGCTGTTCCCTTTTCCAGGAGTGCTCTTTCCTCAAATATTTGCATGGTGAGCTCTCTCAGCAACTTTGTGATTTATTTAAAATTGTAATCCCCCCCCCCACCCAAGCACTTCTTATCCCTCTGCTCTGCTTTATTTCTTTCCTTAGCAAGGGCTGGGATTTTTGTCTGTTTTGTTCAATAATGTATTCTAATGATATATCCCAAGATAATATCTGACACATAATAAGCTTTTAAAAATATATGCAAATGAATAAAGCAATTAACCATTTTCAAAAATGTGAAAGAGGTTTTTAGGAATGTCTCAACCTGTTTGAAGGTTGATTAGCTAGCAAACTGAGCTCTCCATAACACAATTAAGACTAAGTATGACCTCTGGATAGAGTATTCAAACTGCTCCATTCCTAAAATCCTTCAATGATTCCAATTCATACAGAGGAAAGACCCAACTCCTAGCACAGTGGTTCTAAAACTTCAGCATGTATGAGAATCACTTGGAGGGCCTGCTAAAACACAGGTTTAAAGGCCTCATCCCAGAGTTTCTGATTCAAGAGGTCTGACACAGGGCCCAAGAATGTGTATTTTTCACAAGTTTCCAGGTGATGCTGCTGCTGCCTTCTGGGGACCACATTCTGAGAGTCCTTGCTTTAAAATGGCATACAAGGGCCCATGTGAAAGGCACCTGCCATTTTCTCTAGCCTAAATACCCACACTCCCATCTGCATGATCTAGTCATATACAGCACTATCCACCTTCTCCTTAAGTAATTTACTGAATTAAGCAACACTTTCCAGTCTTCATTGTAGATGTCCTAACTAGTGCCCACAGCTGAATGCTCATGGCTGGTAGGCTACTCACATTATGCCTTGGTACTTGTTTCTACTAGCCGAGTTGCATGTTTACTAAGAGTCTTTTACATTTGTTCCCAAACCTGTTAATTCCTATTGAATGTATTGTAAAATTATGAAATTTATTAAGTGATTAGATCATCTAGAGAAATCTGAGTGTGTACAGAGTTGTTATTTTCATGAAAACTTAAGTTAAATAATTTAGAATGACCCAATAAAAACAAATGGCAAAATAACAGATTAGCGAAAAAATAGATTGTTTCTAAAGGCTTTTTAAGTTTTCACTTTCCTTTCAAGAAATCAGAAGTACAAATCATAGCTGCTCTCAAACTGTTGTCAGAAAGACAATGCAACACTCCAATCGATAGAATATGCACTCACAGAAAAGGCCTTGGCTTCTCAGTAAAAGAGTGGTGAATTCATGTGTATTATATATCGTAAGTGAAAATCAAATATTTAAGATATATAGTTATCACTTCTCATATATGCTTTAAACAGTTTGATTGACTACCAGTCCCTGACTAGTACTATAGAAGTTCTTACTGAACCAGAAGTCTTCTAGTTAAAGTGTCTTTTCATGTCTTTATACCATTACTTATACTCCCTTTGTCTGCAATACTTTGCTACCCATCTCCACCTGTTATCTTCTACTTCTTTTTAAAGAAACAGTTCAATGACTGCCTCTTCTGTGAAGCCCTCTCTGACTTCTCTGATAGACAGGCATTTTTTCTTCTGGGTTCCTTCGGGACCTCTAGTAAAGCAGTTATCACTTTACACTGACTGTTTATATGTCTGCTTTCCATTTGGCTAGAAGCTCCTGACAGTGGTAAAAATTACCCCAGACTCACAGCAGTCTGAGGTATTTCATAAAGAGACAAAGAATTATTCCCATCACCATGGCTCCGTACTTTACTATAGGACAGTGCAATAGGACCCAGGTAAAATAGTGCAGAATTATCAGGCACACTAGGCACAGTTTTGAAAACTCTCCTTAGAATAATTAATTATATTGGAGTTCTAGTTTTCAAAAGGGCATGCTTTAGTTATGTGGAAAGTTTTCCTTTTATAGATCCCTCATCAATATTGTCAAATTAATAAAGTATCACTTTATAGATCACACAAAATAGTAGTTAAGAAATTAAGCACTCAGTAGTGCATACAAGAATGATGCCTTAAGAAATATATTGAAAAATCCATTAAGTTCAATTTGAATTATGCTGTCATAAGTAAGTGCTCTTCTTGTGGTTGTACAGGGCAAAATAAAAAAAATCAAAGAATCAATAAACGCATACCAATTACTTTGTAGAATAATTTTTACAAGTATTTGAGGTGGTACTCAAAAACGCCAGTAAACTAGAAGAGTTCTATAAAAAAGAATTCTATGTTTCTAACCAAATATAATTAGAAAAAGATTATCATAATTTAAAAAAGGTAAAGATTAATTTTATAGACAATCCAAAGTGTCACTAAATTAAAAACTATAGATAAGGAAAGCAATATATCACTTAGATATTAATTTTATCCAGTAGGAGACTAAATTGAAATAAAACATTCAATAATAGAGATGACATTTATATAGGGTTATATGATTATTCAAAGCTTTCACATACAGTATCTTGTTTGGTCATTCCAATAATCCTGGGTATGTGGAAGAAGGCAAACATTTGTAACCTTACTCCATGGGGAAGATCAGGGCCCAGCAAGATTTTGTAATTTTCTAACAGTAATAAATGGCTCATATCAGGTCTTTTGATGACTAATTCCAGTATTTCAGTCAACAGCACAATCTCCAGTTAGTTTTTCTTATTTTTTCATTTTGAAAATAATTAAATTTTAGACCAAAAGAAAAGATTTAAAAAATTAAATCTCTTCATCAAAAATTTTAATAGTACTTACTATATGCCAGGCTCAGAATTCAGAGATGAGTCAGTGCATGCCCTTACAGAGCTCAGAGTCATCTAAATATATATAGGCACATTAACAAAATAGTGCAATGGGGTGTAATGGGTTCTGTGGTGGAAGTTTAGATATGAGGAAGATAGTGGGGATATTTAGAGAGTCTTCATAAAAGCAGAGGCCTTTGAGCTGAACCTCAAAAGAAGGGCAAGGTCTTCCCAAGAAAACAAGATAGGAAGAGTGGTCCATTGGCATTAAAAGACCCAAGGAAACACCAGGGGCTGAGAGCTGTGAGTTCCCAGAGTATGGCTAGAGAAGAGGATGCAAGTGGGAATGACAAAGAATGAGGCTAAATCAGCAAGAATAGTCCAGGTCATAAAGGGCCTTGTGCATCACTCTGAGAGTGATGGCAAGTGTGAGGTGTGCCTAAGTATACCCCCTTTGAAGATGGTCTTTTGGGAGTCATACCATAGAATGGGCTTCCAGAGCATACAGGTGCTATCCTTTCAGTGACACCTTGTTATTATTCTACATGGAGTTATATCCCTTTTATTTTGAGGCACTGTAGCCTGAAAATATAATCTGTTTAGAAAGGCCTATTCCCAGAATGGATTCCTTCCCTTACCCTTGGCTTAAAGAATACCCAGTGGTAAGAATAGCTTCTCTTTACTGGTGTCTGCTGCATGTCAGGAGCTTTGTATAAATTCTTCCAATAACCCTCCAAGGCAGAAATTGATCCCATAAAACAGATGAAGCAGATAAGATTTAAAGAGTCACTTATTCCAATATCAAGTACGTGCTACCTTCTACTATGCTGAAGAATCAGGATTTAATCCATGACTGTATGACTCCCAAAGCAGTGTTTTGTTTTGGTTTTATTTTTTTCCCTCACAATATTATGTTGCCACCTGTGAGAAAATGCTGCTACCAAGCCTGGGGCAAACCAAAGCTCTTCCCCCAGAGCCTGCCTGCATAGTGTTCTCCTTCTCATCCATTCACATCTCAACTCGAATAATATCTCCTCAGACAGCTCTTCCTCAAGCACCTAAACATCCCAGTTACATCCTCATTGCTTTATTAAATAAAGTTTATTCAGGCTCCTTTGAGGTGTTTATCAGTACCTGAAATTATTTTGTGACATGTTCCTTGCCTGTGTCATATGACTGGATTGTAAGTTCTTTCAAGACAGGGGCTCTGTACGTCTTGTTTTCTGTCAAATCCCTAGCACTGGGAAGAGTACCCAGAACATAGTTGGTGCTCAATAAATGTTTGTTGGCTGGCTGACCTGCTATCTCAGAACAGCCACAAAGGTGTTGATCCTCAGAATGGGGAGCAGATTCTATATAGAGCTTTATTCCATCTTGAAGACTAAAGGTGATTGAATAATCTTTCTATATCCACATTTACAAAGTATCTATAATTTCTTAAGAAATTACAAGGAAAGAGAAGAATAACATATATAAAGCACTTACTGCTCTTTTCTGAGCCCATACTAAATTTCACCAAAAAAAAAAGTTACATTAGAATCAAGATAGAAAAGTAGTTCATTTTCAAGATACAATTTCTTTTAATGGTAGATCATAAATTGACTTGAATTCTAACAAGTTTCAGACAAATACTTTTGGCTACAGAACAAATCATGAATAAAAGTAAACACTGGAAATTCACCATCAAAGTTGTTGGCTGACTGTGATACTTAGATGCCCTCTAGTGTGTGTTGGTTTTTACATCAATTTCTTGCCTCACACATCATGTGACTAAGATCTTATAATGTATCCAAAGGTGATTTTTTCCAGTGCATTTTTATGTATGATGAATAGATCTATGAAAAATGGTCAAAAGGTTGTGGAGCAATTGAACTAAAAAATCAATGATTCTGCTCTAAGCCATTATTTACAAGCAAAAAATGCAGTTTAGGTGGCCCTGAGTAATGAGGGGGTGTGAAGTTACTAGGGTTCCTACAAAATGTTGTGTACTGTAAATACATAGGCATGGTTCAAAAATAAGAGGTATGAAAGGTATAAAGTGAACAGTTGTGCTTCCACCTGTTCCCCTTCCACTCTCTATGATTAACCATCTAAGTATCCTTTCACAATTTTTTTATGCATACCGAGCAAATGTGATATATATTTTATTTCTCTCTAACTTTTTATATTGTATACACTATTCTACATCTTTAATTTCTCTCTTAATAATAAATCCTGATAAGTTGTGCATAAAAATCATAGAGAACATTCTAATTTTTAAAAATAGAGTTGTACTCTATTGTATAGATACACATTATTTAAATATTCCTCAAATGATAGACATTTGGGTGGTTTCCAATCTTTTGTCATTACAAATAAGAATGAAATGGTCTTATACAGGAGTTATTTCAAAACTGCACACCTACAACTAGGATAAATTCCTAGGGGTGAAATGTGTTGGGTCAAACAAAAATAACAATTGCTGACACTTATATCGTGCTTACTATAAGCTAACACTATGTATTCAACATACATTAACCCAATTATTTAATCTTCTTGATAATCTTATAAGGAAATTACTATTATCTCCATTTTAAAGATGAGCGAACTGAGGCTCAGAGAGGTTAAACCACCTGCCCACGGTCAGACAGCTGGCAGGTGTTAGTGGCAAACAGCCTGGTTCCAAAACCTATACTCTTAGCTGTTACACTTTATTTTCTCAAGGAGTGTATATATTGTATTTTAAATAGATATTAACAAATTTTCCCCCATACTGGTTATACTAATTTATTCTCTCACTACCTTGACTACTTTTTTGTCTATAAATTCTTCAAACTTTGAGAATTTTGTTGGTTTAATTATAGGTGAAAAATAGAATCTCAATGTAGTATTAATTTGCATTTCTCTTATAATAACTGAGGTTGTATATCTTTTCATATGCTTAATACTCATATATATTAACTTTTCTGTGAATTATCTATTCATATCTTTTGTGTATTTTTATATTGGTGTATTGTTCTTTTTCTTATTGATTTCTAAAAGGCCTTTTATATATTAGAGATATTAGTGTGTTTTCTGTGATATGCATTAAAAATATTTTTTCCTAGTTTGTTCTTTATATGTTGACTTTCTTGTGTTTTTTTTTTCTGTAGCAGTTTTAGATATTTATGTAGTCAAATTTATCAATCTCTTACAGATTCTATATTTTAAATAATTTCAAGATTATAGGATAATTTTTTTTTGTTTTTCATTTTTGCAGTTTAATTTTTTAAAATTAAATCTTTGATCCATCTAGAACTTATCTTGTTATATGACTTGAGATATGGCTCTAACTTTATTTTTCTCCAGGGGGCTTCTCCAGTTGTTTAACTGAATAATCCTTAATTTCTTCACTGATTTGAGGAAATTACTGAAACCATAGCTTTCGATCATATATTCTCATATGTAATTTGATTCTATTTCCAGACTTTCTATTCCATTCTTCCACTTTTTTTCTGTCTGTATATGCATTAAATATTGCCTTACTATTTAGTTGTTGAGGCTTTATACTATACTATACTATGCTATACTATACTATACTATACTATACTATGCTATGCTATACTATATTCTCTCATGACTTTTAATTTCCAGAGCTTGCTTTATTATTCATGGCTATTTTTCATATAAACTTAATAACTTTCAAGTTTTATTAAAAAAAACCTGTTGACATTTTCATTGGAGTGTTATAAACGTCTTAGACTTACTTTCAAATCTTCCTAAATACAATATATTACTTAAGACCTTTAAATCTGATTCAGCTGGGCATGGGTGCTTGCAACAAAACAGTGTATTAAAAAGCTGGGTTTTCTTGGCTCTGTGTAAAGGTAATTGACATTCATTCATTCATTCATTCAACAATAGGTGTTATTTATTTATCCTTTCATTGTTCTTAGTTGTAACATTTGTCATCTCTTTCAAAGAAATCAGAAGGAGAAAACAGATTTTTGAACATGAAAAACTTCCAGAAGAATGCTGCTTAATCTAAAATCTGCCACTCCAACTTTGTACTTTCTACCCCCCCTAAAGGAATACTCCTAACAGCCATTGAAACCACTAGTGCCCTGTGGCTACTGACTTACTACACTTTAGCTTTAGGTTTCTGATAAATGCTCTATGTTCTTTATATTCCAGCTCCTTGCTACTTAAAGTGTGGTCTGTGGACCAGCAGCCTTGACATCAGCTTGGAGCTTGTTACAAATGTACACTCTTCAGTCTCACCTCAGACCTACTTTAATAAGATCCTGTGATGGTTCCTAACCACCTTAAAGTTTGAGAACCAAATGATAGTTGGTTCTCAAAGTGTGGGTCTGATAGCAGAAGTGGCATCATCTTGAGCAACATAGAAAATTCAAATTTTGGGGCCCCATACTACACCTACTGACTTAGAAATCCTTGGCTTAGGTGCAGCCATCTGTTTCAAGAAGCCCTCCAAATGATTCTGATGCACTCTAATGATTGAGAACAGCTACTCTAGATCAATGAGTTTCAAGCCTGGCCAAACATTAGAATCATCTGGAGAGTTTTGAAAACTCATGTTACAGGGTGCCCCAAATGAATAAAATCAGAATTTTAGGGCTTCAGGCCAAGGAATCAGTGTTTTAAAAAATTTCCAGGTGATTCCAATGTGAAGTCAAAGGTGAGAACTTCTGTTCTGTCTGGAACCATGCTTCTCAAACCTGGCTTCATATCAGAATTACTTGAGGTTCTTTTAAAAAAAAATACTGGTGCTCAAGATCTCACCCAGATATGTAAATTGGTCCTGATAAAGCTGAGAATCACTTCTCAAAAATATTTAGTTTCTTGGGTGATTCTAAGATCCAGCTATGATTTGAAACCACTACTCTAGAAATATCATTTCCCCCACATAAACTTCAAGTTATACTAAAAGAGAATAAAGTTTGGAGGTGATGATAGAGATACATCTTTCATTCCCCATATACTTACTGAGTATGTTAGGCTAGTTACTATGAAGATTAAAAATAGGTCCAAAGCATATTTCCCACCCATAAGAGAATAAATATAATCTGTATTGACAGAAAAAATCTGCACACATTTCATAAATAATGATTTGAAAGGAACATATCATTCTATGCTACTGACTATAATTCAATAAAACAAGTTATATGCATCATTAAATCATTGTTAGGCCAAACTAATTTCTACCCTTTTTTTAAAGAATAGGAGTGAAGATGAAGGAATACATGTTGAAATGGTTAAGAAACAATTTTGAATACAATTAGTAATCAGCCCTTAGATATTTGAACCTGGAGAAAGCACTGGACAAGGTCAATACCCAAAGACTGAGAAAGCCTAAAATGCTTTAAGGTCTCTTCCTCCTTGGCATAATTAAAATTATGGTATGGCATCACTGACAATCAATTTACTCCAACATTGTTTAGTAACTTAAATTATAACTACTAAAAAATTAGCAATTAAGGTATCAGTAATTAAAGAGCTTATGATAAATATTTTCCCTTTTATTATTAGACATAACTATTTATTTTGGCCTAACTCTTTGCCTCTCCTCTTATATTGGCTTCTTTTGAGAACATGTTTAAAAATAATGAAAAATAACCTAGTCTGGGAGAAATGTCTAGGTATAAACATTTTTCATATATATTAGACTGTCAAATTTATTTATATATTTAAATGAGCAATCAAAATTCAAAATTTTACATAAGTTTTATGAAACACAAAAGTACATTAAACATTTAAAATTGGATCAAAATTTTGAAAACTGTATATTTGTTTCAACAATTCAGCTAAATATACTACACTCATTCCTTTGTTTTCTTATTAGTTACAAAGGCAAGGATGCGACATAATCCTTTGTGACTATAGGAGTTCCTTTTGCCCCTCTTTTTAAATGTGAAGATCTAGTTGGCTTTACTAAGTGATTCATTAATTGGGCAGCATACCATCTAATAACTAGAAGGGTGCTTCCTAGGAAAGAAGTTTCAAAATTTTACAAAAAGTCATAAATGTTATCGCATCTGTCTTGTTCTATCATAAAATACAGGTTAGAACAGATTAGATCTCTTTAAATAATACTAATTTAGAGTTAAAATAGGCACCCCTGTTTAATGAAATAACCTCTCCATATCTGAAAATGATCCCACATTAGTAGATGATGCATTTCAAGTTGTTTCCCCAATAAGGGTGGGATATATGCACTGATTCAACCACACTCCTTTCTTCTATCCATGGGTGCATCCACTAGGAGGTGGGCTGATATGATCTTTATGTGTACCCATGAAACAGAACTAAATTTACTGGCTCCAACAGGTTTTGAATCCATCATCTGGGATAGAATTGACCTTCAAAATCATCAGATGAGAAAGGGAGAACATTATTGTCTCAATTTTATAGATGGAGAGACTAAGTTTTGATCATATCACATCATTTGCATAGGATAATAAAGGGTGGTGCAGTCATTATCAATGGGGGTTGGAAAGGTACCGCATGTTGTCTCCTGTCTCCTTCCCACTACCACCCAATAAGTATACAGGATATGATTGAGAATAACTTCTGTATCTGAGTTACTGTTATCAAGAGTGTTGTGTCATCTTCAGTGTGTTGGGGGTATTTAATAGTGTTGAAAACCAATGCTGTAGTGAAAACAAAGGCAATTGACACAGGGAATCAAAACTTTAGTCTCCAGATAAAACTATATTTTATCTACTGGAGTATGCAGTTAAAAAAAAATTCTATGGTTCCTTGAATGGAAACATTTTGGAGATAAAAACTGAATTACAGCAATTACAGAACTATAAACTATTGATGACTTTAATTTTGCTCTTAAGAATTTGTGGAATAATCCCCGTCATTCTTCAAAGTGAGGCAAGGTATAGGGCATTTGATTTATTGAGCCAAGTGGTTGCAATGTTACATCACTAACCCAAAGGAAGTGATATCCAGCAGTTTCAAATAAAGGCAAATTCCAGTTTAGTGCTTTGGACAAGATTTTTAAATAGCTTCTACGTACCTGTTCTGTGTGAGTTTCCCCCCTTTTTTTATTGTGAAGTTGAAGATAAGAGCCCACTTTAGGAGCAGGTAATCCCAAAGTCAGCTTGTTTTTTTCCACAAAATATTGTTTGGACTTCCTTCGTCGAGGGCCACGGGATCCTGGCAAGAAAACCTCATTATGTGAACTTGAACTCTTTAAGCATTGAGAGAGATTGCTTGACTTCTCTTCCAGATCACTGTCACTTAGGTCTGAAAACTGCTTGCTGCGATGGGCTCCAAGCTCATAATTTGGGCTTAAAAATTCACTACCAAGTAAGGAGGCTTCGCTCTGTGGGCTCTTTTTCTCTTCACATTTTCCCCCTGCGAGTTCCACTGAAGTCTCCTTGGAAGGGTAGAGTGGATCCAAAGTCAGATTTTCTGTAGAGCTGTCTACAGACTCCAGCAATGCTTCCACAGTCAACAACTGCCCTTCCTCTTTCTTATTCTTCCAGTTTGGGTCATATCGGAGATCTGAATATTTGTCTTCTTTTGGCTGTTGACTGCCAAAAGTAGAAAAGAAATGTCAAGTACTTAATCAAGATAAATTTATTTATTATATTTAATTGATCATTTATATGAAATCAATCTCAATCTTTCCTTTTATTATTGATATGTTAAAGACAGATCCCAGGCTCAAGTTAGGCCTGCATACTATGCACAAGGGTAAAAAGATCTTATTTATTTATCAAAATATGGAACAAAAACAGGGGACAGTTAATTTCTAAATGCTAGGAAACAACTGAAAAAATGTCTATAATGTTAAGCCAGTGAACAACTGTGGTTCAAGGAATGCTATTATTTATGCACACCAAAAGTGTTTTAGCAGGTAAAGATAAAATTGATTTCACATTTTAGTTGGTCATATACATATCTGGCTATTTATCTAGGATGGGAAATGAGATTGTCACCTGGACATTTGCCTCAGTCTGCTCCCTTTTAGAGGGAAAGCAAGATTAATCCCGACTGAATACCTATGTAGATTCATTATCCTTTTCAGTGATTTTATTTTTCAGTTAATTTTGTGTTTATAGATTTTATCCAATGTACTACAGAAAGACCCTCAAGGTTAAGAATCAGAAGGTGGCTCACTGAAAAGCTCTTAGTTCACACTCTCTTGGTTGTCAGGCCTATCTTTGCACAGAAAACTCAGTAGACAGGTAAGTGTGCACTTTAAGCTGTAGTATAATCCTATTTGAATAAAAGATTAAGTATATGGTCCTGGCTGAGGGAAGTAAACTCATTCATAACCAGTGTATGTGACCCCAAATAAAGTCCTCCCTTCCCCCATGGCAATCTCAATTTGTAAAGTCTTAACCAAAATAGAAAAAAAAAATGCTGGTAATATGGTATATTTAATGGTCCCTTTGATCTTCAAAAGCTAAATGGGAGAGATTTTCCTTCCTTGAGTTCAGTAGATGCAATCCTCTAATCAAAAAGGAATTCTAAATCATCTAGGCTTTTTATGCTATTTGATATTCCCGTTTACAGAAGACATAATTTTATGCTGGGTAAACAAACTAATGGTGCCCTTAATACTAATTTACTCTTCTTAATGTGGACTTAGATTTCTTTGATTTGATGTAAAGCAAAAACTAGAGCAAAAAGCCAAAACTTCCATGTTTTTCTAAATTGTCATTTTGAATTTTTTAGTTCACATATTAAGATGGAAAACTTTTTGGAAGAGGCTTCTCTTCCTTTTCCAGGAAGGGAAGATGAATGATATTTTCCTCTAGCAAAATGTTTGCATAGAGATGGTTTGCATCTGTCAGGAAACTGAACATCAACCTACGTGACTCATAATCCCTATGCACCATGGCGTCACCTGCCTCTGGAGCTTCGATGAGATTTTTCCTGTGTGATGAACTCACAGTATTCCCATCACATGAACTCACAGTATTTTTTGGTCCTGCCTTTCACCTGGTTGCAAGGGTCATTGGATATGTATTAGAGGCACAGAGTGATCCAGTAGGGCACATCTGGATTTGGGACTTGACAGATCTGGGTTTAAGCTCTGGGACTGTTACTACCTATCTGCATAAGCTGGAGGATCATGTCATCTCTGACCTAGTTTCTGTCATCTGTAAGTAAGAATAAATTATATTTATTATGTTTATTTCTCAGTATTGCATAAGGATCAAACTGGGACATTACATCTGAATTAATGTTCTGTATTTGTGCTCCTTTTACTTTTCACTATGGGGACCTTGTCTCCTCACCTAGTTAAAGTCGTAGGCACCAGGGACTGAGGGTTACCCTTCCTTCCCCAGCCTCTGCTCTAGTACTCTGCCCTCTGCTGTGGACAGAAGAGTCAGTTAAGTATTTCTTAAATAAATAACCAAGCCTCTAAAAATACTCTAATCAACACAAATTTAGCATTAGATATTTATTTTAAAAGACTAATAGTGGTAAATTAGAATCTAAACATGCAGAAGAGCTTCTTGCATTGGACCAAATTAGTGAATGATTTTAGGGCTTATTTTTACTGAGTTAAACATAAAGTTCAATTGTGGTTGGTTTGATGTGGAAAAAATATTAAGGAGTGTCTCAATTATATCTTCAAGTAAACAAAGGTATAAAACATTATTTAACGAAGAAAGGTGCTGTTTTATGATACACATGATATATTGAAAGGAAAGAGTGATTTTAACTCTCTTTGTTCATTCATTTGCTTGACTCAACAATATTTAATTTTCTTTACCCATTTCCATTTGCTCACTCATTGATTCTACAAGTATTTACTGAGCACTTATTAAGCTAGGGGGATACAGTGGTGGACACAGAGCCTAGTGGGGAATACAGACAAAGAAAGAAGCGATTAACAATTGGAGTAATGAGTGCCCTGATGAGGGGCATGGGGCCATCAGGACTCAGGAGGGATATCCGATCCCATCTTGGAAGGTCAGGGAAAGCTCTGTGGAGGAAGCAATGACTTAGCTGATGCCTAAGGCTAAGAAGGGCAGGAAGTGTATGCCAGGCTGAGGGAACAACATATAAAAAGGAATGGAGGGGCGAGAAACATGGTGCTTTCCAAGAACAAATCAGTATGGATAAAATGGAGGGTGAGAGGAGGAAAGGTTGAGGAGTAGAGCACAGTGTTAAGCAGAGGTGAGATACTGAAGGCCTTTGTAAGTTCCATGAAGAAGTTCAGCTTACCTAAATTGAGAGGTTGAATTTAATATAGCAGAAATAACATAGAGAGCAAAGATGTTAGTAATACATAAAGACTCTTTGAGTTTGTGGAAGGGAGTATCTAACAAAGGCTATACAGTCTGGAAAGTTTTAGAACAGGTAGTCCTTTGCACTGTTTAAACCAGGGGTTGGCTGGATTTCACAGTGATACATCCTGTGGGGATCACTGTTTTGCTACTTAGTCATGGGGTAGGATGTGGAGTGCTGACTTTGGGAAGATAGCACATATTATTGCATGCTGATCTAGGAAGTGCTTATAGTGACTCTGTAGTTTTTTCCTCAGAACTACCCTATCAGGAAGGTACTATTATTATCCCCATTTAATAGATAAAGAAACTGAGGCTTTCAAAGCTTACATAACTTTTACAAGGTCATGGAGCTA
Organism: Eidolon dupreanum; assembly: GCA_028627145.1. Lineage (NCBI taxonomy): Eukaryota > Metazoa > Chordata > Mammalia > Chiroptera > Pteropodidae > Eidolon > Eidolon dupreanum. Next base: position 73,506,375 of record CM053510.1, read on the forward strand.
ACAAGTGGTAGGGCCAAGATATAGATTGACAGTCTGTTCCAGGACCTGGCTCCTGTCCATTAAGTTGCCCTGTATCATGCAGCTGCTTTTGTAGGTGGTAGTGAAGCAAGCATTGCCATAGGGACTGCCTTATGTAAGTAGTCAATCAGTCAATTGGCCAGTCAAGAAATATGTACTGAGCAGTTCCACAGGTACTAGGCACTGAAGGTAGAGTGGTGAGCAAAGCAGAAGCAGGCTAATGGGTCCTGCTTGCTAGTGAAGAAGACAGGCTTTTTGTTCCAACTGTAAAAATCAAGTAACAAATTAGATGCAGAAGGAGATACAGATTATTATGGGTATTTAAAATAGGAGGACAACCTTGTTTATCACTGAAAATATGTTAACCTCTAATTTCCAGATTCAGTTGCTAAACGATATCTGAAAGTCCATTCCAACTCTTGTTCTATGATCCTATGATAAACTCACAACAGAATTAATAACTGAGGAATGTCCTCTATTTTTTAAAAATAGGTAGTCTTCAATGATTGAAGGAAATGAATTTCTGACTTCCATCCCTGTAGTAATAGTAAAAAAAAAAACCCCAAAACAAAAAACTGGCACTTAGTCTGGTCATCATATTTAATCAGCACCAGCTGATAATGGTATCACATCTATAGTATGGTTATAGACCTTCTTCAGTCATATTAAATCTCCATAGTGCTTTGCTTTTCTGAATAATAATAGGAATATATTGGTTCTGGGAAATGGTATAACAGAGTATCTAAAGATATGGGTCCTGGAATCAGACTGCCTGCACTCAATTCCTTGTGCTACCAGTTACTGTGTAAGCATGGGCAAATTATTTAACTTCTCTCTGCCTCAGCTTCTTTATCAATAAAATGGGGATAATAATAGTACCTATCTCATAGTGTGGTTGAGACAATTAGCAAACTGATTATATATATATGTACATATGTGTATATATATGTATTGTGTGTGTATGTGTGTACATATACATATATATGTAAATATGTATATGTGTGTGTGTGTGTGTGTGTGTGTGTATTTAGAACTAAGTCCTTGACACACAGTAAGGATCCAATAAAGGTGAGCCATGAAAGCATGCATCAGTGAGCTGTCACTGGTCTTGCCTTGCTGTGTATTACATTCAGTTGCCATGACATAACACTGTTGTGCTTCCTGCTGATGGATCTCAAAGGGTTCTTCTCTTCCCAGAGCTTAAGTTATTTCCAGGGCACAAAGTTGTCTTGTGATGCACTAAGTGGCACCTTATTAGCCTGAAAAAAATCAACACATCTTTTAAAATCCAATTTTTACCATGACTTAGGCATCATGGAGGATCTGAACTGTGATTTAGGAAAATGAGATTAAGAAATTTCAGTGTTTCCACATTATGAAATATTTTAAGAATTGCTGAAAAATGACGAGAAAGATAAAACTGGGAGAATTAAATTACTTTAGACCTTCAGCAACATCTTAATTTCTAGCCTCAACAAATTTCCATCCTTAAATGCCCAGAGAAGCAATATTACACACTACAGGAAAGACTGATGTTTTAAGTGGAACCTAGAAAATACAGAGAGTTTTGAAACAAATCAGACAAAATGAATTGCTGTGGCTGAGAAAAATGTTTTTGAGCCAATCATTTGAAGAGAAACTCTAATAATATATGTGTACAAGATAGAATCTGAAAGTGTGGCTCTTAAAAGAGCTTTAATTACACTGTACCATTTACACCTGCAGTGACTATCTTAAAATATCTTCTTTCTTCACTTTCTAGGTGGAAATCATATGTTAAAACAAATAGGAGGTTATGTTTTGCAAAATCATGAGCATGGAAAGCTGTAATACTTCACAGAAACAAATCTAACGGCTGAAATAGAACATGATACTAAAGAACCCATTGTACTGAGCTTGTATGCTAAGAAGCTCAATTGTATTTAGTGGTCCAGGTCAACACACTGGAGCAAAATGAGTGTGAAGTGCTCCTTCATCAGTAATCATCTGCACACAAAACATGCACCTCTATTCCTTCCCATTTGATAGCAAGTTTACAAAGCCAGTGACTCTTTTGTTACTGTTCAGACAACAGATGCCAGGTCTCCTTTTCAGATGCCTAGATTAGAAATGGATGCAGAGAGGAAGAGGAAGGTGGTCTCATATGCATATGCCATGATATTTGCTGGCTTTAATGGACCATGTTTGAATACTGACTGTGACAACTTCAAACAAAATAAAATAAAATCTCCACTAAATGGAGAGCCTCATATTCAGTATAATATTCAATCAAAAAAAATTACTAAAATTAGAGCATGTTTCTAGTACAATTAACATTCTTTGCACTCATAATAAAATATTCAATAACTGGCCATTTTGCCTGTTGAAGAGGGAATAAAAGCATTGCTATTAATCATTTAGCAGTTATTTATTTGCCACTTTATTTTAAGTAGCCGGTTAAATTGAAACTGCACATGTTATTATTGATTTAGGTTTAATTTAATCCTTTAAAACAGAACAATTATTGCCAATTTATATGCCATTAAATCTTTTATGCATATGAACAGAAAATTCAATTTATGTTTAAGTGTAAAGTTTTTAATACTTCTTTAAGAACTATAAAACTGACAATTGTTTCCAAGGATTCTTGAATCCTATGCTCATCTTAATCTTTATATCAACGGCTTTTAAGTAAATAAACCTAAAGGATTATAAATCACTTTTGCAAGTATAAAATAAAATGGATCCACAAATATATGAAAATGCTTTGGGAATGTTATTTACAACCCAGAAAATTTCACTTAATGCAGACATTTATTCTGCCCCCCCAAAATTAAACATTATAATGAAAAAAAGGTGGTTTAATAAACTAAAAGCCAAAGACTATCTACAGAAACACACTAAAGTGAAGGGGCTGGATTGTTATCTAGTGAATTGTATTTATGGCAATTATATAATTTGGATAATTCCAGCTGAAGTCCCTTCTTTTCTTTGACAACAGATTTATGGCTGCAAAATAATCAGATATTTACCCCAATTTAATAGACTTGTCAGTACTAATCTTGATTCAAGGACAATCTGTGAGTTAAATGCAAATGACTAAAGAAGCCATGTTAGTGACTCCGATATAAAATTCTAGCACCTCACTTATTAAGATTATCTTTTTAAAAAAGAGCATCTCATGTAAAACAAAGGCTGCACTTTCACAAGGGAAATGCTGTATGACGCAATGTTTACAAACATAATTCCTCTCGCCCAGTCCGAGCTTGCAGGGCTCATGCCAGACTAGGGAGGACTGGTTGTTCTTTTCACTTTCCAGAAACAAGGACCAAGAGCTTCATAAAAATTCCAGATGTTTACACTTTTTTTAGATGAAATTTCTTGCATTTTAAATGCCAGACATTAGCACCCTTGGAGTTGCAAGGTAGCTGTGATATCATAGGAAAAGCAATGGACAGATCTTGACATTTGTATCCTAGTCCAGATTTTGCCACTGACCAAGCTGTGTGAACTTGGGTGAGTTTCTTAACCACTCTAGGCCTTGGGTTCCTCTTTTGTACAATAAGGTGAATGGGCTGAACTGTAAAAGCACAAAAGCTCTAAAAATCCATCGTTTTGTTAAGTGGACTGGGCATATCATGTGAAATTTGGCAATATATATTAAGTGTTGGGAAAAGCATTTATTTTAAATTCAATATATTAAAAATTATGGTAATCAAAGCTTTATGTATTTTCAAACTTGTCACAGAGTGGAAATAAACAAAAATGGTACAGGTCATAAATTAAACTATCCTTTGGTTACAATCTTCTTAATCTTCTTGATGAACTCACTGGATTGCAGGTGGTATAAATTTAAATTATACTTTGAGAGGTTTTAAACTTATTATTTACTTATTTTAACATAGTAATGCATCCTCATTTTGAAATAAGGTAGAAAGGAACTGGTGGTCTTTCTCTCAGAGCAATAAACCCCAGGAGTCACTGTGGCTTTAGCATTTCTGGCAGGGACTCTGCCTTTAATAGACACAATTCATGCCCTTGCACACTCCATACTTCTTTCTCTGACTGCTCATCTGTTACGATGGCACCATGCCTGCTCTGAGGAGTGTACCAGGGTTTAACTACAGCAGAGTTTGTGAGCAAATTAATGAACATAAAACAGAAATGACTAATACTTATGACAAAAAGTCACTTATCTAACTATTGCCATGTGATCAGAAATAAATAATTAATATGCTAGTAGCTAGCCCCCAAATACTATGTGAAACCCCTAGAATAAGATATGCAATGTAATGTATTTGAAGAGGTTGGCCAACCAATCTAATAAAGACAATGGAAATCAACATGGATGAATCAACTCCTAGAAACTCTCAAAATATCCTTAATACTAGAATATTGGAATGAACTTTAAGTGCTGTCTTTATACTCCCATCCAGTATAAAAACAAACAAACAAACAAAAACAAACAAAAAACTCTACACCTATGAGAGAAAGTACTCTGTGCTCAGCTTAAATATTTCTGATGGGTTCTACAAAACAGTCTAGAAAAAAGTTTGAGGGGTGTGAAAATGTTGAATTTTGGTCCTTATCCACTATCCATTTTGGTTATCCAGTCCTGCTATTTAAGTCCTAGAAATCATCATTCAATTATTCGCCCGATTCTTGTATTATTAATCTGAAACAATATCTATGAAAGCATTTAAGAGGGAAAATTACATACCACTGCAAAACAATAAAAATGAAGATTATTATTAGTGAGTCTCTTTTTTACTTTCAGACAATTCTGAATATTCAGTTTAACTCATAATTCCTCACTGTGTCTATCTCCCATCCAGTAATTTCTAGGACAAGGTAGTTTATTAGACAGAACATAGGATCTTTTGTGAAGGTTATAGTTCCCAGGTGATGAGAGGAAGACATCCACAGACCTCAATGAATGACAATGCTTCCCAGGAGAGTATGAAGAATATAGGCTACTATGACACTGCTGCCCAAAGTAAAACACAATTAAGGTTATTTATTCTGAGGGCACTGTACCCTTTAAATATTTGTATTATTTTAATAATATTCATAATTTTAAATGCATCTGTATCCTGGCCTCACCTTAATTCATATTAAAACTGTTATATCTTTAATATTTGTTAGATAGTAAAATTGAATCCTTTATCAAATCAGGCCTTGATCACCTATCTAGATATTTATAGTTAGAGGCTCAGGCTCTGCCTCTAAGCAGCTGCATATACCTATACAACTTTCAGAACCTCAGTTTCTTGTCTGCAAAATAGAGGTAATAATGCCTAAGAGGCCCTTGTAAGGTAAATGAGAGTATGTATAAAGCAAATAGTTCTACAAATGGTAGCTAATTATATTTTTGTATCCTTGTAAACAAGACCTTATTAAACACATATACTAAGTACTGTACTGCTGCTCTCTGATTTTTTTTTAAACATATAAGGTTTTAGAAGGCCCCAGGACTGAAGAGGTTATTTCTAATGCTCTAGGAATTATATTGATCTCTTTCTTCGTGAGTGCTGAGGGTCATAAGGCTAGTTCTGGAGTGGGGTTTAAGGATTATCATGTGAAGATCCTCTCTCCACTCTTGATTCATTCACTACTGTCAATGCTGCTCCAATTTCCATTAAGTAAAAGGTTTTCTCTAATCCATATACATTGAACTATGGCTTCACTTGGGTGAGATACAAAGAGTAATTGCTTTGAGGAGGTTCTAGTAACATCGAAATGTAAGAGTAGGGCTCAAGTGATTTGTCAGGCAGCTTTTAAAACTGTTATTTAAAAAAGCAAGAAGAAAGAGATTTTCCTTGGTTTTACAGCAAGACTTTGATAATTTTTTGAACTACAATTCCCAAAATGCCATCTACCTTACAGAAACAAAAGCCTACTTGATTTTATATTGAAAGTCTGAGATCAATTTGTGTACTTCATGGCTCAGAAACTCCTTAGATCCAAGCAACGACACACCTAGGCAAGCTTTCCAAGACTACAGTGAGGCAGAGAAAGGGGCCAATAATGAAACACCCACCTGAATAATGTTTTTGAGGCATTATTTGACTAAATGCTTGATTTTTGTTTTTCTTTGTAGTGAAGAACTGGTCCACCAAATGTTCAGTGTATGAAGCACTATGCGGCCAAATGATTACTAGGAATGTAATGCATTCTAACCCTGGGGATTATCATCTACCATTTAACACTTCCAATGCAAATTAATCTAAGGAAAATAGCATTATTTAAGGATCCCTGAATCAGAAGACCAAGACCCTAATCATAATTTTGACTTTTACGTATTATTCTTTATTTTGAAATATTCTGAATGGTACTTACATTGTCCTTGGGTAAAGAGCAAGGTTAAAGTCAGGTCCCTGAGCACTGACTCAAAGAGGAAAAACTCAACACTGCAGAAATGCCACTTAATGGATCTTTGCTTTGGTTTCTTCATCTTAAAAGTACAGACAAGAATACCTACCCATTGGAAAAGATCTTTCCTTTATGATGCCCCTATTTCTGTAAATAAAACTGCTACCATTTATTCCTTAGGAGTAGTATGACTGTCTCAAATTAGAGCTGAGTGTTCTGCTCTACCACTCACTAGATGTAATAAATGGGCATAATAAAACCTTTTAAAACCTCGGTTGCAAACTTTAAAATGGGATCATTGTAGCGTCCACCTATCAGGGCTGCCATAAGGATTAAATGAGATAATACATGTAAAGTGTTTAGCTCAGTGATGGGCTCATGATAAACAGTCTATAAACGCTAACTATTGTTATTAGAACTTCGAAGTAATCTTTGGCTTCCCTTGTTTCTTCAGTCATCACATCTAATCTATCACAAAGCCATGTCAATTCTTTCATTATACCTTATAAAAGAAAAGACCATTAAAAAGGATACACACTCATATAAGAATGTATATGGGTTAACTCTGAGGAAGAAGACAGGGGAATGAATTTGAGAAGGGGAACAAAAGAATTTTACCTGTAACATTTTATATCTTTTAAAAAAATATATCTGAAACAAATATGGCAATAAAAGTTATAAGCATTTTCTCTGTACTGTTCTGTAGGTTAGAATTTGGTCAAAGTTAAAAAATATATATCAATAGCAAAACAACAAACATCCCGTCATAGCACTATGACATTATACAAGTTACTTCACCTCTTTTAGCTTCATTTTCCTTATTTGTAAAATGGAAATATGTAACAGCACTTTCTTGCAGGGTTACAATGAAGAATTAAGTGAAATTACAGGTGGGTCTTTAAAAAGAGATGTTGTTGTTGTTATAGGTGTCATTATTGTTATAATTTTTTCATCTGGTAGCCAATTTGTCCCTTGTGCATTTATCTTCTACTTTAAAATGCACCAGCTTGTGGAAAAGAGTTCCTTAAACACTACTTCATTTCACTGCCTTTTCCAAGAACCTGTATTCTCTCCTGCTGGCATACCCAATCCAGTTCAGTCAGGTATGGCTGTCTGACTGAAGTCTTCCTGATAACCTCTTTTGCTCTCAGCATTATGGCTGCACCTTGGTGACAGCACTTATCACTTGCACTGTACTTTGAGATCCCCTAAAAAACATATGAGCTCGATTCAACTCAATACTCTCAATCAAAGAAAGAAGGATGAAAGAAGAAAGGAAGAAAAGGACTCAGGACCAGGCTTGAATTCTGGCTTTGCTATGACTATATTCCTGGGATGAGTCATTTGAGTTCTGTGTTCAGTGTCCTATCTGTGGGTGTGAGCTGGTTGCACTCCATGATGGCCCTATAATCAGGCCCTCACTCAGTCCATTTCAAGTATACTCAGAGCAGATCCTCTGCCATTAAGCAGGGCTTCTTAATATGACACACATGTCACTCTAATTCTGTTCTTGCTTGCCCATGTTCTAGACCTTACAATAAACTTTCCTCAATATATTTTATCCCTAATTTAAAAAAATGTATCATATATAAAACTTATAAAGAGCCAGTCACTGTTCTCAGTACTTTATATATTTTGTGTATATTAATTTACTTAAGCATCACAATAACTCTGAAAGGTAACCATTATTATCCCATTGTTACTGATAAGGAAACAGAGGCACAGAGCGATTAAGTGGACTTGGTCAAGGTCATACAGATATAAGTGGCAGAATTTGAACCCGAAGGTCTGTTTTAGATTGTGCTCTTTACAACCACACTAAAACTCCTTTCTAACCAATAACTTTTAACTTCTATACTGTATTATATCATTTATATTCTAATTAAAACTGAGTAATATTACACTATTTTCTCTGATAGGTTTTGGTAGCTCAGAGCATAAAGTTAATACCCCATTAATACTAATTATTAGAAATTGAATCTTTATATGATTATATGGGCCCTAGTTCAGGTAGAATGTACTCCCAGAATGTACTTTACTGACATTCACAGCAATCCTGGGTGTTAGGCAGGCTGGTTCATTTGACAGGTGAGAAAAAGTGAAATACAAGAGAGTTAAGTGACTTATTACAAACTATACACTAAGCAGCAGTGCCTGGACCAATCAAGACTACTTGACTCCAAGTTATGGCACTTTTCTGCACTACCCTTTCTGGTATTTCTCCAAGGTGAGATGATAGCAGTGGAGACACTTGCAATATGGACAGGAAATAAGGAGCACAAGAAAAGCAAGTGCCTTTATGAATACCTCCTCTTGTCTTTGCGCATATATATATATATATATATATATATATATATATATATATACACATACATACATACATACAGCATGTATATATATATACAGTGAATGTGGCAAAAAGCCTGGCTCTGAACTGTTTTTAGTCGCATAGAGACCTGTCTCACACATATCACAAAGTGCTCATTATGAGAGCTGTCCTTACTCTCATTTGGGACAGTACCAGTTAATTATTTAACAATACATTTCAGAAACCAGTTATCTTACACAAGTTCCTTACCTATGATTCGCGCCATTGTCCTGGGTATGGATGTTGTCCTTGCTAGCTGTTTGCGCTGCTTTTCTGCTTGCTTCCTCTTCTGTCTCACTCAAGCTATCCTGTGGAGGGCTTTCCTCCTCTAAACTGTCAGGCTCCATGATGTTGTCCTGGATTTGGTCTTCAAGTTCAGATTGGGCCTTAATCTCTTGAGTGAAGCTTTCTGAATCAGATTCCAAGGAGTCTTTTGAAATTAGATGTAAGTCTTCTTTCTTAAAAGGTGTTTCTGTGGACTGAGGCTTTAAGTTGATATGATGGACAGGAGATTGACTAGAGAGCTTGGGAATTAATTTACTATGACTCATCTTGAAAAGGTATAAAAATTAACGGGGATACTCTTGTTGATAGGAGCAGCTGGCTGAATATTTAAAGTTGTAGTTCACAAAAGCATCACCTAAAAAAATTATGTTTGTGTTATTCTATGACTACTGAAATCTCTTTAATTCCAATGTTAATCAGAAATTTAAATATAAGAACCTTGTTATATTACCTGCAGGCTTTTGTGTGTACTCTTTTGTGTGTGTGAGGAAGATCTATTGGAAAAACTACTGTGTTTTTGTCTCTACAGGAACACATCTGACATAGAGCTCCTAACCAGCTTGGGTAACCGAGGGTAGCTTCAGTGAAGGAATCAAATTGCTGCCTGGAAGCACATTCCTCTTCCAGCTTCCAAGGGCCTGTGACAGACAAGCCTGGACAAGCCAAGCAGTAATTATGAACAGGACTTTGATGACCTTATTTCAAACACCCAGGGCACTGATACAAATACGCCACTGTTCAGTTGTATTCATGTATAGAGTAAAACAGGTTCACGGTCTACCTTGTGGAAAGTAAAAGAGGGCGAGAGAGGTAGTATGTGGTTTTCAGAGTTAGAACTGTAAAGAGAGAAGCTGTTTTGTTCCTAGACCTATATTGTCTGGCTTCATTATTGGGAAGACATTTTGATACCCGGGTTGCTACTAGATAGGAATGTGTAATTTAGGGGGCCATTACGTGGATATCAACCTAAGCTCAATATGGTAAAAAAACATAATAATGATTAAAACTGTTCAACAAAAGATTTGGCAGCCTTGTTGATAGAGCAGGCAGATAGCCAAGATATGAGCTGGAAGGAGAGAAATCCACAGAAGCACAGATGTGGTTGCCACAATCCCTGATAGGTCATTAGAGGAGCTCAAGAATTCTGCCCCTGAACAATTTGTAGTGGAGGCTAGATGTTCACATACCTGAAAGGGCTGCTGTCCTGGGGAGTGTTCCATGGGTGGGAGATTGGTCTGAGTAAGAGCCGGGATCTGTTCTATCTCAATTAAGAGCGTTATTCCAAGTGAGTCCTCGTGTCTCAAAGGGCTGTTATAAAGACCAATGAGCCAGTTTATGGAAAGGGTGCTCTGAGTTCATATCAGATTGAAAGGAGATGATGTTTTTGGATTGTGCTTCCTTTCATTTCTATCTAGCATTTCTCTTTGCTCTGTCTTCTATCTCACTGCCTTTATTTTATTTTTTCCTGTAGATCAGATAATAGAAACCTTCACCATCAGAGATTACTATAAAATTTGTTTTAAGGGCTTGCTCTTATTCTTTTGGCAGATCCCAACTTTAATTAAATAACATAACTTTACTCCTATTCCTAGCATTGCTTATAATGTTGACCTTGTTGCTATGTTCCCAAGAAACATCATCAACTCCTCAGAGGAAAGCACCTTAACAAACAAAACAGACGAAAAGTAACATTCATATTTAAATACGTATGAACTGGTTTTCTTTTTAATTCACAGTTCCCCCTGTTGGTGGACTAATTTATTACTGTCTAACTATAAAGACTGGTTTGTTGTATTATCTCTTATTTTAAAAATACATCTATTCATTGTACTGTATTATTTTAATATTGATAAACTGATTAACTTTTGCTTTTTAGAATCTTTTTAGAAAGCAGCAAATCCATCAATAGCAGCACATTATAACTGTAAGTTTTAAAACACTAGTTTTACTGTAAGAGTTCAAGTCACTATACTTGGGATCTTAAAGGAAAAGCTTAACATAACCATTCTATTTCAATTTAGAATCGCTCCTTCAGGAAATTAATCAGTCCCTTCAATTTCTCTTAAATGAAACAGACAAATGTCTCTTAGAGTTAAATCAGTAAAAAATGTCCATAGAAGATAATACTTTTGTTGTTAACAGGTTAATGAAGTTTGGGAGAGAATGATGAGAGCAAAGCCAGATGCCACAAAAGCTGGGTCTTCTGTGGAGGCCTGATCTTATGAAAGTATGGGACTAAACAAGGACAAGCTGGTAGCTGAACTAAGTGAGAAAGTGAGTGTATCAAATGTGATGAAGGTGGCTATATAGTGGCACAATACTTTTCCACTGAGATTTCTGACGAAGAGAGGCAAACGAATCTCCTAAATAAACAGGAAATAGCCAGTTCTCTAGGGAACTAAGCTTGGGTCAAGTTTACTGGGTGAAACAAATTTCCTTCGGTGGGTGAAAAGGAAGCCTGTTTTCATTCCCCAAGATGGATGGTAGAGAAAAAGTTGCCCTGTTTTGGAACAGGCCAGAAGCTGCCCATAGGGACTTCGGTTTGTTTTCTCCCTTTTCCTTTTCTTTGATGGACAAGACTGGGCAGTAAGGGGCGTTTTAAGGCCCAGGAAGTGACGATGTCCATCGTGTCTGGTGCCTGAACCGGTCTTAATTAACCGAGGACAGGGCCGCTGTGGAAGTCTGGGCATCAAAGCCTTTTCAGAGCCTACACCTCCTCTCCCCACCCCTCATTTTCCAAATGCTGTCGAAAGCAGGCTCCTTTGAGTTCTCCCGGTTCCGATCCAGTTTCCTCGGGAGGTTTTCTGCTGTCCCCACCCTAAGTCCCAGCCCTTCCCGTTTCTGTCCCTGGGCGCGCCACCCACCCCGTTCCAGGAGCAACCGCCCGTCACCTGTCCGGCGCTCCTTGTCCGCAGCGACCCTGGCAACCCCGCATCCTCCCGCGCTACCGCAGTCGCCCAGGCCCCGCGGGGCACTTCCCGCGGTCCCCGCCCGCCTGCCCGCCCGCGTCGCCCATCGCTGCCCTGGAGACCGAGGCGCCGCGTGACTGGGGCCTGGCACGGCCGCGGGCGGGGCCCCACAGAGCCGGCGGGGCCGTTGCGGTCGCCGCCACCACCTCCGGTGACACCTGCTCAAGCGGAGAAGGTGGGAGCGGTAGTGATGATGGCGTCAGGGAGCAGATCCCAGCGGGGCCCCGGGAGCTCTCGGTGAGGCTGCTGCTGTCTGGCAACTCGGACTTTCTAAATTTGGAAAGCAAGGAAAGGCATGCTGCTGAGAACTCTTACAAATCAAGGAGAAGACTCCAATTAAAGAATGGGCAAATGAACGGAATTTTATAAAAGAAATCCAAACGACCAATAAATATTTGTTGTTGATTAAAAAGGTGCTTAATTCATTAATATTCAGAAGAGGGCAAATGAAAACAACAGTGGATATGGCATCTTACCCACCAGATGGGCATAAATTAAAGTGTCTGACGGTTCCCAGGGCTGGGAAAGACAGAGCAAAGAATCCTTATGCTATAGATGGGAGAAGGAAGTGGTGCAACCTCTTTGGAAAATGGTTGGACAGTAGCTAGGATATATATGCCCTATGCAATTTCACTTTCAGGTATTTACACTAAGAAAGTATGTGCCCGTGTGCACCCAAACTGGAAATAACAATAGAATGATTAATTAAATTGTGGTATTTCATATACTGGCAGGCTATAGAATAATGAAAATGAATGAAATACAGCTACATGAAATGACACAGAGACATCTTAAAAAATATAATGAGTAAACAACAACAAAAAAAACCCCAAAATACTTATTGTGTGATTTTGTATTTAAAAATTAAAACAGGCAAAATCAAATTGTATTATGTTTATGGATGCATTCTTAGTGGAGAAAACTATGAAAAAAAGCAAAATAGTGGTTTTCATAAAGTTAGAATCATGGTCAGCTCTGACAGACCAGGTCAGGGTTTTGGGGGAGAGTGCTTTTGAGATTCTATGTCTTGACTTTTATTACTGATTATTTTATAACAATTCATTAAGCTGCACATTTATGTATGTGTAAAATATTCTAAAAAAGTTTTCAAAAGAAAGAAACGAAGTGTTAGTAATTATATTTACATTAAAATAGCATTAAAACCACAAGTAGATTTGAATAACTGTCTTCAATAAAGCAAGAATGCTTCAATACCAGTTGCCAAATAAATGATAAGGAGCACAGAAAATTGAGAAATACCCTTACTACTGAATTTATTTTTATCCTGGTTTTTATTAAAGTTAGTTTTTATTAAAGTTTGTTGTTTTGTTTTGTTTTTTACTTTTTTGACTGCAGGGATCTTGTCTTATGAGTGCACAATAGGACCTCAATGTGTTTTGAAGAAAGGAAAGCAAGGTAGCAGAAAGCATTGCTGTAATTCTGCCCATGTATTATATAAATTAACATTGGAGCAACTGCAAACATGCAAACAAACCCCAAGTAGAAGGATTTAGTCCTCATGGTAGCTTCCTGAATATGTTATGGAATCAGTGCTGAGTCATTCACACTTGATCACCTCTCATCTACTGGTCAGTGAAAATTGATTCTGTGGTTCTATCACAGCTGGCTAAATTCTTGTCAACATCACAAGAAAGAATTCACAGATAGACAGCGAAAGCAATGAAGCAACAGCTTAAGTTTATTGGAAGCAAAATACACTCTAAAAAGTGAAAGTACATTCTCAGACTGGAATGTAGGAAGCTCAGAGGGAACTCCCTTGCCTTGTTGTGGGTTTGGGGGTTTTATCTATTGATCTAACTAAAGGGTGGAATATTCACGTTCATGGGTAGACTCTATGTAGAAGAAGGAAGTTTTTTTTTTGGAATTAGGGAGACACCCCTTTTCTTGCCTTGTTTGTGTTTTTCAGAACTGTCAAGGCATCAGATACATGATGGGTACAGCCTTAACTGCAATGCTAATTTATTAGTAACTGTATAATGAGGAAAGAATTAGGCCAAAGGTGAACAAGGCCTGATCTGCGTATGTGTCTTTGTGGAAAGACCACCTGTGTCTCTGGGTCAGGTTGCTGTGGGCTTTGAGCTCCTCTAAGGACCTATCAGGGCTCATGGTGACCATATCTGTGCCTTTGTGGGTTTCTCACCTTTCAGTTCATATCTGTCTATCTGCCTACTCTGACAATTCTTCAGACTATTCAAGTGCTTTCTGCATTATTCAGAAAAGAGTTTATACTGCTGTTCCTAAATGATTCAGGAGTCTACCAATCTGGCAGCTACTTGCAGAGACAAAACAGGGAATACCCTGAGCTTGATTTTCTTCCTTCCTTCTCTGTAATGGGTATCCTGACTTTTCTTATTTAGAGTGACCAAAGACAGTAATAATAAACACAACTGGCAGTCAGAATCCAATCAGGAGACAGAAATCACACTAGTTATTTTAACAGAAATAATTTAATATGAAGGTTCATTAACTGAAAAGTTAAAAAGGGAACATAGGTATCATGGGAATACTAACTACAGGGAGCAACTACCATCCCTAATTCTGGGGAAACACAGAGAAGAGTTTAGAATTATTAACATGGAGAGTAGGGGTCCCGAACCCCAGGACCTTAGACTGGTACCGGTCTGTGGCCTGTTAGGAACTGGACCACACAGTAGGAGGTGAGTGGTGGGCAAAGGAGCGAAGCTGTATCTGTATTTGCAGGCACTCCCCAGTGCTAGCATCATTGCCTTAGCTCCATCTCAGATCATTAGGCATTAGATGCTCATAGGAGCACTGGTTGCTGGAGCCAAAAAGGTTGGGACCTCTGGTTTAGAGACTTAGAGGAAGGGGCTAGAGCCAGGAACCAGGCTTCTAAGGAGGAGGAAATCCCAAGCTGATGGGTGCTGTTATGTTTGAAAGGTATGATGAAGCTAGTTCTGGGAGTATTGGGAAAGGGGAATGAACTGCTGCTGCTGAAACAGACTGAGCTGCTGGGATAAAGAAACATCATTAGGGTGATGCTGAGAGGAAGAGGACGGCAAAGGAGGAGCAGTCCTTTTCACTTTTCTAGCCTTGTAGTCTTCATCTAGTGCCCCCGACTGGCAGAGCCTAACAAAGAGCTGGCTGGCCAAGGAGAAATGAGACTTGCAGAGGTTGCCTCAGCATCACAACAGAGTACATGAGTGTGTTTGAAGCCGAAAGACAATGATTTAATAGCAGCACAGTAATACTCTGTTCTTCAGAGTTCTTAAGGATCATAGAGTGCAAACAAACAAAATAAAGCCATAAAATGCATTGTTTTTGTCAGCTATTATGCTAATAATAGTAATGATAATTTACATATGAACATTTCTCAGGGTCTGCAAAGTGCTTTTGCATATATTATCTATTCAAAATTAATCTCGAGCAGAATCTGAACTAACTAGAACACTAAGAAGTATGAGAAAAACAAGTACAGAATAATCAAAATAGATAGGCTAGTAGTACTGAACTGATTTTAATCCTTCCCCACCCCCACTCAATCCATTCCTTCAACTCCCTAATATTCTTTCCCTCTCCTAATGTGTAATTTGTGCTCTGCTTGCCAAGCCCTTTCCTCTACCCCTTTCTCTCTTTGGTCTGTCTTCTACGCAGTCAACAAGACCTAGTTTCATCTCCTTCAGGAAAACTTTTTGGACAGTTCCCCAGCACTATCCTCATATTTCTTGGACTAGGATAGTTCTCAACCTGGGGCATTTCTGGCCACCCAGGACACTTGGCAAGGTCCGAAGACATTTCATATTGTCTTGATTTAGGGGAGTGCTACTGACATCTAGTGAACAGAGGTCAGAAATGCTGCTAAACATCCAACAACACACAGGGTAGCCTCTACAACAAAATAATTATCCAGTTCAAAATATCAGTAGTACTGAGGTTCACAAATCTTTTGGTTGACAAATGGTCCTTGGTCTGGAGCCCCAAGGTACCCAAGTACATGCTTCTGTCTTTATCCATACACATGTATGGCATTGCTTTCTAATTATCTGTTAATGATTTTGTCACCTCCTTACTGTACTATACACTCCCAGAGAGCAAGGACCAGAATTGTGCCTGGCACCTAATAGATGTTCAATAAACATTAAACAAAACCCACAATACCCTTACATTTTAGCACTTGAGTGGAAGGTAGCCCATAAGGCCTTTTAATAGAGATATTCTCTTGTTTGGCACATAATTGGGATGATTAGATAATTTATTATTAAAATCCAGAATACAATCAAGAATTTTAAAAAGATGCTATTAATAAATACACTAAGACAATTAGTTTAACTGAAATTGTCCTGGGTAGCCAGAAAGTGTTGTTACCCTATATGTAACTTTAACAAGTTTATTTATTTGTTTATTTATTTAGTAACTTTAACAAGTTTAAATACCTGGTTCCTTCACATATATATATATATATATATATATATATATATATATATATATATATGTTAAATTAGAAGGGGCAAATTAGAAATGAGTAAGGAAGGCCACTCTGAGAACAAAGAGAAGGGACAGTACCAGCAAGTGAAGGGACAGAAATACCACAAAAATAAGGGACTAAAAAAAAAGCAAAGCAACCTGGGGTCTTTTGGCATAGGCAACAAGCACCCTTCTAGCTGAAAACCCTGTGTGAGAATCATAGTATTATAACAATCACAATGATTAATTTCCACGATGATTAATTTTTAAAAACTCATATAGAATAGACCAATTTGATAAAAAGTAACTAGAAAGGTAAAAATTATGCAATATATTTGCAAAGATTTTTGTCCAAAATATTAAAATGTTTAAAGTTTCAAGAAATAAACTCTCAATTATCTCCCGCCCCTCAAAGTATTTGTTTAGAATGAACAGTGTCAAAAATCTTAGAGAATGGAAGTTGTAATAAATATATGTTTACACAGCCAACATGATTTAAAAGACAGAAGTACAAGTAACCCTAACACTGTTCTAGAAGAAGGAGTCAAGTGTGGGGGAGCCCAGAAAGGAGAGAGGAATTCTGCCTGGCTGGGATCAGAAGCTTTTGGAATGAGATGATCCTACAGCATGGCTATTATGAATACAAATTAACAAATTCTCAATTACTGCTTCTTTTCTTTATTGTTTCTTGCTTTTCTTTCTTAAGAATAATTTAAACACATTTTTATTATGGAAAAAGAACATACACATCAGCAGAGAGAAAAGTATAGTGAACATGCACATAGCCCTCACCCAGTTTCAGCAGTATCGACCTGTGAGCAATCTTGTTTTTACACATACTGTGCTCTACTCCCACAAATTATTTAAAAGCAGATCCCAGCTGTTATATGGTTTCATCTGTAAATACTAAGGCTGTATTTCTAAGAGATAATTTTTAAATAGCTGCAATAGTATTATCACATCTAAAATAAAATTAACAGTGACTCTTTAATATTATTTAATACTGAGTCAGCGTTCAGACTTCCAGATTGTTTTCTACATGTCTTTTTATAATTGGTTGGATCCAAACAAGTCTATAAAGTGATTTTTTAAAAAATAACAGTCTTAGTGAGATACACATCTCATACCACACACTTCACCTCTTTAAAGTGCACAATTCAGTAGTTTTTAGTATATTCATAAAGCTGTGTAACCATTACAACTAATTCCATATCTCCCTCAAAGAAACCACATACCCATTAGCAGTCACTACTCATTCCCTCTTTTCCTCAGACCCTGGCAACCACTAATCTACTTTATCTCTATGGATTTGCCTATTCTAGATATTTCGTATAAGTGGAATCATACAATATGTGTTCCTTTTTGTATGTGTGTCTGACTTCTTTCACTTAGCTTAATGCTTTCAAGGTTCATCTATGTTGCAGCATGTATCAGTAGTTCATTCATTTTTATTGCCAAATAATATACCACTGTATACCGCATTTTATTTATCCATTCATCAGTTGATAGACATTTGGGTTGTTTCTATCTTTTCACTATTATAAATAATACTGTTATACACAGTCATGTACAAGTTTCTGTGTGGATATATGTTTTCACTTCTCTTGGGTATATGCCTAGGAGTGGAATTACTGGAACACTTGGTAACTACGTGTTTAATATTTTGAGGCACTAATAGGCTGTTTTCCAAAGTGGTTGAAACACTTTATATTCCTACCAATAATCTATGAAGTTTCCCATTTCTCTATATCCTTTCTAAAACTTGTTGTCTGACTTTTTTATTATAGCTATTCATGTTAGTATGAAGTTCTATCTCACTGTAGTTTTAACTTGCATTTCCCTAATGACTAATGATGTTGGGCATCCTTTCATGCACCTCTGGTCATTTTTATTACGCAGTGACTTTAATGATGTATTTCCAATTTCAGATTAAAGAGTTGGTGTTGGAGCAATATAAAGGTGACCTGTCTTTAGGCTTCCTTGTTTTCTATTATAAAATCTTTCAGGCTTATCTCATACATTTCTTGCCCCAACCTAGTATTAGCCATTTCTCCAATGGCTAATTGGTTTGTTTTATTTAGAATGTTATTTAGAGGCTATGATCTGGGCACTAAGTATGCTTATTGCTACTGGAATGATTATTATCTCCAGGCTATTTCAGTGGAGAAAGCCAGAAAATACTTTTCTTTTGTTTCTTTATTCAAGAGGAAAATACATTACTAGTGATATGTTTACAATTCAAATATAAGAACATAAGATTTTTACTTATCTAATTTTATATTTATGTTTCTTTCATGCTGAAAATCTTGGTTCCAATGATAGTAACATGGTTTGTGTAGGATAAAGTGTATAGTTAATTATTTTATACTTTCAAAATGACTACTAATGTTGTGATTAACGACTATTGAAAACAATTTAAATTTGTTCGTAGTTCTTTTTGCCAACAGGCTATATCCTGATGGTGTATATAAGTAGTCAAATGTCTGTGTTTTAAAGTAACCTGAAATTATTTTTCCCTGAGTTGCAGTTTTTTTTTTAAGAAATTAATTTTTAATTTTGATTTAATTTGTAAAATGATTATGTAAATCATTTACGTAGTTTCAAAGCCCAGACTGTAAAGCCAGGTACATTTAGAGAAGTCTAACTTCTACTTCCACCCCCTCCACTCAGTTTCCTCTTAGCTCATATAGGTGATGACTTTTGTTAGTTTTTAGTTTAGCATTTCTTCTTAAATAAGCCAATATGTACATATTTCTCATCCACCTTTTTACTCAGATTAAAGGAATCTATATACTCTCTCTTATGTTTTGCTTTTTTTCATTCACTAATATATCCTAGAGATTACTCTATAGAAATATACAACGAACTTCCTTACTATTCCTTTCATAATTGTATAATACTCCATGGTGTGCCCAAGTAGTCTCTTATCAATAGTTACTTAAGTTGTTACAGATGGTGTTGCAATGAATGGCTGTGATATTGTGATATTGCAATATCACAGTATCCTGGTACCTGGCACAGAACTTTTAAAACTGCTGCAATTTCCTAAGTGATAAAAGTGATAGAAGCATCTTTTATGATAATATTTGGTCTTTGTCCCTGGTTCCTGAAACAAGAGCTTCTAAATCCTGCAGAGTTTCCCGAGTGAGGGGGTAAGAAGAGCATCTTTTGTTATTGACAATAAGTGCCTTCCAACCCCCTGAGTTTATGTTAATGAGGTGACTCTTGATGAACCCTTAGATAGCTGCAGGATGGGGGCTGGTTTCCAGAGGTATCAATGTATGATTAGAGGGCTAGAAGTTTCAGCCCTACCCCCCCACCCTTAGGACTGAAGAGAGGGGCTGGAGAATGTGTGAATCACTAATGTCCAATGATTTAATCAATCCTGCTTATATAATAGAACCTCTGTGAAATCCCCTAAATAATGGGATTCTGGGAAGCTTCTGGATTGGTGAACGCATCCATGTGCCAGGAGTGTGATGCAACCCAACTCTATGAGGCCTGAAGCTTCTGTTCTCAGAACTCTTCTAGACTTTGCCCTAGGACCTCTTCCTCTGGCTGTTCATTTGTATCATTTATCATGTTTGTCATAATAAATCTTTAATAGTATAAATTTAAAGATAAGTAGATTTGAGATACCACTTTTATCACATACAAAATTTTTATTTTATAGCACCAATAGTAAAACATATTCCTATAATTGTTACTAATTTGTTTTATAAGACAAGATGATCAAGTTCACTGAGTTCTTTTGTGAGTCTTTCTTCAATAGCAGTCCCTTTGTGCAGTCTCTATGAGCTTTAAAGTTAAAATGCTTCATAGTCACTTATCAAAGTGTTCTCAGTAAATAAACCCAGACTCAATGGTCTCCATGCCACTGATTAAAACTAGTACAGGGAGAAATCAACAAACATATAGTGAAGGAAAAAAACACTAACATTTGTCATGTACATATTACATATCTAATACTGCACTGGACACTTTCCCTGCATTATCTTTTATCTTATTAAATCCTCACATTAACCCTGTGTAGTGAGAACCGTTATCCTCATTTTACAGATGAGAAAACTGAAGATACAAGAGGTTATTTCGTGACCCAAACCACTAACCACAGTTTGAGAATAAGGAATTTAGTGGGGGGGGGAGAGAGAGAGAGAACCCCCCATTTTAAAGAGTAACATTTATTTATTTGTTTTATGTTTGTTTCCACTAAAGAAGGTAATTAGAACATTTGGTCTGGATAACTGAGGCTTAGTCTCCCTCAAACAAAACAAAACATTGGAAGTCATAGAGTTTAGTATTTTCCTAAAGGGACACAAGTTTTATTTCACAAATCAGGACTTCATTTGAAAGAAGTGTCCTGTCTTAATTAAAAATTGTAACATATTAAACACACAATAGAATATACAAATGTCAAATGATAATGTACACCTGAAAATTATATAATTGTATTAACCAATGTTACCCCAATAAACTTAATTAAAAAAATTGGGACTTATTGTTTCATGGGGCAGAATTATTTTCTCTTTTTAAAGGTCATTACAGGGTACTCCCACAAATTTAAGCTTCTCTACAATAGACAAAATATCTTTTTTAAAAATAAGAGGCATTTTATAAATCAAATAAAATGTGAAGCATTTGGGGAGAATGTAAAAAGTTTTTGTTGCCTTAGTTTTGGTTTGCTTCCATCTGAAAATAAGACATAGAGCAGAAAAGGTAAGAAAAATTAACATATTTCAACAAGTCTAGAGAGTAATGATGACAAATTTGTTCATGACAAATTTGCTCATGAATACATTACAGAAGGAAAAAGGCTTTTCTCTTAGAAGTTATAATATTGTAAAAATAGAACTACATTTCATATAGACCAAAACCCCATTATAAATATAGCAAATTGTCATGACTTCAAACAGGGGAAGTAACAAGCAATTATGTCATTTGGTTAAATCAGTGTATTTGTGAATGAGCAGCAGTTCAAACCATCTTCATCTGTAGGGAGCCTCACTACTTGATGTGTACTCAGTCTTTTGGGTAGTATAATTTTCTCTCTGTTATGTTCACCTAATGATAGATGGTATAGCTGATGCTTGGCACCAGAAAATTTTTTTTTGGGTGGGTTATTATTTTTTTTTTTGAGTAATTTGAGAGAAAGCAATATAAGCAAACTTTTAACTTAGTCTCCAAAAGGTAAAGCTAAGAAGGATCATTAAATAGAGATTTTTAAGTTGCTCTTTGGCTCCATCTTCCAATGAATAAGAAGAAATGAGCATGAAATGCTTTTTTGGGGGATTTAAGTTATATGAAAGAAAGTGGCAGAATCCTACTTTGGTCTCTTTAGGAGCCAGGAGACCAGAGTTCTAATCTTGACTGTTTTACTAATTAGTTGTGTGGTCTTTGATGTCTGATGAAACCCCTCTGGGCCTCAGTTCCCTCATCTATAACACAAAGAATTGCTCTAGATTAGTATTTCCTAAATTGTGTTCTTTAGAACACTAATATTTCCTAAAACAACTATTTTATAGTTTTGGAGCTGAAAGTAATCTAAAATCCAGCTTACCTGGCCTAAACAACAAAGTGGGGCTCTTATTTTATTTGCCAAGAAGTTCTGAAATTTTCAGCAGCCTAAGGAAATCAAAGATTTTGTGTTACTCTGTCTCTTTTCTATGGCACCCTCACCATGTTAGCTCAGATTCCTTGATGGGGAGAAAATGCCAGTGGCAGTTCCAGGCATCACTTGCAGTTATGACAACAATATGGGTAAAGCAGGATGCTTTCAATCTGAATATCTCTTTTTATCATTAAGAAACATCTTTCCCAGATGTCAGCTAGAAATTTCCACTCCTGTCTCAATGGCCAGCACTGTTTTATGTGCCCAAACCCAAACTAATCACTAGCAAGTGGAATGGGACCATGACTGGTACGAACCAATTATGATTTCTCCTTTTGGATGTGGATGAGACCCATCTCCTCTGAAGGACAGGACTATAGTGGAGGGCAGATACTAGAACAAAATTACAGATCCACTAGAAAGGAGGAAGACATTGGCAAATGGTCATTGAGTGGGCAACAGTCATGAATTATTCTAGCTGGTTAAGTTTGAGCTTTGCTGGCTTAAATAAACCTAAACTGATTCCTTTATGAGAAGACTTTGAGAGCCTTTACTATGTTAATATGGATCACCTCTATGAGAGAGATATAGTGTTCAACAGTTTTCAAACTTGACCTCAGAAAATTTTTTGTTTTTTTCCCCCACAGAATACCTGTTAACATTTCTCGTCCACCACTGTTCCTCAAAATACATTCTAGGAAATGCTCAAGGTGAACACTAAGATCCCTTATAATTATAGTATTCTGTGATTACTGATAATATTTGATTTAGATTTGTTGAGATGCAAGAAATCTATAAATATAGCTATTGTATTGGTTAGGGTCTCTGTAGAAAACAAGTGATGTACTCAAGTTGGGCCATTTGAGAAGATTTAATAAGTGAACTAGTTACAAAGCTTTGTGGGAACCAAAAAAGACAGTGCAGGATCCCTCTAGGCTTGATGAAGTGAAGGAAGTACATAAATTCCAGAACCAGAGACAGAGAGAACTGACTGACAGGAGCCGTGACCTCAGGTCAGGAAACACAATCAGTCCCTTGAAACCTTGCACACACATTTTCTGCTCAACTGCTGGTATGCCATATTTCCTAACTGGAAGCCAGAGAGAAGGTAAGGGAGCCCTCCTGAAGTAGCCTAAAGTGCCAGTGTCCTAAGGTACCCAGCATGTAGAAAAGGGTGGAAAGTATGGAGGGGCAATGGAAAGGTATTGAGTACAGCTATCTAACATCTCATTTCTTCTTAAAAGTCCCCTGGAATCATCCTAATATAGCATTCAAACCAGACAGACCCATATCAGCATCTGGGCTCTCTCCTTAATTGGTTAAATAATCTTGGTAGTCTCCTAAGCCATTTTGTAGAGTTGAGAGCATCTATCATGTGCCAAATGTATATTATAATATATGCTTTGCAAGATTGTTATGATGCTTAAATTAGATACCCATAAAAATTGTCTGGCTCATAGTACGTCCTCTACAAATGTTGTTTTGTTTTTCTGTTTTCCCTCTGCTACTTGCTAAATATAAATTGAGAAACATGGGCTAGACACTGTGCAAGCTGGACGTTCTTTGTCCACAGAATGTGTTCGGCCTCTGTAACTGGGGTATAGTTCTACATCTCATAGGACTAGAAGACTCATAAGGTCCTCTGTCTCCAGAAAAATACAATATTTCTAAATATTATTTCTAATTCAGCTTTAATGAAAATATTTTTACTTCAGCTAGATTTGAAAAAAAAAATTTGGTTTGTGCTATATTAGGGCACCCCAACCTGTTGGAACCGCTCAGAGAGCTTTAAAAAAATGCAGATCCAAAGCTCCACCTTTAGGTCTGCTGAGACTAATCCTTGAGGACAAGCCAGAGAATCCCTGTTTTATGAAATCCTAGTTTTAATTAGCTGTGATAAGCACCATCTATGAAGTAAAGCTATTTTTCCCTCTGCTTTGTTTTCAGAATATGAATGATTTGGTGAATGATTTCTGTCTTAGAGCTGCTACCAAACTATAAATGATGTGCCTCACTTTGGTGTCTTTACTTACTAAAACTCTCTTGTAAATCAGGACATTTGGCTCATTTCCATTCTTTTAACTCTTTTATTTCTCCTCTCTTCCCAAACAATTCTGTCCTGACATCATTAGGTAGACTATAACAAAGTAGGTGTCAATAGTGGTGCTGGTGGGGAAGTTATGAGGCCCAGAGAGCGGTCGCTGAGCACCAGCCCTGTGAGGAGTCAGCATTTCTAGGAGGACTGCCCAGCATGTGGTGTTTGAGTCTGAGTGGGGAGCAGGGTCACCATGAGCAGTGTGTGTATTAGTGTGCAGATATGGCTTCTATACAGTGGGACAACCTGTGTGGGGTCAGAGCCCAAGCTTGGTGAGGACAGCATTCACGTGGTGAGATGGGAGCACAGTGTGAGAAGTCAGAACTTGAGCAGCAAGAGGAAGACATCCTTGAGGAGAATGGGATGATAGCAGAGATGGAAGTCTGTTTACATACAGAATGTTGAGCAAATAAGTAAATATGTTAAGGATAATGAAAACCAGGTTTCTCAGAAAGTATAGTTACAAATACAGAAAGGAAGAAGACTAGAATAAACTCATGGTTTGCAATAGACAGAGTTCAATACACACAAACACACATATAAACACATATATACATACATGTATAAATACATTTCATGGTTCTATCTACTGAGATGACTTAAAAACAGTGATATTCCCAAAGCAATGAGTACACCTAGTGATTGAGTCTTGGCTTTTAAAAAGTATTTCCCAGTAAATGAAACCAGGGATCCTTAGAGAAATGGCTGATTACAGGGCCAGGGCAGGGAAAATTTAAGATAAGACTAGAATACGCTTGTACCAGAAAGCAAGAAAGTGCTCAAGGATTGAGGACAAGAAGGACACAAAAGTCTGTTTCCACAATTTGATCATCAAATTAACAACAGATTAATTTGATAGCAACAAGTTATAACCTAGTGAATAATATAGGATAGTAACAGAATGTAACCCACTGAATAAGAAAGGAAAACATGAGTCCATGCAGACATAAGTAAATACATGAATAACTTGAAAGTATACTGAGAAATAGGATAGCTACATAGTTTTAAAGCATTTCCCCACAAAATATTATCTTAAAAAGGAGAGAAGAGTAACTGTTACATAGAGAAGTCTGGCAGACACCACCTTAATCAAGTGATCAAAGTGAACATCATCAGTAATGGGATAAATAAAATACAATGTGATAAAACCACACTTCTACAATAGTCCTGTCAAAATTGTGTAACCTGAATCTAATCATAAGAAAACATCAGACAAAGCCAGACTTAGGGGCAGACTACAAAATAATGTCTATAATCTTCAAAAACGTCCAGGTCATGAAAGTGAAGGAAAGATTGAGGAACTGTGCCAAAATATATGACTAAAATGTAATTCTGAACTAGATCCTCTAGGACAATTGGAGAAACTTGAACAGAGTCTGAGAACTGTCAGTAGAAATATATCAATGTTAATCTGATTTTGATGGTTGCATTGTAGTTATAAAGGGGAGTGTTCCTATTTGTAGAAAATATACACTCACATATTTGGGGTGTCATGGAGCATCATGTCAACTTACTTTCAAATATTTCAGAAGGAAAAATGCATTGTTTTCTTTACAACTTGCAGTAATTTTGTGATTGTTAAAAAAAGCTATCAAGAGAAATAATCAGCACAGCTAGATCTGACCTCTGTAACAAATTACAAACTAATAATTTGAGTGTATATGGTATAGTGTGTGTGTGTGGGGGGGGAGTAATTATTTTAGAATTAAGTTATCCAGATCCAAACAATCAGAAATGACACAAATAAATATCAGAGTTTGTTCTACTTTAAATAAACTGATGGGGAGGGGGAAAAAGATATGTCACATGTCACTTTCACATATGAAAGTAGGAAATAGCTAACTTGGAATACTACTACTAGAAAAACAAATATATGTATGTTCTGCTCTTGGTTAAATAATTTTTAAAAAGTATCCATTAGGTCAGTAGTCAATTAAACTCATTATTTTTCTTTAGTATGCTTTTATAGTAAAGTGTCATTAAAAAAAATAAGTCACCAGGTCAGCTTGCGTGATTTAGTAAGAAAATCTAAGAAAACTGAATCTTTGGGCCTACCTTGAACTCACACTTGTCTTAGGGTGGTCATGCTCATCTGACTGATTAGTTATTATGCATCACTTCTCCTTGACAGTGTACCTGCTGGTTACATCTTCAAGTCCATCTTGAAAGTAAGCTCCCAGGACTAGAGACTTTCTTTAAGTCCTTTTCATCCCAAAGTACTTTATTTGGAAACCAAAAGAAAAGATTAAAAAATTTTTTTTAAATTGTTCCACTAGTTCCCTTCACAATAAGATGTTAATTAGTCATGTAGACCTAATCCCAAGGTTTAGTAGACTCTTCCTTCTCTGAAGTAGTGTCAGGCATAATAGGTTATTTACTTATTTTTTAAACCACGCAGCTTTATGTCCATGGTTTGGTCCTCATTTTGCTGCTCTTAATCCGGGGCAGATTGATGAGGCAGAACACCATCTTGCATTGCGCTCAAAGTATGTTTTTCCTGTCACAGTAATCAGGCTTTTTCCCATAGGCTGTCCACGGAAGTGATGATGTAAGTGCCTTGAAATGGTATTTTCTATTGCAGGGAGCACTACACAATGCTCTCTGGCATCTGAGCATACACTCCTTTTAATTTTGAATGGTGCGCATTTTCCTTCTGCTTTGTTTTTGCTTCTGAGTACAACTGTGTTATGTAGTTCATGCAGCTCTTAGAGCGGGAAGCTAAAGGAAAACCATTTCGAAGATGAAAATTTATTTGGATAGTATTGCACCTCTTTATTTGAAACACTGCACATGGTATTTTTAGGTCTATATGTTATATCTTAAAAAATTGAATCTGAAATTCACTGAAGCATATAAATTATCTAAATGCATTGTTATAGTTTAATTTTGAAAAAGTCTTGTTACATAAACAATACACTCATAAACCTGACATAAACATATAGATCTTTTTGCTATAAGATAACACATGTGTTGCTAAAAAAAAACCACATTGCCTTCAACAAAATTTTATACTATATGTCACAGGGCTCATGGGTAAAATAGTGTTGCTACTGACCATTCAAAGCCTATGCAAATCTACACAGACTGGAGTGGTTCCAGAGAGTGAATATCTTTTAAGTGAGGGCACTGAGGGAAGGGGGACGGAAGTGGATATCAGAGCCCAGGAGAAAGTGAACCTCCTTGAGCT
This sequence comes from Eidolon dupreanum, assembly GCA_028627145.1. NCBI lineage: Eukaryota > Metazoa > Chordata > Mammalia > Chiroptera > Pteropodidae > Eidolon > Eidolon dupreanum. The sequence goes on from CM053510.1 coordinate 73,533,699, forward strand.
GTGGCAAGCCCCTGGGGATAGACCTTTCTGGGGAGAGAGTCCTGAGTGCAGGTACTCACTTTAAACTTTCTTAAAGTGTAACTGCAAGGACTTCTGCTTGTTCAGCAGCTTAGAGCTTTTCTTTTCCTGCTAAAGATTGTAATTTTACTGCTTTAGTTCCCCTTTCCTAGGAAAATCGGCATAGGAAGCAACACATTTACACATTATATTGACATCATTTACACATTATATTGACATCATTCTACACATTATATTTACACATTATATTGACAAATGAAGAGATTGATGTTATACAAACATGGGTTGCAATACAACAGACTGTATGTAGTTTACACATTTTCCCCTCCCACCCCCAATTCTCACACAGTCTGATCCCTTGTGCTCCTTTCCATGCTAGTACAACTACTCTTTCTTTCCATGTCACACCCTATTAGGTCAAAGCAAAAAAGGCTGAGGTGTTGTAAAGACACACTTCTGACAAAATCCTCAACAAAACCAACAGAAACTAGTGGCAAAGCTTACTGCATTACTTGGAACTCTTGGCAGGTAGAATAAATTAATTTAAATGGAGGAAAAATATGGTTAGAAGGTATAAGACTCTTGCCTTATAATTCTAGCTTCTGTGTACTAGATTTTTGTCAAGAATTCTCTCTCTCTCTCTCTTTCTCTCTTTCCTTTTAAACTCTTCATTTTCTTTACATATTTTGCTTGAGAAATTGCAATGAAGTCATTCAAAACTTGGAAACATTTCTGCTTGAGTGGGTTAAGTCTTGTATTCATTTATTCAATACAAATTTATCAAACACTCCATTAGTGCCAAGTCCTGTGCTAGAGTCTAGGGATACACATAAATTAAATCCAATTATTTACCACCTGAAAGAGCATCATGTAGCTAAATCAACACACCAAAAATAACAATATGGTGTGGAAGTGCTTCATTGGTGAAGACGTTTATAGGATACTCTGGAGCACAGGAAGGACATATAGTCCAGAGCTTTGCCTGTGTGTGTCACTGAGGACTCAGGGATAGCTTCCCAAAGGGGCATACCTTCGCCTACAAGAATTTGAAAGCTACTTTTTATTTTTTTAAGATGCAGTTCTTTAACTTCGACAAGATGATTTAGGCAATTGGCTTTCTAGTGCTAAAAAATCAAACTTTGATTTTTTACCCTCTCTCTTAAAGGCAATAAATTAATGAACCTCCTTTTTCAAGTTTCAGGTCACATGGTTGACTTACTTTGGCTGTTTTTCTCTTGGGACAATGTTTCTTCATTATTTGACCTTGATTTGTAACTTTCTAGAGTATGTTCAGAAATTTCATTTTCTACAAGTAAAGGAAACTGTTATTAATTTCAGGTGCCATGAACATCACCTATATGTAGATATATATGTTTGAATAAGATGATACTTCTGTTTTTATAATAGTGGACTTATCATTCCCCCACCCATACCTCATGTCCTTACTCATTCAACAAATCATTTTTTATTTTTTGCTGTGAGTCCTACAAACACTGTGTGAGGCAGTATAAGAGTTGCAGAAGTCAAATGATGGCAGATTAGAATTAAATATTGTCTTTTGGGAAAGAATGATTTCAGTAGCCTTTAAAGAATTCTGGGAGTGAAGCATTAATGGGAGATTTCAAAACAATACAATGGCATTTGCCTATTGTGCAGGTAGAGTTGAAAAGGCAGACCTTGTTTCTCAGTCTACTTATCATGAGAATTTTAGTCCATCTGAAAACCAGAGAGACTGATATTAAACTCAGAGAAGTGGTACTTTTAAGAGGATTGGAGCTATTCAAAGATGTATATTTTGCTTTGAGACATAATGGGTTTTCTGTCACTGAAGGTGTTCGAATCATATGTGGCTAAATCAGCACTGTCCAATAGCACTATAATGCAAGTCACACTGTAGTTTTAATTTTTCTATTAGCCATGCTCAAAAAATAAAAAGAAGTAGGTAAAAATAAGTTAGTAATATATTTTATTTAAGTAGTAGACCCAATATGTTATTATTAGATATATTATATCTATGTGTGTGTGTGTGTGTGTGTGTGTGTGTGTGTACTGAGTCTTGAGAATTGGGTGTGTATTTTATCCTTACAGCACATCTCAAGAGGGACTAGCCACATCTCAAGTGCTCAATAATCATATTGTGGCTACTGTATTGAATAGCACAGGGCTAAATAACCACTCAGAAATAAAGAGTGGACTTAATCTGGGCATACATTTGTGGAATGAATCCAGTAGATGGCTATTCTGGATAACTTCTAAGTTCCCTTCTGGCTCTGATATATGTTGAGTCTATGTATTTTAATAGATACCTTCTATGTTAGTTGTATAATACTTTTTTTCTAATGATAACTTTTTAATCAGAATGCTTAGGAAAATATTTCTAACATATTATGGTTGAAGGAAGTGGAGTGCATTTTTTTTTTCAAAGTAAGAATGGGACTGAACGGTCTGTTACATTCAATCTTGATTGACCATTCCTAGAATATGAACTCCCTGAGAGTAGGAACCTACTCTATCTTGTTGACAGATGTGTCTCCAGTACCTGGAACAGTGCCTAGCACACAATAGGTGCTCAGCGAATACTTATTGAATGGATGGATGAATGAATGAATGAGCTCTTTACTGTGTAACTTTTTATGAATAGAAGATTCTGTAATTTAATTCTAATTCCTGGAGCTACTCTAGTTTCTCTTGGTTATGCACTCTTTTACTATAGTTCCTGGAGATTCATAACCCATGTTTCCTGCAAAGCAAACATTTGCTTATTTGAGTGACAATACCTATCAAATAAATTGTGCAGCATGGAGCAGAAAAACATTAATTGACAGAATTTTCCTATTTGCCAGCCTATTGTTTCAGCATCTCAGTCTCCATTAGGTGCTCTGCCTACTCACCTTTTTTCCATATCACGTGTGCTTTCCGAAGCTTCATTACGAAGAGCTGGACAATAATAAAGAGTATGAAAATGAGAAAGGACACAAGAGTAAGGAGGAGTATGCCACTTTTCTTCCTCATCAATCCTGTATACTGAGAATTTGCTCCTATAAGGAAAATAAAAAGATTTTAAACAGTTTGAGGGTTTGTTTTGGTCACTGAGAAGAATATACAATACTTCTAAAATGTAGTATAGACTAATAGACAGCTCAGATGAAGAGACAAAGAAGAGCTTTACCCTGATGGTAAAGAAGTTCATACTATTTATTCTCTGAAAACAAGAATACAAATAAAACAATTTTGTGGGATGATTTGAAAAAGGTTTTTAAGTTACACAGAAATTAAACTAGTTATTTTTCATTTCTGAAGAAAACGTGAGAATATTGACTTAAATTATAGTCTGGGTATTCAAATTAGCTGTAAGAAATGATTTTTATTTTTTTTAGCCAAGTGTAGTTTAGGTAGTAAAAGAAGGTGTTAGGGAATTTGAAAAACTATGCAAATAAAATGAATATTTATTATTCTTGGCTAGGTTAAATGTGGTCCTACACAAAGGCATTTGGAGATAAACTGAATGACCACTTAAAGGTCTTTCTAAACCTAGAATTCTGATTCCATGGGCACTAGGTTTGCTAAACGTACTGGTCCCCTCATCTCAACCAAGAAACAATTAAGGTAGTATCAGCTATGTGTAGGACATTGTGCTTGGAAGTGCATGAGACACGATCTCTATGATTTAGGTGATAGTTCTCTGTATATGTAAACAAGTAGATTAATAAAAACAAACAAAAGTAAGCTATCTATGCCAAATTTTAGATCTACATGTGTTAATATAATAATGTGTTCAGGGATTCAGAGGCAGGAGTGGCCCCTAAGTTGGTCAGGAAATTTTTCAGCGAAGGTATTGACCTTGACGGAGGCGTAATGAGAGGAGTGATGAGGCCTTTCTTTTCATCAGAGCTGTTTAGAATAACTGAGGGCAGGGTAATCAAAATGAGATGTTTTCAGAAAAAAAAATGTGCATTCTTGTTGGGACTTTACAGAGACAGAACTGCATAGGGAGGTGGTAAAATGCACCTTATGGAGGATTTAAGGCTTATGCTCTACATTGTAGACTATGGGAAGTCACCGAGGTTTTCTGAACAAAAGTATAAAAAGTACAAAGGGCTATTTTGATGATTAAGTGCTAAAAATGGATTACAAAAGAAGATACTGAAGTTATAATGCTGCATGCAGAAGGTCATGAGGGTCTGCATCAGAGTGGTGGCACCTGAAAGAGAAGACTCAAAAGTCCTTGGAAACTGACTGATTTTATATGTAGTATAGGCTAATAGACACACACACATATGCATGCACACACACACATGCACACACACACACACACACATAGTAGTGAAGGATGACACCAAGGTTTGGGTCTCTGTGATGCTTTAAATAAGCTGCGGGTAAAGATGCTGTTTAGTTTTTAGTGATCTTGAGTTTGAGGGCATAGCAGAAAAATCAACTAGAGATATGTAGGAAATGGTATGAAACAGGGACTGATGCTCAGGAGAATGTTTTGGAAATACAGGTAAAGAAATATCCTGCTGGTAGCAACAGGAACTGTTTTTGGAATGGGTAAATTCTTTAAGAATTGATGAAAGAACCAAGGATGAGGAAGTAAAATCAGAAGCATATATACATATAAGAAGGAAGAAGAGGAAGGGAAGCTAGTTAATGGACACAGAGAAGGATTAGTTAGTAAAAAGTAACAGGACCAAGCAGAGTATGTCAAATAAACCAGGGAGGCAACTAAGTCAAGGAGCACGGGAGTGATTACCAATAGAAAGAACAAGAAAAATGAGGATGGATAAACATCTTTAGATTTATTGATTAAGAGGTCAAGTGTTTATTCTAAATGTGGTGGGGGACACTTACCAGTGGTCAAGTCAGGGTCTTGAGTGGTTTGTTCTTTCTCTTCCTCGTCAATCTCTGATGTACGAGAATCTTCCATTACTACAACGAAGGTGAATGAAACACATGATATATACATATGACTACATGTGTATAGTGTGTATATATACACATGGTCACCCCAAAGCAGCTTTGGAAATCAAATGAAGTGATCTTCGTCAAAAACCAACAATGAGGTCATTTTAAAACTACTGACTTCTTCCAAAAATAGTTGCAAATGGCCAGGGTCAATTTGTCTCATTTTTTTTTTTTAAAGGTAAGTGTTTATTGAACATTTAATTCGTGCCAGGCCTTAAACTGAGTATTTGGTTTATATAATTCCTCATCACAGGTCTGAGCAAACAGAGTTTTGAATAAGTTAAGTAAATAAATTGTCTAAAGTCCTGCAGCAAGTAAGTGGCAGAGTCAATATTGAAATTCAGAACCCCATATTAAAACCATTATTTTATACTTCCTTCCTGAATCAGGCCTTTTAGTGAGAAGGTCCTTAAGATGCTTCAAGGTAACAATTGAACAGTGGAGAGTTTTATGGATGGAAAACCTACAGCCCCAAATGTCCAAAGCAATGGTTTTTATGTTGAAAAGTAGACTTAGTTGTTATTCAAAACTGTGCATGTCCCCACATCAACCCTTGCCACAGAATTGGGATGTACTATGATGCTTTTGCTAGGTAAAATAAATTACAGAAATAAGTGTCTCTTTTTCTGATTTTGTTGTTTATTCTCCCTGTTTTCTGTTTCATTGTTTTTGTTGCGGTCTCTTGCTTTTTAGCCCAATAAACAGTGCCACTATGTGGATCCCGAGGGGAATGAAACCACCCATTCTTCTACTGAAAATAGCTATTATTAACAGTATAAGATTGTAGAAATTGAAAGCTGAAAGGAAGTTTAAAAACCATATTTTAAAAATCTTACACTATATTTTAAAAAGTAGGGCAGAAAATTGAGTTGTTCAGTAGTGATGAAAGCCAATTTAAAGACAAGTAGATTCTAAATGTGTAAAAATATTGGATTATTAAAGCAAGTAATGTGGCTGTTTCACTTCAATTTCAATTTTCATTGTTCTTCAAAAAACTGTATGGCACATATTGTATTTATCAGCATTTAAAGCCCCAAACACTTACTTTTAAATATTATTTAAAATAAAAAAAATTGTTAAATGTGATCTAATACTCAGAACTATAAATATAATGATATGAAAGCACTATTCCACCAAATTAAATTGTTACAGAGAAACTATATGAAATAGAAAGAGGACATGTAGGAATTTATGAAAGCACCATAGCAACTGCATGCATTCATCCATTCACTCATCCAACTGCATTTTCTGAGTACCAGCTGAGTACCAGATACTATGCTAGGCAGTAGATAAATTAAATATATGATCATTGTTCAGAGTTAACCATCTAGTGGTTCACTGTGTAAAAAACTGGAATTATAATTTAGGCCTTCTAAATCCTTCTGCATTTATATTTCAAAAGCTATCTGGATTTTTGACAATGAAGTAACTGATGAGCCTTCAAAGGTGATTTTGTTATTCAATGACAAAGAATACCAAATCTCCAGATCCTGCTTCTTTACTTTCTGTTGATACCAAGTCTTTATTTTGCATTCGTTCTGTTCTAAACAGAAAAACAAAGAAACGATTCTTTCTATAAATGAATTCAACCTTGCCCTTTCCTATAGTGAAAATTCAAATGTCACTATCGTGTGTGTGTTGTGTGTGTGTGTGTGTGTGTGTGTGTGTGTGTAAGAGAGAGAGAGAGAAGGAACTTAACAAGGCAGTAGTTAAGCCCATCCCACAGAGTGAACACTCCTGATATGGAACTTCTCTAGGTCACCACAAAGCTAGGCTCACATGGAGAGGGTCCTGTATGGTCTTGTTACAAAGTCAAAGAAAAAATGTAAAACTTAGAAATGAATAAATTGACTTCCTAAAGAGTCACAATTTTTTTTGTTTTGTTTGTTTTAATGATTGCGACACTTACCAGTACTGGTGGGCTGCTGAAGTTCTTGTGAGGATGGAGAGCTTTTCTCCAGGGCATCTGAAGTTGTTTCTTGATCAGTAACTAGGAAAGGGGAAAAACAAAATTCTACAACTACAGAGAACAATTTTACCCACATTGTACTCAGTACAATAGGCTGGAGAATGTATTTGGCTGCTACCTGCTTGTGGATGTTTTGCAGAAACCTCAGAACTATGTGTTCTGTGGCTCTTGCGCTGTTTTGTGAATCTGTATCCTGCTGATTGGCCATCTGCTAAGCTGCCTGGCTTAGAAGTACAGCACGCTGGACCTCTGCAGAGTGGTACATTTGGCAGTGATAGGCAAAGGGTATTCGCTGTCTCTATCTGTATCCTTCTACCTGTCAATCCCTCTTTCTGTCTATGTACTCATTTACATATTGGCCTACTTATTTGTTAGGCAGCTTTGAAGTCAGGCTCCAAGAAGGACAACACATTGCATAAGATTGAAAGTAGAAGTTATGAGAACCTAATTGTTTTCTGGTAAGCCAGACACTGAGGAGCTTTTCAAGATGTAAAACAATGCCATTTTTTTCTCACATTTTTTAGTGTTGCAAAATACAGCTATTTTTCCATAAAAATATGCCATTTCTATTAGTATGTAGTAAATTATTTTTAAATAAAAAATGTTTAAAGTTTTTCAGTTTTAATTTCTAATAGGTAAATTTCAATAACTTTATTTCACATAAATAAAAGTTTTTGGGGGTTTTTAAATACTCGTATGTTTGTAGAGAGGCCTTGCAATCCAAAAGTTTGTGAACTGTGGCTCCACTTTCTGTTTTTATCCCATCTTGCAATAAATAATAGGAAACCAATAATCCTCATCTGGAATACTAAAAAGATAAATCACTTTGAAGATAGTCTCATCTATCCCTGCTCTTCTGTTCTTGTCCAAGCACCACTGTGGATTTTTCTAAGGATGGCACGTCTCTTTTCCCAGATGCAATGCTCACATGGTCCTCATTTCTCCCCTGGTCCACTGTGCAAAGTGTGGAGATGAAAGGGGTCAGAATGCTCACTTGTAAAAGTGTTTTAAAGCATCCTCAGCTAGCAAAATTTTAAAATCATTTGATGAAGAAAATATTTGTAATATCTGTGTATCAATGAAGTAGCTTGCCAAAGAGTAGTCATAACTAAGTGGAAGCCACCAACAGCTGATACTGGAGTTGGTCTTCAAATACTAATTGAAGATCTGGCAGTAGGTGCTAAATAACTGATCAGTCAATAAATAAAAATAAAGTTTTAACCTATCATTATTATTATTAGAAATATTTTGTGGCTATGATTTTGAGTCATATAGGACTATGGCTAGAAAGGAGAAATTGATTCCCTCTGCAGTAGTAATGATTCGTAGGTTGCTTGAACAATTGCTGAAAAGAAAAACAATTTTTTCCAATATTATTGTTTTTTTTTTTTTTTTTAAATTTGAGATTCTGAGTGTCTTTCAGAAGCATTAGATAAATAAGGTATAATTTTCTCTTTGGTGATCCTCCTACATCCCCCAGATGCTCTGTGCTCCCATTCCACTGATGAGGGCGGAGGCTGGAGAGGGGATGGATCATAATGAGGCAGGAATATTTGTGTCAGATTACAGCACAGCCCAGTCTGTGGGTTCTTGAGTCTTCTAAATGCAGCTACTTCAAAAACTACTTTTGGTTTGATGAGAAAGTGACTGGTGTGGTTCATGCTGTTTCTTATTGAATGCTTCTTGGCTCAAAAAGTTTTATATAGCTTTAAAATTTTTTCTTTAAATTATAGTGAAGGAATCAGAGAACAGAGATTCTGTAAATGGAGACAACTCCTCTTCGCATTTAATATTTGATATTTTGTTTATTATCATTGTGTTTTGCTCAGAATACTAACATGATTAGACTAAAATATTTAAAACAGTTATAACAAAATAAATCTAAAGAGCAATCATGACCATCTGGCTATATGAGTGCTTCATGTTAACATAAAATGATATAGACAAGTTTATATTTATTTCAGTTAATATTATGTTCTTTGCGGTCAAATATAAAGATGCTTCATATAATCTTTCCAAAAACATGACTGCAATAAAATGATGTAAGGTCAAGTTATACTAACTGTCACTATCAAAAAACAAGCATGACACTGCCTATGACACTGTGCTAGGCTTTTGGCACAACTGGGGTTCTTCTGATTATTGAAACAGTTAGATCCCTCTCGCCCAGCTGGAGACATTTCAACCATTAAAAGAGTTTGCTATAAGGAGAGCTTTGTTGACCATAATCTCACTCTGAAAGACTTTTCCCACTCCATTTAATTTTGTTTGATAGTGTAATACTAAGGTAAATGAAAAATGATTATAGACGTAATCATTAGTTCTTACCCAAATCTTCAAACTGGAAAGATGCTACCAGTTTTCTTCCTTGCAAGCCTTTGTGTCGAATAATGCAGTCCACTGTTGAGTTTTTGCCATATGCATGGACTCTGATTGTGCTGCTGCTATTACATTTCTTGCCATCATTTTCAAATTCATGATGGGTTTCACCTGTGGAGAAATTTCAAAAGGTGTATAAGGTTGTGGCTAGTTAACATTTCTAAATGTGTTTGGTTCTCTCAGAAACCAAGGACCTTCACAGCTTTACAAACCTGTTAGATCTCTAACTTCATTCTAACCACAGATACTTGCCTTGTACATGCTTGGCCCTAGTCGCAAAGGGAAGCAGGCGAACAGAATAAATAGATTTCTATAAACCCTTCACTACTGAAAAAAAATCCAAAGCTTGTAACGGTTATGTAAGAAGAACAGTCTTACATTGCTGTAAAATGCAAAGACCTAAAGCTACTCTGGTTAAATAAACAAGGCACATTAAAGGAGAGATGTTTAATGTAGTAGAATTCATCCTGGCCTGGGAATCAGACTTGGGTTTTAGGTTTTTTCTCTCTAGAACTCCATTTGGCCCTTGGTGTCCTCAACAATAAAGGGTTCCTTCCAGCTCTAAGAATCTGTGATTATGTAAAATCAAATATAATGTCTGTTGAAATATAAGTGAACTACAAATAGTTTCCAAGCATGACAATTGTTTGCTTCAATCAAAAGACTTAAAGTTTATATTCTTTGTTACCATAATATTCTTATCTGTCATTGTACATATGACATAGTACTACACTATGTAAGAAAGATCATAGATTATGTTAAATGTGTTTTCAATTTTATGTCTGCTAAAAAGTTTATGCTCAGGGTAATAGCTCTATTTTACTTTTTATTTTGTGAAATTTTGTCAAATTTTAAGACACTGTAATAAATATCACATTTTAGATTTCTACCTTGTTTTAAGTAAAACACGTATTCATGCTATTTGCGATTAACTCTTCAAGATTAAGGTGTAATATTGATTGTTTATATGGATAATTTGTCTGGAAAAGAACTGATGAATTATTGAATGGTGTTTTCTGGCACCTCCTGCCACCAGAGGGTGCCAGAACATTTAAAAATCCCTTGGAAATTTAACTAGGAAGGAAAATGAAGGAGGAAAGAAGCATTTTCTTCACTTACCATAGAGTTCTATGTCGTTCTCAAACAGCCAGGTTATCTGCGGAGGGGGCTTGCTTCTCATGGTGGAGCATTTAAGTATAACATGTTCTTCTCCATTGTGCATTCTGACGACTGAAGCTTCCAGGATTGGCTTGAAAGGAGTTGCTAGAAAAAAAATTTTTTTTTTTCTGTGCTTACTTAGCTGGTCTACGATATCTCAGCAAAGCACATTACTATGATCTGCTGGGATCATAGTAAGGTATGGTCTAAATAATGGCCATATTTTTTTTACTTGATCTTTCCAAGAGTACAGTTAAAAGGCTTTTTATATACTTGTAAAGCTACTTTGCCTCTAGTCGGAATGTTTGTTACCCAGAGTGTGATTAGTCCCTGAAAATTCCCATACTGACTATATTACAAAAGTAATTATTTTTTTAAATGAATTAATTTTTTATGGTGACATTAGTTAATGACATCCAATAAGTTTCAGCTGTACACTTTAACAGTAAGGCATATATATGTTTACACTGTGTGTTCACCTCCCATAGTTAGATTTCTTTCTGTCACCACATATTTGATCTCCTTTAACTCGTTCTCCTCCCTCCTCCCCCCATTTCCTATCCTCTAGTAACCACTAATCTGTAGTCCATGTCCATGAGTCTCTGTTTGTTTGTCCTGTTCATTTGTTGCTTTTAGGTTTATGTCCTACGTATAAATATCATGTGATTTCAACTTTTCTGTCTGGTTTATTTTGCTAAGCATGATTATCTCGAGGTCCATCCATGTTGTTGCAAATGGCAGTATTTCATCTTTTCTTATGGCTATTATTCCATTGTATATATGTACCACAGCTTCTTTAGCCAATCATCTAATGTAGGACATTTTGGTTGCTTCTATGTCCTGGCCACTGTGAATAATGCTGCTATGAACATCGGTGTACAAATATCTTTTCGGATTTGGGTTTTCAAGTCTTTGGGGTAAATACCCAGTAGAGGGATTGGTGGATCATATGGTAGATCAACTCTTAGTTTTCTGAGGAACCTCCATACTGTTTTCTATAGTGGCTGTTCCAATTTGCAGTCCCACCAGCAATGTATGAGGGTTCCTCTTTCTCTGCATCCTCTCCAACATTTGTTATTACCTGTCCTGTTGATTATAGCTATTCTAACAGGTATGAGATGGTATCTCATTGTGGTTTTGATTTGCATTTTCCTAATAGCTAGCGATGTTGAGCATCTTTTCAAATATTTGTTGGCCATTTGACAAAAGTAATTCTGACATTTGACATATGACTGCATTTGATTGGTTGAGCACTAGGTGAGAAATAGAGGCCTGAATTCTAATTCTACCTTTGCCATCAACTAGTTATAAGAACTTGGATTCGTTCCCCAATTTCTGGTTTTATCAACTTCCCGTCAGTGACATGAAGGAGTTGGTTTATGATTTGGCTGTTTCAGCTCTAAACTTTTCTGAATATATGATTCACCTCCAGGTCAATTACTTCTGTCCTCTCCTAACATCAAAGATGCATGTGTCTTATAAAAGACCCATTGGTCTTTTTTTTTCTTTCTACTCCTGTCTTGAAAATATTTTTTAATTAGGCTTACTTCTTTTTCTTTCACATTCTACTTCACACTTTGGTGCAGACCTACACTCCTCCACATTTATGTACTCATCCACCTGCCATCGAGACACTGTAAATCCAGCTTCAGGTATGTACTAGATGTGTCAGATGCTGCCAATATAGATATGGAAAAGATAAGGCCCTTCAAGGAACTAATAGTCTGATGACAAACTCAGCCCTTAAACCGTTAATTAAAAGGTCATGTGTTAAGTTCGATGATGGAGGTATAGATAGGTTATTAAGAGACCTCAGAGGGGCACACGAGCAGCCTGAGCCAGAGTGCTGTTGAGGTAGCCAGTAAGGTATGAGGAAAGACAGCCCTTGAGCTGAGTCACATTGGTTCTCAAAGCTCCCAGGAGCCACTTCTTTCCTGGCACTTTGTCACCATGTCAATACTTTAAGGAAGCCGTCACACTATACTAATTCAAGAGAAGTCTAAGAAATTAATTTGTGTGATATGTGGAATTATGTTATTTAGAGACAAATAAAAAGCAATGTTTTTAATTGATCTGTCACAAAAAGCAAAAAGTAAAGATAGTAAGACTCACACTGAACATAACTGACTATCTACAGAACTGAGAAAGTCTCAGATGATCAGGAGTCTATCACTTCCTATCCGTGTCTCTCAATCCCACCTCCCAACAGAAGAGAGAAACTTGTTTTGGCAGAGGATGTGAACTGATTGTCCAGAGCAGTTACATCTGAATTCATTTTATCTTAGGATGTGCTGTCATAATGTTCTACTTTATATGCATAATGTTTTGCCTTCCTAAACTAGTATACAAACTCTTTGTGGGCAGAGATTGTGCTTAATTCATCTCTGATTCCCTAGAATTTAGCAGTGTTTGGCACATAGTTGCAGGTCATAAAATTTCAATTCTTTTTTTTTAGTTCCTTGAAGAGAAAATTTAGTTGACACCAAAGATGAATTTCACAAATTCACGTTTTAACCCAGGGCTTGCAACTCAAAATGTCTTTCTCTGTTTCCGTCCAACAAAAGATGGCAGAGGTGCCCAGGAAATGCTTTGCTATAGGTAACATTTTAAAATTAAACATTAAGTTTAAAAATGTTCTATTATGTTCCTAATTATACTGTTCCTATACTGGGTTTACTGGCTTTCAGGCACCCACCTAGCACAATCACTTTCATTTCCTTTGTTCTCACGGAGTTGCTGTAATGTAAACACTTGTAGGTGCCTTCATCTTCCAGTGTTATATTTGTCACGCTGATGAAGAGCTGATTGGGGGAGTGATGAAGAAGCTGATATTTGGAATTTTTTAAAGCTGTACAGGAGAGAAAAAGAGCTGTTATGAGGAAAGGTATCAGATGAATACAGACTCTCAGTAGACCGACTATTCACAGGGATAGCTTTAGATTTTCACACTTTAAAGAAAGAAATGTCACATCTTTGATTGAGCTAACTTCCAAATTCTAGTGTTACCAGCTGGATACCTCTCAATAGCTTGAAGTTATTTTAGAAAATGAAATATTTTGATACTGTTATCTGTGAAATAAACAATTTGCTTTATTTATGTTTTTAAGAAATTAAGAATACTATGCTGGTGAAGAATTCAAGTTGCAGGAGAATTTTAAATAATTTGTTTTTTACATTATGAAATATGCCCCACTATGATTTACCTCTTTGAAACCTGATTCATTTGATGTGGTCTTGCCATAGTGAATGTGAAGAATGGAAGATAAATGCATTGATATTCATTACTCCAGCTGGGTGCTTTTTATTTTTAATTTTTAAAAGTCGTTATTATTTGAAGTTCCCCAGAGATTATGAGTTAGTCCTTCCAGGTGTTTAGCCAATGGCAAAAAAAAAAAAAAAAAAAAAAAAAAAAAAGCAAGCTCCATGGGATGTCCATCTCAGGTAAAAATTCCCTTAGCAGAAATGGGTGATTTTGTCTTCCTCCCTTCTTTCTTTCCTCCCTCCTTTCCTTTTTTTTTTTCTGTTAAGATTTATTATATGAGCAAACCTAACATAGTTAAACTTTGAATGGCTGACAAAGGAAGGTTGTTTCTCATCTGGAACAAGGGTTGTGTGTCCTGGGACACTGATGCTACAGGAACTAGGAATTCTAGAATCTAGGCATTCTCAGCATTAGCACTACTGACATTTGAGTCCATAATTCTTTGTTGTGGGGGCTATACTGTGCATTTTAAGATGCTTAACAGCATCCCTGGCCTCTCTACTCACCAGATGCCAGAACTCTCCTCCTCCTTTTGCCTTTCTCCAGTTATAGCAACTAAAACTATCTTGAGACATTGTCAAATGTCCCCTAGAGGGCAAAAATTAGCCTTGGAACCACTAAGCTCAATCAAGGCTTTTTGCTGTAGACATTTGAGAATATCCATCTCCTCCAAGTTTAATGAAACTCAAACCAAAACAACAGAAAGCATTATATACATCAATATTTAATAATGTTTTCAAAGCATATTAAAATTTTTAGAGGCTCTGCTTTGACAAAGCAGAATAAAATTTGCTGTTGTGGAGACTTTTTCAAGTATGTGGCAGTTAGAAATGTTAAATGGAGATATAAAATAATGCCATTATGAAGGGGAGAGTTTAGTAAAATCCTGCCCAAAGAGATGAATTAAATAAATTTTTAAGTATCCCGAAAGAAAAAAATATATATATAATAATGTGAGGTAATGGATGTTAACTAAATTTATTGTAGTAACCTTTTCAAATATATCCATATATCAAATCACTATTGTATACCTTAAACTAATATAATGTTATATGTCAATAATACCTCAATAACACTGAAAAAAAAATAAAGAGTCCCTTTCCTTCTCAGGCATCTTGGACTTATTTAATGTGTGTTTATGAAGAGAGGAGTGGCCACCTTTTTTTCCAAAGTAATATGTCCTATCAATTCCTATTGCTTAGTGATATTGATTTTATGTTAAGACCAAAAGGAGAAGAAGAGATATCTGGAAAGTAGCTTTGTGATGTGAGTTTGGATTGCTCATATGGAAAATGAAGCAGCTAGCACCAGATGTGGGATGATGGTGTTGGCTGCATGAGCACAAAGGATGCCAAAGCATTTGACTACCTGTTATCACTGTGTTGTCAGTTGTTTTAAGGTCACTGAAACTCAAAAAGTGATGTGGAGGTGAGGTGAGGACATGGCAATGTGCTTTGTAATTTGAGCCCATTTTACCAATCATTCTGGTGGGGTTTCCATTTCAGATTTCCTGTCAGAAAAGGAGCCAGGTGTAAAATAATAGGCTTCTGAGTACAATTCATGTGTAACAGTGGGTGGGGCCAAGCCCACCCTTTGGGTGACTCACGCTGGCTTTTTGTCCCACCAACCTGTCTATCTGGAAAATCCCTCAGACTGAGGTCTGGTGGCAATTTATTTTTCTTTCACTTACCAGGATGCTCATTTAAAAAAATGGTGAACCCTGACGGAGCAAGCCACTGCAGGGAGGCGGTCTTCGCTTGAGAAACAGCACACTTTAGAATGAGTGTCTGGCCTTCCTCCACGGTGATGGTTTCTGTGTAGTTAGTTAGAAAGGCTGCTACAGAGGAAGAGAATTGGGGACAATCAGGCTGGCACAAGCCACATCACTCCCAAGTGTAGGCAGGGACTTAGTCTCAACCCAACCTCTTTTATCCATTTGATCATTTATCACATATTTCTTATTGAAATTGAAACAAAACAATAACTGCAAGGAAAGGAGCAGGCACTGTGTGAGTTAAGACATCTCTTGAAGGAGGTCTGAAGGAAAGGGTGGGGGTCTTGGTAGGAGAAAAGGGGAAGTTGAACAACGTCTATTGGGCACTTGCTCGGTCATATGCCGGGAATTGTGTCAAGTTGTGTTACCTATATTTAATTTAACTTTAAAACTAACTCTAGAAAGGAAGAACTATTTGGATCACTCTACAGATGAGGGAATAGAGTCTCAAAGTCACACAAGTTGTGAAACTGAAATCTGTACCCAGGTCAGTGCACTACAAAGTCCATGCCCATGTATTTGGTTAGATTATCTAAGTGATGAGACCTAGAAACGTCAGCCTTTCTACCTTGGGTTTATAAAATGAGTAACTTGTGCCTTCAAGCACAAGTTGTGTGTCTAGGTTTCTAAGATAGAATGTTATAACCCATGGTGATCTCGTGAATTATGGCGCTGCTCTTCACAGGGAGCAGTTAAGCACCACCTGCAGAAGAGCTTCTACGCCAGAGGGAGGATGGTCTCAGATCTCTTCCAGTTTAATATTCCACAGCAGCACTTTCTCCAGACAAATATGAAAATCTAATTTCCCCAAATTACAATTACCAGAGAATTGGTAAACAATTGGTTCTAAACAGCTATAAGTTTATTCTCCCCAAAAGGAAATTGATAGAAAAATAAACTGGCTTTACAGCTGATTCAGCACAATTATTACTGTTCATTATTTCTTCAAGTTTTAAATTAAAAAAAAATTTTTTGAGGATGACGATTCTGATGAATGAAAGGACAGAGCACTTCCATAAACATAAGATACCATGAGGTTAGAAGTTATAAATAGCAAATGTAATGAGTTTTACTGGTTATTTTAAACTTTAAAAAAGAAAAGAAACAAGAATAGTTTATTTTCTTGTGATAAATTTGAAGTATTAGGAAAAGTGCTCTGGAAATCCGTGGGAATTAATTGGTGTAGACTTTTTTTTCTCCATTCTTAGGTCATTAATTTCAATCTAGCCTCTGGCAATAATAAGCCAGAATTACTGTATTGTATTCATTCTGACTTTTGTGGGAAAAGTTTGTTTGAGTTGTAATGGAAAAATACCCATATCATCAGCCAATACTATAATGAACAACAAAGTGTCAATAAAAAGAGATCATGTTTTCAAAGAGGCATTGAGGCATACGGCCAGAATTCTGCTTAGGTTGGGTCACGTGGAAATATTCTCATCTGTAAAATCAACCCATAATTGAGTAATAAGGGTGTTAGTAGAATGCTTTGAAAGGACAACAGAATTTCTTCTAAAGTGAAGCAGCGTCTGAGCTAAGACTGACTTTGGAGCTGTCAAACTTCTATTGTTTATATAATATTCCATTTTGATTCTTGCTTTACACCAGTTCTTGTGGATTATCTTGCTTCCCATGAACAGAGTGAAGTTTCTATGTTTTATATTTTTCTAAGATTCATTCCTTACAGAAACTATCACAGTGTGAGCTTGAAGAGTAATGGTTTAATGCCAGCTTTCAACGATGGCACTAAAACGCAGGCAGTGGACAGATATCCTTGCTCTCCTGTTGTTAATAAGAATATCAAGAGACAGGAGAGAAATTAATACATTTAATCAATGATGGAATAAATACTAGTGTTAAGCAATATACCCTAATTTCATTCTTTGGACTAGAAGTTGAAACTTGGAAATTTTGCCAATGTTCTTCCTTTTAGTAAAATGATTGTCTAGACAGGAAGCCTGAATTTGGTTGAGATGGGAGTGATAAGATAGATCTGCAGCCTGCTTATAAATAAATTTCTCCCATTTGAAAGATGTATGCATCATTGCCTTTTTCTCGAGATACATGATTATTAATTAAATTGTGTCATTTAATTCTTACAATGTCTTAAAAATTGTAGTGAAATGTAGCATGGCTTTTTAGCATATTTTAAAGAATTGTATCTCTTAAGATTAGTGTTTGCTCTTGCTGTTGAGAATTCAGTATCAGGCTGCTGACCAGACTGACCACAAGTATAGATGCCCGAGTTTCAGATGGAAAAGGCTTTGTTTGAGGCATAGAATACTGTTTGTTTGTTTTTTTTCCACTTTTTTCTCCAAGACTTGCTTTTGGCTTTGCAGGCTTATTTATTTTTCAGTATTATCACGTAGACCCCATGTTTGATTTAGAGACAGGAAATCATTGTAGAAAGGAAGAATAGCCTGAATGAGAAGCCGCAGACCCATCTGTGTCAGCTGTAGTGCTTAAAAATATTGTTCAATATGTCTAGGTCATGTTAAAGGGTGGAAAAGGAGGATAGTTATACTTAGGTTTTGATGGCACATCTTCTAAGGAAAAGTTCCCCATGATCTTCTCATTGCCACTGAAAACTAAACTGGAACTCATCTTTTAAATTGTTTTTCACCTAAGTCTGGAGTTAAACTTTCACTTGCTTTGTCAGAGGGATGGGGTGTGGGGTATCTTCTCTGCTCACCACTTCCTCCTCTGAAAGCTTATAAAACATGTATATCCTTATTTACTCTTAGCCTTTCTTCTGTAGACCCCAAGTGCTGTGTGCCTGCTTCTTACTTCTCCCTATTTGAGCTTCAGAGTTCCAGTTTTCAAATTAGCTTTATGTGGTTCCAAAATGTTGAGCGTACAGAAATCAGCAATGATAGGCTGTGGTTTCTTTCCTGGGGAGAGGTCACCACTTAGCACTGGTAAATCATATTTACTGAGCTGACTATTGTCTTCTGGGCTTGGTCGTTACTTCCATGACTTGATTCATCCGTCATGGATAGCATGTGTTATGAGGCTGTTCATTGAGTCTGGGGCTATTGATTGTGACTGGTTTATGTATGGAAAAGGAACCTGTGACCTTCACCATTAGTTCCACCCCCAACCCCATGAACTAATTTTCCTATCAGTGGAATGACTTTATGCCAAAGCACATGTGATCAACTCCCAAGCAAAAAGGCACACAGCAGTCACAGCCACCTACAAAAGCACATATAAATAAAACCTGTGTGGTTCTTAAGATTCCTTGTTGTTTTTTTTTTTTCTGAAGGTTTTGGCAGTTGCAGTGTGTGATCTCCACTTCTACTGTAGGTCATCACAGTAGACTAAAGAAAGAATAGAGTACTCTTTCTTTTTCTCAATTTAGTAGTCCAAATTATTACAGATGATATTTAAAAACTCTAGAACAGAGCAAGCCTGTCCTGCAGGGACACTAAACTGGATAAGTGGAATTGGAATCCATCATTTCTACTGCTCCTTATACTCCTAACACATACCTAACACAGATGTAGCACCTGCTCCGTTCAGGTGTTTTCTTGTATCTGTTAATGTCATCACCAACCACTGCACACCAGATGTTTGAGAGACACCCCAGCCTCCTGTCTCTCCAACACATCTCTTTAATCAATTTATTCCTCTTTTTTCCACTACTATTACTGCCTTAGTTGAGGCATCCATTGTTTCTTTCCTGGACCATTCCGATAATATCCTTCTAATTTTGCCTCTAATTTATCATTTTAATCTGCTTCTAGAATTACATTTTAAAAACATAAATTTGATCATGTGTGTTCCTTCATTAGAATATTTGTTAAGGCTCCCATTGCTTGTAAGATTCAGGCCAAAATTTCAGATACCTTGACTCTTCTCTTCTTCAGTATCTTTTGCTGATACTCCCTTCCAGATGCTCCATGCAAATGGCCATTTGCTGTTTTCAGAAAGTTCTAGGCTCAAGAACATACTTTGCCTTGGTTCACACTGTTCTCTTGGCCTAGAATGCCTTTCTTATTTCCTTCAAGACAACTCAGATTACACCACTTTTGTCAAACCTTCCCAACTAGCCGTTAGGCCCCGTCCTCCCTGCAACAACCTACTTAGTCTCTCCTCCAGATCCCCAAAGGCTTTGGAGAGACTTCTGTTGTAGTGCTTAGCATAGTATTTTATAATTATTTGGTAACAAGTATGTCTCTGTGGATAGGTTGCAAACTCCTCTTGGGAAAGTTGTTAGCCATTTATTCACTTGGTTGAATGAATGGCAAACATATTCCCAGGGCCCAGCACAAGGAAAGATTTTAAGTGCTAGTTAAATTAATGGTTAAACATGAGTAAATGTATATATTCAGAAATAAATATTTTAATAAGATCTTAACTTTGTAATTGTTCTGTTGAGTAGTAAAGACTAGAGTTAAGGTAAAACCAGAGATGCACCATGAGTTAATTCTCAAACCACTGTTATTAAGGAGCAGGCAAAAATGTGCTTCCATTCAAATTATTAAAAAAATGAATTATTATTAGATAAAATCAATAGAGAAAATTATAAGTGTGAAAATAAATCTGACTTTGTCAAATTCAAATGATTTCCAGTGTAGCTTTAATGAAATTGCCTCAAATATGTGTCAACAAATGAGTGACTCTTTTTAGGTCACAAAGAAGAATCAATAGGACTGTATTCAGTTTGTCACTGTTCTTTATGTTTCCTTCATCTTACTCTCCACTTAATAGCCAGAATAGAGGGTGCAAGTTGGTGGATTTTCATCATCCACAATATAGGTCACTGAGATAAGTTTTGAAAAATTTTTCATTCTTATTGTGTTTTACCCATTCTAATAGCTATTTATGCCAATAGTAGCCTTGAAAAGAGTGCAGGCTCCAAGATTATGGGACTTTTCTAGTATATAGTTTTTGGCAGCCTTAGAAGTTGCACAGTAGAAGAAGATAGAGTGATTTTCCCATTATTCGGTTAGCTAAAAACAGCTGATAATTTTTAACAGTGCTAAAATTGATGATCTGCTTCCTTTTTACCAACAAAAAAGAAACATGACCAGTTCCTTCCGTATTTGGAACTCTAATAGACTTGAGCAAGATTAAGTCAGAGTTGGCAACCAGTGCTCAAATACCATTGAACCTAGATGCCTTTGGGGTGGCTCTTTGGATGAGATTTAACATTGGGATTTTTTCAAGAATGACTCTTCCAAGTTGTGTAAATCAGTGGCTTTCTAACTTTTGATCCATAATAAGAAATACATTTTCTCTTATATCTCAGCGCATGCGCGCACGCGTGCGTGCGCGCACACGCACACACAGAAACATTAATTCAAAGTTTTATGAGATAATACTGTGTGTCTTTCAGGTTGGCATTAATGTTGTCATTTACTAGCTGTGAAAACTTGGGCAGGTTATCTAACTTCTTTTAACCTCAATTTTCTCATATGTAAATTAGGGATAGTGATACCTACCTCAGTATCTTTGCTAGAATTAAGTGTAATTAATACAAAGTACTCAGCACTGTGCATTACACAATGAATATACTTATTGATTCTCTTTATACATTATATTTGAATATATTCTAAAAAACTTGTGTTAGGTTTACCATAAGACATGGTTAGTGCTGCTTGTATTTAAAAAATTATTTTTGTGAGGTAATTTTATGAGACAATAACTTGAATCCTGAAAAAGTTAAGATCCGTTAAAGGCTTTAAGCTTTGGACTAATTGAAAGCATTCTAATTTTAGCTAATGTAAATGTATTTTTTCTGAATGTATTAGTTATTCTTTAAGCCACTTATTAAAGAAACTAATATTATTTATTACCAAAATTGAATACTTATCAAGTGCCTCAGGGTACAGGGACCTAAAAAGAAAGCACTAATAGAAGTGTATAAAATAAAAAATTGAGGTACCATGTAAAGTAGGAAATTTAGTTTTTTTTTTTTTTTTATTTTTAATAATAGCATCTTTCTGATGCAGTTCTATGGTGGGTGCAGATTTAGAAAGATAGACGCATTGCCTGAAACATAACTCCAGATTCAATATTTAGAAACACACACACACACACACACACATATACACACACACACACACAACAAGCAAGCAGTACTGTTGTTTACGGTTCCCTCTGCAAAACCTGATACAAGTTGAAACTGGAGATTCAGGGACACCTCTATTCTGCCTCCACTTTTGAGTAGACATAATTTGACCTGTGCTCAAAAGATTACTGAATCTTTTTTTTTAAATTTCCATAATGCTACATTAGAATTAAACATCAAAAATCAGATGTGAAATTAAAATAAATTTTAAAGTATAACTGACTCTTAAACACAAAGTTTTCATTGGGCTCTTTATTATCTCGGAACTAATTAGGAGCTGCAAAACACTTTGCTATTTAAAAGTGCTTTCACATTTGAAATTTGATCTTTATAACAATCCAGGGAGTTTGATAGATCGAACATCTAAAGATGTTATCATCTCCATCTAAAGATTCAGAAACCGAGTTTCAGAGAAATTATTTGATGAAGGCTGATATAGCAAGGATGTTTTTAAAATCCAAAATTGATGCTCTTTCAACTGGTATACTCTTAAAAGACAGATTCAGTAAGCTTGTTTCATTTTGCCATAATGTAGATTCCACAGAGACACACACGACAATAATCCTTTCTATGCCTTTTATCAATTGAGCAAGAGAATACATAAGTGAATAACATCCCTCAGATGTATAATTTTGGCATGGCTTGGAAAGTGTTAGCAAATTTACCTGGGTTGTCTTCTGTAGTAGATCTTCCGAGAATACAGTCAACTTTCATAGATTTGGCAAAACATTAGGTCAATTGAGCACTAGAAAACATTAGCTCTAAGTCCTTACCTTGTAAGGGGAACCAAGCCAGCAAGCTGCAAACTCTCCACCACATATCGTGCTGTGCTGCTCTCACACTATGTCAACTTCCTCTAGATTCTGAAATAAATGGAGGAGAGTGGTTTCTTTTGAAGGGGAGAGGCAGTAGCTCTGTGACCTCATGTGTTTCAACTTCTCCATCAGCTCTGGAAGCCCCGTTCTTAGCTACCCCCCAAACACCTCCTGGTGGAACATTTAGTGGACCACATGTGTCATCTCGATTGTGGAGAGATATGAGTGATGTGTTGGTGGCACAAATCATTCTACCACATGTGGGTAGTACTGGTAAGTCAACTAGTTGCAAGGCTTTTTGGGGGGAGAAGGGCTGGGAGAGATATTAAAATGTTCCCGTGTAGTGATGTCACTTTATTTTTACTTTTCTAACTTATTAAACAATTGCAATTAGATGACTTTTTCTGAATACTTAGGAATATTTTATATTTCTAATTTGGCAAAAATTTATAGTGGTTATCAGGAGAATTCATTACTTTATGTATTTGCTTATTTAAAAAAAATCTGTATATTTACCCATCCATCATCCATCCATCTATCCATGCCTTCATCTATTCAGCCATCTAGAGTGCATCGCTCTAAGATATGATCAGATCTGAAAGATAAATCATTGTTTTTAGGAGAATGTGATCTAGTGGAAGTGACAATACACAAAAGAACAATTTCTGTATTTAATTCTCAATTGGACAAATCGAGATAGACTTGATTTCATTTTTCTAGGGACATGCAGCAAATTACTAATAGACATGTTTAGAAGACAAAGACTAGTCTATAATGTTTGGAAATTGTAAAAGAAATAATATTTACTAATTAAAGTGAGTGTTAATGTTCTGTAAATGTGTTGATAGTTTGGGTAGGGAAAACTTTATTCATCAAACATGTCTTTCAAATATTTCACTGATCTCAACAGGTAGAAACAGAGTAAAAAGAGGAGAAAAAATAGAGCTTTCTTTTAGAGCTTAGCACAATATATTATTTCTCAAATTATACGGAGACGTGAATGCCTTTGTCTATCAGCTAAAAAACAGAGATTCTAGGGTCGACCACAGATTGATTAAATTACTATCTCACTTGAATGAGAAGCCACCTGTATGTTTAACAGTCTCTGCAGATATCATAGAGCAAGTTTGAAATACTGATAATGAGACTGTTCTGGAATAGAAACCAAGATATGTGGGAGGTAGCCCTGACTCTGCTATCAGCTGGTGTGGTGAGGGTTATAGAAGGTTCTCCTAAATGCTTGTTGAAATATTATGGAAGCAGGGAGTGAGTAGGTTGAAGTATACTATTTTTAAAAATAGAGAATTAAGGAGTTTGCCTGAGGTGACACCGTGAGTTTGTAGCAGAACTGAGAATACAAACTAAGACTTTTGAGTCTTTGGTCTGCTTATTTTTTTCCCCATAAGATTCTCTCCAGGGACTCTAGTTTTTATATTTAAGGCTCATGGGTGTCTAAGCATTTGATTTTTCTGCTAATGTTGTGTCCTCGTTTTAGGGTGATGCTTTATTTTTGTACCTATCTCCTACCCCCTTAAGAAAGCCCAAAGAAAGTGTATATAGAGTCCTTCTTTGGGTCTCCCATGGAAAGTGTGATTTGCCCATGGCTTGTTAATAATTTCTAACATTTTTACCTAGAAGAGTGCTATTCTTCTATGATTTTCTAACACTTCCTGTTGAAGCACAAGAGGGAAGAGCTTTACTTCCAGTAGTGTCAGATGTGACATCATGGAGCCAGCAAAATGTCTGGATGTAGATATAGGTTGAATTTTCAGGTCTTGAACTTATCATATGACTTGAATGTATGAGGAGGTTAAAAATAACTTATGAGAAACAAAAGTAAAAACATCATCATGGGACTTTTCATGTTAAGCCAGTGGGGAAAAATGTTGGACCGGTTCTGAACGAAATTCAGGTAAGAGACCTGGAGAAGGTCTCTTTGCTTCTCTGTTTTCCAATTGTGGTTTTCTGTAATTTTCTGCTGGGTAAAAATTAACAGAAACTTAGGTGAAAACAGAATGAATACAGGACTTAGGCGACAGAGAATGGAATATTCTGTGATTGAAACCTGAATCTGCAGTGTAGTTCTATCCCAAATCTATTGATCTAATGTGATTTTAGTACAATGTCTGTGAATGGATTAATATGAAATTTGCCAGGTGTTCATTTAACTTAGACAGATTTTCTTTTTACTTTCCATTCTCTTTCTAAAACACAAATTTGATGTTATTATCTACTCTAAAACTTTCAGTGGTTTCCTTTTGCCTGAATGTTGTAGTCCAAACTCTTTAGCAAATCATTCAAGGCCATTCACACCCTGGCTTCAATCTACCTTTTCAGCTGCCTTTTCCACCACTCCCCAATATATACCCATAGAAAATTCTTGTTATATTTTAAGCATATAGTATATTTTCACAGTTGTAGTCATACCGTGTCATAGTTTATATTGCCCTCTCTGCCAAAAATGGCCTTCTTTTTCTGCGGAGATTCTATTCATCTTCCAAGGCCCAGATCAAATGTGTCACTTCTCAGAGAGCAGTAGTAACTAGTGATTAAGATCATGGATTCTGGAACCACAGCCTCAGTTTCTTCTTCTGTGAAATGGGTATAATGACAGCACCCACTCATATGATTGTTGTGAGAATTAAAGATGTTAATGTACTTAGTGCCTGGCACATAGTAAATACTACATGAGTTTTTATTACATGAGAAAAAAAAAATCAATTCTCTACTTTTTTTGCTTCATAATAGTTTTTCTTTTTATCATACTTGTTTTTATTTTGATTTGCCTTATATTTAGTTGAATATGCATGTGTCTTCCTTTCTAGACTGTGAGCTCCCTGAAAGCAGTTTGTTCCTTATTTACAGTAGTGTTCCTGAAGCCTGGCACAGACCCATAATAGTACAGTTGTTTTCAAAACAGCTTTATTGAAGTATAATTGACATAATGAACTGTACATATTTGAAGTGTATAATTTGATAAATTTTGACATATGCATACACCTATGATATCATCATCACAATCACAATAATGAACATATCTGTCACTTCTAAAAGTTTCCCCTAGCCTGTTTTAATCTTCTCCTCTCTCTGTTTCTCTTTACTTCCCTTTTTAAAGCAACCGCTGATCTACTTACTGTCATTATAAATTAGTTTTAATTTTGTAAAATTTTATATA
This sequence comes from Eidolon dupreanum, assembly GCA_028627145.1. Lineage (NCBI taxonomy): Eukaryota > Metazoa > Chordata > Mammalia > Chiroptera > Pteropodidae > Eidolon > Eidolon dupreanum. The sequence goes on from CM053510.1 coordinate 73,559,287, forward strand.
AATGGAATCATATAATATGTATTTTTTTTTTTTTGGTCTGGGTTCTTTCTCTCAGCATAATTACACACACACACACACATAATTATATAGGTTTCAAGTGTACAATTCAATAATACATCATCTGTATATTGCTTTGTGTGTTCACCACCTAAAGTTAAATTTCCTTAAATCACATATATTTAATCGCCTTTACCCTTATCTACCTCTCCCCTTCCCCCTTCCCTTTAGTAACCACTAAACTGTTGTCTGTGTCTATGAGTCTTTGTTTGTCTTATTTGTTTGTTGCTTTCAGTTTTATGTCCCATATATGAATGAAACCATATGGTTCTCAGCTTTTTCTGTCTAACTTAGCACACTCAGAATGATAATCTCAAGATCCATCCACGTTGTTGCAAATGTCAGTATTTTATCTTTCCTTATGGCTAATATTCCACTGTATATATGTTCCACATATTTTTATCCAATCATCTCTCAAAGGACATTTTGGTTGTTTCCATGTCTTGGCCACCATGAATAATGCTGCAATGAACATTGGGGTGCACATATCTTTATGGATGTTTTCAAATTTTGGGGGGTAAACATCCAGAAGAGGGATTGATGAGTCATATGGGAATTCTTATATTGACATTCATCTATATTGTAGCACATGCTGAGAGTTCATTTTTTTCTATTGCTAAGCAGTAATTTGGTATATGAATATACCAGTTTGTTTATTCATTCACCTGTAGATGGACTTCTGGGATGTTTATGATAGTATAGTATAGTTTTTAATACTTGTTTATTAAATTAAATCAGTTGTAGGAAAACTTCAAATAAAAGGAAACTGTTATGTTCCTACATTTGTTTTTTACGATAATCTGTTAATTCAGAGTAAAAAGTTAGAAGTTAGCAGAAGTAGTTAAATGCTACTCTTTTGTTGGACCTTGAGGTATACACTCTGATGTGCCACTCAGGTTTTTCCTTGATCCCCCAGTGGCTGGAAAGATTGGACATGTCAGCCGTTTTTTCTCTAAGAATTGCATTAAGTGGAAGAGAACTATCTCACTCAAGGTCATACCTCCTCTAAGGAGCTCCCAGGAGGGGACTTAAAGGTCTTGCCTCCTTGCCAAAAGTCGAGCAACTCTGATGGGAAAGGTTCTAGCTCTAGAGCTCCCATGAAATCAGGATCAGCTGAGGCTTTTTTTGAAACTACATCTCAGTTCAGCTCCTCTCTCTACCTGATCTTGCTTCCTTCACAAATATTGTCCCCAAGAACACTCTCCTATAAGCTCTCATACAAATCTCCATCCCAGCATCTGACTCAGGAAAACTGATCCACAACAGCATTTGAAATATGAGTGATTCAAATGAGCAAGTGAATGAAAAAATGAATGAACTCTCCATTTGAGATATAAACACTGATGTTTTTTGTTTTGAAATCTAAAATGATATTTAACTTATAATTCTTCAAAGGCATTAAAGAAAATCTTACTTTAAATTTTATTTTGGGCAATGATAGGTATATCTCTTTCACCCATGGGTATGATATTCAAGAGGTCACAAACTTTGACAAATGTCATGAAAGTCCACTGGACTCAGGCAATAAAAATGATTTGTGGGGGGAAATGCTGCAAGGCAAGCTTGTGAATGACATACACTTGTGGTTTTCACGGTCCTTCCCACTCTTCCATCACCCCCACTTCAGCCTGCAGCCCATAGGGGGTTCAACGGGGTACGGCAGCTGATGTGGTTGCTAGCAGGCTGGAAGGAAAAGATGAGGCCAGAGGGTAGTGGTCAGGGAGTGACCTTCTATCTATTTCTAATGGAAAAGTGTCTGCTGACCATGTTGTATGTGGGAGGCCTTTCAACTGACAGCCAATTTGTTATTTTGATCTCCATATGGTCAATGTAGATGGTCAGGGGGGAAAAATTTGAAAAAAAAATGTTTATTAAGTAAGGTGAAAGATTGACTGTTTTAGGGATCAGAAAAGAGGGGATTTCCCCATGTGTAAAAACCACTGGGGTTTTTATTGTAATTACAAGAGGGGCCTAAACTTTCTTCATGCCCTTTTACAACTCCTGTGAAGAATTTGTGGCCTTTGCCAAGGCCAGGGCAAGAGAGGGCTTTGCTTGTGTTTCCTAGGAGATGCCTCAGATGGCTAGTTCACACCCAGTGCTGGGGTTCTTTGAGCACTATTGTAGACTTACACAAAGTGGCTGTGAGTTTCCAAGCTAGAGCAGCAGCCTTTGTAATTAGTTATTGATTGAGAAAAAGGTTTCCTAGGAGCAGCAAAGCTTAATGGGCTATCTATGGGGGTAGGAGGCAGACAGACTTGGACTTGTCACCTGGGCCCGTCACTAGTAGCCATGCAGCCTTGAGCAGACTACTTGCCTCTATCAATTTTCTCATTTGTAAAATGGGGAGAATAACTATAGCATAAGGTGACTGAGAGGTATGAATTAAATATAGTATCCAAAGTGCCCAGCACAGTGGCACATAGATCCTCCTTCAATCTGCAGACCTCATATAGCTGGGACCACATTTCATCCCCACAGGAACCATGTAAGTTAGATGTGCCTAGAAAAGAATAGAAATAATAAACTTTCATTCTTAAGATTTCTATCTAGAATTTAATTTAATTAAGTGGATCATTCCAAAAACAGAACCCAAGTAAGAGCTGATTTCAGAAGGAAATTGTGGTTTGGCATGAAACCAGACGGCAACCGAGAACAGGGCTTATGCTTCCTGTGCCACTTGGCCAAAAGACCAACACAGACTTGGGCTAATAGTGGCCTCAAACCTTTTTGGTGCCAGGGACAGGTAGTGCTATGAGAATCTAATGTCTGGTGATCTGAGGTGGAGCTGAGGCGGTGATGCTAGCGTTGGGGAGCGGCTGCAAACACAGATGAAGTTTCTCTAGCTCACCTGCCATTCACTTCCTGCTATGCGGCCCAGTTCCTAATAAGCCAAGGACTGCTCTGCAGCCCTGGGGGTTGGGGACCCCTGGGCTAAATATAATAAGTGTCTACTGAAGAATTACAAGTTCCAGAGACACGGATAAGCTATCGTGCAAAGGCCTGGCTCTCTGATTATCTAGGGAGTACAGTTTATACAGGGAAAAATCAGTAGTGTTGGAAACTAAGGGAGTTGGGGGTGGTCAAGGCCATTTGTGTTGTCTTTTGGCTTTGGCTTGTTTCCTAGGCCACCTGGAAGGGAGGCAAGAGTAACAAGGTAAAAAGCTATGTTAAAGAAATGAAGTTTGTGTGTAGTTACAAACAATAGGGTAAGAAGAGGTGAGGCTGGGAACACTGTAAGCCCATAATACGGGGGTCTTTATATAAGGTCTTTCTTCAGGGAGACTGTACCACATAAAAGCAAGAGCCAGCTTTAGGTCTGAGCTCACAGATTTCTCCCAGGACAAATGACTTCCCTTTGTGTCTTCATCTGCAAATGAGGGGATTGGATAAAAGCAGTGGTTTCCAAATTGTTCTGAAGAATCCAAGTATCCTCCAGGTTCCTTAGGGTTCTGCAATTTTTTTTTAAATTTCTTTAGGAAAATATTTTAAACTATTAATCTAGATTCCGGAACTAGGCTTACGTGGATCAAATCTCAGCTCTAACACTTACTAGCCATGTGACTTTTGGCAAGTTGTTGAACTCTTCAAACACTCACCTTCCTTTTTTTGTAAATAGGAAATAATGATAGTATCTACTGAATAAGGTTCTCAAGATTAAAGAAGTTTATACATACAAAGTACTTAGAAAAGTGCCTGCTATAATATGCATTCAATAAATAACAACTGTTACTTTACCAGCCACTAGACACAACCAATCTATTAATTTGTTATGCTAGGTAAACTAGTTTCTGTGCCAGACTCTTTAGGTTTAGAACAAAATTCAAATTCTTCACCCTGGTCTACAGCAGAGGTTGGCAAACTTTTTCTGTGAAGAGCCAAGTAGTAAATATTTAAGGCTTTGTAGGCCATATGGCTTCTACTATTGACTTCTGCTCTTGTATCCTAGAAGTAGCCATAGTCGATATGTAAATGAATGAGTGTGGCTGTGTGCCAATAAAACTTTATTTATAGACATTGGAATTGGGATTTCATATGATTATCATGTGTCATAAAATAATATTCTTCTTTTGATGTTTTTTAATCATTATAATTATAAAAAACATTCTTAGTTTGTGGGCTATACATACACAGGCTGTGGGCCAGATACTGCTTGTGGGAAATAGTTTACTGATTCCTGGTGTATAGGACTCTGTGTTTTTGGGTCCTACCTCTCTAGCCTCATTTCCCCCACTTTCCGCTGACCCCTTCCGTAGTAACCCCACTGGCTCCTTTCCTCTGAGGGGTTTCTTTATTCATTCTGTCTTTCAAAACCCTCCTTTTTAGCTCTTCATCATAACCAACTTCTACTCAGCCTTAACTGTCAGTTTAATTGCCACCTGCTCAGAAACATATACCTGACCATCCTATCTAAAGTAGTACCATCTGTTCCACATCCCTCTCACAGTTACTTTCTATCATATAACCCATTTTTCTCCTAAAAAGCATTGATCAGCGTCTGTAATTATGTATCTTGTCTATTTTGTGTGTTCTTTGTCCATCTCTCAACTCCATAAGAGTAGGCACGTTGCTTTCTTACTTGCCATGTAGCTTGAGCCTGCTACTCTGTTAGGAACATAATGTTCAATCAATATTGTAGAATGATTAATGAGTCTACAGCCTTAGTATATTAGTTTCTTTCATACAGTGAATTAGTATCTCTTTACCTTGTGAAAATATGATGAGAATCAAATGAGAAAGTGTTTTTAAAACTATAAAGTTATACAAAAGGAGGTTCATAAATCATTAAGGCAGCCTCTTAGACAAACCACAGAATTCAACCAACACATGCATTTTTACTATTCTCTTGTTATTACAGAAGCTAACTTATGGGGAGAATAGTAAAGGAATATCAGTATGAATGATTATAGTTATTTTCATTCCTTGTCCTTGATATTTCATAAGATAAGAAAATGGCTAGAGTGTAATTTTTATCTTGGCCTTAGCAAAAGTGATTATGTATTAGCATGTAGTATCTTATTATTAGCATGTAGTATTAGGTATTTTATATTTGTTATTCCATTTGATATTAACAATCATGCTGTAAAAAATCATTACATGCACATTATACATGTTAAATGAGTTTAAGGGATTAAGTAAGCAGCTAAACCAGGATCATAACCCAGCTTTATCTGACTTGTGAATTAAGGCTTTTTCTCTGGAACAACATGAGGTTCTTCTCCAGTAATACACAGATCTTCTGGATTGCCCCATCAACAAAATGTCAACCAATAAGCTAAATAAACCTTGGCATTCTTTTCGTGGCCAGGAGCAAAGCATCTGGGTTTTATATGTATATTTCTGGTAAAATGAAGTATTCTCTTTCTTCAGAAGAAAGATGGTTTTTTTTGGCCCTCAACTTAAAAAAAAAAAAAGAAGAATTTTTTGCTGATTTCAGCTGAAACAAATCCAAAGCACACTGATTCCTTTTCTCAGATATGTGCAGGCAGCCTTTACACACATCAGAAAAAGGCGAAATGAGTTTGGGAATCTGTCAAGCAGAGAACAGCTGAGAAACAGCTACAAGGCTAAACATAGCTTGGTCTTTTGTCAGACATGAGCATTAGCTGTTACGTTTCCTCAGGAAGTATACCCTGCCAGGGTAGGATCTGGTAATGTCAATGAAAAGCTGCATTTATGTCCTGGGCATAAATGTTCATAAATGCATTTTAAAAACCTATTTGCTTAAAATATCATTACTTTAAAAATGGGGTCTGTGGCTTTTAGTAGTGTGGAACCTAGTTTGAGTTGGATTTCCCCTCTCTCTTAACCAAATTCTTACTCTATGTTCTTGGTACACCTCTTCGAGGTGGGTAGTGGTGAGAAATGAAGGCTCACACGTGGGCAGTGGAAGCATTTTAGAGCGTGCTTTTTACTTCTGGGTGGGTTTTCTCTCTTCAGCCTGGATGACTCAGAGGGATGCCTGACTAGAAGGGACCAGGGACCCGCAGTGCCGCCAGAGTATCTTCCCATTTCCACAGCAGCAAGTGTCTCTCTGGCCCTTGGAGAGGAGAATCACACTCTTAATAGACATTTACAAAACAATTATGACCACCAAACACCTGAAAACATGTCAGGAATAGAGAGCACTAGAATTTAATATGAGATCGCTCTGGATTGACTGAGGACACAGTTCCTCTTTATTAAATCATTGATGAACCACTTAATAAATGGAGATGCTCATGGAATGTAATGAACTAATTACAATGGTGCCAGAGCTATATCTAGAGAAAGAGCACACAGGCAGGAAAGCATAAAAGCCACAGGTAGTTTACAAGGAATTTGGTAATACAATTAGGTGTGTCTTCTTTTTTATACAGACCTCTTTCTTCAAATAAATACACCTAAATCACATAGAAAAAAAATGATACAATAGCCTTATAAATGAGAAAGAAACCAATATGCCTCCCAAAACAGTAGGTTTAGAATGGTCTATGCATAACTAAAATGCTTTGGATGGTGTTCTCATCTTGAGTGGCAATCAAAAATAAAGAACCAGTACATATTTCCCATTATACATGTGTATCCTATACAGAGTTCAAGAATAGTTTAATAGCTGTAAAATTCCAATTTTGTGGAATTTTAATTACAGTTTAACAGCTGTAAAATTCCAATTTTGTGGAATTTTAATTTTAAATTTTACATTTGTAAGACTTAATCATAAGTCTTACTGATTGTAAGACTTATGCAATCAGTTCTTACAAATGTAAAACATATTAAGTTTGACCACTCATCATTATCATTTTAAACCTACATACACTGAACATATTATATGTATTAAAAATCATTTTTTCTTTTGTATTTAGAGGTAATTTTTCCTTTCCCTTGACTTTTTGTTATAGCTAGTTACTTCCCTTGCAAAATTCAATATGTTGAAATAGTAAAGAGAAGCAAATCCGATTTTAATTCTATGTTTAAAGATGAAAAGCATCTGCCATCCCCTAACAAAACATCCCCCATTACCTTTATAAAGCGAATATTAACTTAAATAGCTGCTAAATCTCACCTTTACCCATCCTCCTCTGCCAGTTTCGCCAGTTTTATTCCTCCTGGCAAGGCAGCCAGCTAGTGTCTCTTAGTACTCACATGTGTGCAGGACTACAATTTAAATGCAAATAACCCTGTGCCTCATTATCTGAGATGGTTGTGCAGACACAGTACAGTTGTGACTGTGCCTGTGAAAATTAAAGGAGGTTCATCTGCATTCTAACTCGCTCATTACTTTGAGTAAATTCAAAAGAGCAATTCATCACTGCTTTCAAATTAAACACTGGCACAGCAGAGTGCCTAGGTTACTGAGGAATGCCTCCTTTTTAACTACACAGGAGCGCCTTTCTACAAAGGAAATGAGAGGAACTTCTCTCACTGTAGCTCTTCAGTTAGTTCCCGATGACACTAGGTGATTGAAATAAGAGGCTTTTTTTTTTTAAAATACAAATGTAGCTAATTGAGTGGAAAAGATACATAATGGTAATACTAAACACAATTGAAGGACAATCAATATGCATTCCAAATACTACTGACAGGAAAATAACCACATCAGCCTGAAATGCAAGAAAATTATTGACAGTGATTTACCAAGCTGATATCACTCCAGAAGATACTATTTTTTATTTTTTTATTTTTATTTTTTTTTGCAAAATCATCTTTTAAATATAAGGTTATTTTAAAATAATTCTTTGGTTAAAGTATAATTCAAATAAAAAGTAGCGATTCCTGAAAGCCTTTTGCTAGAGGGTGAAAAATACCTCCTTCTTTTAGCCATCAAATGGCCATTTAATCAGCCATTCAGATTCTATGAATGTAAATGTAATAGAAAACACTGTATTCTGAACTCCATAGTGGGGTGAAGCAATAGCTACCAATGCAGTGATGGAGAAGAGAGCTTGGGAAAATGAAACTCCCAGCTTGTGCATTAAAATGTGCCAATTATTCTAGTCCACAGAAGAAAAGATGTGGCATTTTAAAATCATGGAAACCAAAGTCCCATCTATGAATAATACTAGGGTATTAGTGGATTGATGTGGCACACTTGTGCAAGCAGCAAACTGTTTCAGACTTTCAATCCCCTATTAAATCCTTTAGTTAATTTCATCTGTTTGTCTCAGATAACTTTCTACCTTAAAAAAAAATCTTCTCTACAAGAAATCATCTGGTTCTTCTTATGTGGCATTTCCTTCCTTCCTTCCTTCCTTCCTTCCTTCCTTCCTTCCTTCCTTCCTTCCTTCCTTCCTTCCTTCCTTCCTTCCTTCCTTCCTTCTATCTTATCCTCATCAATATTTGTTCTTAATAAGTATCAGACTAAGATAGAAAAGAACTAGCCTGAACTTCAGGTTATAATATCAACCTAGAATGTTTGGATGAATATAAAATTATGTTCCTTCTTTTACACATAGAGTCAACATGATTTCCAAAGAATTTCTCAATTGAAGTCCAAGTTTAGTTGTTTAAATAGGTAAATGTGAAAAAAGAATTTAATGTGAATTCAGATCATTCAGGCCATTTTGATAGACAATCTGGATAACTAAAGCAGAGGAAAAAACCTTTTTGTTTACTTAGGGTTTTCCACCTAAATTATTCAGAAAATAATTTCAGATCTCTGTCTCCTTTTGATGGAGTAGATGATAGCCTAAGGCTCTGTCTGTATAGGACTCAGGACAGTGGATCGTAGCCCAGCAAACTGACCTATTAGATCATTAGAGGACTAAGACAACCTGGAAGGAGGGAGAGGATAATCTATTCAGTGTAAGTACAGACACAGCCCATGGCATACTGCTACTATTTTCAAGGAAATCTTGTGTGGTGTTCCAGCATTATTCTGAGCATTGAAAGTCCATGAACATTTGTGGAGAATCTAATAAACATTATAGATCTGATTAAACAGTGGATTTACTTCCTTACAGATAAAAGAATGAATGGCAGCGCCACTACATTAGCTGTAATGTGACGTTTCTCTTAAAATCTTTAATAGGGGTCTTTCCGTCATTTTAAGGTTGAAACATTTATATTAATCAATGATATTGCGGATTAATGTACACAGCCGGCACCTTTTCGAGCCCTCTTCTTTTCAGGGATCATCAAATTCCCCTTTCAAATAGGAGCAATGATTTATTTTTATATACCATATGTTTTATGCACTGGGGTTTTGAAGCTTATTCAATGCTACAATGTATATTGATTTGTTTTACATTAAAGTTCCATTTAAATGGCTGGGATTTCATTTTGCACACATTCTTCACAGTGAACTCTACTACACCAGACCATTGTCTGCAGCCGTCAGCAGTCAGCTATTCAGACAATTAAATAGACATTGATGACTGATGTTTTGGCTTGATTGTCATTTATTTTTCTTTTAAATAAACTCTCTCTAAATTTAGGAAGCAGGTGTGATGGGAAACCACAGGATGTGGCTCTCCCAGTTTTCCTTAAGTAGCCCTACCTACATATTTTAAGTTATCATAGAAAAACAAACAAAAAATGACAGCATAAGTAGCAGTGCAGTCGTGACTGTCATTTAAATTAGTTCCCTGACTTCATTATACATCCCTGGTATAACTGATGCATTTGTGGATATCCTGTTATGACTGACATATTCCATAGATAAGTGGACAATGACCTGATCCTTGGTATGATTTGTAAAGGTGTCCATATTGCACAAGAATGAGCTCTTTACTGATCAGTTAATGTGTCTAACATACATCCTTTCAAAATGTTAACTTCCTTAACTAGTTACCATAGTCCAGACTCTAGGGCCAAAGAAGTAACCACGATGATTCAGAAGTGCTGTGACTCTTTCAGTTACAACATAGATAATTTCAAGTCACTTTATATTTTACAAGTTCTTTGCTCCTACAATGGAATTCTTTACACATTTATCTTATCTTCCTCCTGAGTATCCAAAATTGCTTTGGAGAGCAAAGTGCTTTGTCTCTCCATTTCACATATAGATGCAAGGGGGAAGGGCTGTTGCAAAAAGCTATAGCCAGCTGTGCTAGAGAAAATGTGGTGGTACCAGAGAGAGTAAGTGTCAAATTCCCCAGGCAGGAGTCTGGAGACAGCAGCACTGGTGTATGGGTCATATTGAGGGAAGAATTTGAAGTTTAACCTAAGAATAACTCTCTGCAGGGTATGTTTTCTGATAACCTGAAAAAAATTCCTCCGCCTGGCTTTACCTAGCTGAAACATGAAGTTAAAAAGAAAATCCCATCACCAAACTGGCAGCTCAGTGTCACTCCAGCTGGATTCTGGACGTGTCCTTCCTCCTGCATCCTTCCTCTGGATGGGCTGGCAGCTCCCTTTGGGAGTACTCAGGGTGGTTGACTGTGCATAGATGGAAGGAAGAATACATCCTCTGCCATAGCGGTGTCTCAGGTTAGGAAGACAATTTTCGAAAGAGTCCAGAGAGAATGGATTTTATCCCTGAATCAAGTCTTTCTCTTATTCTCACAGTCTCATCACAAGAATTTTAAAGCATGAAAGGAAATAAGCTAAATTATTCTGAGCTGTCCGCTTAGAATATGGTGCAAATTTTTCATCGTTACTAAACACAAAAAATGACACTTCTCCCAAAGGCTTTCTAAAGCCTTATCTTCTTGTTCACTGGTGTGGTTTATTCTTGTAGCAAGGTCTCTCTCCAGTTGAATCCCCCAGTTGGTCCATGGGTAAGAGGAAGAATAGGTGGATCTGTCAGCTGCCATATTCCAGTTTCTCCCAATTCTTCACAGGAACAAAACCCCAAGTATGGAATCTGAAGTAAGAGTAGTGAAAAAAACAGAAAATAGAAAACAGACGTTTAATGATTTAATTGTTACTTAGACACAAAGAAATTCAGGTGGCCCTTGAGAATAAGGAATAGTCATAGAAATTAATAGCGGCTTTGTAGACATGCATCCCTTCCAAAAAATCCATAAAGAAAATTAAATAGATAAAGTGGATAGAGGAAAGACTATTTACATTGCAAAATGATTCATCAGGATTCATTCAATGGTGAGATTCACTACTGCCATTAAGTAATTGTTTACAGCTTGCTTCTTAATAGTGGGAGAAAAAAAGGACAATAATATATAAAGCTAAGGTGCTGCAAGTTAATTCCTACTTTCCTAATTGCAGGTAAAGCTAAAAATGCAGCTCAAACATTTCTTGAAATTATACTTAGACAATGGAAAAGATTATTTAGTTTTTGAAAAGTTGTTAATTTGCTTACCCAGCTTTACTTATTTATTTATTTATTTTTGCATGTGTATCTGTAACATTCAAAGTTGAAGCTGTGCCCTTCCTAACTTCAGTAGTCCTGGCATTTAAAAGTTTATTTTTGTGTGTGTACAGAGCTGCATTTATAAACAAGACAACAATCTCTGCCTTCAGGTAGCTTACAGAGTAATGGAAAGGAGAGATGCATAAATAAACTTTTAAAAAATTAGAAAAGAATTACAATCAAGTTTGAACCAGGTTCTCTGGGGACAGATAAAGGAAGCATATAAGTCAGCCTGGAGGGAAGTGTGTGGGAGGGAGGCTAACAGAGAAAACTCTTTCACAGGCATGAGAAAGAAAGAATCCAGATGTGTCGGCCTCATGGGTTTTGTGTCTCACTGCCTTGTTCCTGGGTCTGCCTTTCAGCCTGACATTTTAAATTACTGCTTCCTCTGGCCTACCAGCCAGGAACTCTCTTCTGGCTGAGCTATCAGATGCTGAGTTTTGGGCCACTCACACTTCTTCATCCAATCCACAATCCTTCGGGGAAATCCAGAAAATTTGCTTATAATTTTTAGCTACTTAGCTCTTAGAAACTAGAACTAGCTCAGACATGTCTCTTTCTCATATACAAGGTCTAATAAAGTGCCTCACACAGAGTACCATTCAATATATCTTGGTTAAGAGAATTAATAAATGCATCTTTCCAGCTCAGAAAACATGCTTCAAAGAATTTAGCTATCAGCCAGTCATTGAACTGTTCTAGAATTACTGGGCGTCACAAACCCTTGAAATGCAAGCATGAATTACCTTTCGGACCATTTGTACAAAGTCCTTGGAGTTCTGAGGTGACAGGCCCTGAAGTTGGCAGGTACATGCTTCAAGGGAGGATGCATGGGCCACAATCAGGATGTTATTTCCTGGGTGAAAAAAGCAAGGACTGGGAAGACCATTTCTATAAAGACATATGTAAACTTTGTAAGTACTAGAAGCCAAGTGTTTCAGGGAGGGGCAAACATTACCAAGGAGACAATTTGGCCAAGCAATATTTTGAAAATGCTTTGTATTGTTAAGGCAGCCTAAGGTTATTTTAAAAAAAGCCTTTAATTTTAAAATAATTATAGATTCAGAGAAAGTTACAAATATATACATATATATGTAAAATTATAGTTGACCCTTCAACAACATAGGTTTGAACTGTGTGGATCCACTTATATGTGATTTTTTTCAATAAATACTATAAATGTATTTTCTCTTCTTTATGATTTTCTTAATAACACTCTTTTCTCTAGTTTATTGTAAGAATATATTTATATAATACATATAACATACAAAATATGTGTTAATCAACTGTTTATGTTATCAGTAGGGCCTCTGGTCAATAGTAGGCTATTAGTACTTAAGTTATGGGGGAGTCAAAAGTTATATGTAGATTTCTGACTGTGTTGGGGTTGGTGCCCTTAACCACTGCATTATTCAAGGGTCAACTGTACATGTAGCATATGTACAATATAATTATATGTTATATACACTGTATATATTGCACTATATATACAAACATATTTACATATTGTGTGGGTATATACATAGTATATATATAGTACAATATGCACATGCACACGCACGTGTGTGCATACACACATACATACACACACCAGGAAGGTCCCACACACCCAGCCTCCTCCAACGGTAACATCTTGCCTAACTGGTACACTATCAAAATCAGGAAATGGACACTGGTACAATCCACATAGCTTATTTAGATTTTATTAGGTTTTACCTAATTTTATTTCATGTATAACTTTTTGCAAACACCATCACTATCAAGATACAAAACTTTGCCTACAGTCCTCTCTGCTACTCCCAATATAGTTTTCAGTAACTGTAAGCACTTGAGACTTTCTGGTGGCTAGAACATGCTGAGTATCTACAGCAGGAGCATGGAAGTTGTCATGAAGTGATCGGCTTTCTGAGTGATAACTAAAAGGTGGGAATCATCCATAATACTGCTGACCAGGGCTATCCACTGCTAACATTTCGGTGTATATAATTCCAGTTTTTACTGTATGAAGGCAAATATTTTATTTTAAAAAATCTATAGGTATGTACGTACTCTTTTGTAATCTGCCTTTTTCACACACAAAAAAGTTATAATGAATAGTCAGTTCTACATCTCGTCAAATATTTGAGTTCAGTGTTTATGAAATCAATAACAAACAAACTCGAGTCTCACAGAACACTCTTTGTTTGGTGGTAACAGCAACGGCATGTGTGTTTGTGTAGGTGTATTTGTGTGTGGGTATCCATGCTCCTGGATCAAATCATAGGCAAAACAATGTTATATTAAAGAACTTTTTGAAATTTTAATAGTAAACCTCCTTCACAGAGTGCCAGATAAATAGATGGAATGCAAAATCTAAGTTATTTCATATAGTAGCTAAGTCTGGTGCACTCCCACGGAATATCTACCATTTTAGGTATTCAAGAGAATATTACAAATTTAACATGAAAGTATCTACAAGAAAAGTCTGGAAATATTTTTTCTTTCTTATTAAGCAAGTCTACCATAGCAAGTTGAAACATCTTGAACAACTTATTAACCATGATGGAGAAACAGTCACATATTTAAATATGAAGTCCAAAATAATACTACTTACCTTTACTTTTACATTCACTTATTATTTCTTTTGTTACTTGGAAACTTCTACTGATATAAGTATCATAGGATTCTGAAACCACTAATTTGCTGACTGGAATGTGAGGTCTATAATAGAAAAATGAATAAATACAATAAAACATTTTGATCTCAAGACAAAGGTATTGATATTACTCTAAACTTTTAAGACCTTTCTAAAGTTTCCATAATTCTGTTTATCCATTTCCCTAGAAAAGAAGGAAGTAGAGAGAAGAGTATTTCTGTTATACAGAAGTGGGGATGAAATATACAGACTATACATAAATAAAGGATATGGGGGCATGGTGACAGAGCGACCAGTTGAACAATGAAATATTCAGTGCAGGATTCACTTGCAAGATGACTTATAAGCAGTTTGACTTATTTTACTGAGCATCAGTCCTAGACCACAGAGCCAATAGGAAGCAAAGCGGAGGTTAGATCTCATTATCTATTTAGATCACCAGATATCTCCTAAGCCTCTCTTCAGTAGCCTTTAAAACTATAAGCAGGAAGGATAGGTTTTATTTTTAAATTTCATTCCAGCTTTATTGGGATATAATTAACATATAACATTGTGTAAGTTTAGGGTGTAAGACATTTTCATTTGATACGTATATATTGAAAAATAATAATCACCATAGCCTTAGATAACACCTCCATCATGTAACACTATTTCTTTTTTTCTTTCTTTTTTTTTTTTTTTTGTGGTGAGGGCATTTAATATGCACTCTCTTAGTGACTTTCAAGTATACAATATAGTATTATTAATTATAATCACCATGCTGTACATTAGATCCCCAGAACTTACTTATCTTATAACTGGAAATTTGTACCCTTGACCAGCATCTCCCCATTTTCCCCAGTCCCTGCTAACCACTTCTTTACTGTCTGTTTCTCTGAGTTTAGTTGTTTTAGATTCCACATAAGTTATAGCATGTGCAGATATCTCTTGGAGCTCATGTTTTCATTTCCTTTGGATATGTACCCAGAGGTGGGATTGATGGATCACATGGTAGTTCTATTTTTAACATTTTGAGGAACCTCCATACTGTTTTCTGTAGAGGCTGCACCAATTTACATTCCAACCAATAATGCAGGAGGATTCCCTGTTTCTCCATATCCTTGCCAACACTTGATATCTCTTGCCTTTTTGATGATAACCATTCTAACAGGTGTGTGGTGATATCTCATTGTGGTTTTGATTTGTGTTTCCCTGATTAGTGATGTTGAGTATCTTTTCATGGTCCTGTTGGCCATTCGTATGTCTTCTTTGAAAAAATATCTAGTCGGTTCCTCTGCCCATTTTTAATCAGATTGCTTTTATTTTACTACTGAGTTGTGTGAGTTCTTCATATATTTTGGATATTAACCCCTTATCGGATATATGATTTGCAAATATTTTCTCCTATTCTGTAGGTTGCCTTGTTATTTTGTTGATTGTTTCTTTTGCTTTGTAGAAGTCTTTTAGTTTGATGCAGTACCACTTATTAATTTTGGCTTTTGTTAATTGTGCTTTTGGTATCACATCCAAAAAAATCATTGCCAAACCTAACTAATATCAAGGAGTTTTTCCCTATGTTTTCATCCAGATTTTTTATGGTTTCAGTTCTTATGTTTAAGTCTTTAATCCATTTTGAATTAATTTTTGTGAGTGATATATGACAGGTGTTCAGTTTCATTCTTTTAAAAGTTTATCCAGCTTTCCCGACACCATTTATTTTAGAAACTATCTTTTCCCCATTGAGCATTCTTGGCTCCCTTGTCAAATATTACTTGAGGGTTTATTTCTGGGCTCTTGATTCTGTTCCATTGGTGTATATGTCTATTTTCATGCCAGTACTATACTGTTACGATTACTATAGTTTTGTAGTATAGTTTGAAATCAGGAAGTGTGATGCTTTCTTTCATGGTTCCATACAAATTTTAGGATTGTTTTTTTTCTATTTCTGTAAAAAACATCATTAGAATTTTGATAGCAATTACACTTAATCTATAGGTGGCTTTGGGTGGTATAGGCAGTTTAACAATATTAATCCTTCTAATTCATGAATGTGGGATATCTTTCCACTTGTTTACATCTTTGATTTCTTTCACTAAAGTCTTGTAGTTTTCATTACATAGATATTTCACCTACTTGGTTAAATTTATTCCTAAGTATTATATTGTTGTTGATGCCATTGTGAATGAGATTGTTTTATTCTTTTTTCAGATGAGTCATTGCTAGTGTACAGAAACACAATTGATTTCTGTATGTTGAATTTGTATCTGCCAGTTTACTGAGTTTGTTGATTAGTTCTGATAGTTTTATGGTGGAATCTTTAGGATTTTCAATATATAAAATCCTATCTGCAAATAAAGACAATTTTGCTTCTTCCTTTTCAGTTTGGATGCCTTTTATTTATTTATTTTCTTGCTTGATTTCTCTGGCTAGGATTTTCAGTACCATGCTAAATAGGAGTGGTGAAAGTAGGCATCCTTGTCTTGTTTCTGATCTTAGAGGAACAACTTTCAACCTTTCACCTTGAGTATGATGTTAATTGTGGCCTCATCACATATGGCCTTCATTTTGTTGAGGTATATTACTTAAACACCCAATTCATTGAGCGTTTTTATATGAATGGATGGTGTATTTTTTCAAATGTTTTTTCTGCATCTATTGAGATGATCATATGATTTTTATCTTTCATCCTACTAATGTGGTGTGTCATGTTTATTGATAGTTATATGTTGAACCATCCTTGCATTTAGGGATCAATCCCACTTGATTATGATGTGTGATCCTTTTAGTATGCTGTTGAATTCATTTTAATATTTTGTTGAGAATTTTTTACATCAAGAATATTGGTCTGTAGTTCTGTTTTCTTGTAGTATCCTTATCTGGCTTTGGTATCAGGGTAATTCTGGCCTTGTAAAATGATTTGGGGAGTTGTAAGGATAGGTTTTAAAAGCTGACATTAGGTTCCTTTACTATTCAGGGTTTCTGGTCTATGAGGTATTTATCTTGTTTTTTAGTACAACTATGCCATATTTTCTGTTTTCTTATTTTGTCTTTCATTTTTAGTATTTAGAGCATGGTGGGTAAAGGTGGTAGTGAGTTCTCAAAGTGAATTCATACAAAATCTTGATCAGAATACATTACTGCTATTACTATTATTATTACTACAAAGATTTACTGAAAGTTTCCCATGTGTCAGGCTCTGTGCAAAGCAGCTTCTTGCATTCTTTAACTAGAGCCCTTCTAGCAACCCTTTGGTAAATCCTGAGTTTATAAGTGATAAGTCTGAGGCTTAGAAAGGCTACAGATGACTTGCCTATGCTCTAACTATTAGCAACTCTTAGAGCCTGGATTTAAACCTGGGTCTGATCAATACCTGTAAACTTGTCCTCCACTTTGAACCATTTTTGACAGGATCCTCCTCAAGGCTGCCTCTCTGTGCATTTGTGTTTTCTGTCCAGAGAGGAAGGATGCTGTTCTATTTGAAGAAAACGTGCTCTCATCTAAATAACATTCTCTCAGCAAGCCTATTTCTCCTAGGAATCTTACAACACTCTGGGGGCCAGAGAGAGACATGAATCACCACCTGTTAAGAATGTACCTTGGTGTTCTGGAACAAACTTTTCCCCCCATCCAAATCTCTCATCTAGTTCTTTTATCACTTATGTCACCTGGCATCCCACAGGGCTCCTCCCTCACGTGTGACAAAAGGCCTCTTTGGATGGTCCAGAGAATAGTTTCAAGGGTGAGACCATGTTGTAATTTAAAAGACTTGTTCAAGTAAGAGCAGGTTAATGTTGAGATCCATTTCTTGCCTTTGGCAGTTCTTGCCTTGAAGTGGAACCTAGGAATGGCTTCCATGTTTGAGCTACCAGTCCTGATGGGAATGTGACAGAGTCAAAGCTTTCTCACCCCTGTCAGCAGCACATGCCATGCTCTAGCCACACCTGCAGGACTCATGTACTGTACTGAGAGTCAGGTAGGCCTCCAATCACCAACTAAAC
Organism: Eidolon dupreanum; assembly: GCA_028627145.1. Classification (NCBI taxonomy): domain Eukaryota; kingdom Metazoa; phylum Chordata; class Mammalia; order Chiroptera; family Pteropodidae; genus Eidolon; species Eidolon dupreanum. The sequence goes on from CM053510.1 coordinate 73,577,246, forward strand.
CTGGAAACCCGAGCTCTAGGTGCTCAGGGAGCATTCCTGGAACAATTTTCTTCCCAGTACACTCTATTTCTCACCCTGCTTGGGTCAAGACTATAGAACAGGTTTCTGTCTTAAGCCCCATACCAAAGTTTGATTCATTGTCCCTCTAACACTTCAGATCCGTGCCCCCACTAATTCTCTACCATCCCCAGCCAAGACCCTGTTCTGCAGCCCTATCCAACTGGTGTGTGTGTGTGTGTGTGTGTGTGTGTGTGTGTGTGTGTGTTTATAGTTACTTACATACATATATATATATATATATATATATATATATATATATATATATATATATAATTTTTTTTTCCTGCCTTGCTTCTTCTAGGCCAGCTCCCTAAGACCCAAGATGCTTTCTACACCCAGCCCCCATGCTGGGTCTTGATGTCTGTGGATGGCTCTTGGCTATGAGTCACCAGCCTTGTTTGTGACCCTCAATTCAGCTTCCAGTCCTGTCTCCCTCCTGCTCTAAGGTGGCAGGTCTCTTTAAGTGGTGCTTGCTTGACTTATAACACCCTGGCTATCAGTCTTTGCCTATCACAATGTTTCTTCAATCATTTGGACACCACTACTTGCTTCAGAAGGCCCACTCACTTTGCATTACTAATTTCAGAGGGAATTTAACTCTAGGGGTGGTGCTTCTCACATGCTTTATCACTGACTTTCTCAGTTGATTTACAAAATTGGCAGCTTAACCTTTTTACCCGCCTTAAATTCAAATGACTGAATTGAATTTTAATTTTTCTGTAGAAGAAAAGAAAATCTGGAATAAGGACCACGTTCTGACCCCTACATTCCTGGCATTCATCATTCTGCTTCTACTGCTGATGGGATGTGTGATCAGTGTGTGCCTGGATGTGTTTGTGTGCAATGAAAGGATCATATGGAACAATTCTGGAGACCTTTGTAAATCAGCTTGGGAAGAAATGCAGGACACACTTAAGGAGGAAGCTGAAGAAATAGTTGGTCCAGGTTGGTCTGGGAGGTGCTGGGTGGTAAGTGAGGAAAGTCATTTTACCAATGTTGGCAGCAACTCACCTTCTTTTCAGGCCAGAAGGATGATGGCTGTTGGCATGGGAACAACAATTTATTGCTGTTTTCCTCAAACAATAGAAAAATAGTGGCCATAGCTTGTAAAGGACAAATGTAAAGGATATTAGTATGGAATCTGATTGATTGATATGATTTTATGTTTGAGGAATGCAAATTCCTTTAAAGCAAGAAAAAGTAGCACACATTAATTTATGGGGTTATTTGAGGTCTTACCTGCAGAGCAGGAAAATGAGTATGAGAAAACGATATTTTCTTTTTCCTTAGCCAGAAACTCACATGGCTTTTGTGGTTTGGGTATGTATTTGAAATAAAAGGTCAAGGGATATCACAAGAAAGAAATTTATGCTTACATTGGTCACTTGCTCCAAATTCTGCCCTAAGAAACACGAACTTCATTTCCTACTATCTTGGTTGTGAAAAGCTGTTCTTCCTCCAAGATATTTTACAAATGTCTGAGTGGATTTTTGATAGTTAATGTAACTATATTATTGTTGGTTAATTCTTGTTTACATGTGGATTATTCACCTGTGAGCAATGTACAAACATTTAATTCCAGCATAGACAGTCTGGTACAATGGTAAAAAGCAAAGAACTAGGAATGAGAAAATTGTAAAGTAGATTACACAGTGCTTCACATGCAGAAAATAATCAATAAAAGTTATTGTTGTTATTATTATTATTATGCATAGCCACTAAATGTACAACTTTAGGCAAAGCCACTTGTACCCTCTTATATATAAAAGTGGCTTGCCTACATTCTGGGGTTATGGCAATAATAAATAAAGATAAAGAAAATTAAAAATGCTTTGAAAAATTAAAAATGACAATCCAAGGTAAGACATTATAATTCCCTTTATCTTCCAATAAGCTTCTGGGATTCTGTCATTATTTGCTGGTGCCTGCTCCTGGAACACAAAGTGGTTTTATTATTTACTGAAAGAGATATAATAAAGTCAGGAAAATCCAATGTGTGTATAGGGATATAATGTAAACTATGCTAAATACAAGGGAATGCTGGCTTTTTCCAGTTTTGCTTTTTCAAATTATAGCTTGACCTCCTCCAATATGGAGAACTGCTTGTGGGCTATGTTTGGTCCTTCATCTCCTTATGTAGCCTGGCCTGGAGTAGTGAAGTATTTCTACCCTGGCCTCAGGAAACAGCAGTTTCAGAGGGTTACCTGTAGGTTGTATCAACACTCAGATTGGCTGCAGCTAACTCTGATGGAGGTATCCACGCAGGTAATGTGTTCCCAGCAACCCATTTTGTCCACTCAAATAAGCCAGGCTCTATACGAATCTTCAAATGATTTTCTTGTTGTAAACCTTAGAGGTAAAATAAAAGGAAGATGATGGAAACACCACCTTGTTCTCAGTGGGAAAGTAAATTAGAGGTCAAATTGTTATAAAAATTCTGGTAAACCTTCTATTCTCTTTCCTACCAGATGCTACATATAATGAAAAGAAATCGGAAATGTGGGTTTGGACCAGGGTTTTTAATTTTTTGTGTGTGCTACAAATATATGAGTTTAATACTCTGGCCACATCACCAGGATGTATGCTGGCTTTAAGTAGTATCTGGTTTAAGGAAAAAACAACAAGTGATTATACATATAATTTATACAGTTCTGTGACTAATGTAATCCCTTTTTCTAAAGTAAGTTCCAAGATTGCCTTATGAAATTTCAGAAATTCTTTTAGCATCCACTACTCTACAATAGTTTACACTGTATTCGAATATTGTGTAAATTATTCGTTTTCTCTATCTGAATATCCGATGTTGAATATTTACAAATGCCAGTGCATGAGTCCTATATTATAATGTAATCGCATTCAGGGTAGGAATTGTCCTTGTTTAACTCTCTTTATATTGTCTTAAGCCCAGTTTTTTTCTGTGCAAATTTAATACATAATGCATTCTAATACATAAATGCATTCTGGTTTACTTAAGATTAATAGAAGTCTCAAATATCGTGTAAATTCTTTGTTGGCTCAGCTATTTCTGGCTCAGTTGTTTGTTCGGTATAGGTAAACATTTCAACACTGTTTCTTCTAGTTTTCTTTCCAAGGGAATGAGAATGGCGATCCCTCTATCTTAAGCTTCCATAGATTTTATGGTGAAGGTCGAGTATTTTTAAAGTCATTCCAGATACCTAAAGAAATAGGCATGCCTACGATGTGCAGATTCTTAGAAGCACCACTGCTGCTGAAAACAAGAGGCTAACAGAGCAGAATGGGAGGAAGTGGCTTCACTGTTTCAGTAAAGAGAAAGGACCATGCTCTGTAAACTTTAAATTATTACCACACAACAATATTTTACACTCCCACAATTCATTCAAGAAAAAATATTCAAGAAAAAAATTATTTGTATACTTCCTTTCATAGTGCTTTTGCTGCCAGAATACCATTTTGGGAATTTTGTAGAGACATACTCCAAAAGAATCATTGCTAAAAAGTCCAAATTTAAAGGTTTCAGTTGGCTAATGTCCCACAAGTCTGCCTGGAGACAGAATGGACGAGCTGATCTTTAACAAGTCTTACCTTTCAAGATGTTGTATGCAGTCTGAACACAGCGCAGGGATGGGGAGCAATAGATGTGATCAATAATGGTGTTACTCTCTAATAAGGCTTCCCCTGCAAAGAAACCAAAGGGGAATCAATCTGATGGGTTTACTCAGCCTTGGCTTGACCTTTGACGTGGGAGAGGGTGCCAAGTAGATACTGCAAATCTCCCTTTTTCACTGGGGGGCTTACATAGAGCCAGTAGTTTTAACCTTGTTTCCAACAAATCCCTTGATCAGAGTTTCTATAAGAGACCAAATGAAAGGCCCCTTCTTATCTTTTTCCTTCCTTTTCCCTGGTGCTAATAAGTGGCAAAGTGTCCATCTAAGAGACCTAGAAACATGATAATGCTAATTTTAAGTTTGTGATAAAAGTGAGAGGGTCTATATGGTGAAAATTAGGTCTCATTTTAATTTTATCCTGTGCTAAACAAAGTTTCAACTTGTCATATTCTTGGACACCAGAAGTAAATCCCAACACCTGATACTTCAACGTGTTTCTTATGGAACCCATGTCTTTTCTCTACTGGATAAAGTCTAAACATCTTAATATGGTGGTCAAGGTCTTTTGTGAAATTGTCTTTATTCATTTTGCCAGCCTAATTTTATGCCTTGCTCACAATCTATGCTCTAGAAATAAGATAGCTTGTTTCCTCCATACTCTTTACGGTGTTTTTCATGTGTAGGACTTTATGTTGTTCTTACTGAGAATTTTCTTCCCCACCCCCATTCCTTCTTTGCCCGGCTGACTTCCAGTTCAGGTCTCAGCTTACCTCTCATCTTTTATGTGTCATTTTTGGTGCTTCCATAATTCTCTACACATACTTTTATTTTTGAATACCATACTGTAAGTTATTTATGTACTTATAAGTTTGTTTCCCTGAGGGTGTGGATTCATGCTTGGATCCCCAATATCTAGCACAGTACCTGCACAAAATAAGTGATCAATCAATATGTGTTAGGTGATTTTACAGGACAATGCTGCTGTCTCTGTGTGGCACATTCTCTGCATAGAACTGGGCATCTGAAAAGGATCAACTGGTCTCCATACATTCAGCCACTCCAGGGTTCCTTTCTCCTTTCCCTTATGCTAGCAGCTGAACTCTCTGCCACACCAAGTCTAACCTTGCCCCATTACTGGATCATATGCTCCTCAGTAGGAATTACACCTTGTTCACTTTGGTAAACCATGCCAAGTGCAGTGTGCTCAACTTAATGGTTATATAAGAAATCCCTTGAGGAAATTTACTACTTTTAGGAAAGTTATAGAATTCCCGAGAAGTGTGCTGACATGCCTATTGGAACCAGCATTCTGAGGACGTGACCAGGAATGGCTGTGCAAACACTCCACGACACGTACCCACTAGTCTTGCTTGCATGCATCCAAACACGGTGATAGGAGCATCTTTCTCATAATCCCGGAAACCACCACTTCGCTGAGGTAAGCTATGAGGCATGTTCAAGTTGGTGCGTATATAGCGGCCTAGAAAAAAGTCAAAGGCTATGTGAGTTTCTTGTTTCCTTAAGACTTCCATTGCTAATCCTGATAGCCTTTCCATTTTTATTCCTTTTTGGCCAAAGGGACTAAATTGAGCTCTCTAGAAAATACCAAGGCTTACACTTTTCCTTTGGTAGAGTGTCTTAGAATCTACTTCTTCATTCTGCTGACAAAAGTGACAAGAGTAGAAACCAGACACTCTAAAGCAGAAAGGCTTCTTTGATATGCAAGCCGCTCTATCTTAAACATGCCACTCAAATAAAAAAGGAATTAAAACAAGCCAGGGTGATTTAATGGTGGAAATTCTGGCCGTGAAACGAGGATACCTATCTCTGCCTCTGAAATTGCTACAAGATCATGGCAAAATATTTGCCTTCTTTGGTCCCTGGTGTCCCAGTTTGTAGAATGGAGACAAGAACATTTACCTCTTTCTTAACACTCAAGACATACAGGAAGGATTTATGAATGTAACAGATTACAGACTTTTCTATAACCCAGGTAACCATATGACTCCATCTAGATAAATGTAGCTTGACTGTGCCCCCTAGAGGCCATAATAGGAATGCCAACACTGAGTGGGCTTACCAGCTACTCACCTTTGGCATCAAAGCACTGGGACAGCCAGTACTTCCCAAACACGACATCCATCCTCTCACCATGCCGACACACAAAGAGGCATCTCTTTTGAGGCCCAGGCTGGCTGTTGACTCTCAGAGGCTGCAGATAAAGAAAGGCTATTAGTGAGGAAAACATGAGAAAGTTGACATGTCCTGGAGCCAAGTGCCAGGTGAGTTGAGCTCCAGAGTAAGTTCTGCCAATGTATGACTTGGATAAGCCCTTTATCTACCTTGTATTTTGGTTGGCTTATCTGTAAAATGGGGTTAGTAAGACTCATTCTACAGATCTCACAAGTTATTTTGAGGGTCAGATGAGTTGAACTGCAGGTGCTTTGCAAAATAAGAAGGGTTATGAAAATGGTATTATTGTTGCTGCTGCTGTTATTAGCAGGAGTGGTGTTTGGCCAATACTAAAATATGAAAGCCACTTGAGTTACAGCTCAGAGGTAAAACTAGCCAGTATGTAGAGATAGCCATCTAGTGGGACAACTTTTTGCCCTAAAGAGCTGTTTAATCAACTTCTTTAGGAAGTGAGGACTTTTATTATCACAAATATGTCTACCTTATCTCTAATGTGTGGTTAGAGCACATGGTTCAATGGTCTCCTCCAGCAATAAGGTCTAGTTTGCCAATTCTAATCACAGTTTAGGCTCTGTTGTCCCACTACATACACGTTCGTATTCCCAGAAACGATTCGGGAAGGACTACTGCTACTTCTGGGTGATGAAATAGGCAAGTCTAATCAAAGGCACGTCCAAATGACTTTGGTTTCTATAACTGCAGAGTGGATTGTTATAAATGTTTATATAGTCCTTCTTTCTGATAGAGTAAGCTATTCCCAGTATCCTTAGTGCTGCCAGCTTCATGTTGGCCAGCATTTACATTTGTTTCCAGTTGCCCTGACAAAATTAATATGTAAGATGGTGGCATAGTCTTCCTCATCTTGTCTCCCACTGTGCCCTTATTCAAGCCCTGGGCTCTAGCCAATGTGATCTAGTCTCATGATCCTCAACATGTTTGAACTTTCAACTTGCCTTTGTCTGTATTGTTCATAACGACTCTTCCTCACTCTCATTCTGCAAACTTTCTGGCATATATGGAGCACTCTAACATACACTGAACACTCACTATGCACCAAGTACTGTGCTAAGTGCCTTATTCTTTATATATCCTTTAATATTTACTATTTAATATTTTTCATTAGAGTTGACACACAATATTATATTAGTTTCAGATGGACAAAATAGTGATTCAACATTTATATACCTTATGGTGTGATCATCATGATAAATTTAGTAACCATCTGTCACTGTCCAAATTTCTTATGATATTATTGACTATATTCTCTGTGCTGTATATTACATTCCCATAACTTATTTATTTTATAACTGGAAGTTTGTACCTCTTATTCTTCTTCCCCTTTTTCACTCCCTACCCTATTTCCTTTAATCTTCACAATGGCCTGCAAAATACATACAATGATTACTTTTTATAGATAACATGTTCTCCCCTCTGCAGCATACCCCTCCTTACAGGATCAGACCCAGATGCTGGTAGTCATTGTCATTTGACTCTTCCTAGTCTTGAAATTATGTGTATCTTAGCAGCCTCATACTTGGTTCATAGGTAATCAGTGACTCTTGAGTAGAGTTGAGGATGTGATCCTGGCGGTCAGCCTTACCTGTGTGGGCTGGCAGATGATAGTCAGTGGAGTCATCTCCCCCAGGCCCTGGTCCTCATATGCACGCCTCTCCAACATGCCATCACCAAATGAGAGAGCATTGGAAGATGATGTATTTAAGATCGAGCAAGAACTACAGAGGAAGATAAGGAAGATATTAACTGCTTTGGCTAGAAGTCATCAGCATGTCAACCTTGGACTAACAGGAACTGCTCCCTGGGCAGTGCAATGGTAGGGAAATCTGACCAGGGGGTGCCCCACTCCAGGAACATCTTGTTGTACGCCGAAGTCTTGCAGTTAATAAAGGGGGTAGATGGATTGCTGTACTTGAAGCAGATGAATTCATTTTTCTGGGAAAGGATGGAGCCTATGATTTTGTGCTTATTAAGATGCCACAGGCATGGTTGGCACCAAAGACATGTTAAAGAATAATGAGGTATCAATTTTGCACCATTGTTCCCAGCTATTTTTCTGACTCAAAAGAAATAATTCCTGTTTCCTTTAATCTTTTCCATGGTGATTTCCATCTAAACTGACAAATTAGAGGGAACATTTTTACTGTTTCTACCACTTTGCCTGCAGCTCCTAATGGTCAAGGAAACCTTATGGCCATATGCTCTATTCTACCTTCTTCAGTCTCTACACATCTGGAGAGAATGGTCTCCTCTTTAATAATTAAATAACTTAATAGTTTAAATAATTCTGCATTTAATCATCTTGTTGGAAGTGAGATAGAGAAAGGGATTTAAAGTTGTGAGCCAAGAACTCTCATTTCTGGGTGTAACAGTATAACTATAGAAGCCTAAAAGAGGCCTTGCTGAAAGGAGGCAGCAAATCATTTCACGTTGAAATTATTTTCATTATTTAAGACCTCCAAAAAGCTTTATCTAATAAACATTGCAATTTAAGTATGATTGTTAGGCAAATCTGTAAACATATCCTTCTGTATCACTGGCAGATCAAGGGAGAACACTGAAACTTTAAATTTCTTGCTTCTTTACAACTAGGGCAACATGCATCCCAGTTTTCCCAGCATAGCCCTGGTTTTTATCTGTCGACCCAGCAATCTGTGCAGTTTAACACATCTGTTCTTGATTGTTCATTTTTAACACAGTATTATTCTTAGAATTTAATTTTGAAAAGAACTTTTTATAGTTACAATAAAAAGCTAATTGGCTGTTAGTACAAATTCTTTCAGAACACTGTATGGTTTTAGCATCGTTTTCACTCTTTGAAGTATCCGTTTCTTTGACTGTAAATAGACTCCTCCTACTTATACACAAAGGTCATAGAAGACGCAAGCCCTAAAACAAGTGATGTTTCAGCCCTCGTACATATCAGAATCACCAGGGAGATTTAAAAAATACTCATGCTTGAGCCCCACTCTTAACAGATTATGATTTGCAAGTCTGGGGTGGGGCCCAGGGACCTACAGTTTAACAAAGCTGTATCAAGAAGTGTGATGTACAGTCAAATAAGACCTATTATGGTAAAATTTAAGCAACCGTAAACCAAAGAAATCTTATGCCCTTCACATAGTCTAATAGACCATTTGCTCTCCTTTATTTTAAACTGAGACTCTCCCAAACATCACACAGTTAAAGAAAATTCACTTTCACTGTCTGATTCATCAAAGCTTCAGGGAGTGAAATGTCTGGATGTAATTGTCCTGACATCATGCTTGTACCTGCCCCTTAATTTCATTTATTATAGCTGTGAAGACACTGATATAATCCCTTCTCTTTTTCCTTTAGCTCAGTTGGCAAGGAGAATGCCAACCTCCTTCTCTTAACTGTCACCGTAATCAAAGGACGTGACTCACTCTGAGACAGTTTGGGGCTGTCAGTTCCAGTAAGACAACAGTCAGACGCTTTATGTTGAGAGAAGCATAGGGAAGAAGCTGACTCCCAAAACGTCGTCTTAAGTACCAAGAAGGCACTGGCACCTCCCTAGGACACAGCAGTTCTGTATGTAAGCCCAGAAGGACAAGCCAGACCACCCCGATTCAGAAGACACGATGTGGCTTCACCAATTGACAAATATCTAGGGATACTCAGAACCAGGCAAGATGCTCTAATAGAGGGTAGAAAGAAAATATTTCCTTAGGATGGACTCAGACAACTGAGGACTAGGAAGGGTTGTGAAGGGTCAGAGACCCTACGGCTTTACTTGTTGCTTGAATCCCCTTTACAACTTCCCATCAAGTCAGCCAGGTCATGCTCCATCACTCCCTGAGGCTCTACCTCCTTGAGTCTCTCTTTGGTTAGAGGTGAGAGAAGACTCGCCTCCCTGAGTCATTTCCACCTCCAGGGTTAAGTAGGAAAGTACAACTCTTCTATTGAATCATTTTTGTAGAGGAGACATTTGATATGAAGAACATATAAGAGTACTAGAGAAAATCTAAATTAGAAAAAAAAAGACCCAAAGATCATAAAGTTAATGACTACTTTAGATTAAGTGTTGTTATATATGTGGCATTGATCCATGTAAAGCTAAGTCTTTTATTGCAGTCTTCACACTACCCCTGTGAATTAATTGTAAATAATTACCATCTTCATTTTATAGATTAACAAACAGAGGTTCAGAGAGGTACAGCTGGTAGGTGGGAGAGTCAGGATTTGAATCCAAGACTGTTGGAATAAAACTTCAAATTCTTAATTATAACATTCTAACACCTAATGTTAATATTTCCCCACTCTCATTAGGGTTGGCAGTGGAAGCTGATAGTTTAATTTCAGACATGGTTCCCTGGGAAATAACATCACTAATAATTTTTCAAATTAAAAGGAGATAACATACAGACCTCCCTGTGATCCATGGACTGAAGTCACTTAGGTTTACCCATGTTTCAGCCTGATCTCTAATTTGGGCAAGAGTGAGCTTGGATATAGAGATCTGAAATAAGTCAGCAGGGCTTCCCACATACTCTTCTTTTATATGTAACCCTACTCTTAAGGAAGTAATCTAAGAACGGTTTATCATCAAGAACCTTTTAATTCTGTTTATTCATGTATATTATGCTTCATTTGTTTTCATACGGATAAAATGGTAACTTGGGAAACCCAACTTATTTATTTTTATATTCAGAAACATTTCTGAAAAAACAAACATTTAGGGAACATAAGGCAGCTCCAACCTTCCAATTCGTGCCACACAATGCTGGATGTTCATGGGGCAGGAGTTGGGGGTGGACTGGAAGGAAGAGGAAGGAGTTGCTGGGTGACTAAGGAAGAAGATGTTCTTTTCCATCTTTGGGTTTGTGGTTTGTCTGCTGGCTGCTAACCAGAGTAGGGGACCTTTTTTCCTTTTCTCCCTACAGGCAATGTACTCACTGAAATAGCACCACTCTGCTTCTCTTTTATGGTGGCAATAACAATGTTAGACACCATGCAGCTGGAGCTCAGAGCCTCCAGACCTCAGCCACACTGGCACATGGAAAGAACAAGAGGGAAGGAAAACAAATCAGCATGCACACCCTGGCGAGATGCCTGAGTGTGCCAGGGAAGGGCTGGCTTTGAACTTCTCAGATTAGGAAAGAGAAGATGCCTTTTATTCCCATTTTATCTACTGGGACAAAGCTGGCCATACAACACAGGTCACTCTGAACATGTGAGCGGTTTGGTTTAGTGAGAAATGAGTGACTCGGGGGGACCATATGTCATTTTAGGTTCTGGCAGTTGCCCATTTCCTTAGATATACTCTCTGTCATCTAGGTATTTATGTGCCAATTCTGAGGACTTGCTCTAAGGGCCACCAAGTAAGTAAGTGGCAGTTAAGTCTCCTAACCCTTGAAAACCCTGGCTGGTATAGGGGAAACTGCCTAGCTGCTCTGGGGAGTCAGACCACTCTGAGCAATGACCCAGGACAAAGTGGACAGAAACCTGAAAGCCATGAAGATTCAGCACCAGGATGACCCACTCTTCAGCCATAAGAGGTAGACCCAAGCAGCCCCGATTTAGTCTTTGATCTGGAACTCAGACAGGTAGTTACAACAAATGGGACAGGCAGAGTGAAACAGAGAGATCCTTTGCTCATTTTTCCTGTGCCCCAAGCCAGTCCCTTACTGGAGGTCTGGAACTAACAGACTTTCTTCCCCATGGACTCCATTTACTATAATTACTGCCCAGTGCGTCTAGAATGAAATCCATTTCCCTGCCACCTCCTGAAAATCCACAATGTTCTTCAAAAAACAGCAGGCAAAGAACTTGGAGTCAGCTTACCCATGAAATATCCAGGTGCTACATTCATCAGCCTTGGTGATGTAATTCTCAGGCAGTAGTCCAGAACAGCCAGTGGTTAAGGAGGTGCCGTATATCCAGCCCTCGCTGGTGCTGGTCTGTTCCATGGGAGACATGAAGATGAAGTCCCCAGGGACCAGCTCCAGCTCATCGTCATTCTGTGGGGTGTAGGGGTAGATCACCTGTAATGTCTGAAAAAGGAAGAGAGGGATGAGAGAGGCCCACATGTGACATGTTTTTGCAAGCGCCTCCAGGGCAGATGTGTGTTCTGCTTTCACAGTGCCAACATCCAGATGTTAACATTTACAGGCACCCCTTGGGGATGCAGGCTCTGAGTAGATTTGGATTTAGATCAGAAAGCATTTCTTCTCTTTTCAGGGTATTGTGGGTGTGTGCCTGGTGCTACTGGATGGTTACAGACTTTCCTTCAGGCATGTCTTTGCTTCCCTTCAGGATTCAGATATGGTTTTCAGAAATTCATCTATCTAAAAGCCCATAGGCTCTCCAGTAAACTGCTATACAAATGGGTTGGACCTAGATTATCCTGCTCCATCACTGGGGTAGGCACCATAATAGACACTTGAAACACAGCTCATGAAAAGCTAGTCTTCCACATGGGGGTAATGGATGGGCCAGCTGGAGAAACTATCCTGTAGGAAAGCTTTGGGAATGAAGTATTTCCCTTCTATGTAACTCAGTTGTTTAAACAGGCTGTGAATCTCTGCCTTCAAGGAGCTTTTCTTTAAATCTACATTTTTAACAAAAACCTTGAAAGAAAAAATATCTTTCATAGCCATCAGTGTGTATGTCTGTGTAACCAGCTTTCATCAAGGAACAGATGGAGATCACGTGTTCCTTTTTTGGGCTCAGAAAAAGTCCCAGGGCCAACCACAGGCCATGCTGTTTGGCTGATTTATTCCATTTTTTGCCTCCTTTCCTGGTATATATAGACATCATAGGCATTGACAGGACGATACTTTGGAAAATGTTCATTTTATTATTTTTTAAATTAACAACAGGAGACCTCAATAGTAATAAAAATATTTCCTATCCCACTGGTTTTGCAAGGGACACTAAGATATGCTGATGCTTTAACAGCTTTGCTTATGGTTTCGAAGCCACTAGTAGCAGGCTATATCCTCTGGTTCCCACTTCCATGTTTTTAACTTTGTTTAGCCTCAGTTTTCTCATCAGTAATAGAATACTTGGACTATAAAAGTCAAATGATACAATATAAAAAAACTTCTTAGGAAAGAGATTTGTACATGAGGGGGCATAATTGTTTCTATTGAACTATGATGCCTCATTTCCTAGGTTATGTCTTTCTTTCTAGCTGATGCTGAGCCCTGGACTGTGTGCTGGGTAATCAGCTTACTGGTGTCAAAGTGATACATCAGAATGTGTTATAAAGAAAGAATTTCCTTCTGAAACTCTCTAACGAAAGGAGCCAGAAAAAATGTGATATTTTTCTCAGAGAATGAAAGTGATAATGCACAGAACTCAACTGTACCACTAGGTTTGTGATTTTCCTTTTATTTATGACACCTGTTTCTTTCCCTATTCCAGCATTTCTTTCAGCTCTAGATTTATTTGCCCCTGATCACCTCCCACTCCTTTCCATGTCCTCTGCCAAATACACACTCAAACTACTTTTGCAAAGTAACCAGGAAGGTTTTCTGCTGGGTTGTTAAAATAGCTTAAAGAAAAAGATATTCACAAGAAATCTCTAAGCTAGGTATGTGATGATGATCCAGTGAAAGGAACAATCCTTCTGGAATAGGGTGAAGGAGAGGCACCAAGTTATGGGGAAACAAGTGTTCCTTAGATATTCAAGCATATCTTGGCTAATAATGCCTTTGACCCAGTAGTGCCTTTCCTCTGAGAAACTCAAGGAGACTTCAGAGAAGAACTCATTCCTTCTATCACTTAGGGGGGATGAGTATTCTGCCTTTAGGTTATTTCCAGAGAAGTCTAGGCATAGCAAAGGGGTGTAGGAGATAGTGTGTCCTAGGTAGAGAAGTTGGACAATAAGTAGGTTTGATTTATTGAATAAAAGAATTAAGGTATTGCAGCAAATCTAAAATTGTAACTGATGCCCATGTCCCCATAGCCCTTTCCCACTCACCAAAAGCAGATGCAAAAGTCAGCATGAGTTTGACAGATATCAGGAAACATGCTTGGATTTTACTACATTATATTTTTTCTTTTGTTTAATGTTTAGCATCTACTTGTAAGAATTCTCGAGTCTACCTCAAGTATGCTTTTCCTCTCTTCCTACACAGGAACTAAACTCAAAGTTTGCTATGTGATTATAAGAACTGAACTAACTGACCTTCATTGCCTTTGAAGCCCTTTTGCTCTTAGTAACAATAATGGCTGCACTATTTTTTTGTTGTTGTTATTGTTGCACCCACTCTGTGCTGAGTATTATCTTAAGGCCTTTCCATACACTCTTTTTAGTCTACACAACAGTCCTGCAAAATATTTTCACCATTTTACACATAAGAAAACTAAGGACTGGAGAGTTATAGAAGTTATAAAAGTGTATCAACAACTGTTAAAGGCATGGGTCTAGGATTTGAAGCCATGTGTGCTAGAGTCCAGAATTTACATTGTTTTGTATAACTCTGTCCTTCCTCTGGATTTCTATTGCTTGGCATATAAAACTGGCTTGACCCAATGTAATCACTAACATACTAGAGACTACGTGAATACAAACAGGCATTTCTAAGTTCCAATCAAGTGAAAATCTAAACAGCAGAGGGATGAGACCTAGGAGTTTTCCTATGTATCACCTGCTGAGCGTCCTTGCCTAAACCACTTTCCTTCTCTGGACATCTGTTACCTCACTGGAATGACCAATCAAATTTGCCTCCTGAGTACAGAAGAAGGAAGGCAAGAAGAAGTTTACATATGCAAGGGAGTGCAGGTAAAAGCCAAATGACCTCAGAAGGAAAGCTTTATCAGAAGGAACAGTAATAAATGAGCTTTTACAAATAAGAGATAAAAGAGGCCAAGTTATTTTTAGAAAATAATTCATGTGGGCACTTGCTGCCTCTTTACCTCAGTGCCAATGTGGGTCAGGCAGGAAAGCAATTACCCTTTGAGTTAACTGGAGGGCAGTGTTGATTAGAAGATATTTCTTGTAAAATTCCATTGAATTCACCTTCCTTCCCTCAGAAAGGTGACTTCTCAGAGTTCAGCTGCATACAAACCTTAACTTTTTTTCCTTTGCCCTTGGAAGGAGTCCAATCAGCCACACCTTTCCAGTTATATTTAGGACTCATCCTAAGCAATTCTAGGAGATATCATTATTCTTAAGTAAGATCAACACATTCTCCTTGTTTTCACAGAAATTTGCACCAAATGACTCGGAAAAATGACATGACATTCCCATCAGCAGAGTCAGAGAAAGCTGCATGTCCCTGACACTCACAGACTGGATCATTAGGCCTGGACCTGGGGTTCATAGGTTAGTTCTTCCCAACACTTCCAAATCAATGATGAGGTTACCTGGTAGACCTCGAGGTTTTAACTTTTTTCACATTGAAAAATATCTAAAAGAGATATTAAACTAAAAAAAAAAAATCAGTTCTTTTGCTGTTCAGAACCTGATAAACAAATATAAATATTGTTAAATAAATGTAGTTAATTGAATAACAAACTTTTCATCAAAGTATTTGGGGATTTTTTGGATGAATTTCCTATCCTTACTGGTCAGAATCCTTGGATTCTGGGTTCAGCTGTGGTCCTGAATTGCTATTTAGCTTTGGACCAGCCACTTAATCACTTTGTGTCTCATTTCTCCTTTAGAAATGAAAAAGGACTATATTATTCTTCAGAGAGAGCACATGCTTCTCCTGGAAGGTAGTATGGATTCCCTCAATACAAGGATGCCAGAATCATGCCAACTTTCCACCTGCATTGGCATTCAAATTTTCCACTGATGTCTCCCATATGACACACACAAATTCTCACCATGTTTGGTCTGTGCTTTAATTTCATGTGTGTCTATTCTCTCTCCCTCACTGGATTCAAAACTCCTTGAAGATAGGATCATAATTTAAAATTCTCCTACGTTCCATGGTACCTTGCATGTCATAAATAGTCAGCAAGTAGCTGTTGATTATATGTTCATAGATTTTTTTTGTATATATGTGTTCTTCTCCTCACCTAAGATCAGGATGATGTGTTTTATCTATCAACACTGTAAATTAATATCATATTTAAAATTTTTCCAGCATACTTTTCTCCCATATCTATTCTCCCATTCAATATCTATATCATTCCAATAAGGTTGGCAGGGAAGACAGAACAATGAGGATATTACACAGATGAGCCACCTGACACCCAGAGAGGAGGGATGCAAGCTCAAAGCTTCCTAGTGAGTCTGGCAGAACCTAGACAAAAGCCTGGACCAAATGACTCCTTGTATGGTGCTCGTTTCATTGCCTTCCTTTGGTACCCATCACCCTGTGACACCAAGCAGCAAAAGTGCTCCTGGTTCTGATTGCACCCCTGTACTGCTGGTAGCGTCAGGAGCCACAGTGAGCCATTACCTCATGGTTAGCAAATCGGATATCCCGAGAGAATATGGTAGCCACCCAGTCACACCCTAGTTTGACATCAATACTCTGAGCTAGTTTCTCTAGGGTGGGTAGGTGGCTAGCTTGGAAGTGGTAAGCCAGGGTCACATGCAGCTGCTTCTTATGAGGTTCCACATGTACTTCTGGAAAAAGGAAGGAAACAGTCTGTTATTACAAAGTGGTAATCATAGCAATGGTGGAAACTTAAGGAAGAACATAGAATTCTGCTTCCCAAATAACAAAGGAGGGAGTCCTGCGGTCAGACAAAGCTGTTTCTCTCCTTCACAGCAGCAGAATAAAGGTGTGCAGGGAAGGTGTGGGATGGGGAGGGGATGCGGTGGTGGATAAGAAATCCTGAATCAACCCTCAGTTTGAAAGGTAAGGAGCCACATATCTGTAAGAGGTATGGATTAGCTGAGAAGGAATCATTTTGGTTTGCTCCTCCTCACAACGCCATTATCACCAGCCCCACTATTCATATGAGGAAACTAAGGCCTAAAGGGATGAACTAACTTATATAGAAACAAAGAGCTAATTTTATAATCCTGTGAGTCCCAGAATTATACTGCCTTTGTTTTTAAATCAAGTCTCTTAGCTTCTGTGTGGCTCTGATGGGGAAATGAAAGAAAATAAAATACTTTTAAACAGGGTTTCTTGATAGTATTTGGGTCAAATAATTCTTTGTTGTGGGGCTGTTTTGCTCATTGTGGGGTCTTTAGCTGCATCCCTGGCCCCTTCCACTGGATGCCTGTAGCATCCCCAAGTTGTGACAACCAAAAATGACTCCAGGCACTTGACAAATGTCCTCTGCGGAGCAAAATTACCTTAGCTGAGAATACAGACTGTTATTCTAAGACACCCTAGAAAACAAAACAAAACCAACCAACCTACCTTCTCAAGGGAATGGCTTTTACTTCTCTTTCGTATGTCTTTAAGTGAGAGAACATTTCATTTACTATCTAAGTTAGGCACTGAAGAAGATGCAACTAGACAGAATTTTGGGACTTTGAGAAATTAAGGGTCTTGCTCAAATCACACAGAGATAGAAATAGAAGTTGGATCTTTTGGTTTTGAGTACATTTTCTGTCTTGTTCTTGTCTTGTTTTGTTCAAGTCTTATTCATGCTGTATCCTTAGCACTCAGCACGTAATAGGGTTTCTGTGTTTGTTAAATAAATGAATACACACGAACGAATCTTCTTAAAGGACCTTGAATGAAGGATGACACTAAATCTACTTCTAAAGAATCTGGTAATGCCAAAAACTCTAGAATTTCTAGGCACAAATTCTAGGGCAAAGACACGAAGGCCTGCTTTTAGGTTGCAAGGAGCTGGGCCATTTACATATAGTGGGGCTACCCAGTTCTCTAAATCACCACCAGGGGGCTGCACAAGGGCCGAGAAGCCAGCCAGACACGTTCTTAGAGAGTGGCGACAGATTCCTGGAGAGGAACTGACTCTCCCCCTTTCTACAAGGAAAGCAAGAAAGGGCCTGACTACCTCTCACTCATTTTGCTCCTTAAGAATCAGCTGCAGTCCTGGCCAAGACCTGCTTTACTCACTTGTGAAGGGTTTGGCTTTTGTGAGACATTAGTTTTGGTTCTTGTGGGCATTTTAGTGGTTTTGACAATAGCTGCTGTAGGATAAGAAAGGGCCATTTTCCTGAGTAAGAGAGATGAGAAGAGGAAATCATTTGTCTCTCTATTATGCCATTTTTCTAAAATATTAAGCTCCTATGAAATGAGAGGCTCCACCAAGTCATAAAGCAGACACTAGTCCTTGGGGAAAAGGGAGTTCCTGGGGAGGAAGTCTAAGGAGGTCCCAGTCCCAAAGCAGAGGAGATGTCTTAAAAGCCTGGAGTTCCCCTGAGAGTAGAGATCTCACTGTGACCCTGTTCAGTGATGCCGGGCCCTCATTACATGCTCCCAGAGTTCCAAGCTTTATTTGGAGCTTTTCTGGTAAAAAACTCAGAGCAAAATATCCCAAGTTGGGGATAAAAACAGCAGCAAGAAACAAAGGCAGGTGAGGTCAGGAGACCAAGGGTCAAAACGTGTGGCTCTATTCAAGTCTTTCCCTCTCTGGCCTCTGACCCTCCCTGCAGTGTGGGGTTGGCAAGCTCAGGTCTCCTCCGGCTTTGCACCCATTACTCAGATTGAGTTGTGCAGCTCACACCATCTGCTCTGGTCAGGGTGGCCTCCATACTGTCCTCTGCACCCTCTGCTCCTTTCTGCCTGTGCTCATGTGGTCCACCCTCCTGCAGGGCCCTTCCTCCACCTTAAGGATCAACATTATCCCAATGTGAGTGTCCTTTCTTCTGTGAAGGTGGAACCACTTCATCCCATGATGGCCTCTCTCTTCTCAGAGCTCTCTTAGCACATAGTGCTCGAATCAGGTTTTCCTACTGTGCCTCTGGCCAGGAAGAACCACTTCTTACTCTCTGTCACATTCCTCATGGATAAACACATAGCAGGTATCCAATATATACCTGCCGATTGTGATTGCATCCTTCAGGAATCCAACAGAGACTCCCCTCACCCCATTGTTAGTCTTTCTTCCTGCAGATAAAGTTCATGTTGAGCTATGTGAGCTTGCCTGCACCTCTAGTCAGACAGGAGAAGCTTTACCCACTTCTTCCTCTTTTCCTCTTTCCATGCCTCTACTGCTGTCTCTACATCAACACACATCCTGAGCATCCCTTTAAGCCAATTCCTTTGACAGGAAATTTCAGTTGCTTGAACTAAGAGATGCCATAAAAAGAGCAGGAGACATCTTGAAGGGGTGACATTTTTGGATGACTTCTGAGGCTTAGGGGTCTGTCTAAATGGTTTCAGTAAGTTGAAGGGAGTTTGGCTCAGTGGATTTTATTATTATTTGATACTAAGTGGTTCTGCTCTACTCTCTGTGCTATGCTACCCACTGAGCAAAGCCCTCGGTCCTCAAGGAGTGAACTGTGAGACCTAGATAGATGCCTACATGAGAGGGAGTTTGGGAGGAAGAAAGGAAGATTCTTTAATTCTGAAGTGAGAGGAGATGGTGGTGCTACTATTGCATACGTTTATAGTTGAATGAGGAACAATTGTTTGTATGCTTTCAACTTGGAACAGCCATTGTGTTAGGGAGTAGTCACTGGATATTCTCTCTGGAAAGTTAGCAGGACAGTAGTTTAATATTTCTGAAAGGGAGGAAAGAGGTGTGGGGTGCTGCAGGAAATGGCTATTTTGTCATGTTCTGCCCATTTCCGTAGGACCCTCTACCTCCTGACTCTGTCCCACTCCTCCCACAATAATTTCCTATCCCCTTTCTTCCCAACTTTTTGGTTAACAGGACCTAGGGCTGGCCTGGCAGCTGTGTTGGCTCACCAGTTTTAGATGCAGCCTCTGCAGCAAAGTCGGCAGCAAACTTCTTGAGGACCTCTGCACTGTCTTCCTTCACGAAGAGGCCGATAAAGTTGGAGGAGGTATAGAGCTCCAGGGGCAGAGGAGCTGAGAATTTACATTTCCAGCGACTGACAGTGGTCTGCAGGGCTTCCCCTAGAGCATCCACCTTGCTGTCCTCACACTGGAAGGGGAAAGCAAGAGGCTTCATTCAGAGACAAGAGGAGATAGATGTCTGCTACTACTTAACATTTGGCATCCTCTACCCAGAGCTGGAGACTGATGATGCAATTACTAAACCATCACTTCTGTCTGTGAGGAAGAAGAGCTGCAGACTCTCAATTACCTGGAAATAGATTATCCAACTAGTAAATTCAACTGGGGCATGGATGACATCTTCCCTCCCTCTCTGCTCTGATGTGCCCCTCTGATCCCAGCCAGAAAGCAGGAAGTCTGGTCCAGCAGAAAGAAAGAATGGAGGAATGTACCAGGAGAGTAGGTTGAATTCTTGTGTGTTTTCTACTGTTTTACATCACCTGTGCCTTTTCTATTCCTCTTAGATGATCAAAAGTTGACTCTACTTCCACCCCCATGATGGCTGGGAAGAATGAAGCTCAGAAAGCTGTGACATCATCCTCCTACCCTCTTTAGAGAACTGTTAGAAAGAATGAGTGTCTCTAAACTCTGAAAGCTTTTGAGAAAGATCCTAGGATGACTAAGAGGAAATAATAATCATTTTAATTTTCAAAGTGAATGGTAAGAGAGAAGGTGTTAGGAACATCTTTTTACAGAGAGAAGGGGGAGAGAGAGAGAGAGAGAGAGAGAGAGAGAGAGAGAGAGAGAGAGAGAGAGGGGATATATATATATATATCTAGGGAAAAAAAACCCTAAAATATTAAAATAAAATATTGTCTTAAAATACTACCATTCTGCCTTATCTTGAATATATATGCTACTACTTAACATTTGGCATCCTCTACCCAGAGCTGGAGACTGATGATGCAATTACTAAAGTGGATAAATCAATTCTTATCCATCCATACAGAGAGCTAAATTAGAATAATATATTAAATATAGTGAGGGAGATTTAATTTAATCATTAAATGAGCTTTGTGATAGCTGGGATTATGGACTAGGAATTATGGCAGGTGAAAGGTATCTGTCATCTCTAGAAAGATCTAGAGAGACAAAAATCTGTAGACAGCGTCCATGTGGCTGAAGTCACTTTCCCTGTCTATAGATTACATTTCTTATTCTCAGCTCTCTAATATCTACTCCTTCCTATTGTATGAGTAGGAAGGCAGATGATATACAAGGGTGAAGCGAGGTTAGTGAAACCATTCCTGCTGTGGCTGCCAGACCAATGTGTCACTCAGTGGGTCAGGCTTGTCACGAGGGTTCTGAGGAGCACGCAGTCATCATGATGCCACATCAAACCTGGCGTGCGCCTGGGCCTTGGCAGTTATTAAAAAGAGGTGCTGGGTGAGTAGCCATGGGCTTCACTGACTCCTTGAAGGCCCATCCAACTCTAGGAGCCCATGACTATTTCTGCCTGATTCCTGACAGGGTTTTAAACTTTGGCTCCTGCTCCCAGGGCACTGGTTGGGGATACAGGGCCCCAGGCTCCCCGGGTCAGGGGATGGGGATTGTAGCTCACCATAAAGAATTGACAGAGGGTGATGTGGGGGAAGATGTTGTGTGCCTTATTCTTCCCGCAGATCTGCTTCGACTGTTGCCAAAAGTCAGAGAGCTTCTGTGCTAAGGGGCCGGTGGGGCGGAGGTAGAGCACATACTCTCGGGGTAGGGGATCATCCAGGAAGGGGTCGCCCACATGGGAGAATAACCTGAAAGGGAGAAAAGAGCCAGTCAGGCCTCACTTGAGAATATTGGAAGGGAAAGAAGAACTCGAAGAGACAGACCCACCCTACGATGCTCCACACCCAGGCACCACAAGGAGAAAGGTTTTCCCTTTTGCGCTTTAAAAATCTACCTCTTGAAGCTCACACTTTATAACCAACTCTCAGATACACTAACTTCTTTTCTGCCTGTCATATTGCAGCCTACAACTCCCTAAAGAACAAAAACAAACAAACCAAAACAACAATGACAACAACAACAACATCAATTAAAAAAAACAAAAACAAAAACAAAAAACCAAAACTAAAGCCACTGTCCAGGAAGCATTCTTAAATAAACTCCAAATCCTTTCCTAATCCACCAGTACAGTCCCAACTTTGCCTGTTCCTTCAGTTCAGTCTATGATTAAACCCTGTACCCCCAAAAGATAAGGGAAGCTTCAGGAGGGTTGACTTGTGGGCTCTGTCCTGGGTGATGATATCACAAAAGGTAAGTAGGTTTTTGCTAAATCGATTTGCCCACCATCCACACACTTAAAGAGTATCTTTAAGTGCCTTAAGGGAGGTCAGATGCTATGATAGGGACTCTATCTTGGAAATTCTTTAAATTTCTTTAACTGGTCTTAAAGAGATGCACGCCCTGGGGCCAGGGCAGAAGAGGCAATTGGCTCGATAAATGGGCTTGTCACAAGGTGTTTTGACTCATCTCCCCGCCCCACTTCCTCCAAGAATCCATTACTGAAAGGCTGCACATCTCTGCTCATCCACATACCCTTAGAGTTAATTATATGCTATTTTCTAAATTTATTTATTTTATACCAACCAGTCACACGCTGCCTGAACACTTCTTCCTCCTGTGGATGCCAAGGCTTTTTGTCTGGAAATAAAAATCAAATTTCTATTGTTAGCATTTTTAGCTTTAGCTTTTCTTATTGCAGTGGCAAGAATTGAATACAAAGAAAGCAACATCAAAGCCTCCTCAGTGGTGATGGGGGGACACCTGCAGCAGGATTTTCCCCCCAAGGGTCACAGCAAGGCATATGGACAAAGAACTTGTAATTAATTTCCATGTGATTAGCACTGGATCTGCATTCAGCCTGACAGCCCATGCAGTCTGTTTTCAGCAGGTTCCATATTGGGGTTTTATTTCTACTTCCCTAAAGGTTGTCAAATCTTGGTTTTTCTCCTTCCTTTTTACCCAGTCACTCTTACTGACCCAGATCCCCCACAGAATATTGTTGTTTATTCATTTATTTTGCAGTCCCTTGGCAAAGCATGTTAGAAAGTGAGGCTAAATGCCCACAAAGACATTTGGTTTGTTTCAATTCAGTGTCTCCTCCCAGCCACCTCTAATCACTGCCAACAGCCTCAGGCTGAATCTGTGATCTCCAACTATTTTACAGACATCTTCGGGGACAAGTGGCCAGAGTAATGCTACTGTTACTCCCACTGCTTGAGAAAGAACTTGAAGCCCTATTAACAGCACTGTGGTATCTCAGGATGGTTATGGCAGTGAGGTCCTTGCGTGCAAGTGCATAATAGGGCACTTCTAAAGTTTCAGACTGGTCTCCAAGAGCCTGAGAGTTCTAGGTTTGTATTTAGCTTTGCTATTCATCCATCCATTCATGTATCCATGCTTATGTTCATTCAAGAAATACTTGTCGAATTGCTATTATTTTGTCAGCACTGTGATAGGTTCTAGGAATACAGTGAAAAGCAAGACTTATACGGTATCTGCCCTCATGGAGATTTCAGCTGAGCAGGCATGAAAACATTAATTGTACAGATAATTATTTAATTATATCTATGGTCAGTGCAATGAAGGGAAATCACAGGGAACAATAAACCTAGGACAAGGGTACCTAACCAAAGCTGAGTGGTCAGGGAAAGCTTTACTAATGAAGTGACACTTTAAGTGAGACCTAAAGAATTAGACTCTTCTGGGTAGGGATGGATGGGGGTTGTATGGTGGTTGTGGTGGTGAAAGACATCTACTGCATGTACTCTATAGTGAGATACATACAGAAGAAGTCCTGAACAGTGCCTGACATGAGGGAGGTGACCAATAAACTGCCATTCTGGTCCCTTTGCATTACATTGATTCCTGGCCCTTGGGAGAGAGAAGACAGGGAAGGGGATACCAGTTAAATCAACACTCTTTCAAAGCTTCCTTTGCCTTATTGGCTGCTGAATCCAACTCCTCTTTCCTTTTATTGGTCCATTTATAGAGCAATTAGAAAAACTGATGCTGTGAGGATTGTGGAAGATTAAATCAGAAAGGATCTCAGAGATCATCTGTGACCCAACTTCTTCACTTTATACAAGGGAAAAGCAGGGGAAGAAAGTTAAGTAATGTGCTCAAAGCAGCTGTCTAAGGTGATGGCTGAGTGAAGGTCAGACTTTAGTCTGAATTTAAGGCCAGCCTCTGTACCTCTGTTCCACAGCCCCAAAATAAGTAAAATACCTTCCTTCTCCCCATAAAAATCTGAGCACAAATGCCAAATGATCAAAATAAAGAAAATTTCACAGCTAAGTAGAACAGCATTAGTGATGACAAAACTTATTACAGTAAGACGGAAATATGGAGAAGTAAGACAGATCCTCTGAACACCTTGGAACAGAAGCTGCTGCAGAAAAGGCTGGAAAACAGATTTACCCCACATTCTCACACCTGGAAAAGGTGCTTAATTGCTGCCAAATTGCCAGCCTTGTTTCCTTTACTGCTTACTAGGCAATCAGAGACCACACATCTTGCTTTTTTCCAGACCCAGAAACCATGTACCCACAAAAGAATGCAAATCATAGTCTTTTAGAAATTAGAATTTCTGAGGAACTAAATTCATCAAAAAAGACCCATTGTTTCAGAAACAATTGGGAAAAGGAAAACTCACTTGTGGTACAATGTGCTATTTATATAAAGGATCTAATTTTTTTTTCTATGCCCTTCCTCCAATGAAATACATTCTACTGAAACTTATTTTTCTTTAAGCACTAGTAGTATCCTCTGGAAATGAGAGCTAATTAAGTCATGGTCTCTGTAACTCAAAAGACAAGTTTTGGAGAGCATTCAAAAATAAAATTGAGAAAGATAATGAAAGGTTTGGGTGATAAGGCTATGATAAAAGTTTAAGAAAATCCAAATTTTTCTTTATGAAGAAGACAAATCTGAGAGATCTTCTATTTTATGGAAGGTCATTATATCCAATGTTCCTTCTCTTATAAAGTTTAGACAAAATAAAATAAGCTTTAGCTATAACACAGAGGGCTCAAGTTAGTTACTGGAAAGAACTCCCTGGCAGTAATGTGCTATAAAGCTGTTTTGTTTTTGTTTTTTAAGTTTTTAGAAAGTAGTTAATGATCTAAAATAGAGTTGTGTGAGTCTCTAGGTAAGAGGTCATAGGAGGACTAAAATCCTGGATTCCCTAACGAGCAATGGGCATGGCTCTGCTGCTCCTTCACCTGCTGTCAGGCAAACGACGATTTGGGTTACGTTTGTTCCCAGAACTCTGTCCACAGAACAAACTAAACACAGGCAGCAACAGAACACATTTTCCCCTCTCCACCCTGTTGAGGAAAGACTGTTGCCATAGAGCTCCCCACCTCCTGTCCATCCCACAGGTCCAGTGCCAAGGGCAGTGGGGTATGCAAGGTGGACCCTGAATACCAGGCTGAGCCTGAACATCTGCTACTTCAGGGTAACTCAGAAGTTGGCAAAGACAGCTGGAAACCTTGAGCAGATAAAGGAGGTGTAGCCCTTTAAACCCAAAGGTGAGTAGTAGAGCAACTAATTATTTAGATGAGACCTCTGTAGTTAGAGTCAGTGAGACATATGAATTGCTGATGTGAGAACATCTCTCATGTGAGAACATAAATTTGACTTCTGATCCTGGTCCTGCCTAACCTTCCCAATTATTTATACTTAGCAGAATATGAAAAAAAATGCAAATTCTCATGCACTGCTAATGATAGGGAAGAACAGCACAAATCAGATAAAAGTAATGGCTCATCAAAAAATCAGGCAAGCAGCTGTGAGGAAATGAGCCAGACTGGGAGGAACAGGCAGCACCCACTGATGGCATTTCTTCCTCCAGCTTGGATGGCTGGGGCTCCTCCACTGTGTGCCCCTAGTTCAAAGTTAGTCTGGCCCCAGGGCTACAATTGCCCAACCACCAGGGGCATAGAAGTGCCCTCATGACTTTAAAGGAGGTTTGGAATGGAAAATTCCCTTTCCACTTTGTGTGAACAAAGAAGCATTTCTTCCTCCCTCTCCTTCCTTCCTTCCTTCCTTCCTTCCTTCCTTCCTTCCTTCCTTCCTTCCTTCCTTCCTCCCTCTTCCCACCTCTTTTCTTCTTTCTTTCTTCTTTTCCATCTTATTTCTTCCCTCCTTTTCTCCTTTCCATTTCTCTTTTTCCCCTTCTCCTCACAAGGAACTCTTCTAAGAAACCAAATGAAAATAAAAAAATGTATTGACTATAGCTTTCTGATCTAAAATTTGACTTTTTGGTGCCTTTACAGAGAAAATAGCCTCAGATTCCCTGGCTGGACTCAGGCCTGACTAAGTAGATTCAAGTAGGTCCCATGTCCAGGTCCAGAAGAATTCTCACTCCCTCTCAGAAACACAGGTTTTGAGCTTGACTAGAATTAGGATGATTTCTTCTGCAGCCACCATGGTTCACTGGGGTCTACTACTGGAGTCTGACTCTCTTAGTAGTTCAGTTCTTCTCAGCTGAACACCAGATGTATGTCAGGCACTGTGTTATCATTGGGTATACAAAAGAAGAGGAAAGAATGGTCCTTGCTCTTATAGAGGTCATAGTCTTAGAGAAAGAAACAGACACACAAGCAGCTTCTTACAATGCATTATGGTAGCAGCCGTGATAGAGATGTGCAGTGTGCTAAGGCAGCTCAGAATATGGGTACTAACTCAATAAGGAGTTTCTGGGGCTGAGGTTCTCAAATTGTACATAAAGCCACTCTAGGTTAGGAGGCCACAGTAAACTCAAAGAGGTGCCATGGGATAATTTAAAAGTTTGAGGGAAACATAGCAATATTCATCATCTATTTTACACCCCATAAGCCAGGGGTCCCCAAACCCTGGGCTGTGGATCAGTACTGTCCATGGCTTGTTAAAAACAGGGCCACACAGCAGGAGGTGAGTGGTGGATGATTGAGTAAATCTTCATCTTTATTTGAGACTGCTCTCCAGCACTAATGTTACCGCCTCAGCTCCCCCTCAGATTAGGCACTAGATTCTCATAGGAGCACCAGTCCCTGGTGCCAGAAAGTTTGGGGACCACTGCCATAAGCTACTAGTTCAAGGTAGTTACAGTTTCAATATTAGATTGTGCTATACTCCTCTTGTTGTCATATCATTGTGAAGCTGGGCTTTTGAAAATGGCTGTAATAAAAAGCAAGTGCCCAGTGAAAACCAGTGTGGAACAGGAAATATGAGTGGCAGTGTCCAACCCGATTCTAAGGTTTCAACAGTTGTACAGTACTCAAAAGACACATACATCTCATTAGTAAGTAGTTGTGGTTATTTAAGAATGAAATAAAATATTATTTTTCTTTCAATTTTGTGCATTTTTTTTTCACATGGCTCTTAAGTTGTTTGGAGATAAATACTTATTAAGTTGTTTGGATCTAACTAGTAAATGAACATAACTATTAGGTATTTATTTTGGCCTATAGGCTCTGTGTAAAAATTACTGAGATACTAAGGATGCTGTGAACTGAGAAAGCTTAGGACTCTGTCCAAGAAGAAATGATGCTTGATCTGGATCTTAAAAGTAAAGTAAGAGCTGGTTAGAGAAAGAAAGGAGGAGAGAAAGGCATTTGAAGTGAAGAGCGTGGCAAGAGCTCATATATGAAGGCAAGAGAGAGCATTGTGTGTGCATGAAATTAGGACTGGCGATGCTGGGGCAAAAATGGTAAATTTGGAAGAAAGTAAAGATGAAGCTGAAAAGCTAGGCAGGGGACAGCTCACAAAGGTCTTTGTGCCATTTTAGAAAGCTTGGATTCCCCTCATGCAGAGGGGAACAATGAAGGGTGGTAAGTCAGAAAGGTGTGGTCAGATTTGCATGTGAGGAATAGACTTAAGGGAGACCAAGACTATGCCAAAGAATATTTAGAAATACTGTTACTATCAGAAGGGGGACGGTGAGAGGCTGAAGAATAATGAGGATGGAATGTTGGGAAGGATGTTTGGATTATTGATTGGATGAATCTTGGAGACTGATAAGAACTGTAGCTTAAATGTCTTTGTGGATGGTAGCGGCACCCCTGAGTGAGAATGCAGTAGAGACAAGTTTGGGTTGGGATGGTAGTGGGTGATGAGCTCAGTTATTATTCCCTGGAGAATCTAGGGGGGGCGGTCTGGGCTAACAGCTAAATCAAGTATCATTAATAGACACCTGGTCTGGTTGTGGGGTACTATGTTCCTAAAGTTTTCTATTAGCTTGACTTTGATTTTTTGTCCCTGCTAGTAAGACAGGCATTTCTTTTGGGCTACCCATTGAGCTCTATTTCCTGTCTAAGAAATCCCTTCAGCTCCCAACTCAGTCAATATTGAGGTCCATAAATATTCAAGCAATCTCTGACTCAGGCGAATAGGTTAACCCAGACCACCAGGCTCTCCAGGATAACACATCTCTCATGTGCCTTCAGAGGACAGTTCATTCCCTATTTTATTGCACTTGACAAAACTCAAGTATCTAAAACTTTATATATAAAAAAATAGGTAAAATATATAACAGAAATGGAAATATATTCCTTCAAAGTAGTAAGACCTTAATTCAATTAAGTAGAAAACTAATTTGTTGAGCTTTCCAATTACTGACATTCTTCTGTCCTTGACTTTAGGTGGCTGGTAGATGCATACTTGTGGCCTCAGGATCCTATCTGCCCTGTGCATTGGTTCTCTGTGACCAAGGTTTTATTTGTGTAGGAAAAGAGAAGACAAGGGGTTAAGAATATAATCCTTCAAGTGGATGAAGCTTTCTATGCAACTAAAATTAAGTGGTATATTTCCTTCATGTAGCTAAGACAATCTCAAATTTTAGAAACATTTAATGCTAACTGTAGAACTTTTAAAAATGTTCTCAACCTCCAGGATACCAGTTGTTAAATTTTCCACATCTAATACTGTGAATTCAATTAAAAGATGATCTAATTAATCAGCTCTCTCATTCTTTTCCCGAGATCTGCTCTCAACTGGAGAATGGGCAGACTTAGATAGAACCCAACTTCTATTTTTCCTGGTTGGCAAGTCCATTCATATAAAGAAGCTATTGGTGCTACTAAGCAAAATTTTGGGATTCTTTTAGGGTTTATTTGAAAAACAGATGATATCTTGTAATGCGGTTTTAGGTAGAAATATCAGAGGCTTTTATTGTGCTCTATGAAGAATCACCTGCTCAGTTCTGACCTTCTTCATAGGATGATATGAGGCAGCTTAACAGGCTGCCTGAGGCTGACAGCTATCCTAAGAATAGAGGGCAAGCAGGTGACTTTGCATCTGTTTCTCCAATAGGAGAAATAGAAGAATAAAAAAGTCAGTAATGATTGAAGACCTTCCATACACCAGTATGGAAGGCTAAAAAACTCATGACAAACAGTGAATCTAGTATTGGTAGAAGCCTCTCTAGACCTGGGTGGCTCTACCCTGACAAGTCAGCTGTCTATTTGTCTCTGTGGTTGTCCCAATCCAGGGGCTCAAGCATTCTGAAGCTGTGGCAAAAGTATGAATTAGTGAAGTGAGTATATTGAGTAGTTGAAGCACTGAGCCTAGAGCCCTGGGAAGCATCTCAGCTGATGATCTCCAAGCTCCTTCTCTCAGAACCCAGGGAGAAGTCACCCCTAAACCTCTTACTAGGCATGATCATGGAGAACTGCTCCAGATTCTTGGGGTACTTTTCAGGTTGGAATGGGGCTTCTATGCGGGAGAGAGTATCCCTCATGTGCAAAGCCCCCCACCAGGAGCAGAGGGTCTGAGGATGGAGTGGATGGACACAAAATACAGAGCAGATATGGGTCCAGGTGCTCCACTGGCCAGAGATGGGAGATGGTTATGGAGCTACCAATTCAGTCTCCTGAATTCACATACTATACCTTCTTTCATCCATCATTGCCTATTAATAAAGACTTTAGTTTCTAATATGGTTATCCTCTCATCTACCAGGGGACAATAAGATTGGTACACTTTCAGTCCCACCTTTAATTGATGGTCAGAGGCCAAAGGTAGGGGAGCATTTGAGAAATAGCCAAGAGCCACACAAGCCAAGCAGGGGCAGAGGTGGTATTTTAGCCAAGCCTCCCTGGCTCAAGCAAAATGAAGAACTGGCCATACACTGTTGCCCCGGTGGGTCCTTGCAGGAGCTAGAACATGGGCACTTGTTCTCAAGTGCCTTTTCCTTAAAGGAAGTCATTTCCCAATTTGGTGCTTTAGTTTTTTCATCTTCAGAGAAGTGATGAAAGCACACACAATGAGGTGAAGAAGAAAGATGTGACTTTTAGAAAGTGTCTTAAGGTCCTCAGAAGCAAGCAGAAGTGATAAACAGTGATTCCATGGCTGCCAAGGATTTTGAGACCACTGTGTTTATTCTTCCTTATGACCAGACATGATTGCACTTCCTTCAAGATTGTACATTTGAAGGAATCTTTCTTGTTCTTACAAATCTTAAGAAGAGGGTACTCAACAATGTCTCTTGATTACCTAATGGCCCTTGCACTCAGAAAGTTCTTCCATGTGTCTAACCTCCTTCTACCTGTGCCCAAACTCATGTTACCTTTTCCATATCTGGTAGAGTTGTTCACTCCTTCCTACCTAACAAAATAATTTATTCTGTCACTTTCACACAAGGAATTCCAGCTACATTTTACTACCAAAGCCAATAAGATAGGCCTGCAAAGAGCCTGCGCAGTTCAGCTTAACAACTCCATTTCTGAAGTCTCTGTCCCCTTGGGCCTCCTCCCTGGGAAGCTAAAGGAAGGCAGTGGAGAGCAGCCTGTCAATAAACAAAAACTATAATGGCCCTACCCATTTCCTGTAGAGGAAATGAACCTAATGGAGAAAGATATATTGATCATAAAGACCCAATTTCAGAACTGGTCTCCTTTTCAGTTGGGGGGGGGGGGGAGCTAATGGCCTATGCTTTCAGCTGCTTTGGCCTGTACATTTATCTAACAATCAATGGACTAGCAAGCCTGTTGGGGGCTGGTGATGCTACCATCAAGGTTGGCCAATGGAAAGGAATATGCTGAGTTTTTATTTTTATTTTTTTAATAAAGCTAATCAGAGAAGGGAAAAATTTTTTTGAGCTATTTGGGGGCTTAAGAAGGACTTCCAGAAGAACTTTAACCTGCGGTGATGTCCCCCTTTCTTTCCTATCAATGAGACTCTATTTTCCAACCCATAAAGGGTCTATTAAGCAGTTTTCCTCAGGGGTTGGTTAGCAGGGAAAGTGCTGCTTAGCTTCCCCGATGTTTTTATGTGGCTGGGCCCAGTAGCCCATATGGAGAGACCTTGTTTTGTTCTTGCTAAAAGGGTTCTAGAGCTCTGGCCTCTGCTGTAGGGAGGCACAGTTTGTAATTGGGAAGCCAGCCATTAGACCGTGGAGGGGAGGGCAGGGGCAAGTGTGACATGATAAACACATTTCTCTTTGTCTCCGTTGTAAGTCTCCTTGGGATCTAGGCTATACTTTTCTTCCCCTCAGGATTAATGAATTTTTGCAAAGAAGCACATGTGGAGTGTTGGCCATGTAAAAGGAACATGTTCTTGGGAGCTAAATTCTTACTAGTTTTGGGACTGTGGACAACTTAATTATCCTAAGATTCATTTTCCATGTCTCTTAAATGGGAATAATAATACTTACACCTTGCAGGACAGAATGATGGTTAATATCAATATTAGATAATATATTTGGAGAGTTCAGCACAGTGTCTGACATATACTAGGTATTTAAAAATAATACCTGCACATACACCTATACATATTTATCTAAATATCTTTGCAGTTCTCCTAGAATAAATGTCAGCAAGTTCTATGTTAATAGGAATATTTTAGAAAAACTGGGCATCAGAAGACCCAGATCCCTTCTTTGCTAAAATGATCTACAGCCATCTGGGAAGGTCTTGAGGAGTGTATAAGATTTGGGGAGAGACAAAAGCTTTCCAGATAAGGCAATAACAGAAGAAAAGGTGCAGAGGGGAAACCAGCCAGTGATGGGTGACTATTGTAGAGGAAGTCTGTTGGATAGCTTTCACTGGAAGAGGACACAAGCCACATTGTTGGGATGCAGGCAGGGGAGCTTAGCTTTCATCAGGAAGCCTCACTGCGGGGTGCTGAGCGGGGGAGGAGCAAAGTTTCCACTTACTGAAGCTGTCCAAGGAGAGGAGAGACAGCCCTGAGCTGGTGTCTATAGTCGTTAGGCGCTAGGGAAGACTGGCCCAGGTCTATTTTTTCCTCTAAGATTCTAAGTTACTTATGATCCCTGTGCAGCCTTTATTCCTCACTCTGCAGAGTTCCCACCTGTCTGAACTACCTCCCAAGGAAATAGGATAAAAATTTCAAAGGGTCAGTCCATTGTACGTAAACTATTATTATCCCTGAGAAACAGGACCAGAAGCTGTCTCTGTTTGCCCAAGGACACACAAGCTGGGGACACAGTGACCACAAAATCAGATTAAATAAGATCATGAATGTTACTGTAACACTTGGCACTGTCCTCTGCCTATAATAGATATTCAATAAATATGGCCATGATTTATATTTTTATGACTATCTTCTCTCCAGGACTTTACCGTTTCTGCATGCTTTCATACACTTTTCTTCCTCCAGGAGACACCTGAGTTTGAATGTGGGTTAGTGCTCTACCTAGCTGCTCAGTTTGGTTTCATGTTTAAGGTCTCAATCTCTGAGTCTGTCAGTCTAGAAGATTCTGTTTCTAGGTCATGAGTTCTATAGAAAACCATGGAAATAAGGTCCCCAGAGGGGCAGTATCTGTTGTTTAGTGTCTGTTTCTGCAGAGAAAAGTCCAGCTGATTTGGGGGCAAAGGTGTCCATTGAATGAGAGGCTGTGTCCCTGTGGGGCACTATGGAGTGTGGGAGGTTAAAATAGAGACAAGGTGAGCCCCCTGATGCCTTTTAAGCTGGCAGCCCAATGTGCAAGTGCTCCGAGGTATGTGGTAGGCAGAAAAGTTTGCACAGGAAGAAAGAGAAAGCTGAAAAAGTAGTGACCACACTCAGGGAGGCAGGACATGACAAGAGAAAAAGACGGAGCTCAGTGACGGTAATGGTGTGTAACACCCACACCACCATAGTGCTGAAGCCTTTCTTAAGACTTTCATATAATCACTTATGGATCTTCCTAACAGCCCCATGAAGTATGCAGAACATTGTTGTTATTTTCATTTCACAGATGAGGAGAAGGAGGCTTCAGAGAGGTTCAGAGACCTGTTTGGCTTACACAGTAACATAGGGCAAAGGTGTGACTAGAAAGAACTCATCCAAAAATCTGAGTCACCACTGGTCTCAGGGAGTGAAGGAAGCGGTAGGGGTATATGGAGTAAGTCTCTGTTGCAAAAATTGGAAGGTGGGATTTAAAACAGAGAGAGGAAACAGCCCCACCCCAAATTCACCCCCCCCCCCAAAAAAAAATCTGAAACAGGTGAAAATGAGGAGGTGTTTCAGGTTACAAAAACTAATTATTTTCCCTCCTCCCATTCTACCTCCTCCCTCTTTAAGCTACTAAAATCAGCTGAAAATACTTAAACATGAATGATTTTTAGTCTTTCTGAAATAGTTTTAACCCAAAGCTCTGACTCATAGCCTTGGTGGGTCAGACAAAAGTACATAGAGCAAAAAGAGCCACTGTCACCATTCTGTATCTTTCCACATCATGATTTATTAGCTAACATGTATTGATTGTTTACAAGGAGGCAGGCACTATTCTAAATGTTTTAAATATAAATGATCTCATTCAGCCCTTACTCAACCCTTTGAGGCAGGTGCCATTATTTCCCTGACTGAATAGGTGAGGAAAGTGAAGCTAAGAGGATTGTACAAGTTTTGGCCCAGGTTCCACAGCTGGGAAGAGGAAGATGTAGCATTCAAGTATGTGTGCAGTCACTAACCACATGTCCTTCTGAGCAGAAGGATGTCAGTGCCATCTACTGCCTCTGTTTCTTGATCATGGTCAGGCAAAGTACAGTGACGATTTTCTACAGGAACTTGCTCCAAAACATGACTGCTCTGCTTTTTCAACCCTATATTTGAAAGTTCTTGTTCTTTCCTTCAACAAATATATATTGTGTCAAGCTCTTTAGCCAAAAAATGTGTTAAGAGCTGTGAATATAAAGTTAGAAAATATGGTCTCTGCCCTTAAGGGAAATCATTATGACCACTTCAACAAACAGATGTTGGAAAGACAAGGAAGCTAATATTAATGGAGTACCTATTATGTGCTGTGCTATTTACAGGTACTGCCCTATTTAATCTTTAAACCAATTTGGTGGGGTGAGAACTACTGCCTCCCATTTACACATGCTGAAAATGGTGTAGAAAGCTTAAGAACATCGTTTAAGGCATACAGTGAGTTCCTGGCAGTGTTGGAATCAATCTGGGTCCAATTTTTCAAACCCACGTTCCTGTTAGCGCTCCTTCCCCCAGCTCTCCCCACTCAACATTTCTCCCTCCCTTGAATAATTGAGGTCAGCTTCAAAAGGAGTATGTGGGTAAATGAAAATAAGTCCAAGATTTGAAGAATTAAGCTGAGGATTTTCTACCAGGAGGATGGGTTATCATGAATTCTTAGGTGGATCTTTGAGGGAGAATGTAAAGCAGAGGAGTGGGCGCCTAGACTTATATGTGTACCAAATTCCACCAGAGCAAATAGTCTTCCGGGTCAAATCCCATTCTGTTGGTCATTTACTTCAAGAGATGTCTGTGGAGATAAAAATCCAAGCTAGCAAGAGAACTGGACTTCTTGGCGTCCATTGTACAAATCAGTGACCAGAATAGTTATGTGTATGATATGAAGGGGCAGAAAGAGGATTAAGTGTTACAAGGATTCAGAAAAAAAGGAGGTTGGCTAGTTTAGATACTTGCTGCTATACAGGGTTCAATATAAAGCAACTCCAGATTATTTTTAAAAATATTCATCTCCAGAAATGTATAAATCCCTTACCAAGGCACACTCCATGGCCTCATTCCTGTCTACTCTTCAGCTTCACCATCAAGCATTCTGTTCCTTGGCTCTTGTCTGACACTCAAAATCTTCTGCTGTTCATTCCTTTTTTTTTTTTTTTTTTTTGCAAGGCCAACGCTGCCCTCAATTACCTGTTTACTTTCTACCTCTAACACTCCAGATGGGTTTCGTCTCCTTCAGGAAGCTGTGCCTGACTGGTCTGGGCACCTGTATCACACCCTATACCTGGTTTCATCATAGTGCCCTTCACATTATATTAAATTATCTGTCTTCCACAACAGACTGTGAGCTACTTAAAGCAGACACATCTATTTTTTTTTGAGCCCTAATTGCTGGCATAGTATTTAACACATAGTAGGTGTTAAATAAAAACTTTTGAAAAGTTAATTTTATGAATATGTTAAAGGTATAGATAGCCAGCGCGGTAGACAGGCCCTAAGTGATACCCTAGTAATCTCACCTTCTGGTATTCACTCCTTTGTGTAATCCCCTCTCCTGGAGTGTAGGTGAGACCCAAGACTTGCTTCTGTCCAAAAGAATATGGCAGAGATAATGAATATTACTCCCGTGATTAGGTAGTTTCATATAGCAGAGTCAATGGATGTCACTCCTGTGAAATTCATTATGATACACATATAACGCTCTAAGTGATTCACTCTCATGCTGGCCTTGAAGAAGCAGCATGTTGTGAATTGCCTGTGGAGAAAGCCACATGGTAGGCAGCTGTGGGTTGCCTCTAGGACCTGTGAGTTGATCTAGCCAACATCCAGCAAAAAGCAGGGGTCCTCGGTCCTACGACCAAAAGGAAATGAAGTCTGCCAGCAATCAAAATGAGCTTGGAAGTAGGTCCTAGTTGAGCCCCCAGATGAAAAGGCAACCTGGCCAACAGGTGGCTTATAAGCACACTAAGAGACCCAGCTAAGTCTGGATTCCTGGACTACAAAAACTGAGATAATCAATGCATTTGTTTTAAGTCATTAAATTTCTAATGATAAGTAATAGAAAAGGAGTAAAATAGGCATTTAGGCAGGAGATGAGAAGCACCAATTCCAGAACCAACTGTAACTAGCTGATCTGATTCCTTCATCATGAATACTTCCTCACATTCCCGTCACCAGTTTAATTTGATTTAGGCCATTCATGGCTAAGAGGATGAGCTTGGTACTTAAGGAAGGGGGCAGAATGGACAGGCCAGGACATAGACTCCAAGTCAGACACTGCGAAGCTGAAAACTGTGGCTGCCCCTCTAAAGCTACGAGACCCCAGGTAAGTGACTTAACCTTTCTAAGCTCAATCTCTGCTGAGGTAAACTATGGCTGATTACACTGCTCTGTAATGTCATGTGAAATGGCATAAAGAAGTGGCTAGCTCAGAGTCCCACACAGGTCTGTCTTCCCCACCACCCGCTATTGACTGACTTCCTCAATTTTCCCTGATGCTAAGGCCAACTCTACTTTGGGATTATCCTAGATGAAATGCTTTGGTAAACAGTTCTTGGCTGATTCCTTGGAGGTTTACGCTGCAGCTGAAATCTCAGGAAATTCTGCCCTGCCTGTTCTAACACTACTGAGGGGCTGAGAGGTCAGGCTCAGTTTCCTGAAATGACTTACTGCTTCCCCTTTTATGGAGCACTTTCTATATAATAAATGTAACTTTACCAAACATGCTGGGAAGTGAGGGAGGTACCAAACTC
Source organism: Eidolon dupreanum (assembly GCA_028627145.1). Classification (NCBI taxonomy): domain Eukaryota; kingdom Metazoa; phylum Chordata; class Mammalia; order Chiroptera; family Pteropodidae; genus Eidolon; species Eidolon dupreanum. Next base: position 73,613,636 of record CM053510.1, read on the forward strand.
TTCAGGCCACCATCTGTCTGCTGGCCCAACTCCAATGCCCAGACCATCACTCTCTTGCCACGTCATCTCCTTCCTCATGCCTCAGCTCCCAGAGCTCAGGAAGTCAGGCTCTGGCAATCAGTAAACACACTGCCACCCTTGCCAGTGTTGGGGACCCTGAGGATGTCTCATTCAAAAGTGTGGCTGTTTTTTTTTTTTTTTTTTTTTTTAAATAAGGTCTTGTCTTCCTAGTGGGCTTCAGAGAACTCAGAACCCTTATACTTCAGGAGCCCTCCTCCCTCAGCTTTGAGAGGGAAAGAAACAGGAATCAGAAGGTAATTGTTAATTTTTCATTATGGATGGAGAACGTACAGCCTATTTGTCTAGTATCCCACAACCTGGGATATCTGAGTTTATCAGATGTCTACTGATGCCCATTACCTTGTCAGGCATCTCTGAATGTGGTAGTATGCATGTGTGTGCCCATGTGTGTGCGTGCACACATGTGCATCTACGATTTCAGGATCTGCTAATGGTAATATGTATAAAGATATGACATTTAGAATTCTCACAGAATTTCAGAACTTTGAGATCAAAATCACTTACTTACTTCAATCCTCTCATAATATAGAAGTAAGTAAGGAAGGAAGTAAGATCCACAAGCCCTACCACAGGCTCCCACACTGGGGCACTATAGCTGAGAACAGCAAGAACCACCCATGAGGTGAAGGGAGGGGAATCTGCAAAGAGCCAAACATGCCCCCTGAAATAAATGGGGTGCAGTGGAGATGAGGCAGGGAAAGGACAAAAGTGCACAAAGAGGGCCTGACTCAGCTCTAGGTAACTCTGCGTGGGTTTCATGGCCCACAGTTCATTCTTATTACCACATTCAAATGTCATCCCTGACTGCAACTGAAGTCCTCTTTGACCGACACATGATAATGCTTATTCTAAATGTCAAACTTGATTCCCTCCATCCTAATTAACTGAAATTCTTCTTAATTAGCTCATGAGTTGCCAAGGAACACCTGTGTCCTATGTCCAGCACCTTCTGTGGTAACAGAGTGGGGCACCACAAGGTTTGGATGCAAATGCTTCTGTACTAAGCTGCAATCCCCAGGAAACAGACAATCAAATTAACCAGTGAGAAAGAAAACCAAAGCAGATTACAATTAATTACCCATGTTTAGACCACGTTTGTCTTTAGCCATGAGATTTACAAAGAGTTTTCTGGTCTTTCTTTTTTCTAAATATAAATTTAGTCTTAGAATTGTAGGACCTTGAGCCTAAGTGGACAAAGGCTACGTTGACTGTCCTCAGCTCAGAGGAGAATCCTAGATGAGTCACTTCCCCCTGCCTGCTTCCCCCTCAGCTGATAAGGCCTCCCTCTGGGGATGGGAAGGAGCAGTCACAGCTGAGGGCTGAGACCACTTTGGCATTACTCAGGAGCAGGGGGTATATCCTGCTCGGCAGAATGATTTTCATTGATGTTGAAAGCTTTTCTGAAGCTAGCTTGGCAAAGCCCCTCAGAGCCTGACCATCACTCTGAGTAGCACATTGTCTGACTCTAGATGCCTCCCCTAACCCAAAACCTGATCCTCACTTTCCTTACAAAAGTATAAAATGTTCCACAGAAGGCTATAAGTCAAAATGTTCCTACTATTTCGGTTATCCGAGTATTTGTTATGGACATGGTGGGAAACTGAGAAGCAAAGAGAGGAAAGAGGCTGCATGTTTCTTGTCCTTATGTATTAAGTTGAATTCACAGTGATGTGTAGTTCGAGGCAACAGTGGGTATTAACATCATTAAATGTGCCTTATTGAAACTCATGCAAAGATATTCACCATTGGACTGTGACGGGGGAGAAATCATGTGGTCTAACTTCTCCATTTTATAGAGAGGGAACTGAGGCTTAGAGAAGAATAATGACTTCTTTAAGGTCATGGTGAGTTGGTACAGAGCTTAACTTAGAACACAGGACTTACAAATCTTTGGCAGGTACCTACTTCACCATTCCAACCTAGGTCTTCTTTCCACCCTTGTGGTTGTCGTGCAGCCCTAGGAGAAAGACTGAGCTGGTGGTGCAGCTAGGGTTCTAGTCCTGGCTCTGTCACTGTTTGACCCTGGGCAAGTCCTCTAACTTCCTGGGATCATGGAAAACTGAAAAGGTCCTATGTAGATCTCAGAGACCTCTTTCAGTTCTAATAGCCTGTATGTGCTGTGGATTCTCTTCTTCTTCTACATACCAGGGGGAGGAAGTTGGGTGGTTTCTTTCACCTTAGATGGCAATGAGGGATAAAAAAGGTTTATCAGGTGTGGTACTAGGTTTGGGCTTAATGTGAAGTGTGTCCTGTAAGGGAGGGAGGGGGTCATGGGGAACCCTCAGTGGGCACTGATGCCACAGACCAAAGCAGGAGTCATATGTACAATACCCAATGCAGTAAAAAGCAGTTGTGGCAAAATGCAGTACTCTCTCCAGGCAGCAGCCTCAAGCCTCTTTCTGCTTCATTCCAGCTTGAAAAAATCATATACTCTCTTTTTCCAAAATGTTCATGCTGTTTGATTCCTTTAGCTGCTCTCTTAGATGTAACACAGGTCAGGTTCCTTCAATTACTGTTCTGCGTTCAGTAGCTAAGACCCAAAAAGAATGTTTCTTCAGGAAAATGAGGTGCCATTTTTAGCTTATGAGGAAGACAATATCCTTGAGGAGAAGAGAGAAGGCTAGAAGGCTCAACTCTACTTCTGGAGTGGTAGCGATAGGCTAGAAAGGCAATGTCTATCATTCTGAGGAAAAGACTTATTTCCTCCTGTAGTTTCCCTTTCTTAGCCATTGACTGCAACATTTGGAATTCCCCTTACTATTATCTACGAAACTGTTCCATGAGAACTGTGCTGGCCAATATGCTAGCCAATAGCCACATGCTGAATAAAACCAAAAATTCAGTTCCTTGACACTAGCCATATATCAGGTGCTAGTGGCTACCATGGTGGTTGCACAGATATAAACATTATCATCATCATAGAACATTCCCTTGGACAGTGCTACCCTAGAATGTAAGCTCCCTAAGAGCAAGGACTTGCTCTTATTAATTTCCAGATCTTAAGTGTCTAGTGAAGTGGCTGGCACACAATTGGCACTTAATTTATTGAATGCACTTATTGAATTCATGGACAGGAAGGTTAGACAGGATAGAGAATACAGTAGTGTCAGTACAGTTATGCCAGTAATTCAAAAGTACACAGCAGACTTCTTCCAAGAAACTCTGACTTCTATGTTCATTCTCCAAGAAGTTTTTGAGCACCCAATTATACTTCCATAGGCTGGGTGCTGAAAGGGATATGAAAAACAACGAGAGAAGAGATAGTTAAATGTACTGGAAGGAGCAGAGGACTGGGAAAGAGAAGACTCAGGTTCTAGTCCAGATCCCCATCAGAAGGGCAAGTGGTGGTGAGTCAATTAGCCTCTCTGAGTCTCTGTTTCTTCGGCTATAAAATGGGAGTAATAATACCATATCCGCAAGGAGTTGTGTTAACCAAATGGTAATACAACAAAAAGCCCTTTGGGAACTATATAGTGTTGGATGTGTATGTGTTACTGACCTTGTTCTCAAGTTGCTTTTGAGATCCACTGCCATAATTATTAGAAATATGTTGCCTTCTCCAACTGCTCTCCTTGGCTTGGGATCATTACTTCAATCTATCATGTGCACCTCCAAGGAAAAATTTCTGCTAAAATATCATTATTATGTCCCTGTGCTTGAAAACTAAAATGGCTCCTTACTGCCTATGAGAACAAGACCTATTTCTGTCTTCTAATATTTGATAGACTACGTCAAACTCCATTTGCTTAGGAAGCTCCTATTTCATGATTATCAGACAGGACTTTCCTGAGATGAGAAGCATTGTTCCTGTTACAAATGTCTCTCTGCCCATCCATGTCTTTCCTTCTTCCAACTTCTTTGAATTGCACCTGCTTTCTTGAGATGACTCTCTCTGTAACTCCAGCCTCCAGTAACCCTGGCATTCTTAGTGCCTATCTTGTCTTGTACATTTTTACATGTTCTTGCCACATGAGCTTGTTCTCTTTTACATGTTTTATCTCCTCTGCAACACTAGATAACACTCAAACACAGTTAACTGTTCTTAGGTAGTATTTGGTTTCTTAGGAGTACCTAGGAACAGGAGCAGGTGGATGGCTCTGTGGGCCTGGGTTTAAATGAGGCCAGATATACAGGGGATGAGGTAAGCCAAGAAGAAAATTCAGTTTGAAAAGATAGTCCAAACAGCTTTATACAGGTGGATAATGCTTTTTCTTCAATAGATTTCATGTTTTAGTATAAACATTTCAAATACCTTGTGTTTTTTAAGTAATAATAGTTAATTTATTTCTCCATTTTGTTATACTTTAGGTTGACATAATTTCGGCCCAAAGGAACATAGAATTTTAGTTTGTTGAGGCTTTACCTTAGAGATCTGACTCCTTTTGGCTGCAGCAATTGGTTTCACCCTGGATCAAACCTCCATGGCTCTCCCACTATTCATCTAGGGGATCCTTGCACTGGTTTAGGAGGAGGTGTGGCAATGGTGGCTGTGATGTGGAGCCCAGTGACTTAAAATGGCATTCAAGGGAAAAGCGGAGCACCATTATTTGCAAAGAATATGCTGGAAGATGAGCCCAGGCTCCTGATCCACTGCAGAGGGCCAGGGTGTATGGCCCCAGCCTTCATCCCCTTCATAGTAAACACCATTTTCCCAGGGGAGAGCAGAGTTGTAGCCAGGCAGCCATCGCCTGTGCAAAGCCTAAGCCAGCACAGCAGTTCTGGCTGAGTATAAACAGTGGAGGCCTTTGTAGATTTGGGCTTTAAGTCAAAAGCACAACGACCACATTATGTGGGTATAACTGTGCCTGTGAGTGGAGAAAACACCTTACGCCTCCCAACCAGTCTGAGCAGTATGCCTGAAAGGGGGTGGGGCTGCCATTGAACTCTATCTCAGCAAAGGGCACCCAGCAGAGGCAAGCCTGTTTCCTCAGCAGCCCAGGCATTCTTTGACTTAGGGAAGGGAGTTGCACCAAGAAACACACTAAATATTGGGTCAGAGAATCTGGCTTTGTGCCTTGGCTTTGCTATTTACTGTGACTTAGGGAAAACCCCTTAGGGTATTGCCGGCTCATCTATAAAAATGGAATGATAATGATGACTTCACAAAGCTATTGTTAGAGCTAAGAGACAGTGTGCATAGTGGTCGAACTTAGGGTCAGGAGACAGACCTGGATTTGAATCCTGTTCTACTACTTAAGAGATATATGACTCTTGGGTAATCTGCTGAACAAAGCTAACCTCTACTTTTTTCATGGCACTAGAGAATGGTCATAAATACTTAGAGTATTTTTTGCAAGTTTTCACTGACATAGTGCCTTGTACACAGTGGGTACTCAATAAACTTGCCCTGCTAGGATTAAAGATATAAGATGTAAAGCACAATGCAACTGCAAACAGTTGTCATTATTTTCTAATCTTTAGGCAAGTCTAATCTTTTGCCAATATATGCAGTGCTTTGCATAAGGTAAATGCATGATAAATATCTGCTACATATAATTATGGCATCTGTAGCAGCAATTTCACTCTGAGATTCAGCTCAGAGATTAGTATTGTTTGCAATAACTACATTCCACGGTGCCAGCCCTACAAATTAGACAGCTAAAGACATGCAGTACATGAATGATTCAGCTGTATCTCAGGGAAGGGTTTCTGGTGACAGTGAAAGCCTCAAGGGATCAGACTTGAGTATAATTGATGTGTCAACAGAAGGCTCTTCCTCTCACAATGAGGATAAATATATAGCCATGTGTAGTTTCAGGCATGCACTGTGTGGGGACCACTCTGGGAGCAGTAAGCAGTACATACGGCTGTCCCAGGCTGTCTCAGTAGCAAAAACTTTCTCTCCTTCCCTCTTTTCCTTCCATGTGCTCTTTTCCTCACTGACAACCAAGAGGCTTGTTAGGAGGCAAATGAGCACTAAGCACTGGTGTGGGCAAGTGACCCAGGGAATATGACAGTGCAGGGCTGCTGCTACTCACCTCTAGTGGACTGCTAACCTTCAAGAAGAGAGTCTAGAATTGCCCACACTTTTGGTATGATGAATTTCATAAGTTTCCATCCACTATATGAGATCATTCTACCTTTTCTTAATTGCCACAACATATTTCTTCAAGCAGAAGGAAGGTATTCTTTCACTTGTCCTGCAGGATCTGGGGACTAACTGCATAGATACCCTATTCTCAGTTAATGTTCATGGCTAACATTAAGTGCTCATCTTGTGTCACTCCTGTAGTAAGCTTTTTATTTGCATTGTGTCATTTAATCCTCACAATTAGGTCATTATTATGCCATCTAATTCTCACAATAATCAGCTCATGATTATCATTCCCATTAGACAAATGAGGAGACTAAGACTTAGAGATACTATGTAGCTTGTCCAAGGCACTGTGAGTATCTTAAATAAAAGCGGAGTCGGTTCTTGAACCCAGGCAGTCTGCTTGAGTCCCTCTCCACTCTTGTGCTATAAAGCGTAAACTTTGGCAGACTCCCTTTGTTAGAGAGCTCTAATATTTTCATTGTGTCTCTAAAGAAACTCTTCTAACCCCTTAATCACCCCAGTGCCCTTCTCTAGCTGTAGTTTTTATCTCTTAATGTGCAAGAGCCCCAGCCATCTGTATATGACTGGCTGTTGACCCTATTGTTTATAAAGGACTTAAAAATGTTATCTCATTTTATTCTCACAGCAGTCCCAGTGGGTCTCAAGCAGGTCCAAGGTTGCAGAGCCATGGCTTAGCCCAGGACCCATGACTTTGGTCCTCTTATCTCCCCTCCCATCTACCGTTGCTTCCAGGTATTGATCTCAGAGTTATTTCGATAGGTTGCCCTGCATGTGCAGTGAGAGAATACATTTCCCAGATATTACTGGCTGATGTCACAAGGCCAGTATCACTCCCTAGGTCATTCTGTATCTATCCATTCATTCTATTCTCCACATATAAACTCTTGCTTAGATGATTTTAGACGTTCTCTTGGCTGCTGTTTTCACTCTCCCTTTAATTCCCCAATTCCCTGTCCATCCTCCACTGAGGCCAGAATCATCTTAAAATACCACCCTGGATTATGCCATTATCTTATTTAAGATCTTCAGAGGCCTCCAAATCCTTGGCCACAACCAGTGCTGGCTCCTGCCGGCCTGGCTGACTCTCTTGCCATTACCCCCTTCCCTAACCATGTTAGCCCTCAACCATGCAGCCTCTGCTTCCACCACAGTAGCCCTGCATTGCCTGAAGTACCCTGAAGTTTTCTCTGTTGAATCATTGTGCACTTTGCTTTGTTTCATGGGATTATCCACACCTCCTCTTTTCTGTCTGGTGAGCTTAAAGGATGACTTTAAGCCAAGACTTCATCTCAGTGGAATCCTTCCAGAACTTCCTTTCTGAATCACATATCTTCCCTCATGGCCCCTTCTACACTTTATTTATGTATATGCCCCACTGGAGTGTATATAATTTCGTGCTTTCAGAATATAACACAAAGATAATCTCTGAAATGTTTGTTAAATAGAGGAGGAATGAATGAATCTTCCCTGCTGTCTCTATCCCAGCACAGTAGGTGTCTTATGAGGTCTCACAGAATTTTATAGTATTCTCCTAGTAGCACTTGTTACTCTTATCTCTATTTCCTTTTATGTCTATTTCTCTACTACATTAGAAATATTCTTCTTCATTAGACTCTGAGATCATTTAAGAGTAAGAGGTACAGTTCTCAGCACAAAGCCCAACACACTGACTAAATGGAATGGCTCCCAGTTCCTTGCTCTTTCCTGCCAATTCCAATTACCAAGAGGCATCATCTTATACCTCAGACAATTTTGCTTAAAAGCAATGGCTTGAATTGGTTCACACTGAGGCTACCTTCCACTTGTCTGCCAACTCATATCTTAGGAGACCCCTCCAGTCTACCCTACTGGCATGGCACTTCACTACCAAAAAGAGCTCTGTGTCATCCACAGACATGTGAGTTTCACTCTGAACTTCCTCTCTCAGATCACTTATTAAAATGTGAAAGAAGCCCAGACGCAGCATCAGCCACTATTAAAACTCAGTTCCTTGCATGGTCCTTGGGCTTTGGTCTGCACTTTTTATCCTAGGCTGACATCTGTTTAGTGTCTTTCATTACATGCAGGTCATACCTCTGACCTCCTATCTGCCCACCCACTCATCTTTCCATCCATTTCATTCATCCTGAACATCTGAGAAAGACAAACCCTTGTGCCAGGCTCTGGGAAATTCAATGATTGACAAAACATGGTTCCAGGCATCAAGGAGCTCAGAAGAAACAAAAGACAAACCTGGAGTCAATAATTACAATGCCCTGTGATATACATGCTTCCCTGGTCATTTAAAGTGTGCAGGTGGATCACTGAGAGAGAGAGATTAACTCTGCCCACAGAGCCGGCAGGGTTTGAGCTGGGCCTTGATAGATGAGTGGAATTTTGCCATCCGACAAGAAGGGAGAAGAAACAGCAGATGTGATGTGGGAAAGGAAGGGAGGTACTAGAAGTTCCAAGGTGGTCAGCAATGGGGCAGAGGAAGGCAAAGCAGGAGAGAGAAACCTTACCCATTTATCTTTCCTCACTAGATGAAAATCTTTGTTTCCAAAAACCTGTGGGTCAATAACATCATCTTACTGTGTGGAGAAAGGCATATTGATTATGGACTTCCCTCTGCTGATAGCCAGAAAAAGCCAGAGCCCCATCTAAAAAGACAAGGAAAGAGCTTTAAAAGGAATCTATCCTTTCATACAACACTAATAACACTTGTTGTATTTAGATATGTATTCATGGGATGGCAATTGTTTTCCCTGAATGACTGTTAGCTACCTGAGACCAGAGACTTTGTTATGATTTGTGTTGAATCCCAGAAGCTTTGGACAATCCTTGGTATCTATTGAGCAACCCATAAATACTTGTTTAATGAACTGAACTCCTGCTACCAGCCAGGATCTGTACTAGGTACTGGGGATAAAGAAATGGATGAGACACATTGCCTGCCTTTCAAGCTATTACATGATTTAGTTCCTTAGAAAGCCATTTTTGGATTGGTAAGAAATTATTTGTTTTAAGCTTAAAAAAAATCTTTCTGTAGGCTGAGAGATGAGCTTTTTAGAGTTGACAGGAAAGGCCTTGACAACTGTCCTCTACATGCTTGCAGACACTAATTTTACAGTGCTCCTCCCTCTTGCTACTCAGGCAGACAGGTGTGCTGAGAGGGCAATAGCTTCTGGCAGCCTCTTCCCCACAGGTGTAAGGGTAAGCCCTTTGCCTCAGCTGCCTTTCCCAGGCTGTGTGATACGCTCACACTTACACAGTCACACACACACGGCACATACTCACGATGTCACACAGACTCACACATGCTCATACACTCACAACACTTGCTCACACATGCTCACATACATGCTCACACTTATACACCTGACCACCACACGTGTTCACATATGATCAGATTCTCACACAATATGCCCACACACACATACATGATCACACTCAGCACATGCTCAAACCTTTGCCCACACTCCACACACATACACTCACACAACACACTCATACACATTGACACAGTACACACTCCCAACCCAGTTCAATCTTTCTCTCTCTCCCTTTCTCTCTCTTTCTCTCTCTCTCTCTCTTTCTCTCTCTCTCTCTCTCTCTCTCTCTCTCTCTCTCTCTCTCTCTCTCTCTCTCTCTCTCACACACACACACACACACACACACACAGCCTGAGCAGTTAAAGTGATAGCATTAACATTTTCCATTTATTGGTGGTTTCAAAACAGGAAGCCTGAGCGGGGAGGGGAGGTAGTGAAGCGAGAGCTGTGTGAAGAGGCCCAGGTGCATGGGCTGAGTTCAAAAGGGACATCTCACTGCCATCTGTCTTCTCCACAGGCAGGAGCTGGGCTGCAAGGCCCCTGCTTGGCCCAACCCCTAAAGCAGCATCAGTCCTGGCTGAGGCCGCCTCTCCACAGCCTGGCTCCTGGTTGTTCAGCTGACCAGATGACAGTGAAGACACAGTCACCCAGATCAGATTGCTTCTCTCCCTTGGCTGGGGGTTTGTTGTGACAAAGAAGGGAACATCCTATACCTTCCTGTATGCCAATATGGAGCCCCCTCTCTTTTGGAAATCACCTCTTTCAGGAGCCTCCAGACTAATTCTTATGTGCTACTTTGACCCCTTGGGTCCTCTGCTACTTATTCAGTCATGCTTCCTTACAATGGAAATATTCTGTTTTATGCCTTGTCCCCAACCCTACTCTACGATGAAATAGACCAGGGACCTGTTCTCTAATATCAAATCCTTACAGATCCTTGTAGTTTACAAAGTTTTTCATAACCAGCATCTCCTTCAATCTTTAAGCCAGCTCCTTGAGGTTGTTAATATTCTACCCACTTAACAGATGAGGAAGCCGAGGGCAAAGAGATTAAGTCACTTGTTCCAGGGTTGCAGAAGCAGACCTCCTGATTTCAACTCTCCATTTTCAAGAATGTCACAACTCTTATCTTCCACCTTGGCTCTGAACATGGGATGTGTCTAAGATGGACATGTACATCAGGGCAGCCAGAGCAAGAACTGATGGTGAGAAGGGAGCTGAAAAGAGAGATGATTAAAAAGAGAAGGAATATAACTCTGCCACAGGCTGGCGAGTATCCAGGCCCACCATGGGCCATAGAGGCGCCCACTGTACTCAGCTCTCTTATACACATGCATACACACACACACCAAAATATACATGCAGAAATAAACTCTAGCTGGACTGGCACTAAGAGGTGCAGTAGGTCTATTTAAATACTTTAATTGCCTGAGGCAGTTGGGGCTGAATTTCACAACTTATCAAGAAAGATTGAGGGGAAATCATAGTGAGATGACATTTCTAGAGGTAAATGACTTCTCTGGAACTTTGCTGTCTCTCTCTGTCTTTCTGGGAGAAGTGATTAAAACCACTTTTTTTCCCCTTAGCAGTGACCTTGCAAAGGAAACTGGCCTCATTCCTCCAAAGCTGAAAGGGAGGGCACATACACAGCCCTTTGTACAGTATTGCTGCCAAAGGGTCTCTAGAGGAGGGGTGTCAGCACACCGCTCCCCCAAACCAGCCTAGGAGAATAAATCTAGTGATAGCATGCATGCGGCTGGAAGGAGACAAGAGGGGACAGAAAATGAGACCAGATTGGAATTTTCTGCCAGGCTAGCATTTCTGTCAGATCATGACCTCTTTTTCATGTTCCCCTTCCTTTTAGGTTTTACATATTTAACAGCCAGGACCTAGAAAATGGGACATCAGAGATCATAGGGAAAAGGATGGGTAAAACTCAAGGGTAGCCCTAGAATTCCCCTTCCTGAAGATCTTCAGGACCAAAATGGGAGACTTCTGCGCTTGGGAGAATTTCTTGCTCTTCTTGGTTCGCTTTGCTTTTCCTGTTGGGAATACTGTATAACTCTCTCTCTGTGTCTTTCTCCAAGTCCCACACTTTTCTTAAAAGCCTCCTCTGACTTTCCAGGCTTTGGTGATCCCTGAGGTTAGACACTATGACCAATGGAGTCTCAGTGACCGACAAATGAAAAAATGGATGCCTGAAATGACCTTGGACCCCACCCAACTCGAGTGTCCGTACTGTTTTTTTTTTGAGGGGTGGGGCAGAGATTCTCAGGGTTGGACTCCACTATCAGACTGGAGAGGTTAGAATTCAGCCGTGTGGGTGGCGAATGCAGCCTAGGTTCCAGAAGGAGCCTTCCTAGTGCAGCTGAACTGTTTGGGTTGGGTGAATTGCTCAAGGCTGGTTTCATTGGTCAGGAGAAGGTTCCAGGAAGCAGAACCCGTGGGAGGGAAACTGGGCTGCTTATTCCAGAAGATGCCTGAAGCAGCTTGGCCACCCAAGTTCAGCAAGTTCATGTTCCTGGGGCCTGGAAATTGTGAGGGCCTTGTGGGAGGGGAGGGAAGCAGCTGGCTTCCTTGTTATGGGTCTGTACTTCTCCAAGCAGAGCATCACTGGGCCTCAGAATTCAAATAGGTCATTAGACCAGTAAAGATATTTAAATTTGGAGCACTCGAGTACTTTTGCAGGTCCTGTGAAGTGAGAAGTCGAGTATTATATGAACTGACTTACCTTAAAGTGAGTGGCTTGAAATGAAGCAAATATAATCTCTAGTCACACTCATCAGCTATCTCTGACACGAATCCAATGTTTCTTTATTAGTAAACAACCAAACAAGTGTTCTATTTTTGTGGCTGATTTATATTTTTGTTTGTTTGATTTATTTTTGCTTTTTGAAATACTTTATGAATACATTTACACAAAGATAAAATTGATAGTTTTTAAAATTCACTGTTAGAAAAAAAGGCAGAACATGAAAATATTCTGTGAACTGAAAGTAAATTGGAGATATTTTTTCTGTGCAAAAATTCCTATAGAAATCTGAATCATGTAACAACTCTAGTCCTTAAAACAGCTAGAAGTTAAACCCAATCTGCTTTCTTTGATTTTTTAATAGAAAATAAATTTCATAATTTTTAAGGTGAAAAGAACAAATAACAGAAGTAGTTTTACATTATTGGGGTTTCCTTTGGGGACTGAAAATCAATTTAAGTATCAGAGTGCATTTTTCAATTAAGCAGGAATCAAAAATTTTAAGAACAAAAATTTAAGAACCAATTGGTTCTCAAGTTAGATTTCTTATCCTAATCCTCTTGTCTCATTTACACAATTATTATCTCCCACTAGAGTGAGATTTCTGCTAAAAAATATGTCCAAATAATTGGTTCTACTTCATTTTAAAAGTAACACAATTGAATTTTATAAAAAACAAACCTGCAAAGATATATCCACTCACCCCATATTAGTTTTCAGTACCTTAGAGCTGGTCTCAATCTACCCTCCTCCCTTCAGCCCACCCTTGTCCTTTGGACCACAGCCAGCACCCAGCTCATGGACTATGCTGGTTCACAGAGTCCAAGACACTGGCATGGGACAACTTATGTTCAAAGCATAGCTGTGTCACTGTGTGGTTGTGGGCAAGTTACTCACCCTCTCTAAGAAACAGTTGCCTCAATGTAAAATGGGAATAATAATAGGATCTAACTCATATGGTTGTTCTGTGAATCAAGTGAAATAAAACATAAAGTTTGTAGCACCCTGCATGGCACATCTAAGCTCCCAGTGAACCTCTGCTGGCATCCTGATCCTGGGACAATGAGCAATTCACCTTTTTCGGGACCAGTCGTCCTCTTTCAAAGTACCTGCTGTTTCATTAGGAAACATCCTGAAAAGCCCATCCTCTTTTCTTCACTTGGGAAAATCAAGCTCACACTTTAAGACTCAGTTGAAATACCAGTTTGGCTAAAACTTTTTCTTGCAGTTCCTTAACCCTCAGCCATTTGAAAGACAGTTGGTAATTCCTACTTAACCTAGCCACAATCTAATGAAATTATGTCTTATGTCTTGCTTTTCCACAAAATATGGGAGCATTCAGAGTATAGAACTGAATATTATTTCTCTTTGCACTATAGATGCCAGGTACCAAGCAGATACTCTATAAATATTTATTGAATGAATAAAACAAAATGGAATCAAATGGCATCTGTGTGGATGCCAGGATGTATAGAGCATATGGCTTTACAGAAATATAATCCACATTATATCTTTTCCAGAAACCAGTTATTTCTGGGTGGAAATGAATTTAACCAAATCAGATGTCATGGAACACAGGATCAAAGGAGAAATTAGAAAAAAAATTAAAGTTTTGCCATCAGTCCAAGAAGAATGTGTTATCCATCTTGTAGGTAAGTGCCTAAAAAGCTTAATGGGAAAGTAATACTCTCAAGCTACTGCACAGCTCCAAATGCAAAATCTCTTTCATCAAGACATTTTGTTGCAAAGCAAACATATTATGTCAATTTGCCAAATCAGGGAGTGAATAGAGATGACAATTTAGCTCTACTTTTGAAAGAAAACCTTTTGGAAGACAGATTGTTGTTTTCTTTTAGGTAGGAATCAAAGTTACGTCTCTTGATAATCAGGTGACAGCAACACATTTAAGTATACTACCAAGAGTGGCTGTGGAAGGAGAGGTGGAAGATAAGGAATGGGAAGGATATTGATTAAAGTGTTTACTGTATGCCAAGTACTTCTCAAAAGAACCTCAGAGATAAACATTATCATCTCCATCACTCTCCCAAAAGTCCCCAATGGTTCTTTATGTCAAAAATGGGCTTTTTGAGATGGATTTAATAGATATTTTCAGAGCATTTCACCCCAAAGCAGCAAAATATACATTCTTCTCAAGTGCACATGGAACATTTTCTAGGATAGACCACATGTTAGGACACAGAACAAGTCTCAGTAAATTTAAGAAGACTGAAATCATATCAACCATCTACTCCAATTGCAATGGTATGAAACTAGAAATCAACTATAAGAAAAAAAACTGGAAAATATACAAACATAGGGGGCTAAATGTCATGCTACTAAACAATGAACGGGTTAACAATGAGATCAAGGAAGAAATAAAAAAATACCTAGAGATAAATGAAAATGTAAACATCACGGCTCAAAATCTATAGGAAACAATAAAAGTAATCCTAAGAGGAAAATTTATAGCAATACAGACCTACTTCAAAAAAACAAGAAAAAGCTCTAATAAACAATCTAACCTTATACTTAAAAGAACTAGAAAAAGAACAGCAAACAAAGCCCAAGGTGAATAGAAGGAAAGAAATAATAAAGATCAGAGCAGAAGTAAATGAAATAGAGTCTAGAAAATAATACAAAAGATTAATAAAACCAAGAGCTGATTCTTTGAAATTGACAAACCCTTAACCAGACTCATCAAGGAAAAAAGAGAGAGAACTCAAATAAATAAAACCAGAAATGAAAGAGGAAAAATAACTACAGAATCCACAGAAGTACAAAGGATCATAAGAAAATACTACAAGCAATTATACGACGACAAATTGGGTAAACTGGAAGAAATGGACACATTCCTAGAAACATACACTTTCATAAAACTGAGTCAAGAAGAAGCAGAAAATCTGAACTAACTGATTACCACTAATGAAATCAAATCAGTAATCAAAAACCTCCCCAAAAACAAACATCCTGGACCAGATGGCTTCATAGGTGAATTTTACCAAACATTCAAAGAAAAATTAACATCCGTTCTTCTCAAACTATTCCAAAAAATTCAAGAAGAGAGAAGGCTCCCTAACTCCTTTAATGAGGACACCTACCATTACCTTGATTCCAAAATCAGGCAAAGACATTGCAAAAAACTATAAGCCAATATCTCTTATGAACATTGATGCAGATATCCTCAACAAAATATTAGCAAACCAGACTAAGCAATACATTAAAAATATCATACACCACGATCAAGCTGGATTTATTCCTGGGATGCAAGTTTAGTACAAAATCCACAAATCAATTAATGTGATACACCACATTAACAAATTGAAAGATAAACCATATGATCATATCTAATAGATACTGAAAAAGTGTTTGACAAAATTCAGCATCCAATAATGATAGAAAAAAACTCTCAGCAAATATTCCCTCAGGAATACATGAAACTTACCTCACCATAATAAAGGCTATATATGACAAACCTACAGCTAACATCATACTCAATGGGGAAAGGCTAAAGCATTTTCCTTAAGATCAGGAACAAGACAAGGATGCCCACTTTCACCACTTCTCTTCAACATTGAATTAGAAGTCTTAACCACAACAATAAGACAAGAAAGAGAAATAAAAAGTATCCAGATTGGAAAGGAAGAAGTAAAACTCTTGTTATTTGCCGATGACATGATACTATACATAGAGAATCCTAAAGAGTCCACCTAAAAACTATTAGAACCGATCAATGAATTCAGTAAAGTAGCAGGATACAAAATTAATATTCAGAAGTCAGTGGCATTTTTATACACCAACGATGAACTTGCAGAAAGAGAAATTAAGAAAACAATCCCATTTACAATTGCATCGAAAACAATAAAATACCTGGGAATCAAATTAACCAAGGAGGTAAAAGACCTATTCTCAGAAAATTATCAGTCATTGAAAAAGTAAATTGAAGAAGATACAAATAAATGGAAGCATATATCATGCTCATAGTTAGGAAGAATCAACATCTTCAAAATGACCATACTACCTAAAGCAATCTATAGATTCAATGCAATCCATATCAAAATACAAATGTCATTTTTCAGAGAGCTAGAATAAATAATCCTAAAATTTATATGGAACCATAAAAGACCCTGAATAGCCACAGCAATCTTGAGAAAGAAGAACAAAGTTGGAAGTATCATACTACCTGAACTATATTATAAGGCTACAGTAATCAAAACAGCATAGTACTGGCATAAAAACAGATACATTAATCAATGGAACAGAATAAAGAGACCAAAAATAAATCCATGCCTATTTGCTCACTTAATATATGACAAAGGAGGCAAGAACATACAATAGTGTAAATACAGTCTCTTCAATAAATGGTGCTAAGAAAACTGGACAGATACATGCAAAAAAAAAAAAAAAAGAAACTGGATCACCTTCTTACATAGTATATAAGAATAGACTCAAGATGGATTAAAGACTTAAATATAAGACTTGAAACCATAAAACTTCTAGAAGAAAACATTGGCAGTAACCTCTCTGATATTGCTTATTGTAACTTCTTTTTGGATATATCTCCTCAGGCAAGGGAAACAAAAGAAAAAATAAACAAATGTGACTACATCAAACTAAAAAGGTTTTGTACAGCAAAGGAAACCATCAACAAAATAAAAAGAAAACCCACTGATTGATTGGGAGGAGATATTCGCTTATGATACATCTGATAAGAGGTTAATATCCAAAATATATAAAGAACTCATACAAATCAACAACAAAAAAACAAACAATCCGATTAAAAAATGGACAGAAGACCTAAACAGATATTTCTCCAAAGAGGAAATACAGATGGCCAACAGACATATGAAAAGATGCTCAAGGTCACTAATCATCAGAGAAATGCAAATTAAAATCACAATGAAATATCGCCTCACACCTGTCAGAATGGCTATCATCAATAAATCAAAGCAAAACAAGTGTTGGCGAGGATATGGAGAAAAGGGAACCCTCATATACTGTTGGTGAAATTGCAGATTGGTACAGCCACTATGGAAAACAGTCTGGAGGTTTCTCAAAAAATTAAAAATGGATATAACTTTTGACCCAGCAATTGCACTTCTGGGTATTCATCCAAAGAAAACCAAAACAATAATTAGTAAATATCTATGCACCCCTATGTTCATGGCAGCACAATTTACAATAACTAAGATATGGAAGCAACCTAAATGCCCATCAACAGATGATTGGATAAAGAAGTTATGGTTCATATATACAATGGAATATTACTCAACCATTAAAAAATGAAATCCAAATACATGAATGGACCTAGAGGTTATTACACTGAGTGAAATAAGTCAGAGAAAGATACCATATGATTTCACCTACATGTGGAATCTAAGGAACAGAAAGAACAAACTAATCAAAAACAGACCCACAAAGTTGGAGGACAATCTTGTGATGGTCAGAGGGAGAGTGGTTAGGAGACTAGGAGAAAGGGGTGAAAGGTTAAAAAAGTACAAATTAGTAATTGATAGATGGTCCCAGGAATGGGGAGCATGGCATAAGGAATGCAGTTAGCATTAATGTAATGGCTAGGATGAGAGACAGAGGAGAGAAAGAGCAATTAGGGGGATTATTTTATAAGCTATATAAATGTCTAACCAATGTACTGTACACTTGAAACTAATAATAAAATACAAATTTTTTAAAAAGTAGACCAAAAAATGAGCTTTTTGTATTTTCAATCTCTTGTGTCCTCTCAACAGCATTTCACATTATTGTCACTCTCTTTACTTTCTACTTTTTACTTCCCAGACACTATCTATCATCCTATCATCTGTCTGTCTGTCTATCTATCTATCTATCTATCTATCTATCTATCTATCTATCTATCTATCTAATCATCTATTTAAATACCCTTTTGGTTTTTCTTCTGCTGTTTTCTCTAGCTGTTCCTTTTCTGCTTTCTCTGCAAACTCTGACTCTTCTACAGGCACTTTAATTGCTGATATTCCTCAAGAATCTTTCTTTTCACATTCTATTCACTCTCTCTGGGAAATCTCAGTCAGGCAATGCTATAACTCCCACTTCTACATGCTTGTGATGCCTCAGCTTCTATGTGCTATCCATTTCTTTTAACCTTTGGGCTTCCCTAACATGTTCCTTACTGGAAATCTCCACTTAAATATCTTGCTTGTACTAAACATCATGAGTTTAAAAACCAAACTCACCTTTTCCAGATTATCTTCATTGATGACACACCATCCATCCAATTTCCCCAAGTTAGAAACAAGATCAACCCTTAACTTCTCCATCCCTCTCTCCCATATCATACCCAATTAATCATTAAATCCTGTCCAAGTCTGCCTCCTAAATTTCTCACACACCTGTTCTCTTCAATCTATCATCTCCTCTTGATGCTAAGCCACCATCACCTCTCACTTTGACTATTATAACAGTTTCCTAACAGATCTGCTCCTTTCCAATTCAATCTCCAAATATGCAATAATAACACTACTCTTCTGCTTGAACCCTTGATAGCATCCAATTTCCTTTAGGATAAAGTTCCAAAACTTTAACATGGCTAACAATTCTGTATGGTCTATTTTATGGCCCCTCTCAGTCTTATTTTAGGCCACACCCCCTTTATATGCTCCAGTCACTTAGGTTTCTTTCAGTTCCTTGAACATGCTACATTTTCTCACAACTGTGCACATGAACATGTACTTGTCTCTTCAGGAACAATCTTCCCTCCCTTATGCCAATAGCTCTACTTACCTTATGTGTCTCAGCTTAAATCTTTTGGGTTGCTTTTCCTGATCCCTTAGACTAATCTCTCCACTACTTATTCTCATGACATCCTGCATTTCTCTTCACTAGTACTATTAATTCTACTTGTAATTAATGTTACTCATTTAATGTTTGTCTTCTTCCTTATAGTGTGTGTGTGTGTGTGTGTGTGTGTGTGTGTGTGTGTGTGTATGACTGTTATTTGCAGTGTCAAGGGAAGTATGGTAGATGGGGATATGGTAGATGCTCAATAAAAATGAATAGCCTCACTCAAACCACCTATGTGAAATCCTCCTGAATTCTCTCAGGCTTCTCTCTATGCCCCCATAGCCTTTCAGTTTTCATTCTACCTTGGTTAGTATTTAATGTTTTATCTGTCTTTCTCCTCCATAAGCATGTAATCTTCTGGAGGAAAAAGACTAGGCATTCATTTTGCATGCGTTATTTTCTAGCACGATGACAATAATGTTTATTAAATTAAAGAAGAAAGAGCTAAAACCCTAAGCTTTGTACATTACTCTTTTAGGTCTGAGGAATGTGGTATGAGGTCATGTCCCCTCAAAACTCTAGGGATAAGCTACTCTCATTTCTGAAAGAGGATGGTAGAAGCTATGCTTTAGCAGTAGATGCTTTTATTTGTGCACTTCAAAAAACAGCCACGCCATAGAAACAGGAATAATTCTAGATTTCCTCATCTTTCTCATTCCCATTTCTTTATCAGGTCCCGAAGCATCCTAAATATGGCTAACTGTACCTCCTCTTCTGTCTTGGGCCAGAATATCTTCATCTCTCATCTGGTACTTCTGCTCTGGTTTCCCCTAGTTTTTCCTCTCCTCTTATATACCGTCTATACTGCTGTCAGAGTTATTATTCTAGAACTTAAATTTGACTATATTATCTCTGCTTAAGCCTTCAGAGGATATAATCTTTTCCATATGACATCCAAGGTGCTCCATGATAATACACAAAGCCATCTTTCTAGATTCAAACTTGTCATTTCCCTCCCTTGCCCTCTATATCTAAAAACTCCTGAATTCCCTCTTCCTCAATACATCATTTTGTTCTTAGTCTTTGCATATGCTGGGCCCTCTGCCTGGAACACTTCTCTCCCATTTCTACACATATATGTCTTCTGCATACTTTTCTATATCCAGATCAAATATTTCCCTATGCCATATAGTGGAGTTAGTTTTTCCTATCAGGGACTTATGAATCTGTTTGGATATCTTTTACAATGTGTTTTTCTTTACTGAACCCAAAGAAAATAGGGCAATGTCCTTTGATTCTCTGAATCACCTGGCACCTATCATATACAAGACGTTCAATAAATGTTGAATAAATAAAGGATGAAATCTAGGTCTTTGTGAGTCAAGTTGGTGGAACAGGCTTTCCTGTCTGTCTAGGCTTTCATTCTTTCCTTAATTAGAAGTTTGTATATTTAGCTTCTCTTTATGATGAGTTGTTCTTTTTAGAGAAGAGTTATATTACAATAGCTTTCTGTTACCCACATACTGATGGTTATTCACTCTAAACTTTGTTGTCCATCTATGATATGTACAAGAATTACAAATGAAAGTGGTTTACTGTGCTAAAAGCAAGATCTTACGTACATTCCAAGGGCAAATAAACAAATGGGGGAATATACACCATTGGGTATTATCTATGTGATTGGTCTAATGTCATTTTGCTGATCATTTATGCTGCTCCCCTTCTCTTCTCAATTCCTTAAGAGCAAATAATTGAAGATGATTAAAACATTTTAAATAACTGTGACCTTCATGTGTACAGTGAATAAGAAGGTGCAGAAAAAACGTTGGCTTCCAAAAAGAGGAAAAGTTCATTTCTGAATGGCTTAAGAAATGACAAAACAAGTTCATATAAAGCTTAATAGGAAACAGGATGGTTAAAAAAAAAAAAAACTGTGATAAGGAAAGCTGTAAAGAGAAACGCTGACCCAGAAGAAACAGCTCTGAAAAGCAGAAAGAAACTTTTTGACACAGATGCATGATCATTTCTCTGAGAGATTTTTTTTTTTTAAAGATAAGGCTAAAAAAGTGAGACTTGAATTCATCATAATTCTGTAAGACAAGCATGTCTGATGAGAGCAGGGAAATAATTATTCACTCTGCTGGAATTGCTTTAATGGAACCTCCCTGATGAAAGCTGCATCTTAAATACTCATCCAGTGATGAGGAGCTATTTCAAGATGTTAATCACGTGGTGGTTGCAGTGAGGTTTGTATGTGAAGCATGCCTCATCTTCAGGATGTTGAGTTGAGCCAGATGAGCAGTGTGCCTGACAATTGTTCCTCACAGGCATTCTGGACAGCTGGTTTCCAACCCAGAGGCATACTGGAAGCCATCAACAACTAGTAAATCTATGAATACCACCTAAACTAAAGGGTGGAGTCAGCCCTAGAGCTCTTCCTTTCCTTTCTCCTTGGTAAGCCCCATCTGCTCAGGTGGAGTGCTCAGACGTCCTAAATGTTTTTCAGTTCTCTCTCTCTTCATTGTAACTAGACAAAGTCTCCAGTTTACCTTCAGACTTCCAGCCTCTTTCTGTGCTCATGAAAACCAAAAGCTTTTGAAGTGAAAATTTCAAGACAGGAGAAATTAAATTTCAACTGCCCTATTCAGCTGTCCCTGTTCTTATGCAAAATTCAAAATTCAAGTCAGATGTCACCTCCCCTGATACCTCATCCAATTCTCTCAGGCAGTAAGACACTACTTCTCCTGAGTCCAAACATTTCTATACCTACCTCTATTATCATACACTCTTATTATTACTATAATAATCTGTTTACATACCTGGTTGCCTTTAAGGCAAGGACTGCATTATAATCAGTCTCCCTTTCCCCAAACCTAGCACAGAGCTACTCAGCACATTTCTGTGATATAAATGTATGAATGAATGCATTTCTGAATGGAAGAGGACTGTGGGAAGGAGAATTTGTCCATGGACACCCATTTAGAGACAAGAGCCAACATGTTGAATGGCAGGAACTGCTGATGTGAAACTTGGATTTAGGCCAGGCTTTGGTGCAATGTGCCTGAGCCACATAAACAAGTAAACTGGATGGTTAGGATTTGTTTCCAGTGACTTATCATTGACATACTTGAGGATGTTAAGATTCCACTTTCCAAAGTCAATACCCTCATCTAGTCACGGCCAGACATCTTTCCCTGATGCACTGAAACTGGGCACCAGGAAGTTCTAGAAATAATGGAGCCTGAAGAGAGCACTTTGCATTTGTGATCATTTGAATTATTTAATTGGGGTTTCTGATGGAGTGAGTGGGAAGCTGTAAGGTTAGTCTTCCAAAGCAAAAAGGAACACATTTTCTGTTTGTATAAAGTCACCTATTCGTTCACCCCAAGCTTATACTCACTCTGTATAAATGCAGTCCTTTTCTATTTCTTATTTAGCAAAAGGATTTTGGTCTCTAAAGAGAGAAAGCCAATTATAAAACCAACATAGGCGGGACACATTTACATTGATATCTCAAAGACCTTTAAAACCTTCTGTTTGATATTATGTCGGTATGGTGATGTACGGTATACCATTAGAAGTTTGGAATGTCAACGTAACTCAGTAACTCATCGAGGGGGAAGAAAACATGTCATTGGAGGGAGGGTGGGAGGAAGGTGGAATTCTAATACTATTTAAAGAGGAGGAGCCATTTTGAGAAACTATAATTTAAAAACTAACTCAGCTTTTGGGGTCTTATGGCTAATACCTATGAATGGAGTCCAGAACATGGCCAGTCTCTTTCAATGAGCATAGAAAATTTCAGGAGAAGCCTTTTATGATAAAGTTGTTGGCACACACAAGCGACCTCACTTTAAAGCTATTTTAAAATGGTTTGTTAGCTTATGAAATTGAGGCTTATTGGGGATGGGAAGAGGGGTGGTAGAAAGACAAACCATGATTTCACCATCATTAGAAACACAGGAAATCAGTGGTGCTACAATAGGACTTTACAAGTTGTGTTTTACAAGCTGCAGGAAATACCATGGGAGAATGTAAGCCTACTTTAAGGTGAAATGAAGTCCAGCCAGGAATGCAATTCCTGAGTCTCAATTAAGATATAGATACTTAAAATGTGCAGGCCTCTGCAATGGTATAAATGGGGACTCACATACCCAATGTCTAAATGTTTGCAAGTAACAAATCAAGTGAACAAACTGGTAACTAAAATAGGTTTTATCCCCCTACTTGACAAATTTACCTTCACAAAGACCTGGTTAGATTTTGCAGACTCCTTGGCATTCCATGCAAGAACATGACCATTTAGAAAGAGAGAGCAACTGGCAGATCCTGATCCTTCTACCTGTGATCTGTCCCATCCACATTATGCCCTGCCCCGGCTTCTTCAAGTACCAGGAGGGGCTTCGCATGTATGTATACAGACACCCCAGGAGCATGTCAAAGTTCTGTCTACACACCCCCACACACCCTCAGGGCTAGAGTGTCTATCCTCAAGAGGTTAGACAGGGGGCAGAAACCCAGGAAGCAGTCTCTCAGTCATTTGGATTCCCAATACCCAGTGTCTGGGATGTGTGTGTGTCAGTGTGTTGGGTTGAGCGGCAGGGAGGCTATACAGGCTCCAGGTGAGAGTGTCTTTATGAACCTAAGAAATCTTCAGTTTGTACTAAAGGGCATGGTCATAGGAAGTCCAGAATAGAGCCCTCTGGTCTAAAAGCAGGGCTGGGTACAAAAATTTCAAATCTATAATGAACAAATAAAACAGAAACAAACTCATAGATACAGAGAACATTTTGATGATTGCCAGATTGAAGATGGGGTGGGGGGTTGGAGGGATGGGTGAAAAAGGGAAAGGGATTAAGATGTGCAAATTGCCAGCTATAAAAACAGTTAAGGGACTGTAAAGTACAATATTGGGAATATAGTCAATAATATTGTAATAACTATGTATAGTGTCAGATGGGTACTAGACTTATCAGGGGGATTACTTCACAAGTTATATAAATGTCTAACCACTATTCTATACAACTGAAACTAACATAATATAATATGGTATGTGAACTATAATTGAAAAATTAAAAATAATAAAAGTAAACTTTTAAAAAAGGAAGTGTTCCAGACTTTCCAGGTATCCTCTAAGATAACCAAGGACTCAAGCTAATTACTGTGTAACCTCGGCAGCAGTACCCTCATCTGCTCTGCCAGCCCCCACCCTCTCTGGAAGGGCTTCACTGTGGGCAGGGAGAGCAAAGGGAGAGATCCAGGCCCCATTTTTAAAAATATTTTATTCTTAAATTTTCCAAATATATATAAAAATAAGGAGTATGGTATAACAAACCCTCCTGTATTCATCACCCAGCTTCAATAATTACAATGATCAATGTTTTGCCAAATTGTTCATCTATTCCCCAACTTCTTTTTTTTTCTGGAATATTTTAAAGCAAATCCCAGACATGGTCTCATCTTACCCCAAAACACTTATAAAAACTTTTTCCCCCCAAGAGTATTTTAACACAGCCTAGACATCAGTATGCATCTCTGACTGATGACTGTTTTTCCTTTAACACGATCACTGTGATATTATCATATCTAATATTTACTATCATTCTTGAATATTATTAAATATAAAAGCCACATTCATTTTCCCACAAAAATATCTTTTTACAGTTAGTTTGTTTAAATCAGGATCAAGCAAGATCTTGGCCTTATTTTAGCAGGGTGAAAAGCCCTCTTAAGTGGTTTAAGAACCAGAACCTCTCACACACCTTATCCTGAAAACCATTTGGCACCTCTGCTGAACAGAGCCACAAGGCCAAAACTAATGAGCCTTCAGCTTGGGAGTTCTGACCTCTGAGAAAGAGGTCTTAGTGGGGACTGCAGGCAGCTGGGCCCCTGCTGCCTTTGAGTAGCTCTCTCTCTGCAGCCCAAGTCTGAGAACCAGTGTCCAGAGCTTCCAAGTACTGACAGGATTTAGGTCACTGAGCAACAGCAGGCATACAATGAAAGTGGGCTCCTGTCCTCCCTGGAACTGCCTCTACTTTTCAAGATTTGATCTTTCTAGTTAAAGGCCAAAAGCAATCTGCATGGGGTGCTACAGTGATCTAAAAGCAGGGATTGTGAACTGATTTTTCTCTCTGCCCTTTTCTGACTGGGTAGCCTTGAATGTATGTTTCTCACCAATCAGTTTCTTCACTTCTGAAGTGAGAGGGAAGGACCCCAAAATCCCTAAGACTCTTTGGCTCTAGCATTCTATAATTCTAAAGCTCAAAAGCCACTAAATGACCACTATGGTTCTGGCACCATGCTGGATATTGGTACACAGATGCCTCTCTTCTTAGATTATGAACTCTTTATGGGAAGGGGCTGTATCTTAATTTGGCACTACCAGATTCTTAGCACAGTGCCAAGCACATAATAGGCACTCAGTCAATGTTATTGAATGAAGTGCCTAATCCAACAACCTATTATTGAGTATTCACAATGAGCTAGACACTGTGCTAGGCCAAGATTCACAAAAATCTCCCTGAAGAGGCTGTTTAAACAGGGAGCTGTTCAGTGGAGAAGGAAAGTCCTCTGATTGTATCAGGAGTGGTTATGGGTCATAAATGCTCAGACCTATGATATAGACATTGGGCTGGTAGCCACAATCTATGGGTTTCCTGTTCTCAAATTGAAACCCTACTCCAACAGGAAAACCAGAGAAAGTGGTCCTATCAAAAAGGAAGTGTGGAAAGCTGTCTGTGCCAATGTACAAAGGGAACATCTCCCAAATAGCACCTGGAGCTTTTTCAAGGGTCATTTTTCCTGAAGGGCAGCCCACAGAAATGATGCAAATTGCTAAACGTTCCATAAGTACACTCAACCCTTCTTGCATCCTCCTGATGATGCCATCCAGGACAACTGTATAGCTCCTCTTCAACACGAGCAAAAACTACAGGGTGGAGGAGAGTCCCTATCATCTGGACTTCCTACAGATGAGGGCCATGAGCCCTCAGCATAGGGAATATTCGCCAGGGAGGGCGAAGCAACTGTTCCAAATCCCTCCGGTTCCTTGCGTGGGGCAAGGATTTCTTGAATTTACAAAGCTGGCACTGGCAAGGTTTTGAATCATGATCCAGAATTAAGTTCTCCATTAATAATTCTACACCTGAGTGACAGTGGCCTTATGCTCTACCTAAGAACCAACATAAACATGTTGCCTTAAGACTTCTAGGAAGCTTTCCAGTAAAACAAAACCCAAATCTCTTTCAAAACATTAACCAGATTCTGTGGTTTCCAGACAATAGCATCATTACCCTTTGCCTCCTGGTGCACATCTCAGAGGCCTCCACATCCACTGTCCACTACATATACTGTGAGAAATGGTTAACTCTCGATGTTGAGACAGTCAGTCTTTGAAGATGTCATTAAAGTATAATTTTAGAACTGAAGATATCTTGAGATCATCTAGTCTAGCCCCTGCCCCATTTCACAGACTTCCTTCCTCTGAGCCTCTTCAGCAACCCTAGAGAATGCAGGAAATTCTCCACAGTAAGCGAAGATGCAATGATATGCCATCTTTCTAACTAGGAGTTTGTAATCCTCGCTAATTACAGCCAGCACTGGCTCATTGCTGTGTAGTGATTTGGAGTCTTCAGGCTTCTGTGTGGCTCAGCACATGTGGTAGAAAAAATAGAAAACTTTGCAACACCACGAGAAGCCCTTGAAGTCACATATGTGCAGGCAGGAGTCTCCAGCAGGATGAAGCTTAAAATCAGACACACATGGCCCCAGCAAAGACCAGGGCTGCCAATTAAGGCTCAGAAATTTTAAGAGGAAAAGCTGGAGGGAAGAAAAACCCAACAACTTGTTAACAATTAGCAGTCTAAGTTTCTTTTTAAAAAGTGGGTCCAGGAACCAGTCAGCAAGAGGAAATATTTCAGAGAAATCATCAAAACAGCTCCACTGTGAGAATCCTTTCTCCCAGAGAGCTCAAAGAAGTTCATGAATGTGAAATTACTTATAACTTCCCCACATGGGACTCAGGGGAGACAGAATGATGTCCCTATTTTACAGAGCAGAGAGACAAAGTCACAACAAAGCTTCTACTCTCTTTTATTCCATTCAAGAAGGAATAACTAGACTAGTCAGAAATCACTTAATAAGTAGAACTTTTATTTTTCAGAGAGCTTGTTAATGTACTGCTTGAAGAAGAGATAATAAATATTCTAAAAGTGCCTATGCTTATATAAGAAAGGGGATTCAGGAAGAATCTAAATTCTTATCTACACATATTTGCATAAATAAATGCTAGAAGGATATCCAAGACACCAATAAGAGTGGTTTCTTGCAGTGGGGATGGGCCAAAGTGTAGATGAGCATAGGGGTAGGAACAAGACTTGTAATATATAACTTTTTATCATTTTGCTTTTGAATTATGAGAAAGCTACCTATTAAATAAAATTAAGTGCAAATATATTCTATAGAATGATAAAAATAAGCAATGGACCCACAGTTTTCCTTCTGAGTAGGCTACATTTTGGGGGAATAGAGCACAGTACACTACTCCTACGTTGCTTAAAGATGAGATAGAGAGAGGAGTACGCAATCCCATTGAACCTACAGAACAAATGGGAATCTAGATACTTTCAGGGCCCTTTTTTAAAAGTTAAATTTATTGGGGTGACTTTGGTTAATAAAATCATATAGGTTTCAAGTGTATAATTCAATAATATGTCATATGTGTATTGCATTGCGTATTCACCTTCTAAAGTTAAATTTCCTTCTGTCACCATATATATGACCCCCTCCACCCCTATCTACCTTCCCCTCCCCCTTTCCTCTGGTAACCACTAAACTATTGTCTATGTTCATGAGTTTCAGCTAGTTTGTCATGTTTGTTTGTTGCTTTCAGTTTTATATCCCACATATAAGTGAAATCATATGGTCCTGGGCCCTTCTTAAGGTCACCCTGAAAGTCACAGGGCAGTATTGGCAGCAGATTCTCCATAACATTGCCTGCTGGTCACTGTTGGTGTTGGGCCCTCTCTGAAATGGTGAATGACTACACTCATATTTCGTGAAGGTAAGAGACTCAAGTCATCAAGTTGTTTTGCTTTCTTTTTTATCGTGCTATGCTTCTGATAGCAACTGGAATGATTTTATAAAATACAAATAAGCGTGCTGCTCAAATACTCTCATGACTCTCAAATTCTCTTTCCTCAGGTGAAGTTTAAACTGCTCGACATATAAACAGTTCTTACAATGGTGCTCACTGACCCCTCCGCCTCACCTCCCATTTCCTTTTGATGCCTCATATTTTCCACTTTATGTCATTTCCTGCACATGTCAGAGTTTTCACACCTTTGTGGCCCTGCTCATGCTGCTGCCTCCGCCTGGAGTATCTTTTCCCTTTCTTCCACGCCGCAAATTCCTATTAATCTTCTAGGATTCAATGCGGCTATCTCCACTAAGAAGCCACCTCTAGCTCAGGCCTGGCCCCAGCCCCTTCACAGTGCACAGCTGGCCAACTGTCTGTGCTCCACAGCACTCTAGTAGAGCACTTTCCACTTCTTATGGCAACTCTACATTGCAACGATCTGTTTCTGTGTCTGTCTCCCAGTAAACTGTGAACTCCTGCAAGGTGGAGTTTATGATTGTTTTCCTTCATGCCACAGTGGTAGACACAGAATGTGAGCTTTGCTGAACAGCGGAAAATAGCTAGTGGACTCTAGCATTGACAGCTTTTACGTGCCTGACTTCATTCTAAGCAACCCACACATAATTCATCTAATCCTCACCATAACTTAGAAATGGGTACGAGTGTTATCGCAGTCTTACAGATGAGAAAATGGAGGCACTGAGACATCAGTTAAAAGGCTATTAAGTGGCACAGCCAGATTTGTAAATCCAGGTAGTCTGCCTACAGAGCTCATGCTTTGAACCAGTATGTAATAATGCCTATACATTAACGAATGAATGAAATAACTAGAAGTAGAATCATCATTCCTAAGGAAAAAGTTCTTCAGTTCCCAGTTTCTGAAATTGGGGTTCTGGGGACCTGGGCTGAGGTGGGATCAACTTCCAAAGTCAACACCAGCATTTCAACTGCAAGAGCGCCCAGTGGTACAGGGCCAACTGGGACAGAAGAGCCCTGCTCTCCAATTACTTTAACACGCTGACACAAAAGTACCAGAAAATGCACTCAAAGTTTCCTCTACCCACCCCCGGGGCCACCCTGCATCCTTCCCATTACAACAAAACTTGAGATTTTGAGGTTTCTTCATGATGATCTAGCTCCGAACACAATGCACATAGAAAGTGGAAATATTTCCCGCTAACACTCCATGTGAGTGGTCAGTAGTTTCTGCCTATGCTCTTCAGAATTCTTTCTTAGAACTGGGCTAAAAGATCCATTGGGGCATGGAGGCCAGTCTGGGGCTCCTGCACTGCTCAACTGGTGATGGCTGCGCCTCCTACAGGACGAGGCTAGACCTGTCCACTGTTAACTGACATGGATAGATGGTCTGCAGTGTTTCCTCTGTGGCCTGTATCTCCACCGTCTTCTCCAAACCTGCTCAAAGCTGCCCTCAGGGAAGAAGTATTGGACCTGGTGAGTGAGACTGCTGGTGAGCAATCAGAGTAGGAGAAATCAACACCTTCAAGGTAACTAAAAGATGAGAGAATGTGTTTCCTAAGGGAGATCATACTGGAAAGAAACTCAGGTTTGAAGGTAAAGGCCTTAGGCTGGATGCTTGGCTCTGCCATTCCCTAATTTAGAAACTCGAAATAAGTTAATTACTGGATTTGAGCCATATCTGCAAAAGAGGTTAACAACTTCCTCATGTGTTATGAGAAACAAATGAAATATTATATACAAAAGGGCTTTACAATCTAAATAGTGGTTTGCAAGCCTGGTTACTTGTCATAATCGCCAAGATTAAAAAAAAAAATACAGATTTCTGGATTCTTCTCAAACTTACTGAATTAGAAACTCCAGTGTAAGAGTCCAGGAATCTGTATTTTCAAAACCTCTTTAGAATTGCACAACTGCAATTCTAAAGCACTTTACAAAAGTTGGCACTGCTGTAATTCTGGGGTGAAAGAAATACCAGGTTTGAGTACTATACTTAAGGGGTACCCTCCAGAGCTGCCTAACTTATGAGCAGAGGATTTCTAAAGGATGTGACTTCACAGTGGATGCTCAGGGAAGAAGCACCAACTCTCCAGGGAGTTGAAGTTTGGCTACCCATGAACTAAGAGAGGGCAACTCTTCATACATATATAGATGGTTCCTTCTGCCTCTGAGCATTCTCCTAGGGAAAGAAGAGCTCCCAAGTACACAGAGACAAAAAGACATTCCCTTCGTCTCTTCGAACCTGGCAGAAGTGGGAGAACCAGAAGCAGGATGTTGCTAGTTACAAATGGACTTCCACAGTAAAAGGCAATCATCAAGTGTTTGCAATGGACTTGAGCTCCTGGAGTGCGCAAACAAGAACCACAGGGACACATCAATATTGAGGGGAGGCCAAACACTGAAGTGGGTAAGCAGAAGTCTTGAGATACGGAACTACCTGGACCATGAACCAAGAGCAGTCTTAAGCAAGTCACTTCCCTCGCTGTACCTCCTTTTTCATCTGTAAGATGTGGATACAACTTGTCTAATACAGGAAGCTTTATGAGCATCAAATGAAATAACAGATGTGAAGGGTTGCAAAGCATGATGAAAAGCCGTGCAAATACAATGCAGTGTTTTTATTCTTCAAAAGTATTATGACTAATGCATTGTATCATGAATGTGGAATATTTATTTCTCCAAAGAAATAAAAGTCCGTGAAACTGGTTCATTCAAAAACAAGTATCCTATAAGAATATCTTTCTTTGACTCCCCAGGGAAAAGAAGGCTCACTCTCCTAGAGATGTCCCAAAAGAGGGGAGTGGCCTGTTTCTAAATTTTGCCTACTAAGAGATGGAAATGCAGATGAAGCATACTAGGAGACTTGCTGATGAGCTGCAAAGTCTAAGTTTATGTTAGGTGACTTAGAAAAGAAAGGTTAAAAGTGAGCAAACTCTTTGAGGTAGAAAGGAAGAGATTCTGGAAGGCTTTTCAAACCCACAAAGTAACAAATGTAGCACCCACCTCCCACCCACATACCACTGGAAATAACTTTAAATAATGCATCTGACAATGTCTGCAGAACAGGTAGTCTGGATTTAGGACTTTTAAAGGGATGGTGTTCCAACAAGGATTCTTCAGGGAAACCATCTTAAAAATCTTTGAATCCTCAGGCAAGTTCATCCTGATAAATACCCTTAGGCAAGCTTGGAGCTAAAGTTGAAATCTTTGTTTAGTAAATATCATGGAGGGTGGGGGGATTTAGGGCAGCAAAGGAATTTACTGCAAAAAAGGCCTAGTGGCCTTTCCAACCCAAATATTCCCACTGTTATCCCCAACACTGTTGTGGAAGATTCACTTACTCTAAGTGAACTGAATTCCATAAACAGCTTGCCTGGTCATTCAGAATCTATTGTAGAAACTGAGCTATAGTAATTATTCTTTTAATAAATAATAATTCAAAACCATGAAATAACATTGTTCTGTCCCTGAGGATACAAAAGTGAGTAAAACATACAAAAATCTTCATCCGCAATAGTCTATATTCTCAAGGAGAGAACAGACAATAAAGAAATATAGGCATTTTACAATAAGTATTTTAGAAAAGAATAAAGCAGGTAAGAATGAAAAAGGATTCCTCCTATTTTATATAGAGTGGTCAGATAAGATATTAAATGAACTGGGGAGGGAATGAGCCATGTAGACATCTATGTACAGAGCAATTCTGGCAGAGGTATCAGCAAGTATAAAAGGCCTGAGGAATGACATGTTTCATGTATTCAAGAACAGTAAGTAGATGGTTTGGCTTCAGTTGAATGAATAAGGAGGTGGGTGATAAGAGACAAGATTCAGAGAGGTAGAAAGGGAATACACCATGAACGGTTTAGCTTTTACTTGGATTATAATTGGGGAAAACACTGGGGCATTCTGAGTGGTAGAATGATATAATCTGCCTTACATTTTAAAAGGATTTCTGGTTATGCTGATGAGGATAGAAAAGCAAAAGTGAAAACAGTGAGACCAGTTTGGAGGCAGTTGCAATAATACAAATGGGATGAGTGATTTAGCTAGTATGGGAGCAGTGAAACAGATTTGCTAGTAGAGTGAACATGAAAAAAAGTGAGGCAGTGAGGATGACTCCAAGGTATTGGGCTTGAACTTCTAAGAATGGAGTTACCATTCTTAGAGATGAGAGATGAGAAAACTCTGTAGAAGTTATGACTGAGATGCCTATTTGACATCCTAAGGAGATATTGAATATGGAGTCTGGAATACAGGAGAGAAGATGGGGGTGGCAGTAGGGGTGGGTATAAATGCAGGGCTGTCAGCATGTGGATGATACTTAAAGCCAGGAGTCAGGATGAGCTGATCACAGGAATGACTTTAGATAGAGAAGTTAAGTGGTCTGTGTTTTGACCTGGAGCATTAGAAGTGAGGATATGAGGAACCCACTAGGAGGCTAGAGCCAAAACAACCAAGAAGGTAGGAGGGTAAGGAGGAAAGGGCCTCCTCGTAGTCAGATATCTTCAAGGAAGTGTCAGGGAAGGAAGGAGGGGTCATCTGCATCAAAAGGCACTGATGGACACAAGTGGGATAAATCTTCCACTGGATGCAGTAATGCCAAGACCGTTGGTGACTGTGGCAGGAGATAGAACAAAAAACCTGACTGAAATAAGTTTAGGAAAAAAGGAGATAGAATGTGCAAATAACCACTACAGATATCCCTTTGAAAAGTTAATTCTTAAAGAATTTGTTTTTAATTCTTTAGGTTTTGTAAGAAGAGAAACAGCTACAATGATATCTCAAGCTGCTAAGCCTGGCTGTTACTACCTCTGGCCAGAGACTCCTTGACTTACAGAATGAGATGTATGCTTGGTTCTGATGCGCTAATGGCACACACCAAGGTTTTCCCCTCTGAGACTTATTTTAAGGAAAAGGAAAAGACTAGGAGAGAGAAGTAAAAGAGGGAGGCAAGAGAAAATTTAATACTTTTAAAGATTTGCAGATCATTTTAAGCTTCCTAAATGGTTTCTTTTTCATCACTGATATTATTAAAAAGTAACTCCCAAGTTCCACATAGTCCAGAAAGTTTCCCAGATAAATTTAGCTCAGACATAGCATTTTGGACATTAGTGAATATCTAAAACCACCCATGATCAGGAAATTGGAGCTCAGAGAAGGGAGCTGACTTTCTGGCTCTCACAGTTATTGGCTGTATGACCTTGGGCAGTTACTTTTAACTTCAGTGTATTAGTCCATTCGTAAAATGGACATTTGTAACAACACCCACCATCTTGGGTTGTAATGAGGATTAAGATAATTATTACATGTAAGATTCTTAGAACAGTGCCCAGCACATGGTAAATACAAAAAAAGTGTTATTTTAAATTTCTATTGCAAAAGTCCCTCAGAGTTTTTGTGTCATGTTGGACTAGCAAGATGATAAGGTAGAACCATCTTCTTTCTGATACAAATCCTGACATAGAAACACACTCCATGAATTAACATTTAATCTCTGCCCCTCTATTATCCCTGTATTGGTACCAATCAAAAAGATTTTTATTCTGTACTATTACTATTAATATAAAAAGTAGTACTATCGAGGGTCTGATGAATGCTATGTTATTTGCTTTTACATACATCATACTTAATCCTCTCACAATCCTATGAGGCAAGTTAATTGTCTCACTTGACAGGTTAGGAAGCTGGTGCTAAAAGGTTAAATGCCCAAGGTCATACAGCTGAAGGTGGTAGAGCTGGAATTCAGCCCAAGTCCATTCAACTTCATAGCCTTGTTCCTTCCGCAGCCTGCCCAGCACTAAACTTGATGCCCTGTACTAAATGTCTCAGTGGTCTGCCAGGACCCTGAGGATCTAGGGCTTTATTTTACATCATTTGGAATAAGAAAAGCAGCTCTATCTAAACTGTATTTTAAACATATGACTAGGTACTTATGCATCTACTTTCTTGGAGGTGTTTAGAAGTTGGGTGAGAAATACACTTAACAGTTGAATTCATTCTCACCAAGCAAGTGCTGCCCTAGTGTCATGGGGGCTGGGTTCTTGGGGCGTAGTAGAAGAAGAGAACAGGAAATTATTTGCTGGTGGTTGACCAGGCCCCCTGTGACTTCTCAGAGTTACAGAACTGCCACCAACAGTCACAGTAGTTCCTGGGGAACAAGAATCGTGGGGTCAACAAGAAGGCACCAGTGGTGACATCATGGGGTACAGCAATGGAAAATATACAATCTCCAAGGGGTTGTTTCTCCCTTTGTAAATACAAAGTACTAGAGAAGCTCATTATAGCCACCATACCCCCAGCCCCCACTGAGGACAACCGACATTTACAGGTGCCTTTGCTGTTTGTAGTGTTTTCCCCTCTATTGATTTGTAGCTACAGCCATGCCTAATGCATGTGGTGAAGGCCACAGGGTCCAGGCATCCTAACTGTAGAAGAGGACACCCTCACCTCCCTCCCCCACACCCCATCTCAGCTCCTGTCAGGCTATCTCTCACACTGCTTCAGGTCCTTTAGGTTCTGATGTGATTATCATGTGGGACTATAGGGTAGAATCAGTTCCTCAATATTCACATTGTCAGTCAGCCCAGGATATAGCAGTTCCTGGGGCAGGCAATGAGGATCTGGAAAGTAGGCCTTAGAAGGGGAGAAGAAGAGAGAATCTGCCTGTCTCTGGGCCTTCCTTTCTTATGCTAAGACTCCAGGGAGTCTGGCTGTACTTGAAGATTATTCTGGGACTTGGGGGCCGAGGTCTCTGCCACACGGAGGCAGCCAGGCCCAGAAAGGAAAGTAGCCTTGAGTGAACTTCCTGAGATTAGGCTGGTCCTAGAAGTAGCCCTAATCCTGAATGACGTGTCAAGTCTTGCCCAACTTGTTATACTGTGGCCTCAACTGGGCTAGGGGAAATAAAGGCAGGATTCTGTGTTGATACTTGAGCAGGAGGAGAAAAGGAGAGATGAGGCTGTAACTGACACTACTCCCTCTGTGATCTACAAATTGAGAGGTTAGAGCAGCCTTGCCCAAAGTCTTCCACTGGGAGGAAAGGGGAGGTCTGGCAAAGCTTCTTGGGACTCCCCTCCTCTTGGTCTGATGCCCAAGGTTTGGAAAACTGGACTTGACTTCACAGACAAGAATTTGATCTAAGTGGGCAATGGTGCAATTGCATTATCTGCCTTGGGGTGGAGAGGGTACATGTTTATAACCCAAGCCACCTTAGAGAGCAGCCAAGACTGAAAGCTCTGAGCAAGGTTTCCTGCACAAACTGTCCTCAGAATATGAAAGGGCATCCTGATGTCCTAAGAATTACAAAGATTCCCTAAGTAGCTCATCATAGCTCCTATTTCTGTCTCAAAATTCCCCTTCCTTTCAGAGTTCTTACCAGCCTTAGCTTGCTGCCACCACACACAGCTTTTCTGCCCCTACAATAGCGCAATGTAATGTGATTGAAAAATTTCACCTTCCAATCCTCTCTTCATTGTCCCCACTGCCTCTAAACCCAATGCAGGAAGGTGAGTGCTAGCTAGTGTGGCTGGAGAAGAAAGAGAAGCATTTGAATTGCCTCCATTTTGGGAGTATTTTCAAAAGAGATGGAAATATACTTTTGACTAAAATTCAAGGTATTGAACTCCATGACCCCTAGTCTTTGAGGGAGGCCCTTGTCTTTGTCACGAATGGTCCCAATGCCAGGGGGCTGTGGTGGAGGCTAAAGACCTCTCTCTCTCTTCATGGTTTTCAGAACCTGGCAACGGCTGGGAAACCATATGTTGTGTTCTGAGACTCAAGCATAAACTTCTGCTGGATGTTTGGATTTTGGTTTTTTAATTATTCCCTGTTTTGAGAGAGAGAGAGAGAAAGGGGATGTGTCTATGGGTATGCTTTAAACGGGGAGAGGGACAGAAACAGATGGGGTGGGGAGAGTAGTAAGAGCAGGAGAATAGCAGTCATCATTATGGACTTTATGATCAGTGTTTCTTTAGCAAGTTACATTGTGTCTCTGCTGGCAAAAGATGGGTTAAATGGCCCTAAAAAATTATGGCTCGACTGAAGCTACACTGGTCACAGGGATCTTTTAATTCAGAAGCTTTATGGCTGGTCTCTGCAGAAGCACAATAAAGCAGTATGTGCCCTATTTCACTCTGCACAGGGATTGATGGCAGGGCTACAACTATTCTGAAAGAGAGGCAACCACTCCCTCATTGGCAGTGATGCAAAGTCCTTCCAGATCAAGGAGTCACACGCTGCACTGCCAATCAATAATAACAAGAAATAATATTTCTTGAATGTTATTTATGTGCCAAGTACTATGGAAGCCTTTGACATGTATCTCATTTAATCTTCACTGTTAACAACTCCATGATGTAGCTACTATTACTATGCCTACTTTACAGAGAAGCAGAAGAGAAGGTAAAGAATTTGTACAGGATTATGCAGATAGGGAGTGGGACCCAGGCTCAAACTCAGGTTTGCCTGACACCTCTGCTCTTAACTATCATCCTCTCCTGCCTTCCTGTCATCAGCTGGCATTGCTTCCCTGCTGGGCTCCAGCAGCTGGCATTGCTTCACTGCAAGCAAGGCTAGAAAGAGAAAGCACATTTGCAAAGTGTTTGAACTTAATTCTCACTACTACAAGTATCTACAGTTTTACTGATGAGGAAACTCAAGGTCATATGCAATGTGTCCAAACTTATACAACTGAGAAACAGCACAGCCAGGATTCAGAGCTAGGACTGAGTTAAATCCTGTGATTTCTCCATCTTATCATGCTGTCTCTGGATCAAATTATTGAAGGAAAAGGCATGTCTCTCAGTTGCTTCAGATTTTAATGTAAAAGTGGAAGAGAGGGCTCAGAATATTTTCTTAAATGTTCCATAAACATGATTAGCTGGAATTTTGGAAAAGGCTTGAACATAAGGGCCAATGGGTAGCAATTGCAGGGAGGCAAATTTCTGAAGAACTTTCTAATCATCAAATATGTCCAAAGATAGCATGGATTGCCTTGTGAGGTAGAGAGCTCATCGACGATGGAGGAATTCAAGTACAGTTTTGATGAACACTTGGTGGTAATCCTGTAGGGGGATTTATAAGGAGCAATGGTTGTGTTGGACATTCAGTATCTGAGCACCCTTCTTATTTAGGGAGCATTCCAATTATGGGTGAGAGGGGAACCCCACTAAGGAAGCTGGTGGGGGAGATGTTCTCTCTTTCAGCTTTCTGCCAGATAATACCTAGGCCTATGACCCACTCTTAGACAATCAACTGCTCCCATTAAGGACTTGGAAACTTAAAGGAGTGACCCAAAGTATAAGGCTGGTGGCAGGTTCTTGGCTTCTATTTTCAGAGCCTGGTTATTTGGCCTTCAGGTTGGTTCTGTGAACTGCCTAAACTCTTCTTTTTTTAGTTAGAGGTGGTTTCTGACATGGGATATAAACATCTAATGGAAGACTAGATTAGATCAAGTCACCAAACTGGCTGCATATCTGGATTACTGCTATGGCTCAGTAAAAATACAGGTTCTAGGTCCTAGGTTCACCAAGACTTTCAGAATAAGAATCTTCAGGGCTACACTCTAAATATCTATGTTTTTTAAAACTCTGCAGATGATTCTGACATATAGCCAGACTTGGGAGATATTGAAATAAATAAGCTCCACAATCCCCCAAATACTATAATTCTCTGAAGAACTCTTACCAAGAATCTGGGCATGGTTCTCAAAAAAATGCAAGATATCTATAGTTTATTTAAATTTGCTAACAAGCTTATCTCATTTGACAAATAACATACACTTACTCCCCAGAGGCTAAAGCTACAAATTCCTTCCATTTCCACAGGATATTCCTTTCCAAGGGCTTCTATATCTATAGATTTTTACAGTAGCCAACATAACCTAATGCCTTCTTCAGTGAGTGAGATCCATGTTTTCATGTGCATTCATTCATCAGATGCCACAATGTCAGCCAAGCACAAGACTTTGTAGTTTTCAAACCAAGGCGTCCCTTCATTATGTGGTGTTGCTCTTATGACCTACTGCACCCCTTCTTGTGTGTCCAAGAATAGCCTCATACCCATTCTGAGTTTCAACTTCCCTGCCTGAAAAGAGGACCACTGCCTTGTCTACTCTCATGGTATAAGAAAGACAAAAGAAGGCTGGGAGGTTGGCATATCTCCAAATTCTGATTACGAAGGCTCAGAAAAAAAGGTGTTACGGAGATGAAAGATGAACATCCAGTCCACCTTCTGGAGCTCAGCTCGGAAGCGTAGGTCCCTGTATTACCATTTCTCATTTTTCCTGGAAACAAAGCTGAACTCAAAATCACTGGAGTGTTATGTTTCAAGAGGTGTAACACTATCGATAGGAAGGGACCTGTGAAGCCCATTGATTCTTCCCCTTACCTCCCAGCACTCAAGGAACTTTCTAGGGCAGGAAATTCCATAGCCTTCCTTGGTAGCCCTCTTGGTGCACAAGGCTCCTGGAGAATGTAAAATACTATAACCAAATGGATCCTGACTGTGCAAAAACATCACTCAGGGGCAGCATGGAAGAAGGCAGGAGAGCCTCTGGGTCCATTTTGGCTGCTGAGAAAGCCCCTGTCATGTGACCCCCTCTCTCTGGAGGAGGTTCCGAGCCTCCCCCCACCCCCCTGGGGTGGTGGGGGTGTATCTGCCCAGGGAGCTCCTCAGAAAAGTTAACTGACCTCCCACCTCCTCACCCTAGAGCTTCAGATCAGCCACTCCTCTCAAGAGGACCTTAAGGACAACTTAGCCATCTGGTTTTTGTACAATTTGCATCGCTACAGAGCACATAAACTTATCTTCCAGCGCCTTCAAAATGTACACAGCTGAATTCTACTGCTGACTTTGGCACTCGCTCCTGGTATCTGAGAAGAACAGATTAAATTAAAAAGGAAGTAACAGATGCTGCAAATCACTCCCTCATTTTGAGAGAAGTCACCCCCCCCCCCAATGCCCTAAATTACTTGATGATGAACAGCAATGCAGTAAAAAAAAAAAGCTGTCATGACAACTTCCAACTTGGCTTCCGCCCAAGGGGAAGCTGTGGGTTCTTCCTCCTAGGTGGTCTTTATGCCTGAGCACATTCTTTTGTCTGGTATGGGTATTGTTGTGTGAACAACTTGGCTGGAGGTACAAAATGGACAAAATCAACCCTGGGGTACTTTTTAGTCTTGAGGTTCTTTGCTTTCAATTCCTTACCCTCACAGTATCCTTGTGAGGGATGCATGTGAATATTAGGAGCAGGATTAATACCCCCATTTTAGAGGCAGAAGAAAGGCCCAAGGAAAGCAGAGGATTTTCCCAAATTTAAACACAGGAAATCAGTTCTGTCAGGAAACCTTGGTTCTTTTCTCACGTGCATCTGTACCCAGTACACAGAATGAGGTAGTGAAGAGACCAAGGCCAGGCTGACATGCCCTGGGGGCACACTCAGAAGAATCACAGGCATATGTATTCCTGGTTCCCATCCTTGCAAGGTACTTGAGGGTTGCCAATGCCTGGCCTTTCTTGCCTGCTACTCAGACCTGCTCACCAAGTCTACATCCTGGCTACACCAGGCTACACCCTGTCTGTGTTTTGTGAGCCTTCTTAGGACTGAGGGGCAACCATCTTGTTGTGATGACTTGGGGTGGGACCCACCTAACTGGAGAGTATGGCAAAGAAAAAGAAAGGAGATGGATGGGATTCGACAGTATAGTATCGAATTGCCTTGCTTCTCTTTTTTCTAAACACTAAAGCACTAAAAAGATTAAGAATTCCAGAACTTGGACTAACAATGGGAGTCTCTCTCCCAAAAGAAATATCTGCTGCAGAGATTTTTAGAGCCTGGAACCACAAGACTGAGATGCTTCCTTGCCAGAGATTTTAAAGAGGATAGATGGAGGCTCCCTTTAGGGGAATCTTGCCTGCATATAGAGGCATAAAGTTAGTAGTGCTCAGACTTTTCTTTCCATGAATCACGCTTCCAGCAATCCTCAAGTGACAGGGCTCCCACACTTCCTAACCTCATGACTCTACTGATGACTTTATTTTCTGAAACAGGAGTCAAGATCAATGTTTTGTCTATGGCCTGTCAACAAAAGGCATGATTTAAAAACTAAGATTGTCCCAGAAAGCCCAAGATATACATTTAGTTGTTCCCATGACCTCTCCATCATTTCTCCCAATCCCCTCCACTCCCTTATCCAAAGCCTACACCTGAGCTTCCTCTCCCATGGAATGAGAGCACAAAAGCTCTAGGGGAGTGGTGGGCAGCACGGGCTTTCTGAGTTCCCATAGCCCACCAATTCTGTGCCCCAGTTCTACCCAGTATGCCCTTCTGGGGCAACAACCACCCCCACTACCACTTCTGCTTTGGCATCTTTATATTCCCATTTCAGCTCTTGTGAAGGCCACCTACTATTTTACTATAGCTCAAGATCATATGCTTCTGGAGGTGGAAATTCGAGACACTACAACCAGCTGGACAAGGGTTTCACCTCTAGCTCCATGACTTTTCAGATGGGGGACATCAAATAAGGCATTTAATATCTTTGAGTCTCTTTTTGCAAAATGGAAGGAGACTGAATCTACCTAGCAGAGTGGTTGTGATACAGAGTGAGATGATAAATGCAGAGGACAGCATCGTGCCTGGCATATAATAGCCTGCACATAATAGTGGCTCTACCATCTCTCCAACTCCCAACACACTTCCAAACTTGTTCTTCCTCCTGCTCCTGAATGCCCTCCCTAAACCACATTTACCTACATATTCTAATTTTACTTTTGTTATCTTCTTCCTTTTATGGCAACGTGGAGGGCCAGGTCATGCCATTTATTATCCATTATCTTAAATCCATAACTGAGAATGCTCTTTCAATCCCAGGCAACTGAATGAATGAATAAATGAATGAATGAACACATAAACAAAAAAAGGCCTAGAGCTCTATTTTCTAAGACCTTACAATAACGTCTTCCAAGTCTCTAGGAGAAATAGCTAGGTGGGGACTCAAATTCCCCATTTGCAAAAGCCTTGGACTAGATAATTCCAATGAGGATTTCAGGAGTGCTTTGTGGCTTGAAGCACAGGCCCACACCTGGAAAGAGTTAACCACCAGCTGCCTGGGTTATTTTCACTGTCTTTAATAAGGAGTCAGAGCAACAGGACACATATACACTGAATCTCTCATCCCTCCAACACCCACACATGTTCCCCTTCCCCTTTTGATTTACTGAAGTTAAAACTCACTTATCAGGCAACACACTTGGCTGACTTCTAATGGGGCTGACTTGTAAGTTATGATATCCCAGTTTTTCTCCAAAACCTTCACTCCTGAAATTTCATCATTACCAAATTCTTCTTGGGGGGATAGATGGTAGTATCTCCCTCTCTCTGAAGCCTCTTCTACAAAAGGCTTACTTCTTATAAAGCAAACATAAAAATGGGAATGGGGAAGAGAAGGTGAAGAGTTTCAAGTATGAATGAGTTTTTTATGTTTAAGTTGGCTGGGTTTTAGGTAGTCGTGAGAATGCTTCCTGCATTAGGGAGAGTGATGGGGAACGTCCATGTGTTGATACATTCTCCAGGCACCATGTAAATACATTACATATACTTTCTCATTGAATTCTCTCAACCATCACAGAGCAATTTTACACACATTCTGCTCATGAAAAAAACTGAAGCCCAGATTGGGCACTTGCCCCACATCACATACCTCCAAGAACATAGAGCTAGGACTCAAACCAACATCAAACTTAGAGATGCTCTAATTCTAAAACCTGTGCAGGTCTTTTGAGAGATGAAAGTGAATGCCACAGTCTATTTGGCAATGATTTGGAAGAATGAATAAATAGATTGCCAAAAATCAACCTACAATAAATTTTAAGTGATTTAGTAAAACTCCATGGAGAACAGTCATGCATCGCACGTCTGAGGGCCCCTCCCTCTCACCTGCTTCTCTATAGAATGTTGAGAATGGTGAGGACCTTTGAGATAATCACTCTCAATCCTTCTCCTTTACAGGTAGAGCACTGAGTCTCCAGAGAATAAGCGACTTGGGACAGAGCCAGAACCAGAGCCCAGGTTTCAGATTTCTGGGCCACTGCTTCTCTAGTAGTATTATTATGATGTCAAGAAAAGAGATGGTCAGAGAGGGTCTCCATCACATTACCCATACATCATAAAGATTATTATATATGAGATTAGCTATTTATTGTTACTCAGGGAGACAAAGGAGACAATAGGCTTTAACTTCAACCTGAGATTTAAGATGTTTATTCATTTGAAAAATATATATTTATCAGGCATTGTGCTTTGTAATAACAAAAAATAAAAATAAAAAAAGGATAAAAAGATAAGCTGTTAGGGACCTCACAGCTGAGTGAGAAAGAAGTTCATTCAAATAATTATCTTTTCTCATGGTAAGGGCTATAACAAAATATGAACAAGGTGATTGGGTAACACACTTGGCTAGCAAATGAAGAGGCAAATGAACTCTCTTGCAAGCAGTATCTAGAAGGTTTCACAGAGGAGCGATAAGGAAGGAGGGCATCAAGCAAAGAAGGCACAGGCTAGGAAAAAGTTACAACTCCCCATCGGGAGAAGGAAGAAAGTATTGGAAAAGTCTGCATAATAGGGATGTAAAGTCTTCTCTTAGGACAGAGCAGGAAAGTATCATCTCTTATCAAGTAGATGCGTTGGTCCCAGATATTT
This sequence comes from Eidolon dupreanum, assembly GCA_028627145.1. Taxonomy (NCBI): domain Eukaryota; kingdom Metazoa; phylum Chordata; class Mammalia; order Chiroptera; family Pteropodidae; genus Eidolon; species Eidolon dupreanum. The sequence continues at coordinate 73,656,404 of CM053510.1, forward strand.
GCACTTTATGCACAATGCAGTTTGAAAACAGAAGCCAGTGGGGTAGGGGTAGATCACATGGAGGTGTTAAGTTTTAATTTTCTCAAGTAAGAATATTAATCTAAAATACCTGCTGCAAATTATCACCATTAGTTCATAAAAGAAAGGATATTGTAATACCAAAAAGTAAGAAAGGTGCAATTTTGGAATAAAGGGCACTTTTTCCTGAGGAAAGTCATCTGGAAACTTTTCACAGTATTCTTTTTACTTTACTCATTTTACTTTGGACTAATAATGATGTTGAAAGAATCTGGGACTAAGTCATAACTGAAGAATATAGCCCAACATCCCTGCTAGATTTAGCTAGAGGCAAACCATTTTCCTTTACCTGGAATTCTGCAATGTTCTACTTGATATACATACAACAATGTGCAGCTGAAATTCTCCATCTTATAGTCCAGTCCCTCTTAAGTATATGAACCAATCTGTAAATTATTAGTTTTGCGTACATATATTTGACTTCTTGGTACTCTTTCTAGCCAAGGATTTCTATAACCATCCATCTACATAGTTTTGAAAGACTTACATTACTTTTTAGATTCCAACACCAGGAAAGCAATAAGCCTATAAAGCTCATTATTCTGAAGGCTATCCCTAAACTAGTTACCCTCTCCAACACACTGAGTTATGAAGATCAGTAATTCCTTAAGGGAATCTTGTATCCAGGGTATCAGAGGAAAATGTAAAATATACACTCTCACTTAACAACACAAATTGTTGGCAACAAAGCCACTTCTTCAGACCTTTATGAGAGGAACTTTCCCATAGCCAGCCAGATGTGCAAACAACAACTCTGAATGCCTTTGAGTGCTCAGATTATAGAAGCTACTAAAAAAGGTATAGCTGAGGAGAGCATTCTCAAAACTATTTTTTCAACTTTGTTCAGGAGGAGGCAGATAGATTCTTCCAAACAACTCATACTTTCTGAAGCCCTAAGCCCTAGATCTGTTTCTGGGGATGACATTAAAAACAAGAACTTTAGCAAATAAGGAGAGGATGTCTTTATGTTCTTTCTTCGTGATGAACTTTCTGACTCCTTAGGAATAGCCATTAGGGCATTAGGTGGCCTGAGGTCCAGACTTGGTCAGGCAAATGTGTGTACCAGTACCTCAGTGTGATTTGTGGAGATTGATCCTACACCTAGAATTTCAGCTAGTCAACTGCTTCCCTCACAAAAGAAGGACTGAGTTAGGCAGAACAAGGGTAGTGCTATGTCCTGTGATAGGGTTTGGTGGTAAAAATTGGAAGGTCAAAACAGATATATTTGTAGTTGTTTCCTTTCTCCACTCATCTACTCACAAGGCCTTTTGGTCTTTTTGTGAACTAGCCACATAAGGTTGATGGTGGCAGGGGATACCACATTGGATAGGTGAGATTCAAGGTCATTGGTGAAGAAGACCATGGGCCACACAAACACTTTTGGGATAGCAGCGCCTTGGGAAACAGTCTCTCTTCATTAGGACTAGAAAGCAGGTCTTGCTTCTACAGTTTCTATGACAAATTGACATGAACTGTAAAGGGAAGGGAGGTCAACAGCCCTAACTGGACTGTGGGCTCTGGGATTGATTGTCAGTAGTGGAGAGGATTTTAAGCCGAGCCAGATGCAACCTCAAAGCCACTTCCCTTTGGGACTCATAAGTTTAGCTGGCAGCTAGGAGGACAGCCTGTGTTCATGTGGGCAGTTTCTCTCTTGCTAGGCCATGGGGCTGGGATATGGCCAAATATATCATTTTGGCCAGGTTAGCACCTTCTCCCTTCCACCATTAAAGTAACTAGGTTTGGAGCTATAACATAAATCCTTCTTTAACCTTTGGTCTTTCATCTAGGTGACTTTCTTTTCCTTTCTTCTAACCCTAAAATAAAGAAAACATGAGAGTTGACTATTTCTACCCTCTGCCACTTCTAGAAAGTTCAGCCTTTAAAGAAACCCTGGACAGTTCTCCATTAAAAAAACAACAATGATACAAACAATTGTTTCCAGAGACATCTGTCCATAATCTCTCTAGGGGTAGTGGTCTCTTTACTATCCCAGCAGCCTGAGAATAGGGCAATTCTCTTATCATATGCTGTAACTGAAACTTCTTCAGTCTTTTGTATTCAGGCCTTCCTGGAAACTGTTTTCATACCCACTAGCCTGTCTAATCTTTTACAAGACAATCTGCAAACAAGGTAAAAATCAGCAGGTGTTTTCAAAGCTGAAAACAGTGAACTTTTTCCAGCCTCCAGCCACCTTCTCAAAGGAAGACCCTGGGCAGTTGTGATTTAGATGCTCTGTATTTGGTGAAATTATAGCACACAGTTGGCTGGCTTCAGGCTCCCCAAACCAAGGACTCTGCCCCTATGTAAAACATCAATCAGCTCTGATTTCTCTGAGTTCACACACAACTGATGAAGCACTTGCTCCTGTTGGCAAAATTTGCTTTGGCCTCTCTGGAACCCATAAGCCACAGGCTCCTCGAGCAATTCAGGCTGTTTTTCAAATCCAAGTGGGTAATTCTTGAGGCCATGATTGCTGGCCTGTAAGGGGCAGTGGCCCCTGAGGTAAGAGATGCTCTTGTTCACTAAGATAGGGGGGAACACCCACTCTGAAGCTGGTGGAACACATTCCCAGGATGCCAGGTCCTTAGAGTGCACCTCCTAGGGCCTATGCATTGCTGATCTCTTTTCTACCCTAGAAAAATGTGATTTTCTGTCACCCGAAACCATGTCTCCAAGTCCTCTTTCTCTTAGAACCTCAATCAGTCATTTCCTGTGACCTGGGAGGAAGTACACTTGACCTCACAAAATAAGGGTCTCGAAAGTATGATAAAACAATACTTTGTGTTTATGTCAAGAACTCTGAAGTCTCAGATAGCCCCACTTATTCTCAATGTCTAAACATTTCAATTCAGACATGATATAAACTTTTTTTTGAAATAACAAACTACCCAAGTTTCAAAACCTAGTCTATGACTCTTAGGCAGATTTTCCCAATTTTCCCATATTTTCTAAGGAAATAAGCATTGTTTGATATTTGTTTTGAAAAGTAAAAAAAAAAAAAAAAAAAAAAAAATTCAAAGAAGTATATAGCATGTCTGCAACCAACCCAAGTCAACAACCACATACTAAGAACCTGCTGTGAGCCAAGCTCAGGGGAAAGAGGGAAAGTAAACCAGACTTGGTATCCATCCTCAGGGAGTGTGTCATGTTTTTAAAGAGTGAGTGAACAAATGAACAAATGAATGATGAATGAATGCAAAATCAGGATTGATAGTAAGTTTTATAAATATTCTTCTCCATTTAATTGCATTAATATGGTCCAAGGAAGAGGAAGAAGAATATACATTTTTCCTGAGTTAAAATCTGATGGTCCTTCCTGCTTAATGTTTTGTCTGTTCCCCCAAATCCCAAACACACCTTTGGTTCCCAGAATCTCTTATAATTGGGTATTCTCTGAAGTCTCTAATCTGACCCTCAAAATGAAGGCAAGGAGTCTTCATGCCTTTTGGGGACAGAGTACTATATTTTATTTTATGTAATGATGTTCTCTGTTGAAAGTACTTTTAAGTACTTTCAACAGATTTTTATTTTGGACTCTTACACCTCTCTCCATGCTGTTATCAATAGTGTTTTGGATGGAGTGTTTCCTTGCACATGCCTATGTTGGACTTGGATTCATTACTAAAGCAAATAATTCCATTTTTTAAGGAACTAATTCCACTTTTCCCCGTGGAGTGTTTGCTGATCATCTCTCTGTGGAGTATAAGCTACGGTACTTGCAAGCCCCATTTTAGGACTGAGGGAAACATAGCTTCTTCTCCCACAGAGATTTTAGTTTCCCCTGGGCCTCAAGATTAAAATATGGGAAAGAGTTAAATGGTACTACAAGGCCTTGTAAGGGAGGAGGCCAACATATGCTCTAGGAGCTCAGAGGAGGGAGATGGTTTGCTGTTGGCAAAAGTTGTCAGTACAGGTTTTGACATGGAGGCAGAAACATCTCTAGTGGAAAGTCAAAAAGAAAGAGTTGGTCTTATTCTCAGTCCTCCATCCCTTCTACTCTGAACACTCTTAGTTACTCATGAGAAGCAATGGGCTGGAGAGTGGGTGCTACAGTGGTGCAGATGTAACCCTGTGATGCTGGGTAAACCTCTGCACTTCCACAGAGCTCAGGGCCTTGAGATGAGTGTTGGAAAAAAGAATAAGCTCCTTGTGTAAAGCCCAGCAGAATCGCAAGTGCTCATTCTCATTAACAAGACTTCATTTTATCATTTCCATGCTATGTAGTTTGTCCCACTGTCTTTTAGACTGGAACATTTAACTTTTTGCACTTCATCTTAATTACCCTGGGAGACTTCAGGCTACAGTGACCAATTAAAAAAATTAGAACATTTCCCATTGTCTTTTTGTTTCTTGTAATCCAAAAATTAATCAGTAAAGTCCTTAGACCTTTTCAACATACAACTAGATGTGTTAATGTCCTCAGAAAAAGAAGCCAAGAAATTCAAAGCAGATGGAGCAGAATCACACAACCATGCAAATTAGTACAGGCCCACAGGCTGGACAGGATTAGAGTGCTGGAGGCTGGGAATTTTTAACATAAAACAGAAAATGTTACCCATGACACTAATGTTCTTTTTGTGATGAAGCATAATGCTTCTGGTTAAATGTGAAGTACAGTGTCTTTTCTTGGAACTCTTAGCACATACAGATGTGGAGTCCTGAAGCTCCCAGGGCTTGTCTCCATCATGGTATTTTCTTGTCTGGGGCAGTTTACTGCTTACTCCAGGTGAAGCTTTCCCTCATCTGTCAGCAATACACTTACAAATGACAACCCAAACTGCTAACATCAAGATCAGAAGTAATTTATAAGAGCGAATAAGATAAACACAGGAAAAATTAAATTAAAAATAAACTGAAATTAATTAAACAAAAAGACATTTTAAGTTTATCCACTAAACTATAAAGCTTAACAAAAATTTCTAAACTTAAAGAATGATTTAAAAAACAAAAACATAAATAAGTACTCATAGAGTATAATTCTGGTTAGGGCCAGAACCAAGGAATAGACAAAGCTCTTGATGTTAAACCATCCACCCAGTACAGGGGCCTCTGTAGTTAGTTTAAAGCCTTGAGGAATTGGATCTTGACTCAAGTCTGTAAAGAGTAACTTCTAGGTCTCTACCTAATCACCAAGGACTCACTTAAACGGCCGGGCTGCTCCAAGGCTGATGATAGCTGCCACAGCTTCTCATGGCCTCTTAGACCTACACCCCTGGCCTCCTCTAATATCCATCCCTGATCTCATACCACACACCTGAGTCTAGGTGAATAAAGCTCTTGATTAGCTAATAACTGGTTCTACCGCTGGCTTGTTGGTACGATTGTCAATTTCTTGATCAATTTCAAATTAAATAATACCATTTACATTTTTTTTCACTTTTTTTTTTCTGTCGCCTTAAATTAATACCATTTACATAGGGCTTAATAGAACACAAAACATTTAAAATCTGTCATCTGATACATTTCTCATAGTAATTCTGGAAGGTAGGTATAGAATTTACAGAATAAGAAACAACACAGAGCAATTGAAGGAAACACCAAGAACATAGAGTTAGGAAGCTGCTGAGCCAGGATTCAAACTCAATTCTGTTTCTACATGCCACACTATTTCCACTTGTGAGTTCATTGAGATCAGGGATCACGTTGTTCCCCAGTCTGTAATATGTGGAAGGTAGGCACTCTGCTACATCTGATGCATAGCAAAGCTGGAAAAGTACACGCTCTGGAGAGAATGCTGGATTCTGATCCTGGCTCTACAACTTGCTAGCTGGGAAACCTTGAGCAAATGACCTACTCACTGTGACACTGTCAATCTTCTTTGTAAGATGAGACTAACATCCCTCACAGTATTGTTATGAGGGTTAAAAGAAAGAACCTATGTAGAGCAGGTACCTAATAGATACCAGTTTCCTTCCATGCAACCCCTCCATCTCCCCTGTTCTTGAGGCCCTGTTGGGGACCAAAAGATTTAGAAACAATCTCAGTATATGATTTGTATACATTACACATGTATACACATAATTTCAGGTTAAAATCAGTGACATCACTGAAGCAAACAGATCTCCAAAGGGGTGGGAAGTGCAGGGTGTAAAGAGAGTACAAAGATGAGGTTTGTGGTAATGCTGGGGGTTGGGAGGCCAGCTTTAGGTTCTGGTCTTTGTAGCAACACAGGGAGCCTCCACACATGGCACCCAGAGTGCCCCTCACCCTTGCTTGTAGTACCGCAGAGCTGTTGCCCACCTAACACCTTGAGCTCTCATATGCTATGGGTGCTATTTCCACTGTCTGATGCATGGCATTCTTTCTCTACTTTAGTGTTATGCTCTCCTTATTTTTCTGCAATCTCAAAAACTATTCCCTTATCGTAAGGTAGGGAGAATGGCACAGATCAAATGATCAAATAAGGTTACTTGTGAATAACTTTCGTCAGAGCCTAGGTGAGGGGCATGGAGGATTCCAGAAAGTGGAGAAAAACAGAAGGTAGAAATCAATGGCTGATGTGATTGGAAACACAAAGTTCTCATGGGTGAGACCAGGCAAAATGACAGGAGTTTCGTTCATCCCCTCTTGCAACCACATCAGAGTTGTGATGGAAATACAGAGAAAACAGCAAGTAGAATCGCTTGGGGTCTAGATGAACAGAAGCCCTACAAATAGGGAGAGAAATAAGAAATCATCCTGCAATGGTAGCAGGTAGAAGTGGGTGAAGACACGAGGCTGCTGGGTCCCGAGCAGCTGAGTGAGACAGAGGCTACGGCAGATGTAGTAGTTCCTCTTAAGAGGGCCGTGTCCATGACCAGACTTTCATGGTGACAGCCCTGCTTGTTCTGAGCACCAGCCCCAGGTTGGCTGCTCGGGGGGTACCTGGGACTTACAGGGGGACACTGAGTTGTCAGAGTGAGGGCTGGAGGTGAAGCTTTCTCCAGGGTGGAATTGCTGGCAGTATCCATTGTTCCTCTGTTGAGCCTTCCCCCTTCCCAGTGTGCAGATGCAGTGCTGCCATAGCTGAGATGTCATCAAACTGGCTAATAGAGGTCGCTCTGCCCAGAGGATTCCCTGAAACTCTGCCTCCCCCAACTCATGGCTCCACCGTAGCTACATCCAGTAGTGTCCTTAGCAAGTCCTGTGCCACTTGCTGAGCAGTGCCAAGACTCGCACGAGTGGCAGCTGACTTTGGTTTCTTGTGTGCCTTCTTGAGGCAACTATAAGCACAGCATCAGATGATTGCTTGCTGAATCTTAACAGGTGGCCCCAGAGGGGCACACAGTAGGGCTAAACTTGGCCTGCTGCTGAGCCCCTCAGGACTGTGCCACTGATACTACACAAAACAAGGCTTATGAGACTAGGAAACTTAGGAGCCTTGATTAGAACATAGAAACAGACACAGAAAGGCAGCCAAAATGAGAAGTCAAAGAAGCAGAAATCATATGAGAGAACAGAACAGAGATCCAGGAACAATGGAGTCAAGAAATCTAACAGATACAGAGTTCAAAACACTAGTTATAAAGAAGCTCAATGAACTTAGGGGAAATATAGATGAAGTCAGTGAGAACTTCAACAAAGAGATAAAAAAAAAACATAAAAATGGAAATGGAAATTATAAAAGGGAACCAACCAGTCGGAAATTAAGAATACATTATATGAGATTAAGAGTATACTAGAGGGAATCAATAGAGTGGATGAAGAAGAGGCTCGAACCACCAATACAGAGGATGGGGAAGCCAAGGACACTCAATCAGAATGGCAAGAAAAAAGTAACCAAGAATATAATAATAATTTAAGGTGACTATGGGACAAAATTAAGGGCAACAACATCTGTGTCACAGGGGTACCTGAACAGGGAGAATAAGAAGTTGAAAATATATTTGAAGAAATAATGATGAAAAACTTCCCTTACCTGGTGAAGGAAATAGACATACAACCCCAGGAGCTCAGAGTCCTCCAAAACCAAGAACCCAAAGAGGCCCACACCAAGACACATCATAATTAAAATGCCAAAGGTTAAATACAAAGAGAGAGTCTTAAAACTAGCAAGAGAAACACAGTTAGTTACTTACAAGGGCACACCCATAGGACTGGCAGCTGATTTCTCCAAAAAAAAAAAAAAAAAAAAAAAAAACCAAAAAACAAAAAAACTTTGCAGGACAGAAGGGCTTTGCACAAAATATACAAAGTGATGAAAACACAGGATCTACAATCAAGAATACTTTATCCAACAAAGCTATCATTTAAAGTCTAAGGACAGATAAAGATCTTCCCAGACAAAAATAAGCTAAAGGAATTCATCAACACCAAGGAAGTATTACAGGAAATGCTGGAGGAACATCTTTAAGAAAAAAAAAGTGTATCAAAAACAGGAATAAAGAATGGTAATAACTACATATCTATCAACAAATACCTCAAATGGAAAAGAATTAAGTGCTCCAACCAAAAGATAGAGTGGCTGAATGGACACTTGGACAAAAAGAAAGCAAGACTCTTACATATGCTACATAGAAGAGACTCACTTCTGATTCAAAGACATACACAGACTAAAAGGAAAGTGATGGGAAAAGATACTGCCTTGATGGACCTAGAGGGTATTGTGCTGAATGAAATGTCAGACAGTGAAAGACAAATACCACATGATTTCATGTACATGTGGAATCTAAAGAACAAAATAAATAACAACAATGAAAATGGAAACAAACTCATAAATACAGAGAGGGCTACTAGACGGGGCGGGGATTGAGAAGAACGGTACAAAAGGGCAAAGGGATTAAGAAGTACAAATGGATAGATACAAAGTAGTCATGGAGATATAAAGTGTAGCATAAAAAAATAGTCAACAATGTTATAAAAAATATGTAAGGGGAAGAGGGGCACTAGATTTCGTGGGGGGACAACTTTGTGAGTTATACAGATCTCTAATCACTATGTTGTACAACTAAAATTAATATATTATTGTATGCCAACTATAATTGAAAAACACTCAATGTAAAAATGAACAACAAAAAAAGTTCTCATGACTATAGGGGCATAGGTTGCGGGGAGGGGAGGTCATCTGCAGGGCTGACAACTTTCATCTGATGGGGCAGAGGAGAATCCCAACCCTAAGAGGAGAGGTCTGCCAGGTGTGCTGGGAAGAAGACTGGGATTATGCAGTTCTGCCACTGCTTCGGTTCTCTCATCAACAGAATATAGGGGTTGGACTGGGCTGGCTTTGGAATTAGACAAACCTAAGTTTAAATTCAGGTGCCACCACTTACTTGTTATACAACACTGGGCAGGTTTCTTTGTATTTCCAAGCTCCAGTGCTCTCATCTATTAGATAAGGATAAGAAAACAGTTCTCCAGAAGCTTGTGGAGGATTAAGGGAGGAGGTACTGAAGCTTCCGGTACAGCAGCTGCTTCCTCAGTAAATACCAGTCTCTTTCCTTACCTCTGTCTGTAAACTTATGAATCTATAGTGCAATGCAATGAGTCAATCCCCAATTATCTTACATGTCTACCCTGCACACTCTAAACTTCACTTTTATGGGGGCACTGAGGTGATATATCCTGAAGCAGCAAATAGAGAATTCAACTTGGACAAAAAGGCAGAAACAAATGTGAGGCAGGATGGAGGAGAAAAAAGGACCCCAAACTGGTAAGCAGTAGACCTGGGTTTGATTTTTAGCTCCCTCAGTCACTAGCCATAAAACGTATGAATTTGGTCAAAATTTTCTTAATATTTCTGAGCTTCAGTTTTCTCATCTGTAATATGAAAATAATCATATATGTAAAAGTGCATTGGGGACTGAAAAGTGCAATTGGAATGTTAGTGGTCAATTTCATGCTACAATTCCTGGCAATTGATTTGAAAATTTGTCCAATTATTTGACTTTGAATTTGTAGTTTAGATGTTTTGAGAACAAATGTCTTTTAGCAGTCAAACAAAACTTCAAACTTCCCCAAACTCTAATCTCCAAAATCGAATGACTATTATGTGGGTGTCGATGTATCTGTCCCCAAAAGAGCTTGGCTGGCTTTTCTTTGCAATCAACAAATCTCACCAGTGACCCACTGGAGCCACCAACTACTGGTGTCCTTTTCTTTATTTGAAAAACAATACAATAAACTATCCTCTTATTTTAACAGCTAGTATAGGGCAGGGCAGGAGGAACCCACACCCACGCTTGTTCTGAACAGACACCATGTTGAAGCCGATGTGAAAACAAGATAAGGAGAAATGTCTGTCAATAGACCCAGGCCTCCCCAAGAGTTGGGCTGCTTTCTCTGTGTTTTGCACAGAGGGGAAGCCAGAGGCCATGCAGTCACCTGCAATGCTGCTCTGATATGCTGTGATGCTAAATATGGCTGAAGGATGGTGGGGCAGCAGTATAGACACACATGCAACTGACTTATTCTAGCCTTTAAACGTCTTTTAAAGTGTATATATTTAATGATATAATGTCTTGTAGAAATCATCATTTAGGTTAAAATACTATGCGTAGAACTGAGGAATTAAAAACTGGTCATTAGGCTGGGAGCCATATGATCAACATGTCTGTTCAGAAACTTCCCAACAGCTATGTACTGTGGGTAGCTCTAAATTATATATTGGAAAACTTCAGTTTAAAGCCCTTTTGACATTGCTGGGATGTAGGAACCAATGAACTGATGCAGAAGTACTGTAGGCAGTTCTTTTCCCTGTATTTCTTGATCATCATTGGACCTCCAGGGAGAGAGAGGTACAGTGTAAATGAGGGTCCAAATAACATATCCAAGGTGCTAAAAGGATCACAATGCAAAAAACATGACATACATAAATGCTTATGAGTAGTGAAAACCATTTTTTTTAAAGACACAAGAGAAAAACCACAAAATCTCTTAGAGCTACTGAAATGGCAACAGCATTAGACACTTATCAGTATACACCATCTCTGGTTGTCGCTTCTCTGAGAATAATGGAGTGAGTACTATAGGATCCAAGGAGCCAGTCCCAGACAGGGTGAAGTGTCATCACAACACTATGTTGGGAGGACTCATCCTGTTTGTAGAGGACCCCAGGTACACATGCTCTTCAGCCTGCTGGCCCTAGTATAGGAACCCCTGTCCATCCACAGGCTCCTGTCAGATAATGCCAGAGCTCCAGTTCCTCCCAAGCATCTATGCAACTGAGCGATGACAGGATGGAATAGAAAAAAAAACTCAAGTTTTGGATTTTAAAGCAGATCAGTTATGAATGGCATGCCCTGGGAAGCCCAAAATTAAGCCTGTGCTAAATGCCAAGCTCTATGCTAGGAGCTGGGACCTCAAAACAAATATAGTGCAGTTAACATTGTCACCTAAAGAACCCCCAGCCCAACATGTCTCTTAGCTGCTCTTCCTTCCATGCTTATAGTGGCTTCCCAGCAGCAGTGGCCATGCTTCCTGGGCTGCAGCCATCTCCTTATCAAATCCTTAGTTTTACTACATGACTTTTATAAATGTAAAACTAGCATCATTTGCCATATATAGAAAACATCCAAAAATTAAAAACAAAACAAAACTGAAAACAAAACAATCTTACTAAATTCTAGTTACAGACTCTTGCCTGCCAGTGTCTGAGCCTATAGCCTATAGCTCTCTGTTAAAAAGAGATGAACAAATATACCAGGTGTTAAGGATCGACTACCTAAGCTGAGATTCTCCTGCCCTTGTAATCAGAACTGAAAAAGAAAGAATTGTTCATCATGTGAGTCACTGCTTTCTTAATGTAACATCTGAATCTCACGCAAATCAGAACCCATTGCTCACTAACACCATCAGTGTCCCTAGTCTGCTTCATGAATGGGCCTATAACATTGTGTAGGAATACTGTGGGCACTCAAGACATACCTGCTGAGTGAATGAATGTATGCATATCTTAGCCTCATCATTCTTTTTCTCCCCCTCATCATTCTTTATTCCAGTCAGACTTATAGGCTATTTTTTCCCCAAGTGATCCATGCCCACTTATAAACCTCCATGCCCTTTTCCAATCTGTATACTTTATGAAATGTTTTTCCAACCCCTTTTCCCCCACCCATCTTCCAACTGGTCAACTTTCAAATCTGCCAGTCTTAGTTTGTGTCATCTTCTCTCAATTCTGGTTGAGAGTAGCAATTCTTTATAATATGCCTACTACATGACTACCTTGATTATTATGATTATCACATGATAATCACTAATTTGCTTGTCTTTCTCTGGTAGAGACCAGTTTCTAAACTCCTTGAAGGCAGGAAATGTGTCTTCTATCTCTGGTGTTGAATGAAAGCATCTCTGGCCATTTCCCAATTTGCTCTTGTTGTACCAGACAAACCCTGTCTTTCCCTTCTCCAAGTCTTTGTGCAGACTGTCTCTTTGCCTGGTATGCTTTTGACAATATGCAAATTCTCTTCCATGTTTCTGCTCTGAGAAGTCTTTCAGGGCCCATTCTCCAAGCCAATCTTCCCACAATACCCCTTTATATCACTTTTATTCCATGTAGGATTTACCCCATGTCAGTACAATTCTTTGTTTTATGCTGCTAGGTTCAGCATGCTATGGTCTTCTCATTTTTGTGCCCCCACAGTCCACAGAGTGCCTGCCATATTGTGAGTAATCACAAATATTTTCTAAAGGAAGGAATGAATGTCTAATAGGAAAATATTTTTCTATTAACCTCTCTCCTCTTATCAATTCCAAAAGTATTTGAAGTCACGAACAGTAAAACATAAAAATATTAAATTGATTGCAGACATTTATAGAGTATTTACTATTTGCCAGGTACTTTATAAGTATTCTCTTATTTAATTATCCCTTAACCTTGTGAGATAGGTACTTCTATTGATGTTAACTTGCGAGTCACCTGTCCAAGGTTACATAAATGGCAAAGCCAAGAAATGAACCCAGGCCTGAAAAACTGCAATATTTTTAACTACCACCGGGCCTCGTCTGTGACCTTATTCTGTCTGACCTACTGCTCTCTTTCCTCATGATCAGAAGCCAAATCCCAGGCAAACAGACCCGCGCCACTGTGGGTAGCTTTGATTGTGTCCTTCATAGCAGAGTTAGGCCACCAGACTGGCCCTGCCCAAAGCACAATGCCCTGCCACAGAATGTTCATCATGATCTCTTGCTTGAGCCATGGGACTCAGTCAAATCACCAGCTTCACACTTATCAGGATAAAACAAATCAAGGAAGCCTTTCTCATTTATACAATAACACACAATTTGACATTTTGTAATTTCCCTGCAATTAGTATGTAGCTATTGCAGTAACATGAACTAGTGTCTTTGAAAGCTCAATGAAGATAGTCTTTAAATAAAGATTTTAAACTTTAAACTGACTGAGGAGCTAAGTGAGAGTCCAGCAGCACCCCAAAGGAAGGAAGAGTCTTGGTGCAGTTTTTATAACTGCACTCTCTGCACAAGAGCAGGGGCCTTGGCTGCAATTTCTTCACTCCTACTTCTGTGTTGAAAGTGGCCGACGTGTCAAAGGCCAGTTTCCTCTAGTTTGCACCCAAGGAAGTAAGAGAAAAGCTGCTTGGCTGCAGAAGTTTTTGTGCAGAAAATAGTGACTTTATTCTACAAAAACCAGCTTCAAATATTTGTATGAAATTTAGGATGGGAGAAGAGAAATAAGAATCACCTAATGAAAGTTCTTTCCTACTTCTTGATGATGTTAACAGAATTCTCTTCAGGGAAGGTCCAACACAGGCAGAGGGCAGAACACACAGCCATGTGGTTTTGTTTTTCCAGTGGTGAACATCTCAGGAGAAATACTCCATTTTGGAAAGAGGTAGACACATCTGGACAAAAAATTAACTGTGACCTCTAATCCTGGGTTCCTTTTCATTTGTTAGAAATAAGTATGGTCCAGGGAGAAAAGTCCTATGGGGGAGAGATCCAGAAGACATCAGGTTTCGTTCTGGCTATGCTACTATTTGTTTTATGACCATACTACTTATTTGTTTTATGACCTTGAATAAATCATTTAAACCCTCTGGGCTTCAGCCTGTTACAGGCCCAATTACTACTGTTTCCTTTCAGCTCTGTCATTCTATGATATTAGGTAGTACATTACACAGATCAAGGTGGCACATTTGAACCACTCTCAGGGCATCACACCCTAAAGCGAATCTTCTTTCAGGTAACATGATTAATACGTTGAGCCTAGAACACCATCTTCGGCCACCATTCTTTACAGTTTAGGCACAAAGATGTGCAATAAGGTGACAAGGATAAGATATGGAGGGGAAAATGGCTTTATGTGGCTCTCACTGGCTCTTCTGGGCATGTATGTAAATACTAGCAGCTGCTGGGCCATGTAAAATATCACTGGATTAGGAGATCTTGGCCAGGGATGTTTGGGACAGCAGCAGTCTGATTGCCATGACCCCATCTGTGGCTGGTTGGCTTAAAGCTTGGCTGAGCTGATATGTCATAGTGGTTTCTTGTCTCAACCGTCCTTTCCACTGACCTTCAGCTAGACTAATACAGTTAAACCACACAGCCTTCAAAAACCTTGAGAATGTAATCCTACTTCTTGGCACATAACTTAAGAAAATAATCAGATGTAAAGTAAGCTAATAATAATAGCTACTGTTTATAGAGAGTTAACTATGTGCAAGGCACTATGCTAAGTATTTTATACAAATTATTCTGTATAATCGCAACAGTGCTTTGAAATGGGTATTATTTCCATTTTATGAAAGATAAAACTAAGGCTTTTAACCTTGGTCTGCTATTCAGGACACAGAAATTTATGTGTAAGAATGCGCATCACAACAAAATGCCCCAGATTTCCAGAAATAGTAAATTGATTAAATGGTATATTCATCTAATGACATACTAGAAATGCATGAGAAATTGTTAGAATAATTAACGACATAGAAAAATATGCACAACAAATTGTTAAGTAACAATCCCAACTTTATTTAATGTGTATATATTTATATGTTATATATGCAATATATTTTCTTGTTCTTCTTTGTATTTTTTCTATGTTTTCCAAAATTTATATAATAAGCATGCATTATTTTTAAAATTGTGGGGCTATTTAAAGGCTCATCAAAATAACCAAGAGTCCATTCCTATTCCTTTTGGTGTCTAGATCCTGGAGGAGGCATTCTAACAGATTCAATTTCTATACAATAGATATCTTCCCAGTCAGAACCAATACGTTCCTCAGCTGCTCCCCTTTTTCCTAAGGCCTGTGGTTCCTGATTGAGATAGTGAATTTTAAGGCAGATGAACAGTTCTCTCTCTAAGGTTGTAGCTCCTGTAAAGTTACTTGGCCCAGATCACTATGCCCTAAAAAACTCAGGTGTAGAACCCAAATGAACCATCTAGTAAAACAAAACCAAATTCATAAACACTCTTTCTCAATTCAATTATTAGTATTGTTGTCATAATGATCAATGGTAGTTATTTAAATGAGGCATTTTTATCAGGTTAGGGAGAAGAGACCACAGAGTTCGCTGCATGACTTGGATAATTTTCTCAGCTTAGAGGCCTGAGAGTACCAGGAAGATGGTCATGGAGAGGTGGCAAGACTTTGAGGTATGAGGAAAAGAACATGGACTGTGGCTTCAGGCAGACATGGGTTAGAATCTTGATCCTATTTATTAACTGAGTGACTCTGGGCAAATTCTTAACTTTCTCATCTGTAAAATGGGTTTAAAGGGGCTATTGAAAGGACTAAAGATAGCATGTAAAACACACCACATAGTAAGGGACATGCAGTTGATGCTTAATATCTTCTTCTCAGCCCCTCCTCACCCATCCTGTCCACAACACATCTGTTCTCTATTACCAAGTTCTCAAATCTTTCCCCTTGCAGGAGAGTAGCAAAAAAACCTCCCACATGGGAAGTAGATGGGGGAAAAATTTAAATCATTTCTTCAATTAAATAAATAAATAAAATTTAAAAAATAATTTAAAAAATTTAAAAAAAAAAACCCTCCCATATGAAAATCAGTGTTGTGAGGCACCATCTCAAATGGCAGGTTTGAATCAAAGTGCCCAGACATTTAATCAGTCATCTCTGCCAAATGAGATTCAGACAGGATCCCAAACAGATGGCACATTGTCATCTACGCATACCTGAAGATACCACCATTTTATTTTATTAGACATTCCTAAAATGTCTAAGGTGATGGTAACCAAATCATTTACCACTTATGTGGCTTAGAATAAACTTTCAATTTTCTATATACCTCACCAGAGTTATAGAAAAATAAAAAAAAAAAAAGCTTCATTTTACTTAGGACAAAATAGGGCTCACTCAGAGAGACCAGTTTGTCTGAGATCAGTTTGCAGAAAAACAATCTTCTATTCTCCCCTCTATTCTATTCTCTATTCATGTGCCCAGGTGGCCTTTCCTCCAAGGCTGTGTTCTCTCCCTGAACATTACAGCCAAGAGCCTTGCTCACATTGCACAGATCCAGCTCCCAAATGTGTTTTATTTTTGATTTATTAACTTTTAAGATTGTCCTAGCACCATTGCACAGCTCACAGCATCCCTGGGTGCCAGTCCTGAGCCCTAAAGTTAAGCAGGACTCTGGGCGGCCTTGCAGACCTGAATGTGAGTTTTACTGTTTCCACATTGGGTCATGTATTATCGGTTTTCCTACATACTCTTTTTTCACAGTCGTTTATCTCTGACTTGACATAACTCAGCTTGATGGAGAAAAAGACTGCTGCTCCTCCTGAATTCACACTGGCCTCATCTGCTGGGCACCAAAGCAGCCCCAGATACTGTGTTCTCCAAAGAACTCCAAACCACTTACGGTTAAATCTTGGATTGACTTCCCCAGAGGGCTTTCTTAGTGGCCTGGAGTGAAACCTGCCTCTTGTTGGTCTTTATTTTTCATGAGAATTAAGATGGAACTGATGATCTTGCAGACTGTTGTACCAGGGAGAACACTGGCTCAGGCAGCAAGGCAGGTCTGGTGTCAGTGCCTGCTTCACTCCTCCCTGGCCATGTGAACTCACGCAACTCACTCAACCTCTCAGAGCCTTCGTTTCCTCATCCATTCATAGTGGTAAGAGTATCTGTTCTGCCAAAACCTTAACAGGGCTGCTGTGAAGCTCAAGCTAGACAATAAAAACAGAAATGCTTTGTAAACTGTAATGTGCTATAACAATGAGAGGTGCTGTCATTATCATGGGGATATGTCTGTTTGGTTATAACACTTTATAATTTAATAAGTCCATTTATGCATAAAACTGAAGCACTCACATGAGGACACTCACATAAGGAAACGTTCAGAGGAAAACACAACCCTAGGTAAGGAGAGTATGGACTAGATAAAGATAGATGCCTTAAGTAATTCTACAATATTTGGCAAGGTCTTCTAGACAGCAGGATAAGGGTAAAGGAGGAGACAGTCAAGGTCCTTGCTCTCAGGAAGCTCATTCTATTAGGAGAGTAGGCAGAGAATAAACAAGCAAACACAGAAACAAAAACCAAGGTAAGTTGTCCTCCCACTGTGAGCACAAGCTAGCTTTCACCTTCATTTTCCTGTTCTGAGGCAGCAGGAATGTTGGCAGCAAACCTGGTATTAATTCAAGGAGAAGACTTAGAATTGGTGAAAGAAGTTACCTTCCCCCTGCCAGCACAAAATACAGTTTCAGACTCGGGACCCATTAAGACATGTTGGTTCTTTATATTTTTGGCACAGTGAAAATATGGTGAAATATTGATGAACCAGAAAAGTTAAGAAACAAGGGATCCAGACAAATGATTTTCCAGTTACACGAGGATTTCTGGCCTCTGCTAGGAATCCATGTTGAAGATCTTTAAAAAAATTAATACAAACTTGCATCTTTTTGAGTTTCTATTTTTCCAAATGCAGGAAACTTGAACCAAATACCATCAGTTCTAAAATTGTTCATACCTCATCCTTCATAATATGTCACCTCCTCCAGGAAGCCTCACAGCACCCAGTGAGATAACTACCCCTTTTCTGCAGCTCGAGCATCTTTGAGCAACTCCACACAGTGCTTTCATGGTGTACATCATTCCTGACTTATTGGTATGTCCCTCATAGAGAATAAGCATACCCAAGCCAGGAGTATACCTTGACTTTGAATCCCTAACACCTATCATGAAGAACACATAGTAGGTACTCGATAAGTTCTTATTCATGAGATCACTTCTCATTAGTCAATCTTGTACCCATAGCCAATTTAATAGACAGGCTGAATGTGAACAGAATCTGGGATACACTTTGCAAGTTGGTTTAGCAAGACAAATGCTTCGACTTAGTTTATTCTTCAGTAACTTTCTCATTTGTCATATCAGGACTTGTCTCCCATCTCTTATCAAGAGTTCTTATCAGATGAGGTTTTGATCCAAGTGAAATCTATTAAAAATCAATAGTTTCCTCTCATTTTAACTATCAGTTTATAGGAAATATCAGAAAAAGATATTCCATGGCATCCTGGGGCTGCCATCAGCATAACCAGACTATGGGAAACTATAGCTATATACAAAAATATTACAAATAAATTGTAATTTTTGTCAACAAAATATTACAAATAAAAAATAAAAGAGCAGGAAGGGAAGATAGCCACACTAAGAGACCAATACGTCAATTTAAGTATGCACCTTATTTGAATCCCAGTTTACATTAAAAAAATTATTATTTTTTTATAATTATAAGGCAATTGAGAATATGTGATCACTGAATAGATATTGATATTACATAATTATTTATTTTTCATGTGCAATAATTGATCCTGTGGTTATATTTTAATAAGAGTTGCAATCTTTCAGATATATGTATGGAAATATTTACAGATGAAATGATATGACGTCTGGGATTTAATTCTGAATAATCTGGAGGAGGGTGGAGAAGTAGGTAGGGAAATGAGTGCTACATATGAAATAAGATCAGGCAGAAATTACTTGACACATTGTTTCATTATACTATTCTTACTACTTTTACATAAGTTTGAAAAATTCCATTTGTTTTTTTTTTTTAAATCAATATTTTATTAAATTTCTGATCACTACAAGGTGACTCTAGTGAATTCTATAGAGCAGACTTACGCAAGCCAGTGCTGGGCTTGGTACTAGCCCCTCTTAGAGGGTAGGGCAGGCTATAGGCAGTCCAGAGTGGGGCTATTCCTCTAACCCTAAGGGGAGCAGCCTAGGAGGACGTGACAGGGGGAGAGAGAGAGAGAGAGAGAGAAGCTCCTGGTTAGATAGAAGCAGGCTCTGGGAATTCAAAGCAAGGGGAAAGAAGTATTTTTCACCTTCTCATATGGAAAAATAAAAGCTCAGGAAAGGCAGACTGAAAAGAATATGGGATTGGAGTCAGAAGTTTTGGATTCACTCCTTGCCCAACAACTGGGAGAAGTAAATTTCTCAGTACCTTGATGTTCTCATCCATATTACTATCATTTATATCAAAGGGCTGTTGTGAAGATATGAGATCTCATATGGGAGAACGAGTGGCAGCACGGAACAGTGGGTCACAGACTTGAGTTTGAACAGTAGCTCTGTTGTACCATATACGTAAATAAATGAAAACTGTTATAATAAATTATTTAAGAAAAAACACTTTGTTCAAGGCCTTAAAGTGAATTAGCAGGGTACTACTCAGTAGGAGAAGATGTACTCATCTATCCTCCCCATTAACCCTTTATGCTTCCCTAGTGGCTTTTATACATCACTTTTTTGACAGTGCAGGGAAGACGGAGAGGAGGAGATAGGCCAATCTTGTCCTGACAGCTAGGACACCCCAGTGATGAATCAGACTTGCTGCTGCCACTCTCAGCATACATCAAAGATGCCCTAGCTAAGTCACTGTTCTGCGATGGCAGCAGATAACTGTCCTTTTATGCCTCCCTCCCCCATGTACTCGGTAACCTCACAGCTTTCTCTCAGACTCCAAGCAGAAGCACAGTTTTTCCCAGCCCTGCAGGAATCAAGTGAGCAAGATGGATATGCATGTCTGCATGTGTGTGTGTGTGTGTGTGTGTGTGTAGTAGTAGTAGTAGTAGTAGTAGTAGTAGTATGCATATGAACCTATGCCCATTACCTCAGCTGGGTGGTGTGCTATCCCAGTGCTCTAGTGGAAGGATAGGGAATAGTAAATAAGACACCTAGGCAATGAATAACCAGACCCCCATGTCTCCAGGCCCAACTTTATTTTAAGGTACACTTATCCATGTTCCCAAGGCATATGGTTTCAGAGTGGAATATTGGGTTTGGCTTATCTAGAACCTATATTCTGAATACTATCATCTTTCTGAGTCCAAAATCAAAGCACAAGAGCTACAAGAAGGCAAAAACTCCATTTCCTTTGTGAACAACTGTTTCTGTTTCACTAAGGAGTTGGGTTGAGAAAATAGATAAAGGGCCACAGCTGGGAATATCTGTAACTGAGAAAATGGAATTTGTTGGTGGATTTTTAAAAATTTCTACACTGTCTTAAATTATACTATAAGAATTTCTTAGGCTTCCTCCAGTTTTGGATAAGAAAACAAGTGGAATACATGATTCATTCTATTATGCTATTATAAAAAACTATTATAATAAACAACTCACTAATTACTATGAATAAGAAAGGTTTAAATAGAAACATATAGGTATAAATAAAAGAATTTCTAGCCAACCTTCATTTTTTTTTAATGGAGTAGCACCTAATCTAACTTTTATTTTGCTAAATAGAAAAGATCTTTGACATCTTTTTTCAGGTGTTGAAAAACACTGGGTCTTGCTCTGCATAATACATTTTTCCAGCATAGGCTGCTCATAGCATTTTTGAAATTAAAAAGCCCTTGACTAACCACTTGTCACTTATCAAAAAAAAAAAAAAAAAAAAGGTTAATTTGCCTTTTAAGCATCCCTTGTTCTGCTTCAGTTGTGGAAAAAGATAGCACTCTAGTTCTCCATTTAAATCAGTTATACATGAGTAATGGACAAGTGTTTGCTTGGAAATAAGCTGGCCTGTGTTTGAAATAAATAAGCTATCCTAACCAGTAAGTAGCTGTATTACTCTGAGCAAGTCATTTTCTCACTCTGGGCCTCCCTTTCCTCATCTGACAAATAAGAGGTTGGTTTGGATGTCATTCCCAATTCGTTAGACTTTTAATTAAAGTGTAAAGCTTAGCAAGTATTATTTGAAGGCTAAAGATCAAAATCCTATAGATCAGAGATTAGCAAACTACAGCCCATGGTCAAATCTGCCTGCTGCTTACTTTGTACAACCTGCAAGCTAAGAACGAATTTTACATTTTTAAATGGGTGAAAAAAATCAAAAGAAGAATGATATTTTGTGACAGGTGAAAATAACATGAAATTCAAATTTCAATGTCCATAAATAATCTTTTATTGGCACACAGCCACCTCATTTGTTCCAATATTGTCAGTCTGCTTTTACACTACGATGCGAAGCTAAGTGGTTGCCACAGAGACCATGTGGTCTGCAAAACCTAAAATATTTACTCTGGTTCTTTACAAAATTTGCTGATCCATTTTATAGCTCAGCATGTCTCCACTTTAAAGTACATACTGATCACCCAGGGATCTTGTTAAAATGTCAACTCTAATTTAGTAGGTTGGTGTGGAACTGAGATTCTGCATTCCTAACAAGGTCCTGGGTAATACCAAAGCTGCTAGTCTGAGGAACTTGTTTGAGAGGCAATGCTAGGCACCCTCTGACAAATCTGATTGTGCCCTGAGCTTGGTAAACACTCATCAGGGCCTGTCCAGATCCTTCAGACCCTTTAGCATAATATGATTCTTGCTAGTCTCTCCAGCTTCATTGCCCAGCACAAATCTCATGTACACACCTGGAAACACATCCCATGTGCACACGTGCCCTCCTCTCCCTGTGCCTGCGACCACACTGATCTTTTTGCCTATAACATCCCCTCTGTACCCTACCCCTCGACCCTCAACAGATGCAATTCCCCAACTTGTTCTTTGAGTCCCAGCTCACATGGCACGTCCTCTGAAAGGATTCCCTGAGGCTGCGCTAAGTAGACCTTTAGTGAGGTCCGTTATTACCTCACGCCCTCTTCACAGTTTGAAACACATGGCCTACCACACTGATATTCTTAAAGCAGAGGTTGTTTTGTTTATTCCTACGTGCCACCAAGCAAGCGCAGTTCTTGGTTGTTGGCAGGGGTGGAACACGTGTTATTTGAAATAGGACGAATGGATGGCCCAGGATCACCTGGCAAATCAAGTGCAAAGCTAGGACTAGAGCCCACGCCTCTGAATCCTGGTGTGTTTTCTTTTCCCTAAGCCATGCCTCGGAAATGGATACTCTCTGTCCTAATGGATGGAGGAATTAGTTCTATAGCATTTCAAACAGAGGGAAATTCAGGCTGTGCTCTGACACTGCTGGAGAGTTTGGGAGTAGCAGCAGCCCCTTCTCATGGCTGGCCACTTTATAGAGCTTCTGAGCCCAGGAAGCAGCTTCCTAAAAACATACGTTTTGGCCTCAGAGCAACACCAGTGAATCAATCATTCTGGGACTGACTCTGTGTAATGTGCTGATAAGTAGTTAATGAGAAGGCCTGGGAAAGATACAGCAGCCTTTACCACTTTCTCTCCCTAAGGCTGCAGGCATTTCCCTTCTCATTTCTTGTGGCTTCTATTACCTTATTGGTCACCTGGACCCTGAGGAATGTGGGTCAGCCAGATAAACCTAGGCTGAGTGCAGCCACACACACATGTACACACACACACACACACACACAAAGGCAGCTAGCACAATCCCCTTGGTAGTTGAGAGGGCTAGGGCAGGACAAAGTGGGGTGGATGGGAGGGGAGAGTGTGTGCAGGGAGCCCTCATCTACCCTTAAATATGCCCCCACCTGCTCAGTATGGCATCTTTCCCAGCTCTCCTTCACCTGGCCTAAAATCCCCATCATTAAATTCACAGAGGTATTCTCCCCAGGTCAGTGATGGTTGCTATGGACTGAAGTGAATTGTGTCCCCACAAAATTCATAGGTTGAAGCCCTGCCCACAACGTGATCGAATTTGGAGATAGAGTCTTTGGGAGGTAATTAGGGTTAGATAAGGCCATGAGGTTGGGGCATGGATCTGACAGGATTAGTGTCCTTATAAGAAGAGATACCAAAGAATCCTCTTTCTCCCTCCACAAACACTCACCCAGGAAGGGCCATGCAAAGATCCAATAAGAAAGTGGTCAGCTGTAAGCCAGTAAGAGGACCCTCACCAAAACCATAACCCTCTCAGACTTTGTTCTTGAACTTCCAGCCTCCAGAACTGTGAGATAACTAATTTCTGTTGTTTAAGCCCCCAGTTTGTGGTACTTTCTTATGGCAGCCTGAGCTGCCTTCTTTCACAGGTAAGTTGATCAGTTTCAATTTCCTCCAATGAATCTTAATTAAGTTCATGAAGGCAAGGACAGGTTTGGTTTTGCTTGCCACTGTTTCCCTAGCACAAGGCATATTAAAAATAAATGTTAATAAAGAAGCAAATGAATGAACTCTGCTTGCTGCTTCCTATGGAGGACCATGCACAAGGAAATAGAAAAAAGTGAGTCACTATCACTCCAAGGAGATTGGTATAAACTGACCATGAGCATATGATATGAAAAGTATGGTATGGGGTACAGCCAAAGTACTTGAGTAATGTGCACATACACGCACACACTCATACACACATCTGCTTCGAGATGGTAGTGGATAGAGGTGGGTGCAGGAGTGAGGAACAGGTAATAATATATCCTGAGAAATTTTCTCAATGGAGACTATATTTGAAAAAATGTATGCGATTTCACCTAGGAGATAAGTGCACCCGGGAAGAAGACGGTTGATGCTTCGTTAATTTGTTAACAAATTTGAGCAAGACCAGAAGTACTGAAAATGTAAGAACTTGTGTGGTCAAAGATAGCTGAGAGCCACAGCGGACATGGTGCAGGAGGGGAAGGTGGGAGAATAAAGGGATAGAAAGATTGGGGTTACCTCCCAGTTAACTGTGATACCTGGAACCACACAGAAGGGAGCCGAAGGGAAAGAAGCAGAAGACACTTCAATAGCAGAAAAGTGTTGGACTGTAGGGATCTTGAAACTTTAAAATGAAATCTTCAAAGGCTTGTTAGGGTGAGGTAGAAAGGCAAAAGGCTCTAAAAGCCAGACTAATTCAGAGATATTAGTATAGTCATTTAAAAGTTGAATAAATCCTTTAACTGATCTGTCTCACTTGTCACATTTTCTCAGGATTGATAGTAAATTAACACATAGTAGGTTCATAACAAATGTAAGATATCACTAGCTGTCTGTCTCTATCTAATTAAGAGGCTCCAAACACCCTGCAATTTATAATCTGTCCTTTGGAAACTTGAAGGAAACACAGCTCCCACTCCAGTACGCCTACCTCCTTGGTTGGTGATTATCCACTTCCCTATCTACCCCCTTTTTAACCTCAGGGATTCACAGAAGCCAGAAATGCATCCTGTTTGTGTCTGGGGCTCATGGATCTGTACAGTGCTTCGCTCACCAGAAGTGCTCCTTGAAATTTTGGAGGGCTAAAATGCACAGATGGGCAAAGCAGATGTAATTGTCTTAGTCAAAGGCACAGGACAGATTGGCAGTGGAGCTTATTCTAGAACTGTGACTTCACAGTCCATTGATTTCTGAGACCACTTCGCCTCAGAATTAATAGAACAAAGACTCTGATCTCATCCAGTGACAGAGGCATTCCTCTTCAAATCCCCATCAAATGGGAACTGCCATCCAAAAGTGAGTATCCCATGTCACCTTCCTCTCTCTCAGAAGCAGCATCCACACTTTCTCATGGAGAAGCAGACATACCACTCAAAACAACTCTTAAAACACTTTCCTGCAGTGTGGTCTATAAACACAGGAAATAGCAGCTGGCTGGGTTGCCAATAACGTTTATTTGCCAGTCTGGGTGTTAAGCTCTGTGCATGAGTTTAAAGCTGTGATCCAGGAATGAAAATAAACCAGTAAAGCAGAAACTGAGGCAACCTGACTATACATAGGTCTAATGAAAAGGCCTTTGGAGTCAGAAAAACTAAGCTTAAAATCCCAGCTCTGCCACTTACTTATGATGCATGTTAAATAACCTTTTGAGCCTTTATTTCCTCTATTTCCTCATTTTCAAATGGGTCTATCAATACTAACTGCATAGGTTTTCAGTGAAGAGTAAGTGACATAGTGTTTGTTAGGTGCTGAGACCAGTGACAGGCACATAAAAGATGATTAAAATGGTATTTACCATCATGCTCCTTGGTATTTACTGAAAGGAATTAAAATAGCATTTTTGTTTGTTTGTTTGTTTTGCTTTGTTTTGTACTTTCTTTGGGTAATTGACAAAACCTAGAAGCAAGCAAGATGTTTTATACTAGGTAAATGGACAAAATAAACTGGCACATCCAGACAATGGAATATTATGATCAGCTAAAAAGAAACTACCCAGCCATGAAGACAAGGGTTTCTTAAATGCATATTGCTAAGTGAAAGAAGTTAATCTGAAAAGACTACATACTGCATAGTTCCAACTATATGGCATTCTGGAAAAGGCAAAACTATGTGGAGGCAGTAAAAAGATCAGTGGTTGCAATGGGTTGTAGCAGGAGGGTCAATAGAAAGAGCACAATGGATTGTTAGGGCAGTGAAAATATTTTGTATACTATAATAATGGATACATGTCATTATACATTTGTCCAAATCCATAAAATGTATAACACCAAGAGTGAACTCTAAGGTAAATACAGGCTTTGGCTGGTTATCATTTATCAGTGTAGGTTCATCAGTTGTAATAAATGCTAATGAGGGAGGCTATCCATGTTTAGGGGTAAGGGGTAAATGGGAAATCTCTGTACCTTCCCTTCAATTTTGCTATGAACCTAAAACTGCTCTAAAAAAAATAGTCTTAGAAAAAAGGTATTTACCTTCAACTCCTTTGAGGATCTGATATGAATTTACTTGACAATAGCAAGATCTTGGGAGGAACTTAGGGCCCTTAGTGGATTCCATAGCAACATTTACTCCTGTGTGAGTCCATAGCAACATTTATACCTCTTTGTTTCTGGGCACCTAGCAGACTGCAATACACTTATTTGATCACTTCCTTGTCTTCTGTACTAGACTGGGAGGATGAAGGAGGCAGAGGCCATTCTTTATTCACATTTGCTTCTTTTGTTCCTAGCAGGGTGCAGGCCCAGTGAATGTGTTTTGCAGTGGGAGAGGAAAGCCCTATTAGCAGGAAATTAGTGGAAGGGGGCAAAAGCAGCATCCTGAACCCTTGACATACAGCTCTAAAATGATACTCCAATATTTTAGCAGGAACCCTGTAGTAAGCTGAGAAAATCTGAAGAGACATGGTAGTACTTCCTCCTTTATTATGAACTTTTTTTTTTCTTTCGACATAGTGAAATCCCACTGCAGAAAAAGCAATTCCAGAGCAAAGATGACAAAAAAGAAATAGATTCAGATTCTTTAGCAAAAAGTGTGGAAATACATATTCTTTCCATCATCAGAAATTGCATTGACAACAGAAATGCCAGCCCTTCTGGAATTTTCTATTGTAAGGAGTTAAAGGCTGACCTAAGGCTATTCCTCTTACTGCTGAAAACTTCAGCCTCCTTAGTCTATTATAAACTTAAAGCCATCTTCATTTTCTTTCTCCCCAGCTGAACAGTTCTTTTTCGTTCTTCTTAAGGTAGCTGTTATGCCCTGGCTTGCTTACACTAGACTTGTCTGCCGTGTCCTTCACTGCAGCTTGCTCATCACTGCTTCTCTTAGCCTCTTTCCATTCCCTCTGGCCCAAAATGCTGGTCACAGCTCATAACTATCTGCTCAGAACCCAGCCAATGGCTGATACATATCAGTGAGTGCTTGCCCAACAAGTGAATGCTGAAGGCTCCACCCTTCTGAGCCTCTTGCTTGCTCCCTCAGTTCAATTCTACACATCCCTTTGGCCTTTGCGTGTGGATAATTCCTTCCTACCCAATCCTGGTGAGGCCATTCCAAAAGATGATGCCCGAGAATCAGATGTTCAGAGAATCCCTGAGACTTGGTGCCAAGACACTTTAAAGATATTAGGTATGGAGAGAAGGGCTGCATATCTTGCTATGGGATTATTCCACAGTCCTTCCCACTACATCTCGGCTGTTCAGCAACAGCTCTCTGTGGTCTCTATGTGTATACTCATGGTTCTGGGACTGTATAGTTATACTATTTAATAGCTTTTTGTGCACTCCTATAAGCTTCATTTTGTTTTCACCTTTTAAACAGAGGAAAGTATCTGTTTTACTGTCAGAGCTGTGGAGAGCATCATGTGGAGGCCTTCCAGTGCCTCTCTTTAAAGGACACCTTCAGATACCGTATCCTTCCCTGCAGACCTCAAACCCCAGGCTAGCCCAGCCTAACTCCCCACACTTAGGTACATTCTCAACTCCAACCCAGAACTCTTGAGTCCTTCTGAGAAGGCCGATAAAAAAGCTCAGTTACACTCAATAATAAACAGAGGAAGAAAACACTACCTCAGAAGACAGAGTATACCATAATTGGGCCACTGGTTTCCAAAAGTTGTTCTTCCTTGTGAACTGAAGTCTGTGTCCCCAGCAATAACAACCATCCACAGAAGTCCACAAAATAAGCATCCTCTTTTCACATGACAGCCTTCCAGTATTAGAGAGATACCTTCCCCTCCTCCCTCATCTTATCACATTGAAGTTACCTGCTTGAGTCTGTCTTCCCCAAGAGCTCAGGCGCTTCTTGACAGAGACTGGGTCTCACTCATATCTCTACCCTCTAACCTGTAGCACAAATCCCGGGTGCTTGGCACAAAGTCATTGCTCAGTAAAATTTGGCTGAATTAATAGGATCTTCTTCCTGCCCTGTCTACATAGCTTTCTTATTCCTTCAAGTCCTCTTCAAACTTACCGTATTTAGCTTCACACTACCTGTTTCCCAGAAAAGCAGTAGCTAGTTCTCCACACTGCATAAAATAGGAAGGAGAAATTTTTTAAAAAAATTCAAATAAGATTTCACCCCTTATTCTCTACATCTTTCAGAGCGAGCTGCCTAGCAAACAGCAATGTTCTTTGTAATTCCATTTGAAAGCCTTCACCAGTCACTACAATACAGGCCATGTTGCTGGAGAGGTGTTACTGGTGTCCAGCCATTCTTCCTCTGCCAGCATGCCTTCCCACTCCACTGGCCTGCAGGGCTGGCAGCCACAGGTCATAACAAGACAACCACACTTGCCACCTCCTTTCCAAGCCTTGATGGATGAAGTGACACTTGGAGATCTGTGGTGCCTGAAGCAGTCAGACAGCACAGGAGTATAGCTGTCTGTTTAACCTTACAGCTGAAGGCCTGTGATCTCACATTGACTGGAAGATAAGACCTTCAGATGTTCTCAATCCTGATACACAAAGTTGCTGCAGGTCTTGCTGTGTTCTGAGATCCCCATGAGGCTCATCTTGACTGGTCAGTTGATTTTCAAGACTGACTTACAAACGGTCTCCCACAGGGCTCCTTGCCATCATCATCACACTGCTGACATGTCAGGGATTCTTCTTGATAAGAAGAGCAGCTCTGGGCACATGTGAGACCAGGCAGGAGCAGTGTGGTTAGGATTCTGCACTGAGGAAGAGAGCCAGTTCACATTTCTAACCCCATTCCCTTCATCTCTCTGCTCTTCCCTAGAATGCGTATCCAGTCAACTGAACACTATTTAAATTATCCCTAAGCCCCAGGTCTTAAAGATGTTGGGGAAAGAACATAGAAACACACTTTCACCAAAGATTTAGAATGACTTATTAACTTGTACTCAGAGTGCCTTTCTGTGCCCCACACAAAGCCGTGATTCTAAAGCTGGTGATCTTAACCTCCATATCTACCACTTATTGTGCATTTAAGAGTTGAGCTTTGCATTAACTATTTTATATGTATTATCTCATTTCACCATTATAACGATCCCTTGAGGCAGATATCATTACCCTCATTTAACAGATGAGAAAACTGAGCCTGAGAATGTAGTAATTTCCCTAAAGTAAAATAGGAATTTGAATATATGTCACTTTGACCACAAAATATAGTACCAGGCAAACCACTATGTACTCTGCCCAAGGAGCCCTTCATTGAGGCTACAGAAATAGGAACACATTTCCTGTTTCTATTGTGGAAGTTCAATTTGCAGCAGCAGGTGGAGGGTAGGAGAGGTGGTTGGCAGAGACTTGGTGTTCTACTAACTCTTGAGTACAATCCTGTGCCTGTCTTCTGATAGTCTGGAGCTGAAATGGATAGTATATGCACATACATGCGCGCACACACACACACACACACACACACACACACATACACACACACACAGCTTTCAGAAAAGGGTGATAATATCATTGTAACTCCAGACTACATTACTAGGCAGCCAACCACATTGCAGTTAGTTGAGGCCCAGTAACAGATCAAACCAATGGACAAATGAGACTGCCCTCTAGACTCCGGTTCTGTGTAATCTAGGGACATCACATCATTTCTTTGGACCTTGAGTTTCTTTCCTCCTGTTATGCACTGAACATTACTAAACATCAGCTACATATCAATACTGTGGGTTAAGAACTTGGACTCAGGAGTCAGCCTGCCTAGAGTTTGCATCCTGGTTCTACTATTTACTGGTTGTGTGATCTTTGGCAACTTAAAAATCTCTGTGCCTCATATTTACCCATGACACATCTTATAAGAGGTTAAAATCCAAAATATAAAAGAACTCATACAACTTAACATGAAAACAAACAAACAAACAAACAACCTGGTTAAAAAATGGGCAAAGGACCTGAATACACATTTCTCCAAAGAAGACATACGGATGGCCCGCAGATGTATGAAAAGATGTTTAATGTCACTAATTATGTGGGAAATCTAAATTAAAACCACAGTGAGATATCACCTCACACTCGTCAGAATGGTAATCATCAATAAATTAATGAACAATAGTGCTGGTGAGAATATGGAGAAAAGAAAATCCTCATGCACTGTTGGTGGGATTGTAAATTGGTACAGCCACTGTAGAAAACAGAACAAAGCTTCCTCAAAAAATTAGAAATAGAACTACTTTATGACCCAGCAATTCCACTTCTGGGTATTTTCTGAAGAAGTCCAAAACACTATTTTGAAAATGTATTTGCTTCTCTATGTTCACTGCAGCATTATTTACAATAGCCAAAATGTGGAAGTAACCTAAGTACCCACTGGTAGATGAATGGATAAAGAAGATATCTTAGGGTACAAAAATACAATGAAATATTACTTGGGCATAAAAAAGAATGAAATCTTACCATTTATGATGATATGAATGGGCGTAGAATATATTATGTTAAGTGAAATAACTCAGACAGGGAAAGACAATTACCATATAATTTCCCTTATATGTGGAATCCAAAAAATATAAACAAACAGAAGCAAACTCATAGATATAGAAAACAAACTGATGATTGCCAGATAGGAGAGAGATTGGGGGGCTGGGTGAAAAAGGTAAAAAAATTAAGAAATACAAATTGGTAGTTACAAAAATGTCATAGGGATATAAGGTGTAGCATAGGGAATATAGTCAATAATATTGTAATAACTGTGTATGGTTCCAGGTGAGTACTAGACTTATCAGGGGGATAACCTCATAAGTTATATAAACGTCTAACCACTATGATGCAAACCTGAAATTAACATTACACTGAATGCCAAGTGTCATTGAAAAATTAAAAATATTTTTTCCATCTCTGTGCCTCAGTTTTCTCATCTGTAAAATGGGGATAATAATAGTTCCTATCTCATAGGGCTGTTATGAAGAATACACAAAATAATGTACATGTTAAGTATTTAAAATATTGTCTGGCACACAGTAGGTTGTGAATATATGAATAAAGGTTGGGTATGACTATTTGGTGCTTTGGTTGGGAATGGTGAGGGTGATGAAAAATTAGCAGTAGGAAATACAAATGAGGAGAGCCTAGTAAACCTCTATTCTGTGAGAAATACCATGAACTAAGGAGAAGTGTTTACACACACATACTTAACTTCTTGTTTTCACAAAAGCCACTTGCTATTCTGTGGTAGACAGAATAATGGCTCCCTAAATATCCTAATATCCTAATCACCAGGACCTATGAATATTTTACCTTACACAGAAAGAGGGACTTTGCAGATGTGATTAAGCTAAGAATTTTGAGCTAGATAGATATAGTTATAAGATTATAGAAGGAAGAGTGAAACAGGAAACAGATTCCTTCCTATAGCCCTCAGAAAGATTGCAGCATTATTGACATCTTAATTTTTGTACATTATACTCACTTTGGGCTTCTGATCTCCAAACTGTAAGAGAATAAATCGTGTTGTTTTAAGCCACTGAATTTGTTATAGCAAGCAATAGGAAACCACTACATATGCCTTTGGTCATATCTGCTCTGTTTCACAAAACCTCTGGTTTTTACAAAAGCCACTTTCTAACTCATTATGATTCATGTCCCTACTTACCAAAAGAGGTGAAGTGAAAATTTAAACTTCGGGAAGAAAGTATTCACTTTGATGGAACTGGCCTCTCAAATGTCTCCTCATGTTCCTCACTCTGACAGAATTAGCTCCCTGGGACAAGGGAGCTTGGTTAGGGAAGGCTGGAACAGCCCACCAAACACGACCCAAACCAAGTGTTCACAGACTTTCTGGAAGAGCATCAAAGTACCATGACCCAACCATGGATAACAAATAATAGTATCACTTTATGTGTGCATGACTTTTTGTGTTTTTTTATTACTTTTATAATTATTGCCTCATTTTGATTCATCCAACCTATAGAAATAACTTGCTCAAAAACACATCATCAGAAAGTAACAGATCCAGAATTTGAACCTAGTCTTTTGTTTCTAAAGCCTGTTTTTTTTATCCACATAGAGTAATATAACTTTTGTTCTTACCTTTCTGGGTAGGTAACTGAGACAACTATGGATCCTTTCCAACACTCTACCACTGCTGTGATAATTCTCTACCCACCCATCCCACCCTCCTTCTTATAGGTAACTGGTCCTTCTGGCCTATCTACATGTTAGCTTTATCTTCTATTGGCCAAGACACAAACAAATGGCAGGCAGGAGGGGAGCAAAAGAAAAAGAAAAGACTGAGAAACTATATGAAAGGACTTATCTGACAAGGGACCAGTCCATCCCTCCAGGAAAGTGAGCCGAACCCTTGTTAGAAATCTATTTCTTGGAGGAAGAGCCTGGACTCAGGAAAGTAGCCTGATGTAGAAAAAAGAAACTGTCATCTGGGCTGGGAGTCAGGAGGCCTAAGCTCTGCTTCTGTCGAAGTCTAGCTGTTGGTCTTGAACAAGTCACTTCATCTGTTCATTCTGTTTTACGTACAGGTAAAAAGAGGAAGTTGGTCTAGATAAGCCCTCCTAGGAATTCCAGCTATACTTTCCTGAGATTCCACCTATGCAGGTTTTTGCCAAGTAGGTAAGGGACAGCTGAGTTATCCTAAACCTAGGGCAGAAATGTTACATGAGTTTTTTCACCCTGAAGCAAAATCTATCTTCCATAATACATGACTATCCTGTGATTACTATTATGCAGTTTCATATTAGAAACACAGTCTAGGATATGAATAACTAACATTTCTTTAGCTTCTATATCTGTGTACATTTCTGACATCTACAGATTTCACCAAGTATTGTGTTCAGGACATTGTTCTTCTTCATATCCTTTGGCAACCCATGAAGGACTATCATTCACCAAATCATCCAAATTTAAAATTATATATTCTATGTTTACATTTTCGGTATTTACCAATACTTAGAAATTCAATTCCCACAAACATACAACCTACGATATAAAGTACAACTTCTCTTTTTTGAGGGGTAAGTACTTTCTCCAAGTTTGATTCAGCTATCCCCAGTTCACAGTCTTTTATTTGTTTCCTCTTCCATCTTCCTTCCTCTATCACTTCCTTCCAAAGTATCCATTACACGCAACATCCATTCTTACTTCACACTTTTCCACTTGTCTCCAGGTTGTAGGTGAGTGCATACAGACTAAGTGTGCAGAGTAACTTGCATAACTTAGAAAACTGGAGAAAATGTTCCCTCAGGGACACAGAAATTGTTCCAGCCCCTGGTTACTAGCCCTGTAATGAATCTTTATGTAGATCTTCAGCATTCCTTGATGATTCTTACATAAGAGATTCCAATTTATCTCTCTATTCACAGGCAGATCTCAGTCAGCAGTGTCAGTTTCAAAAAGCAGATTCCAGCCTTCTGCAGAAAGAGCAGCCAAAGGGCTCAGCAGAACCCCAGAGGCCAGGTCCTCAGGAGTCTAGGGGAGCTGGGAGGATGGCCACCAGAAACCCTTCAGGGATGCTTTGCAATCCTCACCTGGGAACATTTTATTCACAACCACCTGTATTTACAAACAATGATTATACTCACCTTGGAAATGCAAAGGAAAAGAAACATTTTGTTGACCTGAATCTTCTTAAGAAGTTCTCTTCTTTCCAGGCTTTTTGTAAGACATCTCTCATTTTCTTCTTTTCCTGCCTCTCCAACCACTCCTCTTAGCCTCCCTCCTTCACCTGTTCTTTTTCTTCTACTCACCAGCTTGTCCCTGAGAACCCTTCCCCTGGAAGCTGGCCTCTTTTCTTTACACTCTGCCTGTTTTACCACACCTATTCTCATGCCTTCTACTACAATCAGTTCCCAAATCTACAGTTCTAGCCTTAACTACCCCTCTGAGCAACAAATCTTAATTTCCAACCATATCTTTATAGACTTTAACACCTGTCTCAAGCCAAACTTGTCCCTCGTCCTCTATATCGCCTGATCTTCTGTATGTTCTATCTTGGTTAATAATGTCTCCACCTTTCTCGTTTCCAAAACTGTTAATCTTGAGCTATCTTTTTGCTCCCCCAGTCTTGATACCCAATAGATTATCAATCCTGTTAATTTGATTTCAGAAATGTCTCTAGAATCTGGCTCTTGTTAATCTTAATCCAAGCCCTATTAGCCTTTCACCCAGACTATTACAACCACCTTCTTACCAGCTCCCATGCCTAGATTTTTCTCCGCTCCATTCTTTTCTTTATATGACTTCTGTTCTATAAAATGTTACTCTCCATAACCTCTAGGCCCAACTAATTTATCTACTCCTCTTTTGTCACTTTCTCACCAATCCTCAGCTCCCGCATGCCTTCTTACTCTCTGAATTTCATGCTGTCCACTCTGACTGGAACGCTCTTTCCTTTTCTATACCTAGAAAATCTATTTATTACTTAAAATCTTCTTTAATTGTTGCCTACTCTGCTCTCCTCAACCTTCATGGGTTGTACTAGTAATTTTTCCTGTGGTCCTATAGAGTTTTTTTTTTTTTTTTCAAACCTCTACTATGGCACTAACTATAATATTACATCATGTTTATGGTTTATATGTCTTTCTCTCTTGAGGAATACTGAGTTCCTGTAGAAGAAAAATAATCACATCCCTAACAAGTTCCTGGCATGTAGTAAACACTCAGCCCAATGGAAGCATGAGTAAAATAATGTCAAATCTAAACTTAGGCTCAATTATGGTCCGGCTTTTTCTTTTGGAAGCCAAAATTTCTCCTTTTCTTTCCAAGCTGGACAGTAACATAGTACCTAGGATTTTATTTACTTGGAGTGGAGGGGCTGGTGGTGAGATAGAAAGTAAGAGGATGATGAGCAGGATGATTCTAGAAACTCAAGTTTAAATTAAATTCTGCCTCTTACACTTGTGGTATAATATTAAATCATTTGAACTATCTGCTGATCTTCCCAAACTCCTACCTCTTAAACTGAAGAAAAGTATTACTCTTACCTTATTTGCATTTTTAAAATTTACTTCGGGTCTCTCTGTCTGGTTATATTACCCTCCTCATCTCCTCACATAGATACTGCATCTGTCTCTTGTACTATTTAACACATTTTATCATACTTCTTTTCCACACTAGTTTGGCAGTTCCCTGAGGGCAAAGATTGTATGTAATGATCTTTTCACTCCCAACTGCTATTGTAATAGATTTTCATAGTTGCTCATAAATACATAATAAAGTGCCTATACATTTAACAAAAAATGGCATTACCTAGGGAACTTGTTATGGAGGTAAGACAGATACAATGTTGATTTTTTTCCCCCTGTTCCTCAAAGATTTGAAATGTGAAGATATGTTATGAGACTCCAAAAAGGTCACTGTGAGTGAAAGTGACTGAAAGCCTTGGACAGATCACTCTGTATCTTTGTAGGAAATACAGGGATGATCCTCTCTACCTTGATTGCCTCACAAGGTGAAGCTTAATAACGTTTGAAGAAGAGTTGAGAAGAGAGAAAAGGGGAGGAAAGGAGAGAGAAAGAGAGTTGGGGAAGGAAAGCAAAAGAAAGCCATATATATTATGGTTGAACTAGTTTTCCAGAATGGGTAAAATCTGATGAGGCAAAAGGAGAAGAAAGGGTAAGCATGGAGGCAATTCAAGGACAGGTTGATTAAGAAATGAGACAGCAGATGCCACTGGTTCGGAACTTCAGCAACCCCGTGTAGTTCTGCATGTGTTTGTCTGTGTTTAAACAGACTGTACACAAAGGCAGCCACTGGAGGCAGAGTTCTTTCCTACTAAGTGCTTTCTACCCAAGATAATAAACATTTAGAAAGCGGATGCTCACAGTAAATATTTTTTAATGGGGCACAGTCAGCATGAAAGTAGGATTCTAAATAATCCTGCTACCTGATTCATGGAGAAGGTGTATCCAACAAAAACTGAAAAGAGGCCTGAACATTTGGCTGCTCCAGCCATCTGTGCCGTCAGCTTCCTCTTGGCGTCTTCTGGATTCTTGTGAGCTGGTATGGTGGTATTTCTTTCAGCTTCTCACTGTATGTGGCAATAGCCTTGATCTTAGTAGAGTTAATTGCCACAGTTGCAGTATGTTTCCATTGGGGCAACAGAACACAATGGGAATTGTTACACAAATAGCTGGTGACCTTGCAGAAGGGAAGATGTCCCTTTAATTAAAAAGGTACCCATGAGCAATTTATTTCCCTACAGGAGTTGGGCTTAAGGCACTAACCTCTCTCATTTAACGAGCACTTTGGTCATATTTTGCAAGAAAGAACATTATGTACCAATTTGAAAATTATACTAATGCATACTAGTTAAACGACTCCCCACTGTTGTAATTGCCTCATATCTTTTTTCTTTCCATATTAACTCTAGAATATCAAGAGTCCTGAAGGGTTTTTTTTTTAAAGGGAGAAAAGAAGAATTTGACAATAAAGCTCTGGGGAAAAACAAAACAAAATTAGGAAAACAAAACAAAACTAAACGAAACAGAAAAGCCAAATGCTCTGGAACAGAAAAGTATACATGAAGCAGTGAAAACACCTTTGTGCTGTTCAAAACTACTTGTATGTGTATGTCATCCCTGGGTCACCAGAACTGCAAAGGACCTGAGAGGTATTTGACTTCAACTTCTTTTACAGTTGGAAACACTGAGGTTGGGGGAAAGAAAAGTATGTGTGGGAGTCCAAACAGCCAATAATCGAGAGCAGAGTGCAAGTGCAGAGCCAGGGTCTGGTAAACTGAGTTTGCTTTCATTGTGCATTACCACTACGCTACCTATGAGGTATAGGCCAAACTCAGGGCTCTTAGATGATCTGTAAAGTATTATTCACCCAGGCAGAGAAAAGGCAGATCTGCTCCTCAGAAGGTCACTGTGGAGGACTTGCAGCCAGCTAGGGATACTTCAGAGCACCAGGTAGTGAAACCTGACATTCATCTTTTTCTCCCAAGAACTGCACAGAATTTATTAGGATACTGTGCACACACTAAAGAGCTCAGACAATTTCTGGATTTGCATCTGAGACAATTCCCCATAGGCCTCATCCTCATAAATAGTAGGTACAAAGAACCTAATGGTCAGGTTCCTAAGAAAATGGGGATGTTAGCAAGATGGAACAACAAGAAAGGGGATCATCTATCACATACCCTGAGCCCTTGCCAGAAGGTCCAGAGGACTTAGGCCACTGCTTTGGCTATCCATCCATCTTCCAGGGAAGAGAAAACCCAGAAGTTCTCCCATAAGCCTTTGGGTAACACCCAGGGGTCCCTGGGAAAGTCCTCCCATAAAGAAGGCAAGGACTTTCAGTACTTATGGGGACTGCAGATATCTTATTTGTTCAGCAATGACTCTGTGTCCTGCTGGGACTGTGCCCATCGCAGTGCAAGGAGCCATTCTTGAATGCACCTTTTTTTCCCCTCTCTAGGGCTGCAGACTGATTCCTTTTGAAACTAATCAGAAGACAACCATATGGCACTCCTCCAAATCCCCAACCCAGGCCATTTATTACAGTCAGCAGCTTAGGTAGCACTGGCTCTGCTCTGGGTCTGCTTCCAATAGGTCTGGCACCCCTTGGAGCACTGTACAGAGAGAGGTACAGGGGAACAGAACTGAAGTGCTGAGGGAAGGCCTCAGTCAGCCTCTACCCCACACTTACTACTTTCTGCCCATAGCTTAGTGAGTAGAGGAGAGATGTATAAGTGGAGGGTACTCTGGGCCCCAGGCAACAAAGGGAGCCCTGCAGAATAAAATCAGCATTGGAGAAGTAAGACATACCTCCTTACTGGGGCTTACTGATGCTAGGCACTCTCCAAGTATTTGTGTGGAATGGCATCCTTAGCCCTCACAACAGTCCTTCGAGGTAAGTACTGTTATTGTTAATATTTTACAGACATGGAAAATCAGGCTCAGTGCATTTAGGAATTCACCATAGGTCACCTAGTTGGGATTCAAACCTAGGCTGTCCAAACACCTGCCACAAGTTGAAACTTCTGAGTATCAGGCTGATACTAACAGGATCTCCTCCGTTCCTGGCTGCCCAAGTACAGGGTCTGTCTGTCTGTCTGTCTGCCTGTCACACACTCACACGCACATGCGCGTGCACGCACACACACACACACACACACACACACACACACCAGATGCGTACTGGGATGGGGGTGACATTGACAGCTCTGCCACCACTATCCTTGGCAGGAGCAGAGCTGGCAGGAGACAAAGGATTCCCTAGTTTTGTTGCCTCTTGAAAAAGCAAAGCCTTTAACTGTGAGAATTGTCCACTCAGTGAAAAGCAGCTAGAGTTTGAGGCAGCTGAGGGCAGGGGGTGGAGTGGTGACAAAAACCATAGGATAGAGTCATAAGGCAGGATACTCTTCACTCTCTGCGACAATCTTGTGAACCTCAGTCTTCTCATGAATTATCAATGTCTGAGACTTGATAGTAATTATGTACATAAATCTGCTTTGCAATCTCTAAGGTGGCCTAAAAATCTAAGGTATTATTAAAATACAATAGAGAATTTTATAGAAGCTGTGTGCAAGGGGTTAATAATTATGTACCAGCATATTCAAATACATCAAGATCTACTCAGCAGCAACAGGATACAAACTACTGATGTATGCAACATCATGGACAAGTCTCAAAAATATGAGAAAAGAAACCAGGCATGCGCAAGAGTGTGCACTGTATGATTTTACTTATATACAGATCTAGAAAACAAACTAATCTGTAGTGACAGAAAGCAGGCCAGTGGTTGCCCCAGAGATGGGGGTGGAGAAGGGATTGACTGCAAAGCGGCATAAAAAAATTTTAGGGTGACGGACATGTGCTATGTCTTGTTGTGGCGACTTCATGGTATTATCTTCTGTCAAAACTGATCAATCTCTAAATAGGTTTAGTTTATTGTACATAAATTAGATCTCTATAAAGTTAAAAAAGAACACATGTCAAGGACTTTCCTTTTGAACTAGGGCCTCTGTGTGACCTGGGAAGTTAACTGGACTTATGGTTTTAGCCCAAGGATGTCATGACAACATGGTCCCACACAGGGTAAGTCCCTGAGCTCCTCAGAGCCTCAAGTCTCATTTTTAAAATGACGCTTTTATTGCGTGCTTTACCTCACAGGACTGCTGTGTTGATTAAAAGGGATATTTAGCACATGTGAGAGCAATTTTCAACTGCAAAATAACACACAAATGTAAGGAAGTACTGTGTGGGCACAGGGTCACAACAGGTAGATTCTAGACTTCCTCACCCTACTCACCTATGAGACCCCTCCAACTCCAAATAGGCATGTTTTTTTCTTCTTTTTCTGTCTAATGGAGGAGAAAGCATGAGAACTAAAATGTTAAATCAAGCTATATTCAGAGACTGCAATATGCTGATCAGCCCTACAGCCAGACCAGGAGGCCACCTGTAGAACAAAAGATTTTTGCAAGGATTGCTAACAACCCACACTGTGAAGGGAAAACAGAAAAAGAATCTTTAAGTGGCACCCTACATAAAATAAAATCATTTGTTCCCTATTGCTAAAACCATGGGGGAACCTATGGATCACAGGCTAGAAATAGGCAGCATGCCTTTCACACTACATATTCTTACCTTTTCCTGCTACATAATCTTATTCTTTCTCACTGTATGCTTGTATCAAAGGAAAGTGGGTAAACAAAGTCTTTAAACTGTAATTCACAGAAACTAAAAAATGATATATAAACTGAATTCCCCAAACACTCAGGGTTCCTCTCAGTGCCTTTACTCAGTGTCTTTACTCCAGCTCTCTCTCTGTTTCCACCTCTCTCTATTGTCTGTCCTTCTGAGTCTCTCTTAGGATCTCTCAATCTCTGCCTCTGAGAGGAGACCACGCTCTGTCTGTGGAGTATTACCCCTTCTCTAACAAACTTACCTTTTGACTGACTTTAGCAGGCTTTGAATTCTTCCTCGTGCTCAGCCAAGAACACTTTTCTCTCTTAGTGCAGGGCTTGAGCTCCACCTCCCTCCACTCCACTCAGGTAATTTGCCCTGCCCTGCATCATATCTAACACCCCTGGGAAAGCAGCCCCCTCCCAGAATCAGCCACAATTCAGAGGTGCTGAGTTGACCAAGTACTTTCAGAGAATCCAATGTCAATCATCAGGTAGGCTAGAGGTCAGAGAAACTGGATATTTTAATTCATGGGCTCTCCAAGATGCTTCTCAATTCTTTATGTAGCCAGCTTGTGCTGCTTTATCTTTTGAGCAGTGAGGCATAGCTAACACAGCTTCCCGCCCAGAACAAAGTCAAAGGCGCTTCTTCCAGCTCTTTCCTTCTGCCACTATCTTGCTCTTTAACAAGGCATTGTTTAAGTAGTCTCAGTAGGAAAAAAAGATAACCCAAGAGCACATGTGAATCCTTGCCAAGAACTTCAACCACCACCTCACCCCCTTCCTTTTCTTCCAATAATACCATAATCATATCTATCTTGTGTCCACTTTTAACACTTTTAACTTCTCCAAGTTCTTTCCTGTCCTGATCTCATTTTGTCTTTACAAAGCATGTCAGATACACAGGACAGGCATTTCCATGCACAGAAGCTGGTTAGGAAATTGATAAAAAGGGGTTAAACAGAAGACCTAAAAGCTTCTAGTGTCAGTCAGAAGCTAAACTAGAATTCTGGGACATCTGACCCCTGTCATGGGTGTCCTTTTGCGAGATATATCTCTCAATCACAGGAAACATTTGAAGGCCATTGGCTATAGACAAATTACTAGCCCCAGGAAGCCTCAAACCAAAACAAAATAAAAAGCAGAGTCATTTCAGCCAAGACTCCTCGAATTCATTGTCCAGTGACTTGCTCCTACAGTTGCCCTCAAGCTACAGAAGAGATATGAAAGCCTCACTCCCCAGAAATTGCAAAGGCCAGTAGTGAGATAGTATGAAATCGAGTATGTAAAGCAACAACTCTATCAGAGTTCCTGTCCTTCCTTCTCTGGTGATCTATTCAGCCTCTCTCCTGGCCCCAGACATCCTCTTCCTCAGGCCTTTGCCCAGCACAGACACTCTTACTTTTCCTTCTACCAACCTCACTCCAGTCTTGATGAAGCTAGACCTTTATTTTTAGAACTTTTGCAACAGAGAACTATTGGGCATAGAAACAAAAGGAAAGGAATAGGCCATTTTGGCCCCTTGAAAGTTTTCTTCCAGAGGCTTCCCTAACACCTCCTTACCTTCCGCTTGCTCAAACACACACACACACACACACACACACACACACACACACACACACACCTCACCATAAAAATTGCCTCTCCTCAATCTTTCTTCACGTGGCAGTTTCTTCCACAGCAGTGTCTAAATGGGCTGAAGTTCATAGGGTGGGATGGAAAAAATCCAGCACGGCTCCAGGAGAGTAATGAGCTATAGAGAACACACCCTGAGGTCACCCTGCTTGTGCAGCACTTCTTCCCTGTAGCTTTGTCAAGCACTTAAGAAACACACACTGAATAATCCTATCCTCCTCAGAGGGAGTCAGTGGGACCCTAATGGGTTAAATGAGTTATCCACGACCTGGGCCTTGTTGGCCTCTGAGCACTTCGACAGCCCACCCAGAGCCCAGCGAAAGGTCCCTTTTTGCGCTGCGCAACACCAGACCCAGTTACACCCAGAGAGAAAACCAGAACTGTCAGCCTTGGCTACCACCATTCTCTCCGAATGGCCATATCTCAGACATCAGTCTCATCCTGTCTTCACATCACAGCTAAGTCATCCTGATCCCAGGGAACCATCTCTGCTCTCTCATGCTTGCAATTTCATCATGTTCCTTCCTCCAGGCTTAAGGCTTAAAAAAGAGGCTTCTCAGAAGCTAAGCCTGCTGCCTTTGCTCTCTTTCTTCTCAGCTCTCCAAAATAAAGTTAAAAGTCTGCCCTCTGAAAATCTCAGATGGCTCTGTGGAGTGGTCCCTTTTCTTACTGACTGAGTTAAGTTATTAAGGGGAAGGCTGACCACAATGGCCTTTCTAGGCTGAAGTAGAAGAGATGCCAGCCTGGGGAGGGAGTGCAAATAGATCAGGTGACTGCCGAGGGCTCTGCCCACTCCCTGGTAGAGAATTTGAGGGAGACAGAACAGGGAACTCAGCCTCCTCCCACCCAGGCTATTTCATCATGACCTACTCTGTCACCTTTTCAGCAATGAGAGGCAGTGCTAGTAACAATAATAGTAGCTGTAAAAGGCTGAAAATGACTCTCCAAAAGATATCCAGGTCCTCATACCTGGACCCTGTGAACATCATTTCATGGCAAATAAATAAACAAACAAACAAACAAATGGATTTTGAAGATGTGATTAAGTTAAGGATCTTGAGATGGGAAGATTATCCTGAGTTACCTTGGAGAGGCTCTAAATGCAATCACAAGTGTCTTTATAGAATAAAACAAACAAACAAACAAACAAAAAACAGAGGGATCTTTGATACAGAAGAGAAGGTACTGTGGCCATAAAGTGATGCAGCTACAAGCCAAAGAATGCCAGCAGACACCAGCCCCTACCTCCCATTCTTAAGGATAACTATGCACAGCCATCATCTATTAGAAAGACCTAACTTGCTGCATCCACACCTGACACATCTATGTGGAGTCTACCACATTTTCTTCCTGCAAATCTAGCATCAGAGACTGGAGCCCCAGTGATTGGAAGCCAGTGGGAGGTAGAAACATCAGTGTATTTCATAGTCTTCCAATGCCACTCTAATCTGTCCCAGCAGGCTGGGCGGAATGATAAAATCAGGGGTCTGATTTGATTAAGAGGTCACAGTCAGATTAGTAAAGAATAAACAAGGTTTGCCTAAAGGCCAGGGAAGGGAAACCTAGAGTTATTGCATGAAAAAAGAGGGAGAAAAAAAAACTTTCATTAACTTGGCCCTTTCTAATAAAGTTTGCTCAACTTCCCCTTCAGGTGATGTAATTCAAAGAAGCAGCGCCTCCACAGGATCCCAAGATGTGTGTCCCCACCGAAGAAAGGCCTGGCCACCGGGCTTTAGCTTCCTCCTAGGCAGGGTTCCGGCCCCACATTCTTGGATGCCCAGCTTTAGAAGACTCCTCCTCCTCCTGCTAATGCTGCTGCTGCTGCTGCTGCTGCTGCTGCTGCTGCTGCTGCTGCCGCTGCCGCTGTCGCTGCCACCGCCGCCGCCGCCTTGTGCTGGCGACCAGGCCTCTTCGCAGCGGGCTGCAGGGGCAGCCACCTGCGCTCTCTCTACCCTTCCCTACCTCACTCCACCCTCCAGGGGGAAGAAGGATGAGGGAGGACAGCTCCCTCTCCTTACTCTCTGGCACCCACAGATTTCTGCGCTGCTGTCACCACTGACGAGAACCCAGGTACCTGGAAGAACTGCTTCTCCTTAATTCTTCCTCCCTATCAATGAAGACGCAGCAACACCCACGCTCCGCTCCTCCTACTCCCGAGGGAGACCAAATCAGAGAGCGGCATCCGGACCTGGAAGCCGCTGCAGTGGGAGCGTCGGCCTCCCTTGCCCTGCTGTCCTTTGCCTTTTCTTAGCCATCAAGAGGATCCCAAGCCAGTCCAGCGTTTCGGGTCCAGAGGGTACCTGAATCCTCTGCAGGGCCCCGCCTCCCCAGGGGCTCTGCGCTTAGCAGACACAAGCTTAGCCCCACCAGAG
The DNA here is from genome assembly GCA_028627145.1 of Eidolon dupreanum. Taxonomy (NCBI): domain Eukaryota; kingdom Metazoa; phylum Chordata; class Mammalia; order Chiroptera; family Pteropodidae; genus Eidolon; species Eidolon dupreanum. The sequence goes on from CM053510.1 coordinate 73,699,940, forward strand.
AAGGCTGGGCGTTGGGCACGGGACTCGGGTCTCGGGACTCGGGACTCGAACCTGGTGCCCTTTTCCTTAGACATGTCTCACCTTAGGCATCCCCAGCAAGCCCCTAGCCCAGCGCTCCCGCGCGGCGTCTTCCCCTGCACCCCCGCCCTGAGGAGATATAGAGCCGGGCTCCTGCGTGCCCATCCTGCACTCAACAGGACGTGGGCAGCGGGGAGCGCGCGGCCCGCCGGCCGGCGCGAGTACACTAGCTGGACCCAAGACGAGGGCGGGCAGCTGGGGGCGGGAGGGGTCGCAAGAGCTGCGAGCCCGGCCACTTACGCGCGGGCTCTGGGGAAGCCCATGGACAGGAGCACGTCCAGCGCGGATCCATGCTTGATGGTGCCGGGGCGCTGCTGGCGGTTCCTGCGCGGGGTGACTTTGCTGTACAGCTCTTCTCTCGCGGCCATGCCGAGCGGGCTAGGGTGGCCGTACTGAGCCATGGCTCAGCGGCCAGCCATTGCCAAGGAAGGAGCCCGAGCCAGATCGCCCCGGAGGGAGGAGGGAGCCGGGTTCGGGTAGGGCAGGGGGCGGGGGGCCGAGAACCGGGAGGGAAGCGGCGGCGGCGGCGGAGGCGGCGCTCGGAGCTTCCCGGGTGTAGAGATTCTGACGCTTCCTGGTGAGGCCACGGGAGCCAGAACAGCCCGCGAGCGTCTTCGGCCCGGCCAGCAGTCAGCTACTGGGGCCCTTGGGTGCCTTCAGCGCGGCGGCGGCAGCAGCTCCGCTCCTCCGCCCCCTTCCTTCTCCTCTCCCAGCAGTCCGGGAAATTGTAATGAGTAATTTTTGAATGGATCAAAAAGGAAAAGGAGCCTGTGGGCTGGCCCTACCCTGCCTGTGCTGGGGCCCCGCCCCTCTCTTAAAGAGGCCGCGCCGCCTGGGGCTGCACGAGGCGGCGCACAGCCTGTAAAGTTCGGTGCTTCTAGGTAGAGCATTGGAATCATTGTAGGCTACCTGTGTCGGCCCCAGCCTTCCCTGTGGCTTGGATATAGGGCCACCTGGGCCTCAAGACACAAGATCAACCCAATTCAAGTCTCGAATTGTTCAAGATGGGGTTAATAATGGAAACTGAGCGAACCGACAGATGACATTAATGAACTAGAAAGCCAAGCCGGAAGGCCCAGATAAAAGGTTTTACATTCGAAAGATCCTACAAAACCCAGAAGATTTGGCCATTGAAGACCAATTCCATCAGCCAGACGGAGTGGCCAAACGTAGCATGTTCTCCGTGACTGAGATAGTGACATTGGGGTAAAGAGTGGGACCTCAGGCTCTCAGGCTTGAGAGGGGAGAAAAAGGAAAGAGAGGACAGGGCAGAAAGAGGGAGAGGGAAGAAAAGATGAAAGGAGGAAGGAAGAGGAGAGAGAGGAAGTGGGAAGTGGAAGGAGGGTGGAAGGAGAAGGAACAGAGAAAATACATTTTCTAACTGTAAGAGGTATTCAAATGGAATGGGTTGATTCTCATTAGGGAATGAGTGTCCTGTCAACAAAAGGACTCAAAGAAATACTGGATCACCACTGGTCAGCAACGAGTGATAAGTGAATTGCTTCATAGGTTGGACAAAACTACATCCGCCTCAAATAAGGTGGGACTTCCTACCTATACCTACACCCCTATGCCCCACACCATGAGCTGGGCTGGGGGATGTTAAGGCTCTCTCATTCAGAGATAAACTTATTGTCCTTAGTCAGGAACAAGGGCCCCACTTGGAGTAATGGAATGGCACAGAGGAAACTCTAGCTACTCCTCTTTTTCAGGTAATTATAATAATAAAACCTAACATTTTTCTATGCGTACACCATTGTGCTAAATGTAATAAATAAATTAACTCACTGAATCTTTATAACGACTTCATGGAATTGTTATCCCAGTTTTAGAGATAAGAAAATTCAGTTTAGAGAGGCTGAGGAAGATAATAGATCTAGTAAGTGCATAACCAGAACTTTTATCCAATGTGGTGCCTTGGGCAAGTTGCTTCTGTCTTCTACAGCCCCAGGTTCTTATCTGTATGCATCATAGTAATGTAGCTCTATACCCTGGGTTCTCCAAAATTGTCAGCTCCTTCCCCTATCTGGAGTGTGGGGGAAGGATAGTGACCAGCCACCATGAGCAGCTTTTTGATGTTACTTTATAAGGCATCTGAAGGTTTTACCAGGGGAAGTGATGCAGCTTAATTCTCTCAGCCCGGAATTGGTTTTCTAAAGAATATCCAGCGGCATTTGGAAGTGGAGAGATAGGGACTACTGGGACTTAAACAACAATGGACATAATTCTGCCTCCTGCTGTGTAAGGGATGAGGGAAAGTTCATACTTCCTGGGTGGAGGCTTCTGCCAGAGCAAAGGAAGTGTGCTGGAGCCTTATAGAGTGCTTTTCCAGGGCACATAGCAGAGAGACAGGACTGGGTTGGGGAAATAATACCTAGCAGACATCCTCCTTGGGATGTGTTCAGTAAAAGATTCTGGATTCTACCCAATATTCTGAACTTCTCCCAAATGCCTGGGCTGAAAGTCAAAGGATCTGGAAACTAATGCCTGTGGAAATGTTTTGTAAATCACAAGCACTACACAAATAATAAATAGTTCAGATTTATTCAGAACTTACTATATGCTGGTGCTGTTCTTGGATTCTTACACATATAACTCATTCACTCTCTCAATATGCAATGATGTAGGTACTCTCATATTACTATCGGCCACTTTACAAATGATATTGAAGCAACAAAAGCTAAGTATCTTGTCCAAGATTGTATAGCTAGTAAGTGGTAGGAGAAGGATTTGAACTCTTAAAATTTGTCCAAACAACCATTTACCACTGTTGTTATGATGATGAAGAGGTGCCATCTATTAAAATAACATGGTATCCTTTTGACTTCTTTTATGCCCCCCAACATAAAATTGCTGGATCTCTGTTTCTCTAGGAAGACTGAATTAACTATCTGTGAGGAAGGAATAAACTTTCCTCTACCCTCAAGTTTCTAACAGATTAGCAAAGGGGAATAATCAAATTTAATACATATGTATGCATGAGAACCCTGCATATATGAGAGAGGCAGAGACCCCACATGCAAAAGAGGTTCAAAGACAGAAAGGGAAAATGGATATCTAAGACATTCTAAACCAGGGATGAGGTAAAATGCCTTGAGGGCTTCAAAGGATTATTGTATGAAGATAAAGACAGAAGTTCAGTAATTAGAAGTTTGTCTTGCCTTATAGATAGGTCCAAAAATGTTATCTCTGATAATCTTTTATTATGGATAAGGCCTATTGTCCAAATTCTTCTGGATAGTTAAGGCAGGGGTGTGGAATGGGGGTGGGGGGAGTTTCTCTTGAACCTGAAGCTTAAGTTGCCTTTAGCTCAGAACAATCATACCATTGAGGCACATCTTAGGGTGACTCATTCTTAACCCCTTTATCTTTCTCCCTACCGTTAAGCAAACTGAGAGGAGATGATGGATATAAAAATAGTTTTAGATAGCCTAAAAAAAGCAATATGGAAAATCCATCACCTCAGTTGTAAACTATTTTGTCTGGGACACTTTTACAGAAATCCTAGCCTGGCTTCCTCACCAGTCTTCAGCTCAGTGCCAGCACTCAGACTGCTGCCATTTGTTCTGCAAGGAGTTGAGGGGCTGACAATTAAGATGCACTGTGTTTTAATTGTATTGACTTTGAAAAGCTAGAGGAAGCTTTATAAATGTCCATATTGTTATATTACAAAGAGAAGAGAAATGACTATGCATCTTACAGGATATCTGACAGTAGTGAGAGGAGTGAGGGAGGAATGAGGCCTTGCAGAGGCCTCATTCCTCAGAAGGGAAAGCATGTTATCGTGTACCCATGTACCAATGGGTCATGGCAGAAACTACCCTGTATCACAAACCTCTTTTCGTTTATCTGAGCATTGTTTAATTCCAACCCCGCTGTCCCCAGTCACTTTCTCAGTGTGTTAGCCCTTCCGAAATGGCCACAGGGATGCCTAGGATTGGCCCAGTTAACTAAACTCATAATTTCTGAAGTGTGTCTATGTCTTTCCTTCTCCTTCTCTCTGTTCTTGAGAAAAGTTCAAGTGACTGAATTAAGGACAGGCAGTAAACTCTGCAGAATGTCTCCAGTTCTGAGGGTTGGCATAGTGCCTAGGCAAATAAAGGTAGCTTTCGAACCACTTTAACCCCTAGACTTCTATGGGGATTCTTCATGGTCAAAAGATTTTGAAACCCTGTGTAAGGAAAGAAAGAAAAGACAATGGGAGGGCTCCAGAATTGGGAATTGGGATGCCTAGGTGTTGACTATGACTTGGATATGTTCTCTGCCCTCTCTGAGTCTCAGCTTCCTCATCTGCCAAATGAGGGGGTTGGCTTAGGCTGGAAATTCTTAGGATATTGCCAAGGGATGATTTATGGGCAGAAGTTGGGGTTACTCAACTGAAGTTTGAATGGGTGGAACATGGCAACTCTCCTCTTTTCAGAGTGATTGTGCGTTACCAGCTTTATGTCTTGGGGGTTTTATGTTTGATCTCATGTGGGAAGATGGTTTAGAGAATCAAAAAATTATTTTGAAAAACAATGTACTAGATGATATTTAATGCACAGTTTAGTTTTGAGAGGTCATAGTTTAATAAAAAGGAAGGTAAAGATGAATGAAGTAGGATTGGTGAGAGGGGGAAGAGGTTGCTGGGAAGGGAAGGACAGCTGAAGGGTAGGTTGGAGAGAGAGAAGGGTCCTCTACAGAGGTTGAACTTTAGAGTGAAATGGACTTTAAAAAGTTATCTTGTTCCCATTGTTAGATAAAATTATATTTATGGGCCTGGACAGAATGCTACAATGACAGTCATATTGCAGTATAAATGTATTAAATCAATATATTGTACACTTTAAACTTACACAATGTTATATGTCAAGTAGACCTCAATAAAAAATTTTTAAAAAGTCCTGTCATTCTTATCCTATCCTGAGGTACAATTATAATAGATCTAAGAACCTGGAGATTGCTGATTATTTCACAGTCAGAAATTTGTCCCTAAGACTTAGCATGGTACTGGGCACATAGAAAGTCCATAGTAACATTTATGTAACTGTTGATGGGTTGTTTAATCTGTGAAGCCATGTCACACAGTTGGAAAAGCTAAGGCTGAAACAAAGTTTGGAGTATCACTCTAAAACAATAAAAAGCTTATATTTCTCTCACAATGAAAAATTAAGATTTCTCTCTCAATTTCAAAAGCAATTGAGGTGTGTGGGGGGCATGGAGGTGGGGTCTATTTTTATTTCTTCTTCATCTGTCTTTGAACAAAAATCCCAGTGTGTCTGTTCTGGAATCTTCATAGCAGACACTCCATTGTCCATGTTTCCTCCTTGTAAAGGCCTCACTGCCCAGGGTCTGTGTCCCTGCTTTGCCACATAACAATAAGTGTTGTGAAATAAGTAGTACAAGCTAGGAAAGAAAAAGTTTTTCCTCTTCTCATACAACTCCTTTTTTATATACAGAAGGAAATGTATGGGCAACATAGGAGAAATTTTATTTCTAGGAAGTAGAATAAAATTAAGTAGATACAAAAACCTAGATACGGGGGGGGGGGGGAATTGTTTGAAAAAGTGGAAACAATGCCATCTCTGAGAAACAAATGGACAACAAAGCTTTTTCACTAGTTTGGCAGCAGAGGGGCAGAAGGAAATATAGATGTACATGGATGTGTTCCTATTTGTATTTTCATGATAATCATTGATATGTTTGAATTTCTTTTGGCTATATTATAGGAATACAGTGCCAATAATTTTATGGAAACTTGCTTTCTTGTTAATATTTTTAAAAAGTATAGATCAGATAATGAATTATTTTAGAAGCATTATACTCTGTTGCTTTATGTCTCATTCTTAATTAAACATTAAGGGAATGCGGTATCTTAATTGTAACTCTGCCAATATCTTTATTTAGAGGCCTATTACCATTTTTGTCTTTTACAAAATTTTTGTCACCAAGAAAGGCAGAATTATATGTTTTTTTCTTCCAGATTGAGTTAGTACAGTATATTCTTGGTTATTAAAATACACATACAGCTTTGAAACTTTGAAATGGTAAACATTCATCATGTGTGAAGAAGCATGATACATAACCGAACAATCTAAATTACATAAAAATGGATGTTCAGTTGTGTTGATACATACAGGGGACTGAGAAGGATTGAATTGTGAACTGCTTGTGATTATGCATGACTTTGTTTACTGCTTCTTGTTTTTTTTCGATTTTCTATTCTGCACGTTAACTTTTTAAAAAATAAATGTCATTTCAAAAACCTGAAAAAAAATTCAGAGCTATCTCAGAGGTTGCAAGATATAATTTTTGAATATTTCTTTTTTAAAAAGTATCAGTTTACTTTAAAATTCTGGAAAATGAATTCTAATGAATCTTTGTGGAACCATGTACATTGTTGATTTTTCCAAATTATTAAAAATATATAATATAAACACCAATAACTTATGACTTATACAAAGAAGGAAATTTTCATTATGTCAAGACATAGGTAGATGAACACTCTGGCCAGTAATATTTCTTCCATCTACATTCTGGAAATTAAAATATTAAAAGTGCCTTTTGCTTCCTCCGTCACCCAGTTGCCTGCTCTATCATCTACCCCAAACCTAGAAAGTTTTTAACCACACTTTATAACAAATCCTATTCTAGGATTGGGTTATAGCTTTAGAAAAGTAAGCAAAGTAATTTATCTCAGTTTCTCATTTTTAAAATGGAAACAACAATACTTACTTCATTTTTTTTGTGATAAGTAAATCATGAATATGAAGATAACAAGCAAGGTGTCACATGCTTGTTGAGGGCTTAATGAAACAATTTTTTCCCTGTGCACTACTCATCTTCTCATTCTCATGACATTCGTGCATTTTTTTGTTTAACTAGACCCTTGGACCACAGAATTTGATTAACTATAATCCACGGTCCATATATGGTTTAATTTTAGTTATTTAACTGGTTATTTAATCAGTTTGTTTTTAAATAATACAATTAGCACATATGAACCGTTCACCTAAAATGAAAGTTAGGACCTGACAATAACCTCTATCTTACCAGATGACCACTCCTCTGTCCAACAAGCTCATCCCCTGCCTCCTCATATCCTAGGTATTTTTCTCCTGTATCCTATGTTCATCATTCACTCGTATTCCTTTTCGTATAACTTTATTAAATCTATAAATAGTCCTAAAAAGTATACTTCAATTTTTATAAGATATTTTTATTATTATAACAGGGTATAATGCTCTTTGTAATCTTTGGGGATTTACCATTTTTGCTCAATGGTATGTGCCTAAGGTATATGCATACTGTTGAATGCTGGGTAATTCATTGGTTTGGTTGCTGTATAGTAGTTCACTTTCCTGTTAATTTATGTTTGGATTAGTTTGAAGTTTTTGCCTTTATGACTGTTATGAACATTCTTTACATGTCTCCAGTTGCATGTATACAGGAATAATGCTTGGGTATATCTTAGTAGAATTGCTGGGTCATCTTCAACTTAGAAGATAATGCAGGAATATTTTCCTAAATAGTTACACTAATTATATTCCCACCAGCAGCACATAAAAGATCTCTTTGCCTTGTAGTTGCCTGTGGCTAAATAATTATTATGTATTTAAGACTATTCTATAAGCAACATGTGGATAACTTGTGGTTACATAGAGAGTTAAAGAATATGGGCTCTAGGTTTGACTTCTACTTTCTTCTTTATTAGCCATGTGACCCTGACCAAATCCATTCACTCAACGATTATTCACTGGGCATCTACTATGTGCTGAAGGTAGGTGTCCTTTAGAAATTAATAAGATAAAATGTCTGTTTCCAAGGAACTTACATTCTGGTGTGGAGAGACAGGCAGTAAATGAGTGAATATAAGTTTCATACAATGATAAGTGCTATAAAGAAAGAAAAACAGGGCAATGTGCTAAAGAGTGTCTGACGGTGGAGAGCTCCTTTAGCAAAAGTGGGTAAGAGAGGTCATCTATATGGAGGTGACATCAGAGCTAAGATCTGAATGATAAGAAGAAGGCAGCCAAATGAAAGTATGGAAGGAGGGAATTTTTTGTAGTGGGGACATCAAATGCAAAAGTTCTAAGGTAGAAATACTCAAAGGGACAAAGAGAAGGCCAGTGAAGCTGAAGCACAGTGAATGAGGTTGAGAATTGAGACAGGTAGTGGGTGTGCCAGAGCCAGCTCAAGCAGCTGATGAGAGTTCATTGTTAAATTTTCAGGAATACCTGGAGTTACTTGTTATACCATTAGTAGTTGGAAATCAGCCACAATAGTAATATTTACACCATGAGAATTGGCAAATGCTTCCTCAAGGCTTTCCCCCAGAACTGTGAGGTATACGTGTATATTGGGGGTGGGAGAGAGAATAAGGGGAGGGACATGCACTGAACAGATAAAATTAATGAGACAGTTAGTTAAACTCTCTAGATCTAACCTTAAAAGGTTGCTATCAGAATAGAATAAGTTGGTTCACATAAAGCATGGGACACAGAATGAATGCTCTATGACTAAAGAGTACTTGCCTGCACCTGCCAATATTCATACTTCTTCCCCAGTTCTCGTACCCTCCAACAATCTATTTTTGATGATCTTTGGAGGAAAAAGAACAAACATATGTTGAGTAGTAGCTATAGGTTAGGTCTAGCACATATTATTTCATACCTTCAGCAACACTGTCAGGCAGATATCTATATGTACAATTTACTGATATAAAGGTTCAGAGAAGTATGTAACTTGCCCCAAGTCACACAGCTGCTAAGTGCTGGAAGTGTTATTGAAAAGTAAGACATCTGAACCTACCTTCAGAACACATTACAATTAACCTTAATTAATTAATATCAATTAAAATATTTAATAGGCAACTCATTTCAGTGAATAAAAATATTTGAATTTCTTATTAAATGAACCACATGACTGCTTAAACCCACAGGTGAAGAATATTTGAAGATATATGAATAAAAGCAGTTGCAGCAAATATGGATTTGAAGTAACATTTGAAGTAACATTTACTAAATTCATCAGATCATTAGGTGACTTACAAATAAAAGAAACAAAATTCTCTCTTCCTCCTGCTTCTACAGTAATGGGATACCTAGTATATCTGGGCATTGAGCTCAATGACAGGGATGGCTTCAAGGAATGCAACGTCTAGAGGGAATGACAGGAGTGATCAGACGATGACAACACAGGATGACTGAGAGACACAGAAATTTGCCTAAGTTGCTAAAGGGGCAAAGTGGGAGGGGGGGTGGAGAGAATGGTTGGGAAAGTGTCCCCAGAGAAGGTGATGTTTGAGCTGTACATTGGAAGATAAATAGAAGTTAATTAGATGAGGAATGGGATAGTAGGAGTGGGATGAGGCTGGGTAGAAAGAGCAGGAAAGAAAGAAAAGTTGTTCTAGGCAGAGAAAATACCATGTGCAGTGGCCAGACAAAGGAGAGATCAGGTCACCTGAAGACCTGCTTGACAAAAGTAGAGGGTTCAGGGGGAATGGAGGAAGTTCAGACACTGGAATAGGGTTGGAAAATTTATGTTACTGTAAAACCAGACTTCTTTATAGATAATATATCCCTAGCTGATGTCTGCCCAGCTTTGACACTCTATTGAGAAATCCATCACTACCCAATAACTGGGTTAGCAATCTCAAACCACTTGGAATCCAAGGTGCTATGGACTTGATGTTTGTGTCCTTGCAAATTTATACGTTGAAATTCTAACCCTCAATGTGATGGTATTAGGAGGTGGAAACTTTGGGAGGTGATTAGATCATGAGAGTAGAGCGCTCATGAGTGGAATTTGTGCTCTTATAAAAGAGGCCCCAGAGAACTTCCTCACCCCTTCCACCATGTGAGGACTCAAAGAGAAGTCTGCAAACAGAAGAGGGCCTAGTCCTCTCACCTGATTATGCTGGTATCCTGATCTCAGAATTCATGGCTCCAGAACTGTGAGAAATAAATTGCTGTTGTTCATAAGCCATCTAATCTATGGTATTTTTTATAGTAGCCCAAATAGACTAAGACAAGGACAAATCAGAGTTGTGTCTTAAAACACTAATCATTCTTCAAGGTTAAACTTAAGTTCTGAAATTTCCAAGAAGTTTTCCCAGGACCCCAGTAGGACCCTAGCTACTAAGAACTCTCAGAGAACTTTTTAAATCTTAAAGTCTCATATTGGATAACTTACAATATGCTGCCTTTTATTTTTCCTTTATTTTTTTTATCTTCTTTTAAGTGTAAGTGCTTATTTAAAAATTATAGAAGCAATACAGTAAGGTATTTTTATCATATTATTAATGTAAGAAATAAAAAAGGAAAAACAATAATATTTATTTATTTATTTATTTATATTTATTTTAAAATTAATTAATTATTATTTTTTTGTGGTGGCATTGGTTAACGAAATCCATTAAGTTTCAGCTGAACATTTTAACAATAAGTAATATATATATTTACATTGTGTGTTCACCTCCCATAGTCAAATTTCTTTCTGTCGCCACATATTTGCCCCTTTTACCCTATCTATTTCCCTCTTCCCTCCTCCCCCTACCCCACCCTCTGCTAAACACTAGTCTATTGTCCGTTCCATGAGTCTCTGTTTGTTTGTCCTGTTTGATATTTTTAGGTTTATATCCCACATATAAGTGATATCATGTGATTTTCAACTGTTTCTGTCTGGCTTCTTTCGCTTAGCATGATTATCTCAAGGTCCATCTAGGTTGTTGCAAATGGCAGTATTTCATCTCTTCTTATGGCTGAGTAATATTCCATTGTATATATGTATCACAGATTCTTTAGCCAATCATCTATTGTAGGACACCTCAGTTACTTCTGTGTTCTGCCCACTGTGAATAATGCTGCTATGATCATTGGTGTGCACATATCTTTTCAGATATGGGTTTTCAAGTCTTTGGGTCAAATACCCAGGAGAGGGATTGCTGGATCATATGGTAGATCAATTCTTAGTTTTTTGAGGAACCTCCATACTGTTTTTCATAGTGGCTGTATGAATTTGTAGTCCCACAAGCTGTATATGAGAGCCTTTTCTTCCACATCCTCTCCAATATTTGTTATTACTTGTTCTGTTGATTATAACAATTCTAACAGGTATGAGATGGTATCTCATTGTGGTTTTGATTTGCATTTCCCTAATGGCTAGTGATGTTGAGCATCTTTTCATATATTTGTTGGTTATTTGTATGTCTTGAGAGAAGTGTCTGTTCAAGTCCTCTGCTCATTTTCTGATTGGATTGTTTGTGTTTTTGTTGTTTTTGAGTCATATGAGTTCTGCGTATATTTTGGATATTAAGCCCTTATGAGAGGTGCTGCTTGCAAACATATTTTCCCATTTAGATGGTTGTCTCTTTGCCTTGTTAAAGGTTTCTTATGCTGAGCAGAAGCTTTTTTGATTTGATGTAGTCCCATTCATTTATTTTTACTTTTATTTCCCTTGCCTTTGAGATCAAATTCATAAAATTCTCTATAAGTCCAAGGTTCTTGAGTTTAGTTCCTATGTTTTCTTCTATGCATGTTATTGTTTCAGGTCTTATATTCAGGTCCTTAATCCATTTTGAGTTAATTTTGGTGTGTAGTGATAGACAATAGTCTAGTTTCATTGTTCTGCAGGTGACCTTCCAATTTTCCCAGCACAATTTATTAAAGAGGCTTTTCTTTCTCCACTGTATGTTTTTGGCTTTTTTGTCAAAAATAATTTGCCCATGTAAACATGGGCTTACTTCTGGACTCTCAATTCTGTTCCACTGGTCTGTGTGTCTGTTTTTCTGCCAATATCATGCCATTTTGATTATACTCACTTGTGTAGTATAATGTGAAGGCAGAGTGATGCCTTTGGCCTCTATCTTTTCCTCAGGCTGGCTTTGGCAGTTTGGGGTCTTTAATGCTTCCATACAAATCTGATGATTTTTTGTTCTATTTCTTTAAAAAATGCCAAGGGGATTTTTATGGGGATTGCGTTAAATCTGTATAATGCTTTAGGTAATATGGTCATTTTAACTATGTTGATTCTTCAAATCCAAGAACACAGAATATCTTTCAATTTCTTTGTATCTTCTTCGATTTCTTTTAATAGGGTCTTGTAGTTTTCAATATATAGGTCCCTCACATGTTTCATTAAATTTATTCCTGGGTATTTTATTCTTTTTGTTGCAATTGCAAAAGGAATTATCTTTTCCACTTCTTTTTCTGACACTTCATTATTAGAGTATAGGAACGCTATGGATTTTTGAACATTGATTTGTATTCAGAAACTTTACTGTATTTGCTGTTTGTTTCTGGTAGTGTTCTTATGGAGTCCTTAGGGTTTTCTATATAGAGAATCGTGTCATCCACAAATAGTGACAGTTTGACTTCTTTGTTTCCTATTTGGATGCTTTTATATCTTTCTCTTGCCCGATTGCACTAGCTAGGACCTCCAATGTTATATTGAATAACAGTGGTGAAAATGGACAGCCTTGCCTTGTTCCTGATCTTAGAGGGAAAGTTTTTAGTTTTTCACCATTAAGTATAATGTTGGCTGAGGGTTTGTCACAGATGGCCTTTATTATTTTAAGGTACTTTCCTTCTATATCAATTTTGTGAAGTGTTTTTATCATAAATGGATGCTGTATCTTGTCAAAGGCTTTTTCTGCATCTATTGATATGATCATGTGGTTCTTATTTTTTAGTTTGTTTATGTGGTGTATCACATTAATCGATTTGCATATGTCGAACCATCCCTGTGCCTCTGGGATGAAGCCTACTTGATCATGGTATATAATCTTTTTAATATGTTGCTGTATTCGGTTTGCTATTATCTTATTTAGGATTTTTGCATCTGTGTTCATGAGAGATATTCGTCTGTAATTTTCTTTTTTTGTGTTGTCTTTATCAGGTTTTGGTATCAGAGTAATATTGACCTCATAAAATGAGTTGGGAAGTATTGCCTCCTCTTTGATTCTTTGGAAGAGTTTGAGGAGAATAGGTATTAAACCTTCTTTGAATGTTTGGTAGAATCCATCTGGTCCTGGATTTACTTTTTGGTAGATTTTTGATGGTCGTTTCAATTTCCGTACTGCTGATTGGTCTGTTTAGATTTTCCAGTTCTTCTTGATTCAGTCTAGGAAGGTTGTATTTGTCTAAGTACTAGTCCACTTCTTCTAGGTTATGAAATTTGGGTTATACGCTTTTTCATAGTATTCTTGTATGATCCTTTGCATTTCTGCAGTATCAGTTGTAATTTCCCCACTTTCATCCCTGATTTTGTTTATTTGTGTCCTTTTTCTTTTTTCTTCAGTGAGTCTAGCCAGGGGTTTGTCAATTTTATTAACCTTCTCAAAGAACAAGCTCTTTGTTGCATTTGTTTTTTCTATTGTTTTCTGTTTGTTTGTTTGTTTGTTTGCTTTCAATTTCATTTATTTCTGCTCAAATTTAGATTAAATAGAGGTAATCTGTGGTAACATCTTAGTGCATTTTCTTCCATTGTTTTTAGTAAAATTGATGATTAGTTCTCTGGCCTAGACAAATTAATTCTAAATTACCTGAGAGTGAGGATTATTCAGTATCATTATATTCTTTTTATCCCCCAAGTTAACCCCTTAAATAGCTGTCACTGATGAAATCAAAGCCCAATGGATTATGACCTCCGGGCCAGTTGAGATCATTGCATATATCCGAAGAGTGTGCTAACGTAGATTTGCTTGAAAATTTGTGCTCTCAGTGAGTAGAGCTGTGCAAAAGCCATAAAAGAAGATGACATAGCCTTGTCATCTTCAGAATCCAGGACTAGTCTTCACACATGTGTGGCTCTCTAGAATGGAGACCACCAATGTGGACCAATATCCCATAAGGATGCTGGTTCCATCTCTGGGGGTGGATTGCCCAGACTACCACCCGAAAAATAAAAGCAAAATTAATGAAGCAAGAAACAGATTATTCTTTTTCTCTCTCTCTCCCTCCTTCTTCCGAAAGTCCCCTGGGCATAATAGATGTTTGATCTCTGGAGAAATCTGATTGTTATTAGTTTCCTAGGAAAACTCTAACCAATTACATAAATCGAGTGGCTAAAAACAGCAGAAATTTATTTCCTCACTGGAGCCCAGAAGTCCTAAATCAGTGTCATTGCCTGAGATCAAGGCAACACCAGGGCTGTGCTCCCTCAGGAGGTTTTAGCAGAGACTCCACTCCTTGCCTCTTTCAGCTCCTAGTGGCTGTTGTCATTCTTTGTCTTGTGGTCACATTGGTATGATCTTTAAGGCAGTGTCTTCAAATTTCTCTCTGCTCTGTTTTAGAATCACCTTTGTTGTGTGTGTCTGTCTGAAATTTCTTCCCGCCCCCCCCCCCCCATTAAAGGACTTTTGCGATTGCACTTAAGGCACACCCAGAAAGGATTATCTTTCCATCTCAAAATCCTTAATTTTATTACATCTGCAAAAGTCCTATTTTCCTTATAAAGAAACACATACAGTTTCTAGATACTAGAACTTGATATCTTTCAGTGGCCATTATTTACCCTAATACACTAGTATTCCTTAGAGCAGTTAATTTTGAAGCTGGATGGACTTCAAAGTTCAAGAGAAGCTTTTTCAACCTCATGGTTTGGGTTAAAGGGAGGAGACAGATTATGGGGAGAAACAGGAAATGAGTAAGTACATCATACTTTTCCAATCCTTTTGGAAAAGGCCACTTTCCTTAATTTATGCTGTTCCCTCTACCTGGAACTCTTCCTTCCCCTGATCTCCTCTAAGGGAACTTGTCTGACCACACCTTCCCTCCTTGTCCATACTGCATGGATAAAATCTATAATTCCTTTGCCTCTGTGACCCCTTTATCATAGCACTAAACATAGTGAAAGGCATTTTATATACTTAATACTTAACCTCCAGAGAAGAATGTGAGCTCTATAAGGCTTCATGTACCTTACTAATAGCTGTGCCCTCAGTAGGTGCTTAAGAAATGTCTATTAAAGAGACTTGAATTGCATTCTAACTGAAATGAGAGGTGCTCTGATAGCATATGTGCAATTGCATTTCCTCACTTCCCTAATTTTGAAGCCGAGGCTGAGACTCTCCCACTCCACTAGCTGATCTGGCTCAGAGCTATATCCTCCCCCTCCCTCAGTTTCCTTGGTGATCACACAGACTTTATTCCTAGTTCATGTCTATAATGTATAGAGCGCTGTGAGTACCCCAAAGTCAGTCTCCTTAAAGCAGACCATGTTAAAATGTCTAAGGGGCTCACACCAGAAGGGGAACATCTGTGACTGTAAGCTGGTAGAAGCCGGAGAGAGATACTGGTCCTTCTTGAATGGGCTGGCCTAAACCAGGAAGAGAGGTGATATCTAAACAAATCTCCAATATTCATTGGAAGGAGTGGTTTGGGAAACACAAGTCTCTAACTGACAAGTCACTGTGTCCTTTCAGGCCCTGAGTTTTACATTAGTCATTGCCCTCCCACCAGGCTAAATATGGGTGCTCCTGGTACTGAGATTCCAGTATGACCATGGATGGAGCCTGCAGACCACTCCTTAAAGTTTCCTCATGTCCTGTTCTCTGCTCATTAGTTAGAAGCTCCTGTAAAGGAAAGCCAAATGCAAGTCCAAATTGGCCCCTTAGTTAGAGATTTCAATTAAAGAACTAAGAACTAAGATTGCTCTTAAACTTCAGTTATCTGTGCTGCTGCTGCCTACCTAAAATGTAATATTCTTGTTCTATTTAGTGATAGTGTTTATGCAGCTCTTTACAATTTTTAAGCAGTTTCAGGCATAATAACTCATTTAATTATCTTTCTAAAAAAAAAACCCCAAAACAATATGAGGAAGTTACACTAAATATATTTTTTCTTAGCAAAAACGACAACAAAAAAGCTGAGGCTCTGAAGAATTATGTGATATACCCATGATAATACAGAGATGTAGGAGAGCAAACCAGTGTTTAAATCCAGGCTTTTCAAATTAAAGCCATTCTAGTAATGTTCTTCTTTCTTGGGCAGGATTCCAAAATGTCTTATAACTTGGTGCTCTTATGAAGGTAGGGCAAGTTCATTAAAGTAGTGTAGAAGAATCTTTTGGGTAAGGCCAAGTGAAGGCTTAGATCACCCCTTAGCTTTCGAAAGTCATCCAAAATAGAGATTCTCTCAAGAAGAAGGTATAACAGTACTTTGTAGTCATGCTATATTGCTGGTCATCCTCATAATGTCCCAGTAAACCCAGGACTAGATCGCAGAGGCTTAGAAATGTATCAATTTAAAATTGCACTTTAAAATTGTAGTAGATTTAAAATTTTTATTTTGATTTCTAAGCACCATTTTCTCCTAAAAAGATCAGGGCTCCATGTAGGGATGCTGATCCTAGGTCTGAGGCAGGAAAAGCACATCTTACATCATCTTGTGCTACAAAGTAGGAAATTGTCCCAAGATTACTGGGATTATTTGAAAAGGATATAGGAGCCAGGATGAAAGAGCTCCCACAGTCAAATCAAATTTGAATAAACCTCTTTCCCACCACTAAATGATGAAAGTATCACTCCACAAATTATTTATTAATTAAAGAGGGAAAAACATGTCATTACAATAGAGAGATCTGGTGGTTTCTACCCTAACCAAGAGCTCAGTTGTGTTCTTGGCATTGCTAACTGTAAGGTGGCCTGATTTGTGATTCTCAAGAGGAGATGCAGTAGAAGGTACACATTATGGCTTGTGTGGTGTTCTTGTCCTAAATGTCATCTGAATGAAATTTTGAGGAAACAGTCATTCATCCAGAAGGTGAGACGTTCTATAGGACATGTAGCCTAGGCTTGTTAAAGAACCAGTACCATGAACATCAGAATGAATGGTGGTGTGTTTATAGTGCATAGAACTTGATTAGGTCCTGGATTTTACAAAAAAATCCACCATAAGAAACCTTTTTGAGACAATTTGGGAAATTTGTCTATGGACTTGTAGGGAAGGGGAAAAATTCTCCTTTCCTGCCTCATACACAAGAGAGTCAGAAACCCCACATATATGTGAGGTTCAGAGAAAGAAGGGTATGTAAGACATTTTGAGCTAGGGATGAGGTAATGTACCTTGGGGCTTCAGAATGTCATTGCAGGGAGATCACATGTTCAGTGATTAATAGTTTGCCTTGCCATATAGTTAGGTAAAAAAAATGATCTCTGATAATCTCTTATTATGGGCAAGCCTCCTCATTCAAATTCCTCTAGATAGTTAAGGGCAGGGGCAGAGTTTGCCTTTAACTCAAAGTAATTCACATGCCACCGAGGAATACCTTGGGGTGGCTCATTCTGAACCCCAAAAGACTCAATGTCGGATACTGTTATTGTAATGTTGATTTTCTTAGATGTAATAATGATGTTGTGATTAGGTAAGAATATTCTTGTCCTTGGGAGGTGTAAGCTTAATATTTTAATGGCGAAATGTCATGATATGAGAAGCCTTCTTTTGGATGGTTTAGCTAAAGGACAGTATGTACATAAATATATACAGTATGAAGTAAGGTGGGTATGAAAAAACTTGTCAGTTAGTGAATCTAGGTGAAGAGATATATTGGTATTTGTTGTATTATTCCTTCAAGTTTCCTGTGGGTTTGAAAATATTCAAATTAAAAAAATAAGAAACTGCACTTCAGCCTTTCATATTACAAAGGACTTTGAGTTTCTCTCAGTAGCAGTGATGCATTTGCAGGAAAGATGGCAAACCTGAAGAGGGGATGGTCTATGATCTTAGAAAAGAGCTAGCTCAGCCAGAGATGAAATTAGAGATGCAGGTCTTTATTCCTACAAAGAGTCCCTAGCATAGGATGTAAGAGCCCCAAGGCCCCAGAGCCATTCTGGCTGCTTGGCTTCTTGTTCGTGGGCTTTTCCTCTTTCACACCACCACACAGGCTTCATAAATCCACAGGTCTATCTAGTAATGACTAGTTAAAAGTATCAATGTGGTTGGCTTTTGACATCTAAGTAAAGTGTTTCTTCAGGATGCTCACAGTCAAAGCAAATTTTTCTGTAAATAAGTGCTATTCCCTGAAATGTGGTTGCCTCACTCCCACGTTAGCCTTCTAACACAACCACCCAACTCTCCTTCATTAAAGCTAATGTTATTGAAATTTCCTCTAGAGAAAAGTATGCCCTGGATATTTGTAATTCTATTTCTGGTCTCCTTTGTTTTTAAGAATATCACCATCCCTCACCTCCTATGACTAACACACAATGTCCCTCAGAGCCAATTCACTTCCCCCTTTAGAAAATGACTACTGGTGAAGTTGCCAAAGTGTGCTTTTCTGAGCATATCTGGAAAAAGTTCTAAGAAGCTGAGTGGTACTTGATCAGAGAGACAAATGTTGACTCTGTAAAGTGGTGCTGGTGTTGTGGCTTGCTTCTTCTGTTGATCTATTTTGAAAGTAATCATTCATTCGCTTGCTCAGGATGAGTAACAATCCATGGAGAATGAATAAAAAAGTGTTGATTTCATTTCCTATGAGTCTTCTGAATAGAGTTCTGACTGACAGAGAGAAGCATTCCAAAAATGTTTTGAGCCACTAGAGCATAGATAGGCAAAGTGGGTAGCTTCCGCACATGAACTGCTGTGCTGGGGGCAGCATTTATTTAGATGTTTGCATTTCAGTATGCTTACTTGCAATATCGATCTTGTTTTCCAGTTTATAATCACATCTCATATATAAACTAGTAAATCATTATGAACAAGAAATAGAAGGAGACTAAAATTTATTCATCACCGATCATACACCAGGTAGTTTACATAAATTATTTTATTTAATTGTTAGAATGTCATTGTAAATAAGGTTTTCTTTTTCTTAATTTAATAGATGAGAAAAGCAAGACTTAGGGAGCTAAGAGACTTACTCTAAATACACTATTAGAAGTATCAAAAGTTGAAATCCATGCTTTGTCTTCTATCTCCAGTAATTTATAGTCAGCTCTCAAATTTGCTTGACAGGTGATAGCCAACAGGCTTTAAATTGTTAATTTTCTTTCAACCTCAAATACATATCTGAACCATCTTCCCTTTATGACCAGTCAGTGTATGCTCTGGGTGAAGTGATCTTTGGTAAAATCTGTAGAGAAGAATAACATGTTTTTTTCACGCCAAATGTTAATGACACCCATATTGCTGCTTGTCTCCATTCATTTAAAAAATATACTTGAATCATTTCATTATTATATAAATCATTTATATAATTGATTTCAGTAATTTTCAATCTTCCTGAAGTTGGTAGATACTGGGATGCCACCAATTTTCTTAAGAGATGTTGTAGAGGTTATATATTAATTCTGAGAACAAAAATAGCAACTATAACAAACACCCTTACCCCAAAATATAATCATATAGCACTTTTAGGAGACATTAGCACAGTATTTAAGTGTGACCATTGCAATCAAATATCTGAATTCTACTTAAAATAACTCTGCTACTACTGTTTGAACTTTAAACTCTATATACTTCAGTTTTTGTGTGGATGAAACAGATACAAAAAGTATTATTAACTATATAAGGCTAATGTGATTATTTTACTAAAGAATAGAGGTCAAATTCAGACAGCCTGGCACATGGAATAGTTAAGAGACTTAAAAACAGCAACAAATGAGATGGTGTCAAACAGCAGTAGTGATAAATGAGGTGAAGGAAAAAAAAACAGGCAAATGTAAAGAGAATGAAAGGGAAGAGGGCACTTTAGCTGGGTGGACAGGGAAGGCCAGCATTGTGGCAGTCATCTTGAAGCTCAGAACTGAATATGTAGCAGGAGGTAAACATGCCAGAAGGGTTTGACAATGGTGCTGGGCTTAGATAGAGAAGACCTGAGTTCAAGCTCCCATTTTGCTACTTCTTACCTTGTTCACTGTAGGAAATTCTACATCTCATATTCCTGGTCTGCAAAATGAAAAAAAAAATAAAAAATAAAAAACTATTTGAAGGGATGTGAAGATTAAAATGAGGAAGTATGTAAATGTGTATTGAAGACCACAAAATCTGACAAAAGGTGAGTTAGCACATCAGTTTGCTTATAAGCTATTATATGCATTTATTCATTCACTAATTTTTACATTCTTTTATTTTCTCATTCATTCTGTACATTTAATGTAGTCCTACTAAGAGCCTGGAACTGAATAGGCATTGAGATAGCTCTCATCTCTGTGGTACTTTACAGTTATTGCATTAATTGTCCCACAATAGTAATGAGAAGTTCTCAGTATTGTGACCATTAGACAGATGAAGAAATTGGGAATCATCTTCAATGACGTTCCCAAAATGACAATGGTCACATTTGAGGCAACTGCCTGTATCCAGTGCCAGGACTTCCGTGAGAGCAAGGATGTCATTAACAAGGACCTGGACTGTGGATGTTCGTTTAGTCATATGTCATCTTCTTATCCTCTTCTCTAACGTCCCTATAAACTCTTAGAGGGGGCTAGGCACACACTACAAAAATGAAGGCAGGGTGGACACAGCCAGGATGGCTTTCTTCCTCAACAAGCATATGGTGGGAAACAAGCCTTGCTAGGTCCCTGGGGGAGATATATGGCCACCTGTAAATGAAATGACCATATTTTTTGAACCTAACATCATCAGCTCACATGACCTGGCAATTAGATACAATATTTAGAATCATACCATCCCTAAAGGCATAGAGTTGACATAGAGTTTCCATAGAGATGAACCGTCCTTTATAATGGGCTTGAGTCTGGCTGACTTGCTGACTACCAGTAATACTGGGATTAGAATGGGAGGGAGGATAGTAAAAGAGGAAACAAAACCAGTACAGGTAAAAATGGAGTCCAGGCCTATCCACCTCCAGATTCCCAAGTTTTCCTGCTCTTACTCATGAAACCTGGGGAGGATGGCTCTTTGTGTATTACTAATCTTCCTGGGGTAACAGCTTCAAAATGAAAGCTGGAGATGATTTTACAAGAATAATCTGTAAGAAATGATAATAAGTACATTTCTTGAAATGCCTGAGAACTTTAAATTTCCTGGGCCCAATAAAGAAGACAAAATCCAGTTCTAGAAGCCCCCTAATATTTGTCCTTCACTGTAGTCTGAAGGGTTGTGAAAACCTTGCTGTATTCAGAAGGCAGGAGTGGAGGAGGGGTTTGGGAAGGAGTAGAATGAGAGAGGAGAGAAGAAAGAAGGGAGAGACAGAGGATTTGGCTCCTTTAACTGCTTCCTTTTGTTGTGGTGCCTTTTTCACTTCTAGATCTGACAGGATGTGAAGTGGGAAATGTTTTGTGGTCATAAGAACTGTGGCTGGTGGGGGATGGAGTGGAATGGTGAGTACTCTGGAGAGAGATAGCAGAAGACAGGAGGAAAGAGAGAGGGAAAGAAGTGAGGGATGGAGGGGTAAATAAGGGTATTTTCCCTTCTCATCAGCCTGCTTATTCACTTTCTCATTTGCAAACCCATGGGTTTCAGGTCAGTGCTTAAGGTCTGGTGTCCTGCTACAATCATTGGGTTTAGTCACTGGATTTAACGTTTGCTTTCATGTAGAGAGACCTTAGACAAGTCACTTAACCAATGGACTTCAGACTCTTCACCTGTACATGGAGATCATACTACTTACAGTATAAACTTATTGAAAATAAATGAAATGCCTTGTAAACTAAATCACACACATAAGCTATCCTTGGGGTTTTCTAGAAATAACTAGAAGGCATGGTGATAGAACAGGGCTTCAGAAGGGCAGCATTCTGCTGTAATGTGCCCAGTAAGTTCACATCATCCTCATCCCCTCAGCTTGCCTTCATTTTCTAGCCACTTCCCACTTTATGGACATCCAGTTCCTCATTGAGATGTCCACCAATGCTAGCAGACTTGCAGTGCCACTCACGCCTCCACTCATCCCCAGAAGCTGTCCTCTTCCATCCTCTCCTCACCTGACTGTAAAGGCACTAGAAGGAAGGGACAGTGTCTACATTTTATCACTTTCTTCAAGTGGGGTGACACGAGGGAAAAGGAGGGTAGTAGGGAGGGAGAGAGGGACACAGGAAGGAGGGTTGGTTTTCCTTTTACTTACCCTGACTGAGCCTCTGCTCTGCATACCCAACACATTCAGTGGTCATGAATTGCTGCAGGGCTCCTAGTCCCTCATTTTCCTCAGCTCCTCTCCTCTCAAGTCAGCTGCACTTAAGCTATAATGCAAAGGGAGAGAAGAGAAAAAGGAAGAAATAATGGCAACTTTATGGGTATTTGAACACCATATTGCACTTTATAGTTGTCTCAGGTCTGATGATACCATGTGAGACCCCAGAAAGTCTCCTGCTATTGTTACCTCATTTTACAGGTGGGATACTGAAGTTGAGTGATGCACACAGATTTATCCAAGGTCACACAGCTTGTAATTGCTGGATTTGGGACTTAATCCTAGGTTCTGACTCTAACCCTTGACATTTTCCATTTCTTCTATGTCTGTCTCAGTATAGAACTGGTGAATGTGCGCAGGAGAGAAGGGGATATTTTTCTGATGAAATCTGTACCTTAACTGAACTGTAATAAAAATTATTTACAATATATTGAAAGCGTTCCTATACAAACCACCCTCCACTAACACTACCCAACCCAAACACTGTCTTTAGTTTCTCCAGAGAATTCAGAATCACGCTGTTGGAAAAATCATAAACATTCCTCAGTGCTTTGGGCACTTAAAAGAAGGTGCTTAAAAACTATTTGTGAAGTGAATGAAGGTGTCTGGCTTTCGTCCTTGGCCCCATTCAGAGAGTGAGGTGTGCAGAGGGCCATATCCTGAGTGTGCTAGTGCCTTCCCTTTCCACAGAGGGACAGAATTGGAAAATGTTACCATGTGACTTAGTGTTCAACAGAACAAACATAAATTCAACTATCCACAAATTAGTCCACTTAAAATAGGTTTTTACATCTGTACTAAGACAATCAGAATATGACCCAAAGCCAAGCAAGATCCTAGAGTATTATCAATGTTAAAAGGGCTATGTATCAATTAAATTAGGAATAAACTTGTAGATAATAGTGTATTAATTAATACAGGGTGGTCTTCTGAGATTATAAGAAAAAAGGAACCAAAGTAGTAAAAATTAGCATTACCTGAGCTCTGTCTGGAGGACAGGACATCCTAATCTCTAGGACAAATAATTTAAGATCAAATCTCTCTTGCCTGAATCGCTGTCTTAGTCTGTTTGGGTGGCTTATAAACATAGACTAGGTGTCTTATAAACAACAGAAATTTATTTCTCACAGTTATGGAGGCTGGAAAGTCCAAGTATTCAGTGTCTTATGAGAGTCCATTTCTTGATTCCCAGATGGCTCTTTTCTCACTGTGTCTTCATATGGCAGAAAGGGTAAGGGAGTTCTCTGAGGTCTCGTTTATAAAGACACTAATCTCATTTATGGAGGGACCATCTTTATGACCAAATCACTTCTCAAAGGCACCACCCTCAAATATTATCACATTGGGGATTAGGTTTCAACATGCAAATTTTGGGGGAGCACATTCAGTCTATAGCAATCTCCAAATCTATCATTGAGATAACACTTAAATTATTTTCTGTTCCCTGAGAATAAAACCTTAGAAAGACCCAGTTTCTTTTCACTAGTTCTTTGTCAGCTCAAATGCCATGAAACCTTCCAAATTCAACTTCTCCCCTTGCTGGAAAATAAATCTCTTCTCTAAAATACAAAGTCACTTTGATTTTGATCCCCACAGCAACCTTGTGTGGAGGTTAGAGGCAAAAGTGTCTGCCCCGAGGTTTCATGGCTATAACTAAAATGAAAATTAATTTTAGGGGTTCTGATTCCAAGCCATGTCCTTTGTACCATACTTCCTTATCTGGAAGGGCTAATGCATGGTTCTTATGAGAACATTAGCTGTTTAGTTCTGTAACTGCTATCATAGAACAAGAAGCTAAAAACCCAAGACCAGTCATCTTTGGCAAGGCATTAGGAATCAGGAGAGATCTAGAATGTGAAGTGCCTAAGAGCAGGGCAAGCTTGATGAGAATGCTAAAGGTGGAGTTAAGGAGGGAGTTAGTCTTGGTTGTCATCCATCCTCCACATTGTAGGTAAAGTACTCCTTCCGAAATCAGATGAGGAAATATAGTTATGGCTTTCCCAAACTAAAGATCCTTTAAAGGGTTCTCCACTGCCTTCAGAGTAAAGTCAAATTCCTTGACATTGTATTCAAGGCCTTTCTCACTGTGGCCTCTGTTTCCCTCTATGACTTCATGTTATACAACTTCTCTTGCCTCTGTCACTGCCATTGACACACATGTTCTATGTTCCATTTCACAGTGAAATTCGCATCAATGAAACAACATCCTGCCTTCAAGAAGTGTGCTGGTGTTTTTGAAAGCAGACAGGTAAACAGGTAATTACAGTACAGAGCGATCACTGATATTATTATGAAATTCTGGGTTTAATGAGAACTCATAGGAAGGACAACTGGGCCAGATTTAAGAGATCAGGGAAGACTCCCCAAAGAAAATGATAACTAAGCTAAAAGGTAGGCAATGATTATAGATCAAGAGAGTTAGAAGGTTTAGACTGTGTCCTGCAGGCTATGGGAAACCAGT
Organism: Eidolon dupreanum; assembly: GCA_028627145.1. Taxonomy (NCBI): domain Eukaryota; kingdom Metazoa; phylum Chordata; class Mammalia; order Chiroptera; family Pteropodidae; genus Eidolon; species Eidolon dupreanum. The sequence goes on from CM053510.1 coordinate 73,724,550, forward strand.
GAAGGGTTTTAAGTTTAAAGTGTGAAGAACAAGGAATTGAGGAAAGAGAGAGAGAGAGTGCGGGAGGGGGTGGGGCTTCTGCTAGCTTTACTTAATCAATAAACATTCACTGAAAGGAAATGCACAAAGCTCTATGTCAAACTTGGTAAGGAATACATGGAAAAGAACACTCAAAGCTTTTCCCTGAGAATCTTACAGTCAGGAAGGAGAGATAAGATAAAAATGAAAAGACAAAATAAACACAAACAAGCCAAAACCAGAATATTAAAACTTATAAGAGGCACAATCAAATGTTAACTTTATTCAAGAAAGAGAGTAATTCAATTAATTTGGAGCATTATTAAAGATCTCATGGGGAAGATGCTGTTTGAGGCTGTGTTGAAGAATAGAAGAATGTCAGTCAGTAGTGATGGGAATGCAAGGAGAGGAGGGACTAGGCTGACTGAAGGCCAGGAATTGGAAGGAGAAAGCCAAAGAGCAGGGAATAGCCCCTTTAAACTAATTCCTTACAGGATGGAAAAGATTTGGTGAGAGATAAGCCCGGTAGGTTGAAGCCAGAGTAACAAGGGCCCAAAATGGCAGGCCAAGAAATTTGGATTTAACTCAGCAAATAATGGAGAACACTAGAGGTATTTAAGGTCAGAAAAACTATGATAAAAATTTGAAGATTAATTGGAAAGATTGTCTATATATCAGTGTTACTCAGCTGGGATATGTGAATGTATGTATTCTCAGGCTCTAAGAATTCTCCCGTAATTTTCAAATAATGTATTTTTATCCTAATGAAAATCTTAAAAATGTTATAATATCCTGAAGTATTTGAACGACCACATTATATAACAGAATTCTGCCATTCAAGTTTGATACCTAGCCCTTTACTCAAAATGTTAATTGAGCATCTACTATGGGTCAGACATTGTTCTAAGCATCAGGCATAGACTAGTAGACAAAACAGACAAGAGTGTCTCTCTGAAAATTTGAACACTAACTGGCTATCAATATTAAGAAATTATTGTTACTTTTTAGGCATAATGGGATGTGGTTATGTTTTGAAATGAGTTCTTATCTTTCTGAGATACATACTGAAATATTTATTTATGAATTTATCCAGGATTTGCTTTAAAATTGTCCAGCAGGGGTTGGAGATAGAGGAAGTGGGTGAGAATATAGGTGAAATAAGATCATGTAGGAGTCAATGGTTGCTGTAGCTGGGCTAAGGGTACAAAAAGATTCATTGTGCCATTCTTCTTACTTTTGTGTGTGCATAACATTTTACACAGACACGCACGCGCACACACACACACACACACACACACACACAAGAAAAGAAACCCTGCTCTTATGAAACTTACTTTCTAGTGTTTGAATCTGTGCTTATGATGACATCAATACCAAGTTAAGGCAATATGGTGTCATGGCACCAGAAAAGAACAGAAGTTATGAAATGGGTTCAATAAAAATAAGTGAGGAAATTGAGACCTTATCTGGAACATGAAACTATAGTTATCCTGGATTTCAAAACACCAGTTTCATACATGAAACCTGTTGGGATTGGATGTTTCCTGAGCATCCTGCTTCTGTACATTTTACCCTGCAATTATTCATTAGCAAGTAAATAAGAAAGCATTAAAAAAATTTTTTTTGAATTATGGGGCACACTATTAAAAAACATTCAGCGACAGTTTCAAAAGTACTTTTTGTTCCTTAACTACTACTTTCAGTAAAGGAATATATTGTCACCTTAATGTATTTTGGTTTTATTAGTTTTGATGTCTAACTTAATGTAAATGTTTTAGTCATATAGCACAAAAAATAAAGGTAAAAGCCATTTATATAATATTCTTTATCTAAAGAAAACCAAAACAATAATTCATAAAGATCTATGCACTCTAATATTCGTGGCAGCACAATTTAATAGCCAAGGTATGGAAGCAACCTAAATGCCCATTAACAGATGACTGGATAAAGAAATCATGGTTTATGTATACAATGGAATATGACTCAGCCATTAAAAAAAATGAAATTCTACCATTTGCAACAACATGGATGGACCTAGAGGTTATGATGCTGAATGAAATAAGTCAGACAAAGAGAGATACCATACGATTTCACTTATATGTGGAATCTAAGGATCAAAAAAAACATACTAATGAAAAACAGACTCACAAATATAGTGGACAATTTGGTGAAAGATAGAGGGGAGGGGGTTTGGGGGACTGAGAGAATGGGGTAAAGGGTTAAAGAAGTACAAATTCATAGTTGATAGTTTATCCCAGGGATGGAGAGCATGGCAGAAGGAATGCATTTAGCATTTATATGATGGCTAGGTGGAGGGCCAAGGGAGGGAGGGAGCAATTGAAGGGATCATTTTATGAACTATATAGATGTCTAACCAATGTATTGTATACTTAAAACTAATTTAAATAAATACATTTTTAAAAAATGAATTACATCAACATTGAAGGACTATGAGATTCTATCCCCTGCCCCGGTATAAACTCAACATTTTTTTTTTTCAGGGATATAGAGGAACTGATTATGATGTTACAAAAACCCAGGTGAGAAAATTGTTCAAATAGGAGGTTGGCAGTGTAACTGAAGATGAAAAATTACATCAAAGAGATATTTTGGAGGTAAATTACCCCTTCTAGAAAATTAGAAACAACTTAGATATGGTAGATAAATAAAAAATGTTTGAGTCTAGAGAACTAAGAAAATGCTATTTTCAGAAATTTTATACTCAAGAAGGAAAACTTATGTGGGGGCAGTAGGGTAGGGGTTTGCAAAATTAATTTTGGACATGTTGCATCTGTAAAGCCAGAATGGCAGCAAGCTGGAAAGGTGAAACTGGAATTTGAAATACATTAATTCTTCTACTGAGAACCAGGAGACATACCTAACCCATCCCACTACATTTGGAACCCGGGGCCTCTGCACTTGTCACACTGTGTATTAGATTGAGTATGAAAACCATGTACAGAGTCCAATGCAAGGCCGGTTCCCCAGGACTAGAGATTTGCAATCAGCATCAGCCAAGCCCTAAATTCAAAGGTGCCATGGCTAGCAGGACCCTGTGTCCCAGACCACATGTGGGGTGTAGCAAAGGGCCTAGGGCTCCCACTTCCTCCATGCTACAAGTCAAAGGGAGCTACTGGCCTGACTTTCAACTACCAGTGTTGTGAGCTGTCAGTTGAGGGCAATTGTATCTTCCTTCTCTTTTTGGTTCAGATTACAAATGGTAAACAACCAAAAAAAAAAAAAGTTTCCGGTTTGGAAATCAGAGACCATCTGTTTCTCATTCTATTTCCCTCTCTTCTCTGGATTTCTTTCATTTTTCCCTCTCCCTCTCCCCCACCCTAAGGACACTCAGCTCAGCTGGGGAATGTAATGACCTGATCTGACTATCTTCTCTTGAATGAGAATGTTGGGTTTATTATTGGGATTAAACTAGAGAATTCCTTGTTCCCACTCAAAATAAGTGTTTTGAATTTACTTAAGCATAACTTTTTTCATGAAAATTAAGTTTCTCTGTTTAAGCTAAATAATAAATAAATCTAAATAAAGTAAAACAAAATCATTTCTAGTTAAATCAAATGCAGTGTTTTTGAAGGCAATGCATAAACACCATCTTAATGTCATGCTAAAAGACTCATTAAATTCAACCAAAGGATAATAGTTGACTTTAAATAAATTAAAGATAAAAATGAAATATTGAACTGGCTAAATTGAAGGCAGCAACTGTGTTTCCAGGACTGCTTCTCTCCTGGGATTCAGGAGTGGGCCAGCTGGCTGTGTTTTCCTGTAGTGTGGTATTACAGGTCCCTCTTGTGTTGATTGTTAACATTGTCTTGCTTCCATCCCTAGCACACAGGGATGATGATTCCACAATTGAGTTCATCAGCTTATTGCAATCAATATCCTCATCATCACTATCATTAACTCCATCATCACTGTTGTCATCATCCCTATCAACATCAGCATAATGGAAAAACAGTGGAGCGTAGTTCACAACCACTTTCTTTGGAACCAGACAGGTCTGAATTTGAATTCTTTCCACTGTATTACCTTGGGCAGCTTATACCTTCATGTGTCTGTCAGTTTCTGCATTGATTAAGTAGCTGTGATAATGATACATAATTATTTTTAGGAGAAAATAGGATAAAATATGTAAAATGTTTGATGTTGAGGCTCAAAAAATATTACTCACTTTTCCATTTATTTCTTTCTCTAAGGAAGACAGAAGTTGTTTCAAAGAAAGAGTTAAGACAAACTTGAGGCAAATTGGTACTTCTCAAAGGACTGATTAATCTTCAAGCTACCTACAAAACAAGGCAACCAAATAAAATGAAACATTAGTCAGTGATATTTTTTGACTCATCATTATGCCCAGGAGGTGATCATTTGCCTACTTCCTGTTTTCCCAACTCCCTGCTTTTATTATCACTACTTGGAAAGGTAGAACCTATCTTTTCTCTTAGTTATTGACATCTGGCAAGTGCCTGTTTCTTCTGTACCATAGTGCCTGTTTTTCTTCTGTCTTGTGCTCATAGCAAATCCTCAGATCAAAATACAAACACATTTACTTCAGGTTAGTTAGGAGAGTTGTATGTACAAAGTATTTAACAAGGTTTATACATAATAGGCTCCTGCTCAAAATAAAGGATTTCTCATTCTTCTGAATTCATGTAGAACTCATGCAGAAAACTCATTCGGCCCTTAGCATATACCATCTTGTTGTTTTATATTACTTGTTCTGATGTATGTGTCTTCAGGATCCTTGGGGCTGTCTCAATTCCTCTTTGAGTTCCTATGGAAAAGCATAGATTTAACCACAAAGTTCAGAAAGATTGGGAGTGGAACATACAGTGGGTCAGGTTGAAAGGTTCAGGAAAGAGATTCTGAACAAAGAAAAGGTTTTAGGGCAGACATGGAGGCTCAGAGTCAGCTGATAATCTAAAGGCACTGGGTAAGTATGAATAGAAATAGAAAAACCAGTGTTTTTTTTTTTTTTTTGACCTGCTTTTAGTCATGGGTTTTTACCCCCTCTAGAGTTATTCTGAAATGCCTACTCAAATAATTAATGTTTTCAACCAACTGATTTATTTGGCAGGAACAGTTCACATATATGCCACTGTGTAGCCTAAACTCTGACCTCTGTAGTGGAAAGTATAGGGTAGAACGTTTACCATTGGGTTGCCACCTCACAAACACTGGGAATTAGTAAGCTTTTCTTTTTCTTGCTTTTGAAAGTAGTTACATCTTTGACCTACATCTAGTGTTTTAGGTGACACATATATGGCAAATGTTCAAATTTAAAGGAGAATGTGAGATAAGGTATAAGAAAACAGCAGAGAGAAGGGGAAGGAATGAGAGAGATAGAAAGAGAGAGTTTCTATTTCATGAAATTACTAAATAATAGTTTTTATTGTGGTAAAATATATATAACGTGAAATATACATAACGAAAATTTACAAGATTTTTAATAATTTTAAAGTGTACAGTTCAGTGACATTAAATATAGTCACATTGTTGTGCAACTATAACCAGCACTTCCATCTCAAGATCATTTTCATCTTTCCAAACGGAGCCTCTGTACCTATTAACAGTAAACCATAACTCCCATTCCCCTCCCCTCTCCCATACCCTGGCAACCCATTCCACTTTCTGTCTCTCTGGATTTGACATTCTTAGTACCTCCTATAAGTGGAATTATAAAGTATTTATCCTCTTGTGACCCACTTATTTTACTTAGTACAAAGTCCTCAAGGTTCATCCATATTGTAGCATGTGTTAGGGTTTCCTTTCTTTTAAAGGCTGATGAGCATTCCATTGTATGTATGTACCACCTTTGTTTGTACATTCACCCACAGAACCACATTTTCTGAGGCAGAAAAATACTGACATAAGTTTTAGCAGTCGGGGTTCTCTTAAACAAGCAGAACCACTATGAGTGATACAGAATAAAGAATTTATTATAGTTGGACCTAACACAGTAGGTAAAGGTGTCTATGGAAGACTCTGCCTCTGGTAGTGGGCTCCAAATTGCTGGAGGTCAGCAGGGCAGGCAGTTGAAAAGTTGGGTGGGAAATGGGGGAAAGGACTAACAGGAACCCATAAGAATAAACTGGAACACATCAGGACAAATTGGAGCCTACCGACATGCACTTTCATCTTCCCCACATCTAACTCTGATAGTATAGGAACAAGTTGATGCTCCTCCCATGGAACTGAAGTCATGCTTGGCAGAGGACTCGAAGAAACTGACGGGCAAGAGCCAATGAGACTTGGAGGGTTTGTGGCCCCATGACTGCTCCACACATATGAGATGAGCCAGCAGATAAACAACAATGCATACAAATAGGTTCATCACCTGAGGTCTTACATCTAACCTTCCAAGTGTAATCTCTGCTGCTTTCCTTTTACCTTCCAAACTTAACAGAAATTCCCTTGAGGCCAACCTAACCAAGAACCAAATAGAGAAGGGGAATTCTTTTCAAAATCACTACAATATCTTATGAATTACCTAGAGGTGACTATTTATCATGTCAGATTCCAAGTGCTTCTGAGGCCCTCAACAATTAATTGTTTCAAAAAGTCTGAGGAGATCCTATGCCCTTCTCTTTTGCTGTGAGACAGATAACAGGACATTTAAGCAAAGCATCAGGTTTTCAATTGTGTAATTCATGATAAAACAAACAAACCCTCAATCAGAGTTTATATTAGACAAAAGGATGAAAGGTAAAAGATTCAACATCTTCCAGCAATTTCCAAAGCCCTGGATGCCTGGTGTTGCATTTCAATCTTTGTTTCTGCTCCCATGTTCAATGTGTGGGAACAATCACCATTGCCTCAGGGTCATTTCTCTTCACTGTTTTGGTTTAGAGAATGAGGCTGTCCATGCATGTTAAGTTGTCCAGACTACTCAAAGGTAGTGATGTGTGTGTGTGTGTGTGTGTGTGTGTGTGTGTGTGTGTGTATGGAGGTGGGCAGGAGTCAGAGGGGGTTGGGGTGTGTGAGAAAAGGATTCAGAGAAAATGTCATTCTCCTGGTGGCCGGCTCACACTGGTCATGGCCATTCCTCACAACCAACCAGCCTTAGGGTCAATCCCTCCCATTGATGAAGAAACAGCAACCAAGGCTCAACTACAATAGGAGGGCACACAAAACCCATACAAGGAATATACCTTGAGCACCTGGCTCAGGTGACCGGGGAAGACTGTGCCACTGAGACCTAGAGTACACATACTATATAAAGCCACTCTACTAAGACCGGGAAACATAGTAGCCATACCTAATACACAGAAACAAACACAAGTGGACATCCAAAATGAAAAGACAAAGAAAAATGTTCCAAATGAAAGAACAGAACAAAGCTCCAGAAAAAGAACTCAACAAAAAGGAGACAAGCAATCCACCACATGCAGAGTTCAAAACATGGGATGCTCAATGAACTTAGAGGAAGAGTAAATGAACTCAGGAAGAACTTTAACAAAGAGATAGACAATATAAAAGTAGATATAGAAAACATAAAAAAAGAATCAGTCAGAAATAAAGAACACAATAAGTGAAATAAAGAGTACTTTAGGAGGAATTAACAGTAGATTAGATGAAGTGGAGGATCAAATCAACCATTTAGAAGATAAAGTAGCAGAAAACATCCAATCAGAACAGCAACAAGAAAAAAGAATTAAAAAAATGAAGATAGTTTAAGGAGTCTTTGGGACAACATCAAGCATACCAACATTCACATCATAGGGATACCAGAAAGAGAAGAAAGAGAGCAAGGAATTAAATATCTATTTGAAGACATAATGACTGAAAATTTTCCTATCCTGGTGAAGGAAATAGACATACAAGCCCAGGAAGCTCAATGAGTCCCAAACAGGATGGACCCAAAGAGGCCCACACTTGTACACATCATAATTAAAATGATAAAGGTTAAAGACAAATGAGAATCTTAAAAGCAGCAAGAGAAGAGCAGTTAGTTACTTACAAGGGAGTGCTCATAGACTGTCAGCTGATTTCTCAACAGAAAATTTGCAGGCCAGAGGTATTGGCATAAAATATTCAAAGTGATGAAAAGCAAAGATATACAACCAAGATTATTCTACCCAGCAAAGCTATTATTTAGAGTTGAAGACCAGGTAAAGAGCTTTCCAGACAAGAAAAAGCTAAAAGAATTCATCATCACCAAACCAGTATGGCAATAACTACATATCTATCAATAATTACTTTAAATGTAAATGGATTAAATACTTCAATCAAAAGATAGATTGGCCGAATGGAAAAAAAAAACAAAACAAAACAACAAAGCCCTTACATATGCTGTTTATAAGAGACTCACTTCAGATCAAAAGACACACACAGACTGAAAGTAAAGGGATGAAAAGGGTGTTTCGTGAAAATGGAAACAAACAAACAAAAAGCTGGACTAGCAAGACTTGTGCCAGACAAAATAGACCTTAAAATACAGGCTATAACAAAATAGAAAGACGGACCCAGTTATCCCACTTCTGGGTATATATCTGAAGAGACACAAAACACTACTTTGAAGGGAAATGTGAATCCATATGTTCATTGGAGCATTATTTACGGTAGTCAAGATATACAGGCATCCTGGGTGCCATCAATGAATGATTGGATAAAGAAGAGATGATATATAAATACATATTACATTAGTTTCAGGTGTACAATCATAAAAAGAATGAAACATTGCCATCTTCAATGACAACATGGATGGACCTAGAGGGTACTGTGCTGAGTGGAGTAAGTCAGACAGAAAGACAAAAGTCATATGTGAAATCTAAAGGTCAGAATAACAAACAAACAACAAAATTTGTACAGAGAACATTTTGGTGGTTGTCTAATTGAGGGGTGGGGGAATAAATGAAGGGAGAGGGAATTGAGAGGTACAAATTGATAGTTACAAAATAGTCATGTAGAATATAGCATGGGAAATATAGTCAGTAGTATTGTAATAACTATATATGGTGTCAGGCACTGGATTTACTGGGGTGATCACTTCAAAAGTTATATAAATATCTAATCACTAGCTGTATACATGAAATTAATGTAATATGTATGTTGACTATAGTATAAAAAATAAAAATGCAAAAATTTTAAAAAAGGCAGGGTGGCTGAATAGATAAAAAATAAGACCCATATATATACTGCCTATAAGAGACTCACTTCAGATTGAAAGACACACAGACTGAAAGTAAAGGGATTATAAAAGGTACTTCATGAAAATGGAAACAAATAAAAGATAAGCTAGCAATACTTATACCAGACAAAATACACTTTAAAAAGGGCTTTAACAAGAGGCAAAGTAGGACTCAGTAATTCCACTTTCGTGTATTTATCTGAAGAAACCCAAATCACTACTTTAAGGGACATGTTCATCCCTATGTTCATTACAGCATTATTTACAATATAGCCAAATATGAAAGCAACATAGGTGTCCATCAATAGATAAATGGAAAAATAAGTAGTACATATATACAATAAAATATTATTCAACCATAAAAAAGTATGAAATCTTACCATTTGTGACAATATGGATAAACCTAGAGGCATTATGTTAAGTAAAATAAGTAATGAAGAGAAAAACAAACAAACAAAATAGAAACAGACTCATAGATACAGAGAACATTTCATTGGTTGCCAGATGAGAGGGATGTTGAGAGGATGTGTGAAGGGAAGGGAAGAAATTAAGTACATATTGATAATTACAGAATAGTCATAGGAACGTAAAGTACAGCATAGGCAATATAGTCAGTAGTAGTGTAATAACTATGTATAGTGTCAGATGGATACTAACATTTATTACGTTTATTGGGGTGATCACTTTATAAGTTAAATAAATGTTTAACCACTGTTTTAAACCTGAAACTAATATAATATTGTATGTCAACTGTAATGGAACAAATCTTATAAAATATTCTGAGCTCTATGGTCTGTTCTCATGGGGAGTGGCGCGCAAGACTTGACCCTTTTGTGATCCTGTGTTCAGCTACTGGTTAGGAAGATTTCTAGTTACCTAATATTGACTCTCAGGGTACCACAATCCTTCTCTTTGAGTGTTGTCCCTCTCTTGCAGAATATTTGGAGCACTAAAAATACAGAGCTGGGAGTTCACTGTGTTTACTAAACAAGTTATATGAACTGTTCTCTGTCAGTTTGTTCCTAACTGCTTGTTTAATACTTTTTGTTTGTATTTGATGTGAGGCTTATTTTCATTTTAATTTGGTAATTAGGTTGTAGGGGAGCAGCTAATTTTACCTTCTTTAAAATTCCTCAGCGGCTACAATTTATGCAAAAAGGACCTAGGAGTCATGTGTGGCAGTATTGGCTCAGCCAATTTACAGCAAATAATTGCTCCTTTTTACACTTTGGGCCACAGTCTTCAGCTACCCACCCGACTCATCTATTGTCAGTGGTGTTTTGTTTCCTAATCAGATTTCATCTGTGCACAAAAGGGCCCCCTTATAACCACAAGGCCTTGCATCTCTAGGGGCTGGTTCTCATTCTCAGAGAATGTGTCTCTCTCCCTTCCAGTGCTGGATACCACTAGTCTGTTGGAAACATAAATCAAAAAGAACAGTCTGTTTGCCAAGGGAATGTGTTTGTGCGAAGCATATAGCTCAGCACGGTGCTGCACTAAGAGGAAAATCACAGCATCTGCCAACCCACAGAGCCTGCTCACAGCTTTCTCCTGCACGTCTTCCTCTTCCCATAACAGCTGCTATGGTTTTTCCAGTCATAGTTAAAAGATTATTTTGGAAAATAATGCAGCATGGCATCAGCCATCTGATCAAAGAGTTTATTTGTACTTTAGCAGAGAATGAAAAGTACTGGCACAACTGACCTCAGGACATTGAAAGTTATAGGGTAAAGTAAGGAAATCTATCATTTCTTGTACTCTTGAGTATGTGAACTAAGAGTCATACTTATTACAATGAATGTTCCCTTACAGCACCCTTATTGTAATGCCATTTATAATTATTTGCTCAATATAGGTCTTTCTACTTAAACTATAAGCTACAATAAGGCAAGACCTCTCTTTTTCTCTTTATCATTGCTTTTCTAAATCCTTGAATATAGCAGACACTCAATATTTATTGAAATAAATGGTAAGAAATAAAAGACTAAAGAGTGATTGAATGAATAAATGAATGAATGTGCCTGAACAGGTTCACTGTTAGTATACAACCTTCAGTAGAAAGAAGCTCTACCTCCCCCTTCCTTTGTTCTGTGTCCTCTGGGTAGCAGCCTATCTGTAGTCCTACCTGCTGTTCACCAAGGAACCTTGCTGATCCTCCTGGCTCTCAGAACATGGGAGGCTCAGTGTGGCATATGCACAGGGCCCTCCCTGGGACTGGGTTACTTTTCTGCATTTCGAAGTTAGCTGATGCTTGTTAGCTGGCGCTTGTATCTCAGGCCATGTAACTCAAATTCACCTATGTTTCTCTTGATTCTCTTATCCTTCTATACACTGTTTAAATTCACCTCCTCCAGGGGACGTTTTATAAACCACTCCAGACTATAAGAAGCTTCCCTCCTCTCTCTCTCTGCCCCTCTCCAACTCTCTTTCTTTCCCTTCCATTTTCTTTCTCTCATCCTCCCTCTCCTTCACTCTCCCATAAGCAATAAAAACACATAATGAAAAGACATATGTGGGTCTTCCATCACTGATTACTGGCCTACCACTTCTCAGAGTTAACTACTGTTAACATTTTCTTTTTTATTTTTCTAGAAATTCTTTTTTATGAATATACAAGAGCATGTGCAGGTAGCTCTATTTTTTTAAATGGTAGCACAGTCCTTTCTATACTTTTTCTTAATATTACATTTTCTAAACCTTTCCATGACTATACCACAGTACCACCTTATTCTTTTAAAGTGTGATATAGTATTTTCATATTGCTATATCATGGTGTATATAACTGTGTGCAGTCTTTTATATTACTAAAGATACTGCAATTAATATTCTTGTACATATGTATTTGGCACATATATATCTGAGGGATCAATCCTAGAATTAAAATAGATGGATCAGGTATATATACCTTTTAACTTTTGAAAGATATTGCTAAATTTCTTTCCAAAGAAGTTGTATCAAATTACCCTTTCAACAACAAAGTGTAGAAATGCTCATACCTTTGCCAATATATTGTATTATGCAATTTTTTTGATCTTTGCCAACATGATAAATGATATCTAATAGTTTCCAGTTACATTTATTTTACTTGAAAAGGTAATACTAACAATAAAAATAGCAAGCAGTGGTTAAATAAGCACTTTCTAAATACTTTGTATATATTTAAACATTTTAAAATATGTAAAAGACATTTGTAGTTATTTTATAAATTGCATTCTTATCCTTTGTCTATTTTCTATTAAAGACATTAGACATTGTGTATGATATGAATTGAAAATATTTTCCTCCAGCTATAATTTGTTTTTGACTTTATGGCACTTTTAAAATACAGATTTAAAAAAATGTGGTAAACTTACTATGTAAAAAAAAGTTAAGAATTTCTGGTTTCTAGTTCTATGTGTAAAAAAGCTTAGAAGATGCTACTTTGTCTTAGTAATGAGTGAAAGCTGAGCAGACTGAAAAATCAACAACTTTTCTAGAATATATAAGAGAGATGAAGACATAGGTCAGATCATGCCACCAAGATTGCAAAGACAATCATGAATACAAGGAATCATGACATCCCCAAGCAGAGATTCATGAGTGAAAACCATCCTGGGAACCAGTGCTGGGGTAGGAACACCTAAACTGTAATTGGTGAATTGATGGAGGCTCACTGTGGACAAGTCTGAGAATTAACAACTTCAGCAGGACCCAGTCATGAAGGACCCCACAATATTGTGCGATTTACTTAACCACATTCCCATAGTAAATTTTGGAGACAAATCCCCTAATGCTTCTAGCAGGGAGAGGGGGAAAGGAACTTTTCTGAAATAAGCCAGAGCATTCTGTTCTTCTTAAAAAGACATATCTTCAGGGAAAACAGTTAACCAGAATCTAACCTACTGGGTTATTATCAGAGCCTAACTAACCTGGGGTAAGGAGCTAGCCAACTCTAGACCATCATAACTATTCTGTCTCACCTAAAGAGGGAGAATAAAAACCTGAGAAACACATGTGAAGTTTATAGTCCAGAGGCACAGACTCACTAAAAGATTGAGACCTACTCATAGGACTATAGAATACTCTCCCTCCTTCCACATTTTACCATCACTTTACTAAAGGCACTTCCTTTCACCTAGTACATTATATCCAACTACCAAAAAAAAAAAAAAAAAAAAAAAAAAAAAAAAAAAAGACAAACCAAAGGCAAAGCCCACAATTTCAACAGACAGAGTAAGCATCAAAACCAGATATGACAGGGATGCTAAAATTACTAACTGAGAATTTAAAACAACTATGATTCATATGCAAAGAGCTCTAATAGTTAGAAAACATACAAGAATAAAAGGGCATGGAAAGTAGAGAGATGAAAATCCTCAGAAAGAACCAAAAGGAAATTACTAGATATAAAAAAAAAACCCACTAAAATAAGAACAAAGAATGTCTTTGAAGAACTTATTAATAGACTGAACATGGAAAGCATGTCTGAGCTTAAGGATATCTCAAAAGAAACTTCAAAAACTAAAAAGCAAAGAGAACAAAGACTGATATAAATCTAGAACAGAATATCTGAAATCTGTGGGGCAACAACAAAAGGTATAACATATGCATAATGAGAATTCCAGAAAAAGAAAAAGAAATATTTGAAACAATGACTGAGAATTTCCCCAAATTAATTTAACTTCCACAAATCAATGAAGTTTAGAGGATATCAAGCAGGATGAATTCCAAAAACAAACAAACAAACAAACAAACAAACAAACAAAAGTCTAGACATACTATTTTCACTAGAGAAAATCAAAGAGAAAAAGAAAATCTTGAAAGAAAAGAGAGGGAATAAACCTTACCTACAGGAGAACAAAGATAAAAATTATACCTGACTTCTTCTAAAAAACCATGCAAGCAAGGAGAGAGTGAAGTGGAAGAGTTAAAGTTTTAAGAGACAAAACACCTACCTAGAATTTTGTACCTTGTAAAATTAGCCATCAAAATAGAGATATTTTCTTAGATAAACTAAAATTGAGGAAATTTATTGCCAGTAGACCTACTTTGCAAGAAATGTTCAAAGAAGTCCTTTAGACAAAGAACTACAAAACCATTCAGAAACAATTAATAAAGAGGAAATATCTACATATCTATCAATAATTACTTTAAATGTAAATGTACTAAATACTTGGACCAAAAGACATTGGGTTGCTGAATGGATAGAAAAAAAAAAAAAACCCTTACATATGCTACCTACATGAGACCCACTTCAGATGGAAAGACACATGCAAACTGAAAACAGATGAAAAAAATCATGCAAATGAAAATAACAACAAAAAAAGCCAGGGTAGCAATTCTCGTATCAGACAAAATAGACTTTAAAACAAAGGTTATAGCAAGAGACAAAGAAGGATGTTTCATAACGATAAAGGGATCGATTCAACAAGAGGATATAACTCTTGTAACATCTACACACCAATGTAGCAGCACCTAAATATATAAAGCAAATATTGATGGACACAAAAGAAGAGATCCATGGTAATACTGTAATAGTAGAAGACTTTAACACTCTGGTGACATGAATGGATAGATCTTCCAGATCTAAAATCAATAAGAAAACAGTGGCCCTAAATGATATATCAGGCCAGATGGACGTAATTGATACTTTTAGAACATTTTACCCAAAAGCTTCAAAATATACATTCTTTTTAAGTGCACATGAACATTTTCCAGGACAGACCACATGTTAGTCTACAAAACAAATCTCAATAACTTCAAGAAGATTTAAATCATATTAAGCATCTTCTCTGATTGCAATAGTATAAAACTAACAATCAAATACAAGAAGAAAACTGGAAAACAAAATACATGGAGGTTAACTAAAATATTACTAAACAATTAATTGGTTAACAAGGACATCAAGGAAGAAATCAGAGAATATCTTGAGACAAATGGGAAAAAAAGCACAATGACTCAAAATATATGGGACATAGCCAAAGTACTTCTAAGAGGGAAATTTTAGCAATATAGGCCTACCTCAAGAAACAAGAAAAATCTCAAGTAAACAATCTAAGCTTACACCTTAGCCTTTAGAGGCACTAGAAAAAGAACAAACAAAACCCAAAGTGAGTAGAAGAAAGGAATTATTAAAATTCAGAATGGAAATAAATGCAATGAAGTAATAAATAACAATAGAAAATTTTAATAAAACAAAGAGCTAGTTCTTTGGGAAAAAATTGACAAACCTTTAGACAGACTAATCAAGAAAAAAAAGAGAGAAGTCCCAACTAAATTAAACTAGACATGAAAGCACAGAAGTGACAATCAACATCACAGAAATACAAAGTATTATTAGAAAATAACACAAACAATTATATGCCAACAAATTGGAAAACCAAGGAGAAATAGATATATTCCTGGAAGCATACAATCTTCCAAGACTCAATCAGCAAGAAACAAAAATTTGAACAGATCAATAACTTTTAACAAAATCAAATAATAAAAACATACTCACAGATAACAAAAGCCCTGGACCAAACATCTGCACAGGTGCATTTTACCAAACATACAAAGAAGAATTAATGCCTATTCTTCTTAAATTATTCCAAAAAATACAAGAGAGGAGAAGACTCCCATGTTCATTGTACAAGGCCAGCATTACCCTAATACCAAAACCAGACAAAGTGACTACAAAAAAAGAAAATTATAGGCCAACATCCCCAATGAATATAGATGCAAGAATCCTCAACAAAATAATAGCAAACTGAATTCAGCAATACAATAAAAAGAGCATACACCATATGAGGTGGGTTTATTCCTGGGATACAAGTTTAGGTTAATATCCACAAATCGATTAACTTGACACACCACATAAATTAAAAATAAAAATTATATTATATCAATAAATACAGAAAAAGCATTTGACAAAATCCAACATTGTTTATGATGAAAACACTCAATAAAGTGGGGGATAGAGGAGACATATTTCAACATAATAAAGGCCATAGGTGACAAACCAACAGCTAACATTATATGAAACAATGAAGAACTGAATATTTCAGATCAGAAACAAGAGAATGTCCACTATCACCACTTCTATTCAACATGATATTGAAAGTCTCAGCCACAACAATCAGAAAATAAATAAATAAATAAATAAATAGCTAGCATTCAAATGGGAAAGAAAGAAGTAAAACTGCTATTTACAGATGACATGATACTATGTACTGTATATAGAAAATACTAGAGAGTCCACCAAAAAAACTGTGAAAACTAATAAATGAACCCAGTAAAGTAGCAGGATATAAAATTAATATTCAGAAATTGAATTTTATATACCAGCAACAACCTGTTAGAAAGAGAAATTAAAAAAATATAATCTCATTTACAATTGCATAAAACAAATAAAATATCTAGGAATAAATTTAACTAAAAGGCCTGTCCTCAGAATACTATAAAACATTGATAAAAACATTAAAGAAAATAAAAATACATGGAAGGCTATATTGTGCTCATGGATAGAAAGAATTAATATCATAAATTGTCCATGGTACTCAAAGCAATCTACAGATGCAATGCAATCCCTATAAAAATACTAATGGCATTTTTCACAGAACTGGAACAAATAATTCTAAAATTGATAAGGAACAACAAAAGACCACAAACAGCCACAGCAATCTTGAGAAAGAAGAACAGAGTTGAAGGTATCATGGATACCTGATATCACACTATACTACAAGGCTATAATAATCAAAACGGCATAGTACTGGCATAAAAAAACAGACCCACAGAGCAATGGAGAAGACCTAATATCCAAAATATATGAAGAACTCATACAACTCAATAATAAAAAAAATCTAATTATAAAATGGGCAGAGGATCTGAACAGACACTTCTCTCAAGAAGACATACAAATAGCCAACAGACATATGAAAAGATGCTCAACTTCACTAGCTATTAAGGAAATGCAAATCAAAAGCACAATGAGATATCATCTCACAACTGTTAGAATGGCTATCATTAACAGGACAAATAATAACAAGTGTTGGAGAGATTATGGTGGAAAATGTACCCCTCATACACTGCTGGTGGGAATGTAAATTGCTACAGCCAGCATGGAAAAGAGTATGCAGGTTCCTCAAAAAACTAAGAATAGAATTACCATATGACCTAGTAATCCCTCTTCTGGGTATTTACCCAAAAAGCTTGAAAACATTTATTTGCAAAGATATATGCACCCTGGTGTTCATAGCAGTATTGTTCACAGTGGCCAAGACATGGAAACAATCAAAGTGTCCATCAATAGATAACTGGCTAAAGAAGATGTGAGATAAATATGCAATGGAGTATTTCTGAGCTATATGAAGAGATGAAATACTGCCATTTGTGAAAACCTGGATGGATCTGGAGATTATCAAGCTAAGCAAAATAAGTCAGACTGAAAAAGTTGAAAACCATGTTTTCACTCATATGTGGTATATAAAACTAAAAGTTAAAACAAATATGACAAACAGAGACTCATGGACATGGACAGTGAACTCATTTTGTTGTTTTCTTAATTTTCACTTCCCTGATGTGAAGCATATTTTCATGTGCTTATTTGCCATCTACGTATCTTCTTTGGTAAGGTATATATTAAGGTCTTTGGCCCATTTTTTTAATTGGAGTATTTGTTTTTTTTTTTTTTTCATTGTTGAAATTGGATATCAGTTGTTTATCAAAGATGTCATTTAAAAATATTTTCTCCCAGTACATGCCTTAACTTCTCATCCTTTTGACATTGTCTTTCTCAGAGCAGAAGTTTCTCAATTAAATTCTGCCTTTTATGTTGTACCTAAAAAGTCATTGCTAGAGCCAAGGTCATCTAGATTTTCTCTTATGTTTTCTCTGGGCATTTTATAGTTTTGCACTTTACATTTTGGTCTATGATCCATTTTGAGTTAATTTTTGTGACAGGTATAAGGTTTATGTCTAGATTTATTTCTTTATGTTTTTTTTTTGTATGTGGATATTAGTTCTGTTCATACCATTTGTTGAAAAAACTGTCTTTGCATCATTACACTGCTCTTGTTCCTTTGTTAAAGATCTATTGACTATTCGGTTGTATTTCTTGGTCCTCTATTGTGTTATATTGATATATTTGTCTGATCTTACAACAAAACTAAATTGCCTTGATTACTGTAGCTTTAAATTATATCTTGAAGTTGAATAGTATCAGTCCTCCCACTTTGTTCTTCTTTGATAGTGTGTTAGCTGTTTGGAGTCTTTTGTCTCTTTATATAAACATTAGAATATGATTGTCAATATCCACAATATAACCTGCTATAATTTTATTATGATCTCATTAAATCTATAGATCAGTTTGGGAAGAACCAATATCTTGACAGATAGAATCTTCTTATCCATGAAAATGAAATATCTATTTATTTGATTTTTAATTTTACTCAGAAATTTGTGGTTTTCCTCATATAGAACTTGTACATATTTTATTAGATATATACCTACTTGGTTTATTTTAGGGATCTTAATGTAAATGATATTACATTTTTAATTTCAAATTCCACTTGTCATTGCTGGTATAAGGGAAAGAAATTGACTTCTTTATATTAACCTTATATCCTAAAACATTGTTATAGTCACTTACAGAAGTTTTTCTTATCAATTTTTTTTCAGATTTTCTACATAAATGATAATGTCATCTGTGAACAAAGACAGTTTTCTTTCTTCCCTCCCAATATATATAGCTTTTATTTTCTTTTCTTGTCATAGTGAATGAGCTAGAACTTCCAGTCTGAGGTTGAAAAAGAGTAGTGAGAGAAGGCATTCTTTCCTGTACTTGATCTAAATGAAAAATCTTCTGATTTCTCATTATTAAGTATGATGTTAGCTGCAGATATTCTTTATCAAGTTGAGGAAACTTCCCTCTATTTTTAGTTTATTGAGAGATTTTATCATGACTGGGTGTTAAATTTTGTCAAATGCTTTTTCTATATCCATTGATATAATCACTTGAATATTTTTTTAGGCTGTTGATATAATGGAGTACATTTATTTATTTATTTACTTACTTACATTTTTCAATTACAGTTGACATACACTATTATATTAAATTTGGGTGTACAACATAGTGATTAGACATTTATATAACTTACCAAACGATCACCCTAATAAATCTAGTACATACATTGTTATTGCAATATTATTGACTACATTACTGAGGCTATACTTTACATCTCCATGACCATTTTGTAACTACCAAGTTATACTTCTTAATTTCTTCCTTTTTTTTTTACCAACACCCAAGACCCCTCTTCCCTCTGGCAATTCTCAAAATGTTCTCTGTGTCTATGAGTTTCTTTCTGTTTTGTTTGTTTATTATGTTCTTTAGATTTCACACATAAGTGAAATCATATGGCATTTGTCTCTGCCTGATTTACTCCACTCAGCACAATACCCTCCAGGTCCATCCATGTTCTTATAGATGGCAAGATTTTATTCCCCCTCCCCTTTTTTTTGGCTAATATTCCATTGTATATATTTACCACCTCTTCTTTATTCATTTATCTACTAATGGACACCAAAGTTGCCTCTATATTTGGACTATTGCAAATAAAGCTGCAATGAACATATAGATGCACATGTCCCTCCTAAGCAGTGTTTGGGTTTCTTCGAATAAATAATCAAAGGAGAATTATTGGGTCTTTCTTTGTCTCTTATTACAGTCTTTGTTTTAAAGTCTACTTTGTCTGGTATAAGTATTGCTAACCCAGAATTTTTTTTTCCATTTCCATTTTCATGAAGTATCTTTTTTCATTCCTTTACTTTTAGTCTATGTGTCTCTTGTGATCTGAAGCAAGTCTCTTGTAGGCGGCATATGTAAGGGTCTTGTTTTCTTGTCCATTCAGACATAGTATGTCTTTTAATTTAAGTATTTAATCCATGCACATTTAAAGTAATTGTTCATAGATATATAGTTATTGTCACTTTATTATTCATATTTTTAATCTTTTTTTCTTATTCTTAAAAAAATCCCTTAACATTTTTTGTAATACTGGTTTATGGTGATGAACTCCTTTAGTGTTTCTTGTGGAACTCTCCATCTGTTCTTCAATTCTAAATGTTAGCTTTGCTGGATAGAGTAATCTAGATTGTAGTTTCTTACTTTTCATTGCTTTAAATATTTCATGCCAATCACTTCTGACCTGCAAAGTTTGCGCTGAAAAATCAGCTGACAGTCTTATGGGAGCTCCCTTATAGATACTAACTGCTTTTCTCTTTCTGCTTTTAAGATTCTCTCTTTGTCTTTAGCCTTTGCCCTTTTAATAATGATATATCTTGGTATGAACCTCATTGGGATTCTCAGTGCTTCCTGGGCTTGTATGTCTATGTGTCTATTTCTTTCACTGGGTTAGAAAAGTTTTTATTTATTTATTTATTTATTTATTTATTTATTTTTTATCATTGTTTCCTCAAGTAGGTTATCAATTCCTTTCTCTCTCTTCTCCTTCTGGTACTCCTATGATGTGAATATTGGTAAGCTTGATATTGTCCCATAGGTCTCATAAACTATCCTTTTTATTTTTGGTATCTTTTTCTTATTGATGTTCTGATTGGATGTTTCCTACTAACTTATCTTCCAAATAGTTGATTTGATCCTCTGCTTTATCTAATCGATTGTTGGTTCCCTCTAACGTATTCTTTATATCAGTAATTGTATTCTTCACTTCTGACTGGTTCTTTTTTACATTATCTATCTCCATTTTCATGTTTCCTATCTTTTTGTTTAAGTTCTCACTGAGATCATCGAGCATTTTTATAACCAGTTATGAACTCTGCATCTCATAGATTGCTTGTCTCTGTTTTGTTTAGCTCTTTTTCTGGTTTGTTCTGTTCTTTTATTTAAGACATGTTTTTTTTTTTTTTTTTGTCTCATTTTGGCTGCCCCCTTGTGTTTGTTTTTATATATTAGGTGGAGCTCTTATTTCTCCTGGTCTTACTAAAGTGGTCTTATATAGTAGGTATCTTGTGAGGCACAGTGGTGCAGTATCCCTGATCATCTGAGCCAGGTGCTCCAGGTATGTCTCTTGTGCGGATTGTGTGTACCCTCCTGTTTTAGTTGAGTACTGATTGCTGTTGGCATGTCAATAAAAGGGATTAACCCTCAGGCCCATTGATTGTGATGATTGGCCATAGTGGAGGAGCTGTTGTGCAGAGGCTGACCTTACAAAGCAGGATTTGCTTTAGCAGGGCTCTGGTGCCTGTTCAGTGTATCCTTTGGGTGTGTGATTTGTGGAAGTGGTTGGATGGTGCCCTAGTGTGATCTGAATCTGGCCACTGGGTTTGTTGGTTCTGGGTCCTTTTGTGAGGGGCTCCACTGCAGGCCAAGGTCAGCCACTGCCTGTGCCCAGAGACACATGGTATAAGCTACAAAGTGATCTGCAGATAGTTGCTACTTGTGCTGGGCTTGGAGGTGCCTGGGAGAAGCTAAGCTCTGTACTGAGGCCAGCTGCCACTGATGATGGATTTGGAGCTGCTTATCAAGAGGTATAGGGCATGCTGAGTCCAGATGCTGCTTGTTTGGTGTTTGTGAACCTTTGATAGATTTTAGGAAAGTCTTCAGTATGAGTGAAGACAGGCCATTTGTATGGAAAACCCACTGGATGCAGCTTAGGTAGGCCCACAAGTTGAGTGGGGTAGAGACTCAGGGAATCACCAGGGAAGGGTGAATGTTATTGGTCAGGCTGATGGAGACTCAGATGTGGCACCTGTATCCATATGTAAGGTGAGCGCAGGGCTCAACAAAGGAACAGTGACCTCTGCCAGCACTTCTGTCAAGGAGAAAGCTGTCCCTTCAGCCCTCACTCTGAAGCCAGATAATTCAGTTCATCCCAAAATGTCCCTTGTGCATTTTGAGCTGATGACTCAGTGCTAGAGCTCTGAGTGAATGAGTCTGTCAATGAGTAATTTCTGGCGTAAGCCCTTAAGGAGGAACACTTGGGACTCCAGCTCCCACTCTGTCTCACTCAGACACAATCTCCACTGGTTTAGCCAAAAGTATGAGGACTTCTCTTCCTGACACTGGAAACCTGGTCTGGGGAACCTGATGTAGGGCTGGGACTCATCACTCCTCAGGGATCATCTCTGCAGTGGAGATATTCCTCCTGATTTTCTACCCAACACATGGGTGTTGGACCATCTCATTCTGAGTTTCACCTCTCTTACTAGTCTCAGGCTTGCTGCTTCTGTATATCCTTAATTAGGACTTCTGTTCAGCTAGACTTCAGGCAATTCTCAATGATGATTATTCTTTAGTTGTAATTTTAATGTTTTCATGAGGAGGCAAGCACAGCATTTACCTACTTTGCCATCTTCTATTAATTTATTTCCGAATGTTGTGCTAGCCTTGCACAGCTTGAATAAACCCCATTTGGTCATGATGTATAATTTTTATACATTTTTTATTCAATTCGCTAATATATTATTGAGAATTTTGCATCTATGTTCACAAGAAATATTGGTTTTCTTGTTTTCTTTTCCTGTAATTTCTTTGTCTGTTTATAATGTCAGAGTAATGCTGGCCTCATAGAATAAGAAGTACTCCCTTCTATCCTCTGAAAGATATTGTAGAGAATTAGCATAACTTTTTCCTTAACTGTGTGGTAGAATTCATAAGGGATCCCCTCTGGACCTGGCGCTTACCATTTAGGGAGTTTATTAATTATTGATTCAATTTATTTAATAGATATAGATATTTAGTTGGTCTATTTCTTCTTGCATGAGTTTGGTAGCATGTGCCTTTCAAAGAAATGGTGCATTTAATCTCGGTTATCAATTTCATGGGCATGAAGTTGTTTATAGTATTCCTTTATTATTTTTTTAATGTCCATGGATTCTCTGTCATTTATGATATTAGTAATTTGTGTCTTATCTTTTTCTTAGTCACCCTACAGGTGACTAACGCTTATTGATTTTATTGATTTTTTTCAAAGATGTAGCTTTTGGTTTTATTATTTTCTCTATTGATTTCTTGTTTTTAATTTCGTTGATTTTTGCTCTAATTATTTTGTTTATTCTGACTACTTTGGTTTAATTTACTCTTCTTTTTCTAGTTTTTCAAGGTGTAAACTTGGATTATTGATTTTAGATCTTCTCTTCCAATATATATTTGGTGCTATAAATTTCCCTCTAAACACTGCTTTCACTGCATCCCACTAATTTTGATATGTTGTGTTTTCATTTTCATTGAGTTAAATATATTTTTAAGATTGGTTCTTTGACATATGTTTTATTTAGAAGTGTGTTATTTAATATCCACATATTTTGAGATTTTCTAGTCATCTTTCTGGCATTGATTTCTAGTTTAATTTTATCATGGTCTGAGAGCAGACATTAAATGATTTATATTGTTTTAAATCTATTCAGATGTATTTTATTACCCTGACTATGGTCTACCTTGGTGAAAAGGTGCATTTTGCTGCTGTTAAATGAAGTAGTCTATAAATGTCATTTATATCCAATTGATTAATGGTGCTATTGAGTATAACTATGTCCTTACTGCTGGATCGGACCATTTTTGATACAGGGGTGTTGAGGTCTCCAGCTATGATAGTGATTCATCTATTTCCCCTTGTACTTCTATTAGTTTTTGCCTCACATAGTTTAATGATTTTTAGGCACATACTTAAGGGTCGTGATGTGTTTTTAGAGAACTGCCGCCTTTATCATTATGTAATCAATGCTTTCTTTATCCTTGATAATTCTCCTTGCTTTGAAGTCTGCTATTGTTTTGAAGTCAACCCTCTCTGGATTTACTATAGTGATTCCTGCATTCTTTTGGTTAGTATTAGCATGATATATTTTTTTCCATCCATTTACTTTTAATTCTATATGTGTCTTTATATTTAAAATGAGTTTCTTAAAAATGGGTCTTGTTTTTTGATCCACTCTAATATTCTGTCTTTTAATTAGTGCATTTAGATAATTGATGTTGAAAGTAATTATTGATACAGTTGAATTTACTATATTTCTTACTGTTTTTCTATTTGTTGCCCTTATTCTATTTTAATCTTCTGTTTTTCTACCTTTGTGGTTTTAATCGAACATTTCATGACTCCACTTTCTCTCCTTTTTAGCATATGTTATACTCTTCTTTAGTGGTTTAAGTGGTTGCCTAGAGTTCACAATCTATATTTACAACTAATTCAAGTTCACTTTCGTGCAATACTATACCACTTCATGATTAGTGTAATTATAATAACAAGATAAACCTATTTCCTCTCTTCTATTCCTTGTAGCCTCATATCATTGCTGTCATTTATTTCACTAATATATAAGCATATATGGAAATACACACACACCCTCGAGATGATAGATAAAAAATATAGATAGATGGTAGATAGATGATAGATAGATAGATAGATAAATGTTAGATGATAGACAGACATAGATATAATTGAATATATTGTTGCTGCTATTGTTTTGAACAAACTGTTATCTGTTAGAAAAATTAAAAATAAGAAAATAAGTTTTTATTTAATTTTTTCATTCCTTCTTTAATGCTCTCCCTTTCTTTGTATAGATCTAGGTTTCTGACCTATATTATTTTCTTTATCTCTAAATAACTTTTTAAAATTTATTTTCAATTAGAGTTGACATACAATATCAGTTTCAGGTTTACTTACAGTGATTAGACACTGATATGCCTTACAAAGTAATCATCCCGATAAGTTTAGTACCCATCTGACACCATACATAGTTAATACAATATTATTGACTCTATTCTCTATGACACACTCTACATCTCTGTGACTATTGTTATAATTGATTCTTTGTACTTCTTATTTATTTCACTTTTTCATCCCATAATCTACCTCTCATCTGGCAAAAATCAATTTGTTCTCTATATCTATGAGTCAGTTTCTGTTTTGTTTGTTTCCTTTGTTTTTTACATTCCACATACAAGTGAAATCATATATTTGTCTTCCTCCATCTGACTTATTTCACTTAGCATAATAACCTCTAGGTTCATCCATGTTGTTGCAAATGGTAAGATTTCATTCTTCTTTTATAGCTGAGTAATATTTTATTGTATATAGGTACCACTTCTTCTTTATCCATTCATTTACCGATGAGCATATAGGTTGCTTTCATATCTTGGCTATCGTAAATAATGCTACAATGAACATAGGAGTGAATATATATTTTGTATTATTATTTTGAATTTTTTGGATAAATATTCAGGAGTGGAATTGCTGTGTCATATGATGGTTCCATTTTTTATTTTTTTGAGGATACTCCATACTATTTTCTATAGTGGCTTTACCAATTTGCAATCTCACCAACAGTGCATGAGGGCTCCCTTTTCTCCTTGCCAATGCTTGTTGTTTCTTGATTTACTGGTGATAGCCATTCTGACAGGTGCAAGGTGATAGTGCATTGTGTTTTCTATTTGCATTTTCTGATGATTAGTGATGTTGAGCATCTTTTCATATGTCTATTGGCTCCTGTATGTCCTCTTTGGAGAAATGTCTATTCAGCCCTCTGCCCATCTTTTAACTTGATTGTTTGGGTTTGGGGCATTAAGTTGTATGAGTTCCTTGTATCTTTTAGATATTGTGTTTTTATCAGGTGTATCATTGGTGAATATCTTCTCCCATTCTGTAGGTTGCCTTTTCATTTTGTTGATGGTTTCCTTCACTGCACAAAATCTTTTTAGTTTGACGTAGTCCCATTTGTTTATTTTTTTCTTTTGTTTTCCTGACCAAGGAGAAATGTTCAAAAATATATTGCTCAGAGTGATGTCAAAGAGTTTACTGCCTGTGTTTTCTTCTAGGAATTTTATGGTTTTAGGTCTTATGCTTAAGTGTTTAATTCATTTTGAGTCTATTTTTGTATATGGTGTAAAAAGGTGGTCTAGTTTCATTTTTTGCATGTATTTGTCCAGTTTTCCCAATATCATTTATTGAATAGACTGTCTTTACTCCATTGTATATTCTTCCTCTTGTGTTATAGATTAATTGACTATATAGGCATGGGCTTATTTCTGAGCTCTCTATTCTTCTCCATGGCTCTATGAGTCTCTTTTTTATGCCAGTACTATGCTGTTTTGATTATTATAGCCTTGTAGTATAGTTTGATATCAGGTATCATGATACCTTCAACTCTGTTCTTCTTTTTCAAGTTTGCTGTGGCTATTTGTGGTCTTTTGTTGTTTCTTATCAATTTTAGAATTATTTGTTCTAGTTCTGTGAAAAATGTCATTAGTATCTTGATAGGGGTTGCACTAAATTTATAGATAGCTTCTGGTAGTATGGCCATTTTAATGATGTTAAATATTCCTAACCATGAGCATGGTATATGCTTCCATTATATGAACATAACACAGTTTATTTATGCATTCGCCTACAAAGGACATGATAGTTTTTCTAATTTTTGTCAATTATGAAGAAAGCTGCTATAAACATTTCTTTGAAGGTTTTTGTGTGGACATAAATATTCAACTTAGTGGTGCAAATATTCAAGAATTAGATTTCAAGTAATACAGTAAGACTTTGTTTAGTTTTCTAGGAAACCATCAAACTGTCTTTCAAAGTGGCTATAACATTTTGCATTCCTACCAGCAATAAATGAGAGTTCCTATTACTTTACCTGTTAGCATTTTAATTGAGATATTATTACATTTATAGATTAATTTTGGAGTACTTTGCCTTTTAATTGTATTTAGTGGTATTAGCTGAAATAAAATAGATCCTTCAATATATGTAATTTTCATTTATATCCCCAAATAACATTTTAATGTTTTCTCTACACATGTTGGGAGACAATTTTTCATAGGTCTCTTATGTTTCCATCTGGCTTGTGTTTCTGCCTTTGTTCCAGACTATCTGTTCAAGAATGTTCATATAGTAATCAGCATTAAAAAATAGAGATAGCATTTTCCTCTTGAGCAAAGGGTAGGCATGCTTAATTTCTAACATAAAAAATATCATGTTCCTTAAGCTCAGGATTCTTCAGTATTGCAACTCGTTTCATGTGCAGGTATCTCCTGGCTCCTCTTTTGTGTTGCCCTATGGGAATTAGAGCTCAGGAAATTGGCCCAAGAAAATGCTAATACTCTTGATTGCTGTGAATGATAAAATTCTTTGTCTCTGACCCAGTTTTGTGTCTTCTGCCAGTATCCATGAATCCTTGGTGGACTAAACTGATAAATTGCAAGTAAGGTAAACTATGATAGTTGCTTAGTAAGAAAAAACATGCTGTTTAGTGGAAAAAGGATGCTTTTTATGTATAAGAATGTTATCATTACTAATAAAAGTCTATTTTTAGACTACTATTGTCATCAAAATCTAATAGTTACATTTTCACCTTACTGAATTCTTATTGCTTCTAATAATTTTATAGTTAATTGCATGTAATGTCACCTCAAAAATATTTTGTTTCCTTTTTTCTAATATATATGTTGCATGTCAATT
The DNA here is from genome assembly GCA_028627145.1 of Eidolon dupreanum. NCBI lineage: Eukaryota > Metazoa > Chordata > Mammalia > Chiroptera > Pteropodidae > Eidolon > Eidolon dupreanum. Next base: position 73,752,147 of record CM053510.1, read on the forward strand.
GTATTAAGAAAAAATTACTTAAAAATCTAGAATGAATGTTTAATTTTATCAGATGATCTTATCTTCTTTTTTGACCTGTTAATAGACTAAGTTAATTACATAAATAGAACTCTTAGTGTTTACTCATTATTTGTAACTTTAAATTCTAATTGGCACTGATATATTATTTTTTAAAGAGCTGATGAATTATATTTTTACTGCTTTTATTTAGGTCTTTATATTCATATTTATAAATTAGTTTTTAAGTTTTGATGTTATTGTGATATATTTATTAAATGCTGTAACAATATATAATGATCCCATAAAAAGTATTGGGAATCTTTTTTTTCCCTTCCATTATTCTATCTATCTATCTATCTATCTATCATCTATCTATCTATCTATCACCTATCTATTTACCTATCTATCGATCTATTCCATCTTTATTGAAATATAATAGACAATTAGTTGCTGGTATTTACATTGTAAAATTCAATGAGTTTTTTTCCCAATTATAGCTAGTATATAATAATATACCGTGTCAGTTATATGGCATAATGATCAGATATCCACATAACTTGCAGTGATCACCTCATGAAATCTAGTACCTTTCTTCCCCCTTACATATTTACTACATTATTAACCCTTTTCCCTATGCTACAGTCTACATCTCCACGTCTATTCTGCAACTATCCATTTGTACCTATTAATCCCTTTGCCTTTTTTTCCTCTCCCAACCCTCCTCCCATCTAGTACCCTCTAAATAGTCTCTGTATCTATGAGTTTATTTCCACTTTTGTTGTTGTTGTTGTTGTTGTTGTTGTTGATTTTGTTCTTTGGATTCCACATCTACACGAAATCATGGGATATTTGTTCTTCTCTATTCAACTCATTTCATTCAGTGCAATACCCTTTAGGTCCATCAAGGGAATATCTTTTTCTATCCCCTTCTTTTTAGTCTGTGTGTGTCTTTTAATCTGAAGTGAGTCTCTTGTAGGCAGCATATGTAGAAGCCTTGTTTTCTTATCTTTTCAGCCACTCTATCTTTTGGGTGGAGCACTTAATTCTTTTCCATTTGAGGTACTTGCTGATAGGGGTGTTACTCCTTTTTTTGATACATGTTCTTTTTCCTTAAAGAAGTCCCTCCAAAATTTCCTGTAATAGTGACTTGGTGTTGATGAATTTCTTTAGGTTATTTTTGTCTGGGAAGGTCTTTTATCTGTTCTTTGACTCTAAATGATAGCTTTGTTGGTAAAGTATTCTTGGTTGTAGATCCTGGGTTTTCACCACTTTGAATATTTTGTGCCATGCCCTCTGTTCTGCAATGTTTCTTTTGAGAAATCAGTTGCCAGTCTTATGTCTGTCTGTCTGTCTGTGTGTCTGTCTGTCTGGATTTCAGTCTCATCAACCTATGGTCCATCTTGCCACCTCCTTCCTATGCTCCAGTTATACCAAACAGCTCTCAGGTCCCTAACTGAAAGTGCCAGAAATTGGTACACTTCTGTGCTTTTCTCTTGCTAGTTTTAAGATTCTCTATTTGTATTTAACCTTTGGTATTTTAATTATAATGTATCTTGGTGTGGGCCTCTTTGGCTTCATCTTGTTTGGGACTCTCTGAGCATCCTGGGGTTGTATGTCTATTTCCTTAGGGAAGTTTTCCATCATTATTTCTTTAAATAGCTGATCAACATCTTGTTTTTCTTCAGGTATTGCTATAACACGGATCTTTTTACCTTGATAGTGTCCCATAAGCTCCCTAAATTATTATTATAGTCTTGGCTTCTTTTTTCTTGCCATTCTGATTGAGTGTCCTTGGTTTTATCATTCTTTATATAGGTCATTTGATCCTCTTCTTTATTCACTTTTTTTTTTCCATTTAATATTCCTCTTATCTCAGATAATGTGTTCTTCATTTCTGACTGGTTCCTTTTTATAGTTTCCATTTCCATTTTTATGTTTTCTTTTTAAATCTTTTTTTGAAGTTCTCACTGAATTCATCTATACTTTACATAAGTTCATTGAGCATCTTTATAACTAGTGTTCTGAACTCTGCATCTGTTAGATTGCTTGACTCCATTATCTCTGTTGTGTTCTCTCATATGGTTTCTTCTTCTTTGTCTTCCAATTTTAGCTGCCTTTCTGTGTCTGTTTCTATGTTATAATCAAGTTCCCTTAGTCTCCCAGTCTCATTAGCTTGGCTTTGTGTAGTAGTTGTCCAGCAGCTCAGTCCTGAGAGAGGTTCAGCTGCAGGCCAAGTTTAGCCCCAGCTTTTGTCCCTCCAGGGCCACCTGTTAAGATTCAGGAAGCAATCCACAGATGCTGTGCTCATAGTTGCCTCAAAAGGCCACACTAGTAACTGAGGCCAGCTTCCACAAGTGTACATCTGAGTGTTGCTCAGCAAGGGCACCTGACTAAGTGAGGACACACCTGGATGTGGCTTGGGTGGGACTGTGAGTTGGGAGACGGGAGGTTTTGGGGAATCCTCTGGGTGGAGTGACCTCTGTTATTGAGTTTGATGACGACTCTGCTAAGGTGGCACTGAGTCCATGTACTGAGAGGGGGGAGGGCTCAACAGAGGAATTATGGATGCTGCCAGCACTTCTTTACAGAGTGAGTCTCACCTCGGCCCTCACTCTGACAGTTCAGTGCCCCCTTGTATAGTCCCTGGTGCCCCATGTGTAGCCTAACTGCCACTGTTGCTCAGTGCAAGCGGGTTGGTTACCATGAAAGTCTGTTCGCAGACATGGCCTCTTCAAGAGACGTCTGCAGTTGCTGGCTGCAGCTGTTGCTGCCACAGCCTCTTTCTCAGTCAGTGTCTTTGGACCAGGCAGCCTTGTGTCCTGGCCCTGTCCTACCTTCTTCCATTGCAGGGTGATTTATTAGATTTCTCCCTAGTTGTATGGCTTATTCATCTAGATCCCAGGTGATTTTTCCTTGCTGTTTGTTTATTGTTTCTGTCACAACTTTGATTTGGTCACCAGAGGGATGTCACCTACAACATTTTTTTTTCTCTCCTGGGAACATTTTTTTTATGTTTTGGAATAGTTTACTTATAATGAAATTTTATATCCCTTAAACATTTATAGAATTACATTGTTTGCTTTAATACTTTTTAAATGGAAAGCTCTTTAGCAACATTTTTATTTTTTTCTTTTACCTTTTATGAAACTCCTATCTTGTGCCATTTTTATTAGTACTTGGTTTATTATTCTATCCTAGTTTAAAATGTCTCAGAGTACTCTTATTACCCAAGTTAGACTCTAATGATCACAGTGCCTCACATATTGGACACATTCTACTTTGCTTAATACTGACTTGTAAGTTGATTGAACTAATTCTTTCAATATACTTAATAAACCAGTACCTTCAGTTTATCTATGTGATGAGCCTGAAATCTGTAAAGTATAATGGGTGTTTTATGAGAAGTGTATTCAATGATCAAATATATTATATAAATTCTTGCTTAAATAAGGGACCAGGTTTCTTTATTGTAGAATATCACAGAAATTTGGACATGCAAAGACACTCAGAGAGGAGGATACAGTATACACATTTATTTTTTAAAAATTTATTTGGTCATAAAATTTCCTTCTGGCCTCCTGCCAAGAGTGACTCATATATTTTGGAGCAAGACTACGCAGAATGTATTTTGTAAGCATTTTTTAGAAATTTCTTTTTTTGACTAATCACTTTTATCAAAATATCAGGCTGTGATAGGTAGAAATTTAAAAAAAAATTGTCATTCACTAAAGTTTGAGGATCACTGTTTTTTGGAAACTTTGTGATGTGCCACTTGTACATAGCACCCATCTTTGGCATCTCCTATGATTCCTTTGCTGCAATTTAAATTCTTTTGCTGCAACTTAAAAGTGTAAGAGAGTTAACTTCCAGTAGAGTGAATTTTGACCAATGGGAGATGGGAGGTTGATGGGAGCAGGGCAGGCTTATCCCCTACTGTTGTCTGTACATAGCCTTTCTAGAGTTGTTTCATGTGCTGAATGGATACATCTGCAAAGATCTGTTACATCTCTTTGTGGCTTGCCATGAACAGTAGCCAGAATGCTAACACACTGCCTTACATCTTTCTTCACCTCATTTTCCTTTGTGCTCATTTTTCCTGCCCTAGATTTGTATCTCACAAATAAAATATCAGCTCTGTTTTTTTAGGGAAACCTAACTAAACACTGCTTTAGATACAGCCTCTAACCAGCTTTTGGAATTATTTTTTCATATGTAAGTATAAACATACAGATGTAAGATTATCTATCTATCTATCTATCTATCTTTGAAATATACAAATTGAAATTCTAGGTGCCAAGCAGAATTTCCAAGAGTCCTTGATCCTATTCATTCACTAATCATGTTTTGAGGGCTTACAATATTCTGGGTTTAATAGTAGGAGACCATGATGAGTAAAACCTGATTCATGTGTTCCAGGAGACCACCATGTAGTGTGGAGGATGCAGGCAAGCATCAGGCAGAAACATTGCCGTAAAGTAATGTAAGTAGAAGTACACATATATATGATAGTGCACCCGAGGCTAGCACCAAAACCCCACAATGGGATGATGATCAGAGAAAGCCTCTCCAGAACTGATTTCAAGTGAGTTGTATAGGGGTAGGGGTGTGATAGGGATGGGATCATTTCAAGCAAAGGTGGAATCAGTGTACGAAGAGACCGAAGTGGACCAGATCCTGGCACTTTCAGTCAGGCACCTGAGAGCTGTTTGGTATAACTAGAGCTTAGGTAGGAGGTGGTAAGAAGGGCCATAGGTTGATGAGACTGAAATCTAGACAGCCAGATAGAACCCAGGTCAAGAGCAGTCCTGAGAACCTGCTAAGAAAGCTTTAATTTCATCCTGAAGTCAATGGGGACAATGAAAGGATGTTAAGCTGAGGGAGGAATGGTGCTATAGTTTTAAAATATATCTGCAAAGTCTATGACAATGTTGTGGCTTTGTAAAATTAACAGTTGTTAAGTAGAGCCCCATGGTGTCAGATGGTAAGCCATGGTTCAACACAAGAATCACAAGGAAAATTGAAATAGAGACCTACTCATAGGTCCTGGAGAAAGCATGCAACATGACTGGAGGGGCCACACAAGGAGGTCAAGACAGGGTTTAGGCACAGATAGCGGCAGAACCAGGGCATGTGCCTTTATTAAGGACTGTGGAGGAACTGCTTTGGTGTTCCTGAGGTAAGTTCAGATTGGTCAATTAAAACCCTGAATTGTGGGGTTTAATAAGTTCCAGGGCTCACAAGCGGAAGGACGTGGGAGGTGGGGGAGGTAAGTGCTGACAAGTGTTGATCACAAGTGCTTTTGGAAAGTCATATTGAGAATTAACATTGTGACTCTGCAGGCTTTTATTTAGGACATGTGCTTGCTGAAGGGCTGAGGTCAGTTTAAAGGCCCTTTCTGGCTGGTTTGCCAACCGAATGAATGCTGGGGCAGCAATTTCCTGGAGTCATTTAGCTAAACTCTCAGCAGATGCTCTTTCTTTCAAAAGATAAAGTCAAATTCTCCTTCTTTTGAATGTGGACCGGGCTTAGTGACTCACTTCTATTGAATAAAGCGATGGAAATGACACTGAATTATTTCCAAGGCTAGGTAAGACAGATAAGATAGCTTCTGATTGGGTTTCTCTCATGGTTCTTGACTTTGGAGCTCTGTGCCACCATTTAAAGAGTCTGGCTACCTTGCAACTGCCGCACTAGAGGAACCACAAATAGAGACAATATAAAAATAGAGAGGGCTATGCAAGGAGCTCCTAGTTTGAGCCCTCCCAGTTTAGATACCAGCCATGAAAGTGTGTGAGGCTTCAGATGATCCTAGCCCCAGCTACTTCAGTCAAGGTAAGATCCTGAGTGAGACCATCTAGCCGAGTCCAGTCAAACTCCAGGATCATCAGAAATAATAACAATAAATCACTGTTATTGTTTTCAGCCATAATTTTAGGTTATTATATGGGAATAGGTAAATGATACAGATGGCATGGTGAGATTTTCAGGTTAAGAATTCCAACCTCTCTGGTTTGCAGGGGGAAGAATGAAGACAGAGAGGGTATAACCATGTGGGAAAGAAATGCTGCATTCTCAAGCCAAGAGCCTCCAGAAACTACTTGGGCAACCAAATGGCTCTTCCTGATATGGGAGTCCTCTATTTGCTGCAGGAATTCCTAATTAGCACCATGTCTGTGTGGGTACTGAAGCTTATTTTAACCCGAGAAAAATTAGCCAGTGGGGACCTGGAGTCCAAACTTGGCAAGTTGAAATGTTTGGCCTAGGTTGGAGTCTATTTGGCTTAGCCTAGAAACTTACTGGAAGATTGTAGCTTGCAGCTGAGGACTGAGCTCTCACATTCAGCTCACATAAGGGAGAATGGAGAATGAAGAATACAGTCTGACCACAGCAAGCCCTCATGTAGCACTGGTTTTGTGCCAGACATAATTCTGAATGCTGTATATCCATGGAGATGATCAATAGAAGTCAATAGAGTTGGTCCATTTTTTAGTTTGGGTTGCTCTGAGAAAAATACTATAGACTGGGCACTTATATCTTGTGTCTTAAATAACAAGCATTTACTTCTCATAGTTCTACAGGCTGTAAAGTCCAAGATCAAGGCACCAACAGATTTGGTGGATGGCTGTCCTCTGGAGGAAAGGGCAAGGGAGGTCTCTGAGGCCTCTAATAAGGGCACTAAGTGTTTTATTGCAAACCAAAAACAAACAAACAAATAAAAAACAACAAAAACAACAACATAGGGACACAAGGAAACTCTAGGAGGTGTTGGATGTGTCTGTCTTGATCGTAGTGATGGTATCAGGGGTGCTTGCAAACTCATCAAATTGTACACATTAAAAAAGCACAGTTCTTTGTATATAAATTATATCTCAATAAAGCTGTTAAAAAATTAGTTGTTACTTTTGCACTTATGAAGCAGGTTGCTTTAACTCTATCACTGTTCTCTCTCTGCCTTATTCTCTAGTTATTTGTTTACTTCTCTGTATTCCCCTACTTTACTAAGGGCTTCTTGAAAGAACGGTGCTTTTTTGCCCCCTTATTCATCTTTGTATCTCTCCAGCGCCTAGTAAAGTGGTAGGAACAAAGTAAGTTGTCAATAAATTGAATTTGCATAGGGGAGGACCAGATAAAAAAGAAGGGGGTGGGTTGGGTTTCAGTTGTCATTTCTCCTTGACTTCATGTATAAACAAAATGACTCTGCCTAGCTACTTAGTATCTAAGTTCTCTGGATCAGCATGATGACCCCTGGCTCTTTCCCACAACACCAATCTTACACTCTGCTCAGGAAACAGCCTCACCTGTGATTGAGATTTGGTTGTGATCCAAAGTGGTTTTGAGGGAGACTATTCTACAGACTTTCTATAGTGTTGACTGTATCTCTTTTGCCCACACTCGGAAAGGATGAAGCATTTTCAGTTTTAGCCAGCAATTCATACCTAGGTCCTCAAACTACAGTAGTGTTTCACTCCTCCATTTTTTTGTTTGTACAAATATTAACTTTAATGACTTCAAAAATGGTGTCTTATTAAACAGAATTCTTTATTTTAAATTAATTCCTTGCTTGTATAGAATGAGAACTGATATTTATAAGGATAATCTTTATTGTACATATATCTATTATTTTCTGAATCTTTTTTCCACATTTTTATTGAAATATAATGGGCATACAGCACTGCATAAGATTAAGGTATACAACATAATAATTTGACTTACAAATATTATAAAACAATTACTACAATAAATTTAGTTAATATCCATCATATCATATCAGTCCAAATATTGTTTTCAAGCAAGGGCCAGCTACTTGAGGTACATAGGACCCAAATCTATGACATTGGCTTTTGAGAAAAGAAAGCTTTTTGTTGCTGAGTTGACCTGCAGGAAATGAGGCACTACTCAAATCTGTCTCCCTGATTTGCATTCCGGACAAATTTTAAGCGTTAAGGAGAACAGGTTGGCATGTAGTAGTACTGGCAGGGCAAGTTTTGATTGGAGGGTTTTGGAACTTGGCCAATTATGGTATAGGGTCTAGGGGCAAGAGAAAGCACAGAAGAATTCCAATCTGGCAGGGTTCGATTTGTCATTTCTATATTTGTTCACATTTGGTCATCTTGAGGACAGGGTGGCACATGCACAGTGCTGTCTCTTGGTTTTACAGATTTATTTTCCCCCAAAGAACTCATTGTACCAATCTTCATGAAATCCTTAGGCAAAGGGAATTGTAATCTGTAGATTTTAAACGTTTTTTTTGAAAGTCTTCTGAAAACCTTTTCCAAGGGAGTCATTATTGGAAGCAACAAAGTTACACTGAAGAGACAATTTTGTGTGAAAGCCCTACCTATATCCATCCCTGTTTATTATAATGCATTGAACATCAGGTTATATTGTTAAACACTGCCCCAGTTTTGACTAGCATTCTCAAGTGTTTATAGTATAGCAGTGAACCAAGAAGGAAACAATCTAAAATAGCCTGAAAATAGATTTAACAAAGCTTATATCCTTTTCTTTCTACTTTAGCAGAGAATGGAACCACCTTCAGGCCTATTGATTCCAACATCTTTTTGTAAATAAATGACTTGACTTAGTTGTCTGGTGTCATTCGATGGAGAACTGACAGTAGAGGTGGAAGTGAAGTATTGACTTTAGTGACATCCTCCGAAATGACCACAGACAGGAGAAAAACGAGTGAAATCCTCGAGCAAGAGTAGTCATCTCGCTTCAGGGGAAACACTTCTAACATAAACCTAAGTCATGAAGAGAAGTTAAATTATTGCTTATTATATTTAAGAAAATAGGAACATACATTTTAGAAATATTCTAAGTTAATTTAAAAAAAAAAGGTTATATACATATAATGCCATAATCGTTGTCCAATCTCAAGAAAGTTCTGTGACTAAAAAAGATATACTGCAGCAATTAAAACAATTCTAAAGTATTAACATTTTACTCTTCTGTCTCATGCAAATGAAGACAAATATGCAGATTGCAGCAAAACTTCTAATCCTTTATGAATTTCCTCAAAATTAGCGTTCTCACCCTTTCTCATTCTACTCTCCAGCTTTATCCCCTACCAGATTCTCATTCTTTTCTTCTTGTCTACTTTATCTACTTTATCCTGACTTGGTGTCACTATGTCTCATGAGCCTGGCCTATCTTTCTAGATCTTGGCCTAGATCCTATTAGAAAGATGGGAATGCAGCTGAGCTGAGCCAAATTCTCACAAGGAAAGGAAAAAAACCAGAAAACACACAAATTTACCTTTCTTTCCCTTTACAACAAATGGATGAGCTTCATTTATGTTTTTGTTCCACAATTTTTTTTTTTTAAAGAAATGTTATTCTTTCTATTATCTTTTTGAGACTTTCTGTATACTTATTTAAAAATCACATTGAGATTGTTCTATTTATATTTTATTAGGATTGATTTTCTTGTCTCTTTTCTCTTAGTATTCATTTTCCTCATGTGCTTTGGAAAACAGCCAAATAAATCAACATTTGGAAGCTGAATTCATTTTCAATGAAGTATAAGTAATATAATAATCTTAGAATGATTTGAAAATACAGGTTTTTAATGAGAGTTTCCCCACTTTCTGCAGTCATTCTTTCCGATATGTAGCTTTGTGATCGACTCCACTTGTTCCCCTATAATCTTCAGTTTAGAAATTAGGTCTTATCCTGATGGCACAGGGTTTTTCCTCATTAGTAATAATTTACCTCAGATGTGACAGATGCCTTGGCCCAGGTTCTGTACGTATGCCTCTCTTGCTCTCTCTCTTTTTCCTCTGACTTTATACAAGCTATAGTGGTCACAGCTTTTCCAGTTCCTGTTTCCTGCCAGTGAGTCTGGCTCTGTGTCCCTCCTCTCCTTGTTTTCCTACAGGGCTTGGATTCCTTCCCCGTTTTCAGACCAGGAGTCCAATGTATGTGGCTTTAGCCCCTATTTAGAATTCCACTTCTGGCCTTGCACAAAGTAGTACTCAAATGTATAACTGAATAAATTAATTAATCTTGTTTTTGAAAGCAGTTATGTCCTTTTGGCTTTAAAAATAACTATTCATTGTTGAATTGGACATTTAAAAGTGGATGCATATTTACCATAGGCAGAACTTCAATTTTCTGGAACTCCACTTAAGAGCAATAGCTTATTCTTTGCTGACACTTGATAAATAAACTGTAACTATACTTATGGGTGGGGAGGAGATGATGAGCTTAACACAGCAGGCTACAGCACAGAGACTCTGGAAAGGAAAAGTTCCCATAACTCATTAGTTGTATTGGAATTCACAAAGTCATATGATCTTGGGAGTTGTAAAGGAACATAGAGAGCATCTAGGACAAACTCTATGATATTTCTAATGGATGTTCTTCTGGCTATTTGAATACTTACAGTGATGGAGAGCTTATTACTATACTAGTTAACTCATAAACATTGGGAACAGAAAATTCTTTAGGTTGTACATTTCCACCCATTGGTCTGCAAGACGCAAGTATGTGCCCTTGAGTCTTATCTTTGGATAAAATACCCCTGATTTGTTTGACTGTTGAGTACTGATGCACAGTGGAGCCTCTACAGTTAGGCTTAGGTATGATTATTTATTTAGCCCAAGGGTTGGCAATCTTTTTTTATAAAAGGCCAGATCACAAATACTTTATACTTTGTGGGCTCTATAGTCTCTGCTGCAACCACTGAGTTGTACAGTTGTATCATGAAAGGAGCCATGGACAACACGACTATGTTCTAATAAAACTTTATTTACAAAAACAGGGGCAGGATGCGACTTGAGCAGTAGTTTGCTGATCCTCAATTTAGCTGTGGTTTCTGGACTTATTCGTTTAATCAACTTTCTTGCTCCTCCATACTCTTAAAATATGGCCTCCAGATTTGAGAACAGCATTTCGGGTGAGGGTGATCAACACACAGTCTAACAGGCTTCTTGCTTCCTAAAAACACTGATACAGGCAGATAGTACCATGCAGTGGATAGATGCACAAGGAATACTAGCTTTGCCACATACTAGCTTTGTACCCTTGAGCAATTATTCATCTTGTTCTGAACCTTAGCTTCCGCATTCTTAAAATCAAGATTCTTACACCTGTCACGCAGAATTGCTTTGAAGATCTGTGATAAAGCATGTGATATACATAGCATCGTTCAGGCATTTAGAAAGCAGCTATATATTTTAGTTATAAATGATTATGTACTGTTACATTCCATTGTGACTGAGCTTTCTGAGCCCACCAAACTAAAGTGAGGAAAATTCCACTCCATTTAAAATTAGGTTATGACAGTCAGCTTCTGCTCACTCTATCCTCTGTGCTTCCACTTGTTTCCCAATTAACACCCTATTATGCCGAACACCTACACAGAAGCCATTAGCAAGCTCCTTTCCAGCACTCTCTTTGCCATCTCACTGACCCAAAGCCCCCTGGGTCCACTGCCAATTCTCACAGGTGTTTGCCTGCAGGAAGTCTTTAGGGTTTGCTGAACTTGCCCTGGGACAAGAAACTAATGTGGTAATTAATGCAAATATCTTTGCAGAAGCTTCTCTCCTGGACCTTAATCAGAACAGATGATCTTCATATTTCTTTAACTTTGAAAATATAACTCCCTCTCCTTCTCCCTTTCTCGGTCTCCCTCTCTCCCTCCCTTCTTTTCTCCCCCCCCCTACCCCCATGTTGCAGGGTGGACAGGGTGCTCACACATTGGGTAAGGGAAAGAGACAAGGAGAAAGGAGAGGGGCCAATGAAAAAAAAATGGCAATAGGAGGACAGAGAGAGAAAAACAGCTCCCTAATCTGTACCAGGCAGTGAGAGAAAAGTTCAATGATATAGATTTTGAAATCTTACCTGACACCTTCTCAAGTTTAAACAGAGGGAAATGCGAAGGTCTGGTAATCTCACCACTCTTCCAATAAAATAGACTAATAAGCCACTTCCTAAGTGGTTACCACACAACTCATGCAAGGCTAGATTCCCTACAGCGGTTATAATCGCTTTTGTTGACCCACATATGTATAATCTTGGTATCCAAGATGGCAGCGGTGGACTTGCACTAACTCCCCCACTTGCTAGTATGATGATTAAACGGTGCTTAACAAGAAGTTGCACTCATAAAATCATTGTCTGTAGAACCTCCAGGATAGAAGAAAGCTCAGAGAAGTGCTTCTCAAGCAGAGAACACAATATGAACCACCTGAGGCCCTTGTATAATGTAGATTCTAATTCAGTGAATCTGGGGTGGAGTGGTGATTTTTGCATTTTAACAACCTCACAGGTGATGCCCATGCTGCTGGACCACACTTGAGTAGCAAGAAGATAGACCAATTTCATCTTGAGTCAGTCTAAAGGGTCATTGCTTCAACACAGCACCTGGCTTTTATTACCAGTAGCCAGGCTTAGTTGCATAATACAGGTTAGTTAAATATAAAGATCAGTATCAGTGGACCTAGGGATTATTTGTGCATTGAGTCTGTCCACTGAGTCTTGAGTTTGACTGTGAATCTTCCAAAGTAGTCTATACTCATTGACTCTAACTATAAACCAGTATTTGATCCATGTTACATTCTAGTAAGCCTGTTTCATATCTGACAAATCCAAGACCCCAAATCATGTGATAGGTAAGTTTTCTAAGGGTAGAAACTGCTAATGTTCTAAATTAAAAAAGAATAGAAAATGAAGTTGTGATGCCGGATAGGGAAGATTTCCCCAAGTGGCTCGGGGGAGACCAAGCTCTGCACCGAGAGAAGAGGGCCCTTTGGCAGAGAGTGTAGAAAAATTTCAACACACATGCTAAAGTTAGAGTCAAAAGAAAAGTTTATTAGAAAAGGGGTAACATTCCACAGAGTGTGGTCTCCCCTCAGAGGCAGAGAGTGAGAGAGCCTAAGTGCAACATGGACAGTGAGAGAGTAAAGAGTACCGCGAGAAAGACAGTGAAAGGGACAAAGAGAAAGACACTGAGAGGGACTAAGAGACTGAGAGGAAAGGCAGTGAGAGGGACCACGAGTGTTTGGGGAATTTAGTTTATATATTATTCTTTAGTTTTGCGGGTTATAGCTTAGAGACTTTTCTTTGATATGGACATATAATGAGGAAGGGGGAGGGGAAGGGGAAAAGTATGTAACCTGAAACGCTTGCTGGCAGTTCCCAGCCTTTAGTCCATTGGTTTCCTATGATTTTAGCCATAGGGAATCAATGGTTTTATTTTGTGTAGGGCAGTCACTTACAGACTCTGTTGTTCCTGTTTCTCCTTCACAGATGTGGGGAAATGGGTTGTCAGCAATCCCGGTGGAAATCTCCCTTTGTTCTAAAGGTATCCTAGCCTGGCTGCAGTGCTGATCAGTATACTGCAGTCTCTGAATACAGCTTAATTTAACATTTAGTTCTCTTGCTTCCTTCCTACATTAGTTGGAAGACCATAGTTGAGTCAGCAGAGACCCTAACTTTTACTAGCAAAATAGTTAACCTTTCTGAGCCTTGATGTTATCTGTAAAATAGGATAATGTACTGTAGTACCACTTACCTTGAAAGGTTGATGGACAAAGAAAACAATCCCTAAAATCATAAATGGCAATAATACATGTGAAAGTGCTCTACGAAGTAGCAATATTTTGAGACAAAATGCATAAACATCTCATTTCTGCAGAATAAAACCGAAGAACATGGCTGTGCATATTGCTCTTTGTACATCAAGGATAAGTATCAGAGTCTGGGTGTCCTGTATAGGTCTAAAAGATTTATGCCAAGAGACTGCACTTTCTTATCAAACTATCAAGAATAAGATGTTTTTATGGGGACAATGGGACAGAATAGTTAAAACATGAAATATTTTAGAAATCTGAACTTTTGGTTTCTCTGTAATTATCCTACTCCTCTGTTTACACATAGGTTTCCTTGAAATCAGAGGAGGTATTCAGTTACCACAACTTCCAAGTCCACTCCAAGAAGTTTATTCAATTAAGGTTTATGAAACTCCAGGGAGCTACAAATTTCCTAGTGTTCCTGGCTTTGCATGGCTGCTCCATGAGTAAGATCACAGAAACCAGTGAATCTGAGAGCTGAGGGTCTTTTGAAATTGTCTCATTGAAGTCCCTCAGTTTCCAGACAAGGTGCCGCTGTGCTGGCCAAGACCACACTGCTCATTAGAGGAGAGCCAGGGACTGGGATTTGTTGCTCTAGATCCCACCAGGTGTCTTACTTTATACCAGCTTGTCAGTTACTCTTTAGAAGCATAGAAACATTCAGCAGAAGGTTTCTTCTCTCTGGGTAGCAGACAAAGAAACCTGTTTGTGCTTAAAAACAAATGACTTTCGCTGCCTCTGTACCTGTAGTCAGGACCACCCAGTCACCCAGGCTAATGCATCATTTTCTAGTGAAAAGCTTGTTACTGTTTGGGGCTATCTGAATTCTAGCATTGCCCCAGCAGCAACACTAGAGAGTCTTGGTTCTTGTAGCTGCTGCAGAGACAATTCCTGCACAGTGAAAATCATGAAACGTGCCTTTAATATTTATTAAAGGCACATTTTTGAGGTCGAAACAGGTGATGCCTAAACTGGTTAACTGCGTAGAAACGAGGATACATTCCCCATGAGGAGCGAGTTCTAGCAAGGAAAGAAAGCTGTAACCCTGAGGAAGGGGGAGGTCTGTATTATATTTGTGCCATGATGGGTGGTTAAAGGGCATTCTTAAGTGATTGGCACGTGAGGTCATTTTGATTGATATTTGCTGCTGTATAACACTTTACCTAATGCGTATGTGCTGACGCAGAATCCAGCCTGCTATAATTAGATCCATGAACTTCCAGGCACAGGAATGATATTATAATGATGGTATAATGAGGCTGATATTGTGGGCATGTTAAGGCAATATCTTCTGCACAAGCTTCTGTGGCCAGATTAAACCAGCTATTGGTTTATGGCCCTCTATAGTCCATTGTCTCTCAGGATGCAAAAGATGTAGATTCTTTAACTACAAATGGGATGTTCTTTGAGTGGCCTCTGGGCTGTCACTGGGCTAGACCTTTGTTGCTTCGTTCTGCCATTGCTCATGTCTAACTACCTAACACTTGTGCTATCATCATCAGGAAATTCAATCAGATACTCCAGGGATCTAGGTAGAGATGAAGAAGTTAATACAAGAATTCCTCTATGGTGAGAAGCCTTCTAGAAATCATCTGTTTTCTTGTCTATGGGCAGTGCTGCAGCCAAATGTACTTATTATTGTAAATGTTAGTAGTCATAATAGGTTATTAAGAAGACAATGATAATAATGTTAGAATTTTGGTGGCACTTTTAAGTTGTCCAAACATTTTCCTAGGACACCTAAGTTCTTACAGTTCTGGGTCTACCATACACTGACCATATGACCCTACGACAATGAGTTCACTGTCTTGAGCTTCAGGTTTATAATTTTTAAAATGTAGATTCCACTGTTAACTTCAAGAAAAGGAGCTGTAAAAAGGGATGATAGAATTTTGAACAAAGTAGACTTCTCATGTACAAATAATGAATTGGCTTTAAGGTTGTACTTGACAGACTAATATAATCATGAGTTAAATGTCTCTTCTCCCCTATTTTCTTTTGCTGATCAGCTCAGAGTTTTTTTTTTTTTTTTTTTTTTTAGTTTTGACTTAATCCTGCTGTTTTTATATGTGCTCTAGGATGGCGATCTAAATTTGAGACCGACAAAGGAGAAAGGGCTCTCTTCTGAAGTGATTAGCTTGGCTGTGAATCTTCAAAATGGATCCTCATTTACTCCAAATCCTTCAGGTTCTTCCATTCAGTCAGAAAACCACATTTAGCATAGATACCCACACCTCCTGCCTGAGAAGAACAACACAGTGCAGTAGCCCCAAAGTCTGCAGCATATTGTAATCACCCAGGAGCTTTTAGAAATCCTAATGCCCAGGCTGCACTCCGTTTTAGTTAGGCCAAAGTGGCTAGGTGGGGGCCTGAGCATCAGTGTTTCTTAAAGATCCTATGGCATTTTAATGTGCAACAAGTTTGTGACTCACTAAGATGAGGGGTAGCTCTATGTAGATAAAGCAAAGCAGAACATAATTTTTGGTCTTCATTTTGCTTTCCTTTGGATTAATTTTTATGGAAGATGAAGGAAAAAAAACTATAAAAGGTATAAATTGGAGAAATCAGGATGTGGAAGATGGTTAGATTAGAGAAGGTATAAAGGAGGAGGGAGGGTAAAGAGGAAAATGAGGGAGGAGAAAAGAGGGGAGAACTCCAGAGGAGGCTATTGCAAGAAGATGCCATTAACTTCACCATTAAAGGATTTGAGATGACATAGAATGCGGTGGGAGAGCTTAGGAAAACTCTGTCACCAAGAAATATGGTGAGACATTGGTGTGTAGAGGTAAACATATCAGCTGTTGTATTGTAAGGATCTACTGGGGAATAGTTCTGTGTTAGAGGATTCATTCTTTGTAACTAAGAGAAGGGAATGATTCCTTTCTGAAACATTGCTAATGTTCCCCAAGTGGAATTTATATACCAGGTTCAATTTATCCATTTATTATTAGACAAGTAAAATTTTAGTCTGATTGAATTTACAAGTAAATAAAAGTAAATAAGTAAGTTTTCAGTCTGCTTGACCATGTACTTCCCAGGTGCTTGTGTTGTCCAAGCCTAGAGAGATAATTACTCTTTTCTATTTGGAGTCCCACAACACCTGAAACTCTTTTGTTGGGAAGTTTAGAGAGATTATTAGATGCCCCAGGATGACTATTTGAGATTGCACATGGTTTTTTTGTGAATGGTTCAGCATCAGTGAAAACAAGAGGCTTTGAAGCCAGGCAGGCACCCACCATGTCTGGAATAGTTGGCCACTCCCAGTGGCTCTCAAGGCACTTTATTGTAATTGTTTCCATGCCTGTATCCTCCATGGACCAAGCACTATGTGAGGTTGGAGCCTGCTTTCTCTGTCCCCTACCAACTCTTCAGCACCTACATGTACCTGACATTTTGTAGATGTCAAATACATATCTGTTGAATGAATGAATACTGATTTTTTAGATCACAGCTGAATGAACTGGGTTGGGTTACTCACCATCTCTGAGTTCCAGTTCTCTTTATTTGAAAAATGATGATAATAATACATACCTCATGGAGGGTGTAGAGATAATTAGAAATGTTCCACATAAAGTGCCTTTAGGATATCTGGCCCAGAGTGAATGCTCTTTGTGTGATCACTGTTGCAGTTCTTGTTCAAGAGTTAGGTATGGAATTTACCTCCAACCACATTCCCTGTGAACATGCAGTGGTTACCCTCCGTGAGTTTTGATGAGCACTATTTCAGCTTGGCTTCCAAATATTTTCCTTTTAAAATGAATCACAGTGGACACATTTTGACTAAGCTTGGTGTAAAATTATGAGTTTCCTAAATATAAAAACATGGTACGGAAGGCCAGTAGTCTTCCATGTTCTTCATGATGTTCATATGTTCTAATACTGTTTAAGTACTTTATGTCCTTTAAGTGCTAATTCATGTTTAAGTTTTTATGTGCTAATACTGTTTCTCCAAGAGAACAGACTTAGAAAGGCTTCTATGTCAATGCAGGGTTATGTCAGACTTGTTTGCAAACATTATAACATATATTTATACTCAAACATTATAACATATATTTATACTCAAGGCCCACTGCCACCTTGTTTCTGGAACTCTGGTGGCTGCAGGACATGGGTCATGTGCCAAACTTTCTAAACACATTTTTTTTCATGCTCATTTTCTTGCTATGAAGATCAATTTCCTGATTGTTTCTAGGGTTTGGTTTAATCACATGTTTTCTACCAGGAAATATACTATTCAGGAAGTTGGAAAATTACTTTTTCAATCTTGGACTTGGTGCCAGAATATCTGCATTCTAGCTCTAGCTTTGCATTAGTGAATCCCCTGCAAGGGACCTCAATTTTTTTCCTCTGCAAAAGAAAAACTGAGTTAGAATGATTAGTTTACAAACTATGCTCCAGAAGACTAAGATGTTCTGAGAACTTTCAGAGGACTTTATAGGGAAGAACATGAAAGCTCAGTGAGTTCTCCCCTTACCCCTGGTTTCTTCAGGAAAAGCAGCCCCACTTCCTCTGCTCTATGTATTAAATAGTGATCACCTTTTCCTTCTTCTTTCTCTTTCCCTCAATTCTTTTCTCCTTCCCTTCCTTCTTCCCTCTCTCCTTCCTTCCTTCCTTCCTTCCTTCCTTCCTTCCTTCCTTCCTTCCTTCCTTCCTTCCTTCCTTCCTTCTTTCTTTCCTTCCTTCTCTCTTCTTTAAAAATTATGAGTTTTATAGCTGAATAAAGTTTGAAAAAACTGGAGTAGGAAAATCTCAGTAATTCTAATATTCTGTGGTTCTGATCATCCTTTGTATTAGTGTTGAGCAATAATAAAAAACACAAGAAATTTGACAATTTCTAAAGAGTCTGATTAAAGCAGAAAACTTTCACAGCTTCCTTCAAACCCCATTTGCTACTGAGCTCCTCCAGTAGGAAAGATACGAATAGTAAGACATTTGCATTATACACTTTCTTTTTGTTTTTCTTGTACGTTTTCTTGTCTTTGTATATTATTATATTTCCCCTCTAGGGTCATCTTGAAAATAAACAGCTTCACTTATAATAACACAGAGAGAATGGCTTCTTTCCAAAAGACTGAATTATTGGTGGCCTCATATGTCTTGGAAAAGCAAAGAGCAAGAGGAAGCCCCTAGATAAAAGGCTAAGGAATCTCTGTTTCTACTTCTTATGTGGGCTTGGGATAGGGTCTGCCAAAATGTGGGCTTTCTCCTCTGTTTAGTCCAAACCATAACTTGATTATTTTAACTACAATGAGATACAAATGTCAGGACATCAAAATGTAGTGTCAAGAAATGCCTCCATGGAGTTGAGGGGGGATTCAAGATGGCATAGCAGATAATGGCTGTGCACACTTCCTCTAGCGACTGCACCAAAATTATAACAAAACTTCAGGGCAAAGGGTATGCAGAGTCATCAGAGGTCTGGCTGAACAGAAGCCTTACAACTAGGTCATGTTGAATAATAGGTCACCTCAAAATGGTAGAAGGGCATGAAACGGCCTGGCCCCACAACCGCATGTGGCGATTGAGATTCAAGAAGACTATCTTGGCTGCAGAGACACCTTCCATACCTGAGGAGTGAGGGGTCCTGGATGCACACTGGGCTTCTCAGCCCAGGATTTTAGTGCCAGGAAGAGAAGTTCCATACTCTCTGGCTGTGAAAACAGGGCTGTGAGAAGTAGACACCTTCCTCTTAAAGGGTCCATGCTCAGCCTTACTCACTGTTGTACTCAATTGCTCTGAGCTCCAGCACTGGGGCAGCTGCTCTAGGGGTGCCAGGGAAATACGGAGAGTCATTGAGCTGTTGAGCTTCAAGAGGGGCAGCTTACTCTTGGACAGAGATGCAGGCAGAAGTCATTGTTCCTTTGTTGAGCTCTCCCCACTCCCAGCCTACATATGCAGAAGCCATCAACCTGATTAATACAAGTCATTCCACCCATGTGATTCCCTGAGACTCTGCCTCTCCCAACTTGTAGGCCCACCCAAGCTGCTTCCAGTGATTTCCTCCCTATAAACAGGCTGTCTTGGCTCCTGCTGTGAACTTTCATAAAATCTCTCAAAGGCTTACAAAGCCCAAAGAAGCAACGTTGGGCCTTGGCATGCCCTGTACCTCTTACTAAACAGCACAAGCCCCGCATCAGTGGCAGCTGGCCTCCATATCTGACGTGGCTCCTCAAGGCCAGCATGGGTGGCAGCCATATGTGGATTGCTTGGTGACTTTTACCAGATGACCCTGGAAGTATACAGGCTGTGGCTGAATTTGGCCTGCAGATGACTACTTCCAGGTCTGTGCCAAGGGGCCACACTGCATGCCTACTAGATAAAGTCACTCTACTAAGACCAGGAGACTTAGGAGCCCTACCTAATACATAGAAACAGATACAGGGAGGCAGCCAAAATGGGGAGATAAAGAAGCATGTCCCACTTGACAGAACAGAACAAAGCTTAAGAAAAAAAATTCACCAAAATGGAGGCAAGCAATCTGCCAGATGCAGAGTTCGAACACTGGTTATAGGATGCTCAAGGAACTTAGAGGAAGAGTAGATGAACTCAGTGAGAACTTAGCAAAGAGATAAAAACCATAAAATGGAGATGGAAAACATAATAAGGAGCCTGTCAGAAATGAAGAATAGAATATTTGAGATGAAGAGTACATTAGAGGGAATCAACAGAGTGGATGAAATGGAGGTTGAATTAGCAACATAGAGGATGGGGTAGCAGACGACACCCAATCAGAACAGCAACAAGAAAAAAAAATTAAAAATGAAGACAGTTTAAGAAGTTTCTAGGACACCATGAAGTGTAACAACATTCACATCATATGGGTACCAGAGGAGAAAAGAGAGAGAAAGGAATCAAAAACCTATTTGAAGAAATAATGATAGAAAACTTTCCTAATCTGAGGAGGGAAATAGACATACAACCCCAGGAAGTTCAGAGAGTCTCAAACAAGATAGACCCAAAGAGGACCACACCAAGACACATCATAATTAAAATGATAAAGGTTAAATTCAGAGAGAATCTGAATTAAAAGCAGCAAGAGAAAAGCAATTAGTTACATACAAGGGAACACCCATAAGACTGTTAGATGATTTCTTAACAGAAACTTTACAGGCCAGAGAGGCTTGGCAAAATATTCAAAGTGATGAAAACTCAGGACATACAACCAAAATTATTTTACCCATCAAAATTATCATTTAGAATCAAAGGACAGATAAATGGCTTCCCAGACAAGAAAAAGCTAAAGGAGTTCATCATCACCAAGCCAGTATTTCAGGAAATGTTGAAGAGACTTCTTTAAGAAGAAGAAAAAATATATATCAAAAATCTAAATAAAGAATGGCAATAACTACAAATCTTTCAATGAGTACTTCAAATGAAAAAGAATTAAATGCTCTAATCAAAAGATAGGGTGGCTGAATGAATAAGAAAACAAACCCCTTACATATGCTGCCTACAAGAGACTCACTTCAGATTAAAAGACACAAACAGATTAAAAATAATAGAATGGAAATGCCTTCATGTTCTATGCATGGTCCATGTTCTATTTCTGAAGGTGAATGTCTTTGATCATCCAAATGGTTCAGGGCCCCAGAATAAGTTCAATTTACTTGGTCTTTGAAAGAAGATGACAAAGTATATGGCTGCTGTATCTGTAGCCAAATCCCTGTCATTATAACCAGGGGTCCACCTTGAAGGGGGGAAGTATTCCGATACCTCCATTTTAAACTTCTTCTCCATGCACAAATTGCAGGCTTATTATGTTATTCAAACACAAATCTCTTACATAATTTAAAGAAAGTTTTATAGGGACATTTCACCTCTACTTGCTTTTATATAAAATTAAACTTATTGGGGTAAAAATTGTTAATAACATTATAAAGTCTCAGGTGTACAATGCTATAATACATCATTTGTATATTGCATTGTATACTCACTCCCTCAAGTCTAGTTTCCTTATGTCACCAAATATTTGACCTCTTTTACCCCCTTCATCCTCCCCTCACCTCCTTACCCCTGGTAATCGCAATACAGCGGTCTGTATCTATGAGTTCGCTTGTTTGTTTTATTTATTCCTTCGCTGCTTTTGGTTTTATATCTTACATATGCATGAAGTCATATGGTTCTTTTCCTCTTTCATATGATTTATTTTACTTAGCATGATACACTCAAGATCTATTCATATTGTCTCAAATGGCAATATTTTATCCTTTTTTATGGTTGAGTAGTATTTCATTTTATATGTGTACCAATATTTCATTTTATATATGTTCTTTTGTATATAATCTTCCATTTAAGGATACTTAGGTTGTTTTCATTTTGTGGATATTGTAAATAATGCTTCAACAAACATAGGGGAACATATATCTTTACAAATAACTATTTCCAAATTTTTCAGGTAGATACCCAGAAGAGGGGTTGCTGGATCATTTGGTAGCTCTGTTCTTAATTTTTTGAGGGAACTCCATATTGTTTTCCATAGTGATCACATCAGTTTACATTTTCATCAGTGGTGTACTAAGGTTCTTTTTTCTCCATACCTTCTGCAACACTTGTTATTTCTTGTCTTATTAGGTGTGAGATAGTATCTCATTGTGGTTTTGATTTGCATTTCCCCAATATCTAGTGAAATTGAGCATCTTTTCATATGTCTGTTGGTTATTTGTATGTCTTCTTGGGAAAAGGGTCTGTCTAGGTCCTCTGTCCATTTTTAATTGAAGTGTTTGCGGGTTTTTTTTTTTTTTGGTTGAGTTGTATGAGTTCTTCATTTATTTTAGATAGTAGCCCCTTATCAGGTATCATTTGAAAATATCTTCTCTCATTTGTCCGGTTGCCTTTTTATCTTTTTAGTGGTTTATTTTGTTATTCAGAGCTTTTTAGTTTGATGTAGTCCCAATTAATTATTTTTGCTCTTACATCTCTTGTCTTTGAGGTCAAGTTTAGAAAAACCTCTGAGATTAAGGTCCATAAGTTTAGTGTGTATGTATTCTTCTATGTATTTCATTATTTCAGGTCTTACATTCAAGTCTTTAATACATTTTGAGTTAATTTAAGGGCATGGTGTCAGAGAGCAGTCTAGTTTCATTCTTTTGTAGGTGGCTTTCCAATTTTCCCAGTACCTTTTATTGAAGAGACTTTCTTTCTCCACTGTACGTTTTTGGCTCCTTTGTTAAAATTAGTTAAACATATGTGTGGGTTTATTTACATTCTCTCCATTCTTTTCTATTGGTAAGTGTGTCTATTTTTGTTTTGACATTGTAACATTGTAGTATAATTTAAAGTCAGGGAGTGTGATACCTTTAGCTTTGTTCTTTTTTTCTCAGAATTTCTATAGCTATTTGGGGTCTTCTGTGGTTCAATATAAATTTGATTTTTTTTTTTGGTTCAATTTCTTTGAAAAATGCCAATGGGATTTTGATGGGGATTATTACTCCATTTGGGAATTGGAGGGATTGCAATTTTTTTTTAAAGTGCTGCATTGCTTTTAACAATTAAGTAGGTTGGTAAGTAAAGGTTTTTCTTTTGTTTTACAGTAGATGGTTCTATAGTACAAGTTTTTGTTTTCTCTTACTTGCGCTACTGGGACTTCAGGGATCACTGTGGTGGTGGTGGTGCTTGGGCTGTGTAAAATGCTTTGTATTCTCTGAGGAGGTGGGTGTCCCTGTATGACCTTGTGGTTCTGGTACATATCCCTTGTGGAGGAATATGGTGGCTTTTGGTGTTTTGAGTTACAAATTCCTAGTGCTGCTACCCTTCAGTCAGAGGCTGCTAATCACACTATACTACCTGAGGTGTCTTAGCTACCTCTACAGGGTTCCTTGTCTTGGGTGGGAGAGGTGTAAGAACAAAGAAGCAAGTTCATGCATCTGGGGTTTTGTTTAGCTACAATGAGTACAGGCCACTTGGGTTGGAATATTGTTTCTGCCCCTTGGAGACCTGCTGACTGAGAGCTGTAATCTAATACCTCCAAGCTAAGGTGTCTGCTGGAACCAGGCAGGCTGTGAAAGAGTGTGTATGGTAAGGTGGATTTGTGTATCTTTGATTTTGCTTTTTTCCTGGTGATGGGGGTTGCTCCACCACAGCCACCACTCTTTATACCACTACTCTGCCCCTGTTACTGGGCTCAGCCTCAATGTGTACTGGCCACTCAGACTGGAATGCCGCCTCTGCCCCTCTTGTTCCCTTTGGGCTGCCCAGTAGGGATGCAACCCATCCTTCACTGCTACTGTAACTTCTGATGCCATGGTGAGCACTGAACTGTGTTTGTCCCTCCAGCCTCTGTCCTTCTCTCCATCTTGCCTCTCCTGCTTGCTCTAATATGCACAATGAACAGATCTCTCAGAAGTGTTTGTATGTTGAGCAGGGAATCTTTAGTTTAATTGTAGTTGTCCAACTTGACTTTAAAAGAAGGAATCAAGAGGTTTCCTCACACAAACATGATGCTGGTGTCACTCCCCAAGCTTGCTTTCTAAAAATCTCACTTGGACACTGAGAGATTTTTCTTCTCTATTCTTTAACAAAACTGTCAGAAAACAATATGTATAGTTGCTCAGCAAAGATGGACTTTTCATAGGAAATTTACAAATATATTATGCTCTGCTTTTGTTGCAAATCTATAGTTTTTCTCCTGAGAAGGCATATACAGATCCTTCAGCCTTGCCTGACTTTCATAAGAATGAAGAACTGTTATGCAATGATATCAATGGTTTTTCAAGGCTTCCTCCTAATTGGTTTTTCATGGCAATAGAGGGCATGATTAGGGAAGGCACTGAGAAGTTTATGCAAAATCTTTTGAAAATCTTACTATGTGATTCAGGCTTAAACTGAAACATTACCTATTTCCATGGTGTGTTGTTCCAACACAATCTCATAAATCTTCTGATCAAAATTGCTTAGGAATCATAGCTGACGAAATTTTGGGGATGTGTCCTGGTACTTAATATAATGGGTAATATCTATCAATCATTTCATCAAAACCCTGTCTATATTATAAGGTGTTTTCAGATCTGAGTTAGGGTCTCTGTTATGGGTGAATTGTGTCCTCTCCAAATTCACATGTTGAAGCCCTAACTCCCAGTACCTGGAAATAAGGTCTATAAAAAGATAATAAGTTAAAATGAGGCTATTAGGGTGGGTCTTAATCCAATATTACTGATATACTTACAGAAGAGGAAACTTGGACACAGATATGTGAGTAAGCAGAAGAAAGAACATGTGAGAATATTGCAAGAAGGAGACCAGCTGAAAGCCAAGTAGAAGGGTCTCAGAAGAAACCAATAATGCTGACACCTTGATCTTGGTCTTCAGGTCTCCAGATCTCTGAGAGAATAAATTTTTGTCGTTTAAGGCAATCAGTCTGTAGTATTTTCTTATAGCAGCTCTAGTGAACTAATAAGTCTCTAATAAGTCTTATGTCATTACATTTTTTTAATTATAAAAGTAAAATAATCACATAGTGAAGTGTTGAAGACTAGACTGAACTGAATATACTTTGCAGTTAAAATTAATTCAACAAAATACAAAAAAGAAAATATTATTGCTACTGATTGTCTGTTTTGGACTGACCAGAGGTGGTCCTGTGGTAGAGCGGAAATGCTGTTTTTGGTTTTTTTTTTTTGTCAGAATTCTGCATCTGCCACTTACTAGCAATGTGTTTTTAGGCAGTTTCTGAACCTTCCTGAATGTTACTCTTTTTATTTGTGTATTGATAAAGATAGTTTTTATGATCAAAAGCACTGTGGAAGTAAATATAGATAAAATATGTAATTCTCTTTCTGGCCATAGAATGTGCTGAATAATTGTTAGACATAGCAATTGCAGTGATAGCATCATAAACTGATTCCAGCCAATACCTCTTTGCCAGAATATTCATGTAACTGTTGGTCAGGAATGACTGGGAAATGTGTTCTTAATTTGGTTAAGTTCTGCCAACCCCTTTTTTGTAGTCATTGTCTGATTATATTTTGTGTACTCCAATAGTACCCATCTCACTTTTCTCATCATCTCTGGACACACCAGTTGCAAATGGTCTTTGGTCATTCATCCGGGAACTGCTTCAAGTTCAACATCTGGATTTGTATTTCTCTAGCATTTTCTCTCCTTTTCATTTCACCTTGACTCTGTTTACATGCTCATAGGTTTGCTCAAGCTTCATGCTAATATCTTTTGAGGTTGTTAAGTGAGGGAATTTCTAGAATGTTTGAGTTTTGGCAGGGAAATAACAACTTCCAAGTAGGTTATTCTCGATAGACTTTCATCTTACTATTATAAACTCTCTACTCCACTCACAACTGCTTTCTATGTCCTTCTCTCAAATATCTATCTTTATAGAGCAGCTAGGCTTAAAAATTAAATTTCTGCCTTATTATTGTTTTATAGTTTAACTACTTCATGAGCACATATATCTGGAGTACACATGAAATTTGAATTGTCTTTCTAGGAAGAAGGGTGAATTTCTGCTGCTCCTTATATGTCCTCTGCTACAGACTCTATTCTTTGCTTACTCAGTATCCATTCACCACTTCTTTTCTGCTAACAAATCCCAGTTCTGTTCACTGCAGAAATGTGTGCAGGCCCAGATGAGATACTCATTTTCCAACCTCACCTGCAGATAATAGTGTCCAGGAAACACAGTACTGGGCAATAAAATACAAGCGGAAATCTTCTTTAGAAAGTATTTGCTTTTTATGGTGAAAAGGACAGATATAACTGGCATCACTCTTTTTGTTTTCTTGACTTAAAAATTTCTGTGATGCCTTAAGCTGATGCATTCATCTTGCAACCCGGAGGCACAAAGCATAAAAGAAAGAGAAGGATCACAAAGAATTTGACCACTACATCACCAAGCCCCTGAACCAGTGTTAGCAGCTGCCCACTTCCAGATTTCTTAAGTCAGAAAAATGAACCTATACTTATTTAACAATTAAAAGTTAAGTTTTTTGTTATTTGGAGGTAAATGCTTCTGGTCTTCAAAATGATTTGATTTACTAATCATAAAGAATTTACAAGTTGGATATAAATGTAAAAGATATATATTAACCTGATCATGTTTCTTAGACTAGTATTACATTATAAAATGTTAATAGGTGTTCCATAATGAAAAGGTTTGATAGTCAAGTAAATTTGGGTAAAAATGAAATAAAAACAAAGTTTAATAGGTTTTCTTTCTCTTATAGCAAGCCTTCTTTTTTTCTTTCTTAAAAAAATGTTCTTTTTGAATCTACAAAAAAGGTATAGTTTAGAACATTTCCCATTTTTTTTGAACATGGGTTATTGGTTATTGCTGTGTAAAAAAATCACTCCAAAACTTTTTCATGTTCTTGTTTCCATTACTGCCCTTTCAATTTTTGCCATGAGAAGAGCTCTCCAAAGTTGTAAAGAAAAGCATTACCAAATCCAGACATCACAGGACTTATTTTTATCATTGGAACTGTGTTTGTTTATGGTTCAGCATCTAAAATATAATTATTACAAGCTTTCAAATATCTCATCAGCATTAAGTTGAGCCAGGGTAATATGAATTCACTTACTCTCTCTGAAACTCCCTACATGAAGGTCATTATGAAATGCCGGTCTCATAGAAAACTGACAATGTAGTTTCCTTTTGAGCTTGATCTAAGCAACATGAAATATAATTGTAGCCAGAAGGGGAAATCCTATAAAGAAAGACTATTTTAATAATTAAGGGGAAATGTCATCGTAATAATACTTTATAATAATTACAGTTTACAAAGCCCTACTGTGTACACTATCACTATTTAATCTACAGAATAGCTCTAAGAGAGAGTAGGTCTTCTCCCCATTTTATGGATTAAAAAAAACTCGAGGATCAAAAGTCTTAAATTATTTGACCAGTAAGTCACAGCTTGTCAGTGGCAGAAAGGGGACTTGAACTTGTGACTTAAAGCTCAGGCTCCAAACTCTCTCTTCCCATAGGCTGGTCTCTCCCGGGTAGGAGCAGCCACCATCCTTGCTCTGTAGCACTCACTTGGAGCAGGAGGAAGATGCATTTCAGGTGCTGTAGAAGCTGTGGTTGGTATGAAGCAAATGTTTGATTGTTGCAGTTCCTCCCCTTGGTATGAGAGTAGCAGAAAAGCCAGTGGGAGGGCTGGAAGGAGAGCAGGGGCAGCAGGGCATTTTGCTCACATGCAAACTCTGGAGAAACTTGAGATCTTGCTTTCATTACCAGGGCACCAATCCTGTTAAAAGCATTTTTTTCAGGTAAATTCATTTTTCTGCTATAAACACACATACAGGTCTTTCTTCTGTAAAAGCATTCTAAGTAACTCCCACCATGCCTACACCCGATTTTTCTCAATAATCTTCTGGTTCTGATAGCAAATCCATATGGCTCTTCTTGATCCCAACACCCCATCCTTTCATAAATACTTTTAGATGTATGGATTCCTGAAGTGAATCTGGTAATGATTTTTTTCCTTTAAACATTTGTTTCTGCCCTTTTATATCTTAACCTTTTAGTTTAAAAAGTCAGGAGAAAGTCACAAAGCAGTGAGTAATCTTAGGAAACATCTGGTTCAATCAATCACTCTAAAACTTAACAGCTGAAAGCCACAAACATTTATATCTCACACTATATGTGGGGCAGAAATCTGAGAGTGGCTTCTTAGGTGTTTCTGTCCCAGGGTCTTTCACAGGCTGCAAGTAACCAGGGTTGCAGTATCTCAAGGTTCTTTTTGGGAGGATCCACATCTAGGCTTACTCACATGGCTGTCACCAGGCCTTCAAAAATCCACCTCCCAGCTCACTCACGAGGTTGTTGGCAGGCTTTGGTTCCTTGTCACATGGTACTCCCCACAGGGCTGTCTCTCCACCTGGCAGATGGCTTTCCCTGGTGTGAGTGACAAAAATAAGACAGAGAGAGAGAGAGAGAGAGAGAGAGAGAGAGAGAGAGAGAGAGAGAGAGAGAGCGCCAAGATGAAAGACATAGTGATATTTTAAATTATACTTTTATTGTGGTAAAATATATACAACATAAAATTTACCATCTTAATCATTTTAGTTCAGTGGCATTAAGTTCATTCACATTGTTGTGCAACCACCACAACATTCCAGCTGCAGAACTTTTTTCATCTTTCCAAATTGAAATTCTGTACACATTAAATAATAGCTCCCCATTCTTCCCTCCTCCCAGCTCCTGGAAACCACTAGTCTACTTTCTGTCTCTATGAATTTGACTATCTCAGGTACCTCATATAAGTGGAATCACAAAGTCTTTGTCTTTTTGTGTCTGGCTTATTTTGCTTAGCATGTCTTTAAGGTTCATCTGTGTTGTGGACTTGTCAAGATTTTTAAGACTGTATAATAATATTCCATTGAATATAATGCTACATTTTCTTATTCCATTCATCTGTCAATGAACTCTTGTGTTACTTCCGTGTTTTAGCTATCATGATTATTCTGCTCTAAATGTGTCTATAAATACCTGTTTGAGTTTCTGCTTTTAATTCTTTTGGGTATATATCCAGAAGTGGATTGCTGAATCATGTGATAAATCTATTTTAAATGTTTTGAGGAACATCAAAACATACCGTTTTCTGTAGTGGCTGCACCATTTTACTTTTCTACCAACAGTGAACAAAAGTTCCAGGTTCTCTACACCCTCAGGAAAACTTGTAATCTTCTGGGAGTTTTGTTTGTTTTTATTGCTTTTTTTTTTGGTTTGTTTTATAATAGCCATTCTAATGGGTATGAAGTGGTATCTCACTGTACTTTTAATTTGCAGTTTCCTAATGATTAGTAATATCAAGCATCTTTTCATATGCTTATTGGCCATTTGTATATCTTCTTCTGAGAACTGCCTATTTAAGACCTTTCTCTATTTTTGATTAGGTTGTTTTTATCGTTGTTGTTGTTGTTGTTATGAAGTGATAAAAGTTCTTTATACAGTCTAGATATTAGATATTAATGATTTGCAAATATTTTCTCCCATTCTGTGGGTTGCCCTTTTCCTCTCTTGATAGTGCCCTTTTACGCACAAAATTTTTACTTTTGATCGAGTCTAATTTATCTATTTTTTTTCTTTTGTTTCCTATGCTTCTACTATCATACTGTTGTGGTTAGATCAAATCTAAGACCCACGAAGTCAATTGAGATGAATTGTGAACCTTTATTAGCCGGCCAGCGGCCAGCGACTTACTCTCTACCACTCAGGGTTAGAAGAGAGCCCCGAGCTCCCAAAAGAGGCAGTTATAAAGCCTAGAACAAGCAAGCAGATTACAGAAGCAGAAGTTGGCCATTAGCATATCTTTGAGCAGATTATCACTCTGGTTACCATCAAACAAGCAAGCAGATTACAGAAGCAGAAGTTGGCTCACTTGAAAATTTTCCGCCCTTAACAATACCTAAGTAATCATTGTCAAATCTAATGTCATAAAAATTTTTCTATATTTTTTTCTAAGAGTTTTACAGTTTTATTTTTTTATGTTTAGGTCTTTAATCCATTTTGAATTAACTTTTGTATATAGTGTAGGCTGAGTCCAACTTTATTCGTTTACATGTGGATATCCAATTTTTTTTTTCAGTACCATATCCAATTTTTTTTTCAGTACCATTTGTTGAAGAGACTATTATTTCCCCATTGAATTGTCTTGGCATGTTTGTCAAACATCATTTGACCATACATGTGTAGGCTTTTCCTTAGCTCTGTATTCTATTCCATTGGTATACATGTCTTTATAGCAGTAGTATGCTTTTTTAATTGCTGTATTTTATAGTAACTTTTAAAATCAGTAACTTTTAAAGAGGTATGAGGCCCTGACTTCATTCTTCTTTTAAGACATAGAAATTTTATGACCTAATCTTGGGAGTGACATTCCATATTCTATATTCTATTTGTTAGATGTCATCAATAAGTCAAGCCCACATTCAAGGGAAAAGGATTGCATAGGAAGTGAATATCAGAGGTAGTGATCATTGGGGTCATCTTAGAAGCTGGCTACCACAAAATCCTCTTCTTTTTTACAGAAAATTTACTAACATTTTAAGAGACATTACTCTTCTGCAACTCATAATTTGAGAATCCATGAAGCAGAGACAAACTAGACACCCCCAGAAGAGCCACAGCATTAATTTTTTGGTTTACTTGTTACCCTACCTAAATAATCTAACCAAGATGACTCTGAAAATGATGGACAACAGAAGAAAAGGGTGATTATGCTTGAGTTTCTCTGACAGTCTATTTGGAGAGACTAAATGTAGATGACACATGAGAACAATATTTATTGAAAAAAAAATCACCAAGTGCCAGCTGGCTGCCTAGCATTTTGCTAGGTGCTAAACTTATCAAGGACACATCAATGCATCTGTAAGTAAGTCTCAATATTATAAGAAGTACAATTAGCCCACACAGAAAAGTCACCTAGGTAAAATGGCTTATGAGTACTGCTATAATAGACAGCTATGAGGGAAAAAGTTATGGGCGAAGGTATTTCAGAAAGAGACATTATTCAGATACCCTAGGGGTAGAGATGATTATGTTTGCAGAAAAGAGAGCTTGTTAACCTGATTGAAGCAGGGAGTCTGTAGGAGAGAAGAATGGAGGCTATGTTGGGTATTCAGAGGGTCTTAAAAGCCTGGTATGATCAATAGTCTAAGCAAAGGGGAGACTTTGTAGAAACTTGGGTAGTTGCTCACATCTGGAGCTGCCTCAGTCTGAGGCTGTGGGGCCTAGATTACATCTCCTTTGGCCCCTAGAATAATAGATCACCTGAGCCACCTGTCCTGTTTGAAATGAACACTTTGAAACATTTTATTATTTTCTGTGTTTGGCAAAGTAATACATATCCATAGTTAAAATAGAATGATTCTAAAAAGCGTATGTCAACACTATGTAAGTTCAGAGGAGGAAGAGAGATCAGCTTTGGCTGAGAATTCAGAGAAACCACCATGGAAGAAAAGTTATTTGAATTTGACCTCCAATGATCAGCAAATATTTACAGGAATTGGTGGGGGGGGGGGGTGGAAAGAAGGGCAGAGTGGAAGCCAATAATTTCTCACCCAAATGTATATTAATATCACCTAGTATTTAAAAAACTGACAGAGTTATGATTCTGAATAAGATAGAGTAAGCACACTTCACCTTGCCTCTCTCATTGCATCTAAAAATCATGGACAGAATGAATGCAACAGATATTTAACAATTCTGGAAAGTAAATAATGACAGGTGAAATAGGGATGGAAACCAGAATTTGAAGTGCCAGTGATTTTATCAATATTCTTTCTTCTTTATCCCCAGGTCTGAACTCAACACAACCCTAAACCCAGAAGCAGGCACTGGAATGTAGACAGAGAGAATTGCAGGAGAAGCTTTCTAGTTCTGTTTCGAGGAGAATGCAATTTTTAACATTCAGAGACAATGCAGAAATACCTCCCTGCTCTTTGCCCCTTATTTCCATTCTGTCAAGCTCCATTCCCCCCAAGCAATTTGTATCAGGAGCAGTGGTAGTTGGAGCCCAAACTTTGAGGAAGTAGAACCTCCCTCCCTGACTGGTATAGCTGTGATCCTAAGAAGGTGAGACAGACACTAATTGCTTCTCTTATTTCTGTTCTCTACTGTTTTCCCTGGATCCAAGGACAGTCAGAAAAATATTCAGCAGATTTCTGGACAGACCACTGAAAAAGGAAGTCAGAGAAAACAAGGAAGTACTTAAAAAAACATGGAATGGGGGAGATGTCAGGAAGGCGATACCACAATTATTTATGGGCCACTGAGCTGTGCATATGTGTGTTTTTTAATTCTAATCAGCATTTCAAAGAAATTAAAAATTGAACTAATAGATATATAATTGTCCAAATTCCATTCACAGAGTGGCACACATGTGGGACAGACTCAAATAATACTAAAGTCTTTGAAAACAAAATTAACATTGGAAGCCCACAAAAGGCAGGTTGGAACTTGTGACCAGAACCGAACCAGGCTGATTGCCTTTAAAAAAATATCAACATTCTCCATTGCATTTAAAAAAAGATCGGGAATATTATAACATTCAAAATGACTCGGATACAATCCCAAATCACCAGGCAAGCCAGGAAATTCTCAACTCACAAGGGAAAAGATAAACAACAGATAGCAATACTGAGATGACACAGGTGTTGAAACTATCTGATGAAAACTCTAAAGCAGCTTTTTTTCTCTTTCTAGCTTTATTGAAATATAATAGACACTTAGTTCCTCATATTTACGTTGTATAATTCAATTACATTTTTTCAATTATAGTTGACATAGAATAATATACCAGTTTCAGTTGTACAGCCTAGTGATCCAAGATCCACATAATTCACAACATGATCACCCCAGTAAATCTAGTACCCCTCTTATCCCTTGCATATTTATTACAATATTAACCATCTTCCCCATGTTACACTCTACATCTCCATCTCTTTCTGCAGCTATCCATTTGTACCTCTTAATCCCTTTGTCCTTTTTTCCATCCCCCAACACCCTTCCCTCTAGTAGCCCTCAAAATATTCTCTGTGTCTGTCTGTCTGTCTATCTATCTATCTATTTATTTTTTTTTGTTGTCGTTGACTTTGTTCTTTAGGTTTCACATGTACATGAAATCATGTGATATTTGTCTTTCTCTGTCCAACCCATTTCATTCAGCTCCATATCCTCTATGTCCATCAAGGCAATATCTTTTCTATCCTCTTCTTTTTAGTCTGTGTGTGTCTTTTAATCTGAAGTGAGTCTCTTGTAGGCAGCATATGTAGGGGTCTTGTTTTCTTATCCATTCAGCCACTCTATCTTTTGATTAGAGCATTTAATTCTTTTCCTTTTGAGCCACATGTTGATAGGAATGTAGTTATTACCATTTTTATTCCTGTTTTTGATACATGTTCTTTCTCTTTAAAGAAGTCCCCTCAACATTTCCTGTAATAGTGGCTTGGTGTTGATGAATTCCTTTAGCTTATTTTTGTCTGGGAAGTCTTTATCTGTCCTTCGACTCTAAATGATACCTTTGCTGAATAAAGTATTCTTGGTTATAGATCCTGTGTTTTCACTACTTTGAATATTTTGTGCCAAGCCCTTCTGTCCTGCATAGTTTCTTTTAAGAAATCAACTGCCAGTCTTATGGGTGCTCCCTTGTAGGTAACTAACTGCTTTTCTCTTGCTGCTTTTAAGATTCTCTCTTTGTATTTAACCATTGGCATTTTAATTATGATGTGTCTTGGTGTGGGCCTCTTTGGGTTCCTGGTTTTTGTGACTCGCCGAGCTTCCTGGGGTTGTATGTCTATTTCCTTCACCAGGTGAGGGAATTTTTTCATCATTATTTCTTCAAATATATATTCTTCTTCTTGTTCTCCCGCTTCAGGTACCCCTATAACATGGATTTTTTTTTACTTTTAATAGTGTCTCATAGGCTCCTTAAATTGTTATTATCATCTTTTTTCTTGCCATTCTGATTGAGTGTCCTTGGCTTTCCCAGCCTCTGTATTGGTGGTTTGATTCTCTTTTATATCCATTCTGTTCATTTCTTTTAATATACTCTTCATCTTAAATAATGTGTTCTTCATTTCAGACTGCTTCCCTTTTATAATTTCCATTTCTATTCTTATATTTTTTTTAACTTTGTTAAAGTTCTCCCTGAATTCATCTATACTTCACTTAAGTTCATTGAGCATCTTTATAACCAGTGTTTCAAACTCTTCACCTGTTAGATTGCTTGATTTCATTATTCCTGGATCTCTGTTCTGTTCTTTCATATGTTTTATGCTTCTTTGTCTTCTTGTTTTGGCTGCCTTTCTTTGTCTGTTTCTATGTACTGAGCAAAGGTCTTAAGTTCCCTGGTCTTATTAGTGTGGCTTTGTGTAGTAGGTATTCAGTGGCATAGTCCTGAGAGGGGTTCAACTGCAGGCCAAGTTTAGCCCCAGCCTGTGCCCCTCCAGGGCCAATTGTTAAGATTCAGCAAGCAACCTACAGATGCTGTTTTTATAGTTACCTCAAGAAACCACACCAGAAACCAAGGCCAGCTTCCACCAGTTTGAGTCTTGGGACAGCTCGGCAAGGAGCATGGGACTCGCCAAGGACACACCTAAATGTGACTTGGGTGGGGCCACGAGTTGGGGGCGGGCAGAGTTTCAGGGAATCCTCTGGACGGAGCAACCTCTGTTATCCAATTTGATGACATCTCAGCTATGTTAGCACTGAGTCTGCACACTGGGAGGGGGGTGGGCTCAACAGAGGAATAATGGATACTGCCAGCACTTCTGTATAGGAGAACAGAAGTGTTCTCCAACAATTCAGTGTCCCCCTATAAGTCCCTGGTGCTCCCTACACAGCTCACCTGGCACTGGTGCTCAGAGTGAGCAGGTCTGTCACCATGAAAGTTCACTCGTGAACATGGCATCTTTAAGAGATGTCTGCAGCTGCTGGCTGCTGCTGTTGTAGCCTCTGTTCCACTCAGCTACTCAGGTAGGCAGTCTCATGCCCTCACCCTCTCCTACCTCCTACCATTGCAGGGGGATTTCTTATTTCTCTCCCTAGTTGTATGGTTTATTCATCTAGATCCCAAGTGACTTTCCTTGCTGTTTGCTCCATGTTTCCTTCACAACTTTTATTTGGTTACATGTGGGATGAACAAAGCCTCTATCATCTATGCCATTTTTTTTCTCTCTAAAGCAGCTTTTATAAAATTGTTCCAACAAGCAATCATGAACACTCTTGAAATATGGAAAAATAAATATTTTCAGCAAAGAAATAGAAGACATGAAGAAGAACTAAATAGAAATTTAGAACTGAAAAATACAATAAAGGAATTAGAAAAAAAAGCACTGGATGGGAATAGTATTAAAATGGAAATGATGAATGAAAGAGTCAGTGAACTTGAAGATAGATCAATAAAAATTATTCGATCTGAATAACACACACAGAGAGAGAGAGAGAGAGAGAGAGAGAGAGAGAGAGAGAGAGAGAGAAGACACAGAAAAAAGAAAGAACAGAGCTTTAGGGACCTGGGAGACAAAAACAGTCTAACATTTGTATTATTGGTGACTCAGAAGGAGAGGAAAAAGGTGCAGTGTTGAGAAAATATTTAGAGAAATAGTTAAAAACTGTCTGTATCCTGTCTGCGGTAGTGATTACATAAATTACATGTGTTCAAGTTCAAAAACCTACTGGAAGAACTATTAACCCAGAGTTCCATATCCAAAATAAATTAATATTACTCCATGATTACGCCATGATTTTAAAAATAAAATTAACAAGGTTAATGGTAGAATCTTGATGATAGATATATACATGTTCACTATAAAATTCTTTCAACTAAAAATCTCTCTCGGTGGGCAACCAAAATGGTGTAGATAATAGAAGCTCTGTTAATCCCTCTGGCAACCAAATCAAAGTTGAGACGGAAAGAAGGAGCAGCAAGGAAAAATTGTGTGGGATTTAGATGAACAAGCCATACAACTAGGGAGAAATCCAAGAAATCACCCTGCCACGGCAGAAGGTAGGATGGGGCAAGGACTTGAGACAGCCAGGTCTTGAGCAGCTGAGTGAGATGGAGGCTGCAGTAGTGGCAGACTCCTCTTAAAGGGGTTGCATCAGTGAGTGGATTTTCGCAGTGACAGACTTGCTCACTCTGAGCACCAGTGCTGATTTGGCTGCATGCAGGGGGCACTAGGGACTTACAGGGAGAGATTGTCGGAGTGAAGACCCAGGAGAGAATTACTCTGTACAGAAGTGCTGGCTGTATCCATTGTTCCCTGTTGAGCCTGCCACCTTACCAGTATGCCAGACACGGTGCCGCCATAGCTGTGATGTCATCAAACTGTATAACAGAGGTCACTTTGCCAAGAGGATTCCCTGAAACCCTGCCTCCCCCAGCTCATGGCTCCGCCCAATTCACATCCAGGTATATCCTCAGTGAGTCAGATCCTCCTTGCTGAGCAGTGCCTAGACTCACACTGGAGGCAGCTGGCCTTGGTTTCTGGTGTGATTTCTTGAGGCAACTATAAAAACAGCATCTGTGGTTTGCTGGCTGAATCTTAACACGTGGCCCCAGAGAGGCATGAGCTTGGGCTAAGTTTGACTTGCAGCTGAACCCCTCTCAGGACCGTGCCACTGGACACCTACTTCACAAATCTACACTAATAAAACCAGGAGACTTAGGAGCTTTGCTTAGTACATAGAAACAGACACAGAAAGGTAGCCAAAGTGGGAAGACAAAGAAACAGAAACCATATGAGAGAACAGAATAGAGATCCAGATATAATGGAGTCAAGTAATGTAACAGATGCAGAGTTCAAAAACACTGATTATAAAGATGCTCAATGAACTTTTGGTTAAATTCAGTGAGAACTTAAACAAAGAGATAAAAAACATAAAAATGGAAATGGAAATTATAAAGGGGAAGCAGTCTGAAATGAAGAACACTTATCTAAGATGAGCAGTATATTAAATGGAATAAACAAAGGAATAAACAGAGTGAATAAGGAAAAGGATCAAATGCTCTATCTAGAGGATGGGAAAGCCAAAGACGCTCAATCAGAATGGCAAGAAAAAAGATGCCAAGACTATAATAATAATTTAAGGAGCATAAGGATCCAAATATCTATCTGATCGGCATAACTGAAGAAAATCAAGATGTTGAACAACTGTTTGAAGAAATAATGATGGAAAACTTCCCTAACCTGGTGAAGGAAGTGGACATAAAACCCTTGGAAGCTCAGAGAATTCCAAAAATTGGGGATCCAAAGAGGCCCACACCAAGACACATCATAATTCAAATGCCAAAGGTTAAATACAAAGAAAGAATATTAAAAGCAGAAAGAGAAAAAGAGATAGTTACTTATAAGGAAAAACCCATAAGACTGGCAGCTGATTTCTCAAAAGAAACTATGCGGAAGAGAAGGGCTTGGCAAAAAATATTCAACAGGATGAAGACCCAGGATCTACAACCAAGAATAATTTATCCAGCAAAGGTACCATTTAGATTTGAAGGGACAGGTGAAGAGTTTTCCAGACAAAAATAAGCTGAAAGAATTTATCACCACCAAGCTAGTATTACAGGAATGTTGGAGGGACTTCTTTAAGAAGAAAAAGCATGTATCAAAAGCAGGAATAAAAAATGATAACAACTACATTCTTATCAATAAGTACTTCAAATGGAAAAGAATTAAGTGCTCCAACTAAAAGAGTGGATGAATGGAAAGGAAAACAAGACCCCTACATGTTGCCTATAAGAGATTCACTTCAGATTAAAAGACACACAGACTAAAAGGAAAGGGATGGAAAAAGATATTGCTTTAATGGACCTAGAAGGTATTTAAATCAGATAGAGAAAGATAAATCTATATGATTTCACTTATATGTGGAATCTAGAAATAAAAAGAACAAACTAATCAAAAACAGATCACAAATATAGTGGACAATTTAGTGATAGACAGAGGGAAAGGAGTTTGGAGGACTGGGAGAATGGGGTGAAGTGTTAAAGAAGCACAAACTAGTAGCTGATAGATGGTCATGGGGATGGGGAGCACCACATAGGGAATGCAGTTAGCATTAATACGTTGGCTAAGTGGAGGGTCAGGGGAGGGAGAGAGCAACTGGGGGGATCATTTTACGAACTATATAGATGTCTAACCAATGTACTGTATACTTGAAACTAATTAAAATAAATAAATTTAAAAATTCTTTCAATTAAACTGTAGGTTTGAAAAATTTCATATGTTGGGGAAAAAATTACCTCTGTCTATTCAGGCTGTGATAACAGGATACCATAGACTGAGTGGCTTAAAAAACAAATTAATTTTTTATAACTCTGAAGGTTGGGAAGTTCAAGATCAAGATGTTGGCATTTCAGTGTCCAGTGAAAATCCAGCTTCCCTGTTCATTGTTGACCTTCTCTCTGTGTCCTCACATGGTAGAAAAGGTGAAGGAGCGGTCTCATGACCTAATCACATCCCCAAAGAAGCCCCACCTCCTAATACCTTCACACTGGGGATTAAGGTTTCAACATATGTACTTCGGAGGAGTGGGGACACAGACTTTGTCTATAGCAGACTCACACCCAGAAATTCTGATTTAATTGGGCTGAAAAGGTCTGAACATTCATAGTTTATAAAGCTCCCTGGGGTAGTGAGACAGGAGAGGAAGGACCATAGGTGAGGACAATGCCTTATAAAGCTGTGCTGTCTGAGTGTCTTTCTTCTCTACACTTCCTCACAGAGATTGTTCTCATCTGTTACCCAATTTTCTGATTTTCTCCCATAATGGGATTACTAGATTTGCAGCTAAATCCTTAACCACATCACTTTGTCTTGGTCTTCTGTTATCAGTTGTCATTTTCACATGTGAAAGTTAGATCTGATCCATTTCCTTTCGGTTTATACATATATAGCTTGCACTGTCTTATATTCATTGGTATAAATACTGTACATCTGCATACCTTTCCTCATGTAGTTTATTCACATACAGAAATTTCTTCTACTTTTTCTTTCAAAATAACTCCATTGTTATATATCATGAAAGTAGAGACTGGAGCCCTTCCCTAAAGAATTCTAAGCATTGAAGTCTGAAAAATGTGAATGAGGTCTTCGTGCCACCTACCACATGATATGATAATAATTAGGAAGAAAGGAGGGGAGAGGAGAATTGTACTAAAGGATTCAGAAGTGGACAGTGGGAAGAAGCCAAGGGAAAGAGGCAGGAATAAAATTCCAGAGCCAGTGTGGAATATTGGAAAGAATCTGGGCAGAGATCAGCATACTGTATCTATTACGTTCTGGTCTTGGCTCTTCTATGAAATACTCTGGGGATTGGGCCATCTACTTAAAGTCTTCAGGATTCATTTGCATTATTTGGATAATTTGAGATTTGAACCAAATGACCTCTAAGCACTATCTCACTTCAAGCAGTTTGTAGTTCTACAATTCTGACACCAGATTATATAATTCTAGGAGGGAGAGGCTACTTACTATTAGCCATTTTCACATTATTGTAAGTTAATTCAAGGAGCTTGCTTTCTCAGAAACTGACATAGACATTGAAGAAAAATGAATTTTGATTAGAAAGTGAGAACAGAGCAAATAATTTGAATTTTTTTTAATGGAAAGGTTTAAGTAACAGGATAAAGCCCCACAAGAGGGTGCTGGTGAGGTTCTGTTATTTTCATTTTATGGATGAGATACTGGGTCAAGAAACATGTATAGACATGGAAGGGGACAAAATCTCTGAGTTTAACATTTTTATGTAATAATTTTGACTTCTGAACCATGTAAATGTTTTACATATTCAAATATGAGGAAAGAAACAAAAAGCAAAACCTAAAATTGAACATAAACAGAAATAAATGAAACTATCAAATGTATAACATAATCTCTCAGGGAAAATAATTAAGTTAATTTAGAATATTTTGAATAAATATTTTAAGTTACTCTGAAGAAAAAAAAAAGGGAAACATATATAGTGTCATCTAGCTAGCAAGAAAGGTAGTCTGAATTTGAAACCAGGTGTGTCAAATTCCAAAGTTCAGAAGATAGGTGCTCTGGGAGGTAGACAAAACACACAGGAGGAAGAAGGGAGGATGCCTCAGCTAAGCTCAGGCCA
The DNA here is from genome assembly GCA_028627145.1 of Eidolon dupreanum. Lineage (NCBI taxonomy): Eukaryota > Metazoa > Chordata > Mammalia > Chiroptera > Pteropodidae > Eidolon > Eidolon dupreanum. Next base: position 73,792,283 of record CM053510.1, read on the forward strand.
AAATTTCGAAAATTTCCTCAGGCCAAATTGAAGTAGGAGGAAACACAGTGCCTTGCTTTTCTTCTGCACTCAGAGATGCCCCTGATTATTTTCCTAGGCTCTGTGCTCCTGGGCCCAGGACAAGAAAATGATGGCTTCTGCGAGGTGCTCTCAGGAAGACTCAGGACTGTTATGCAGCTAGTCAGTTACTGCCAAGACAAACCATTTGAGGGAGAATAGCAGATTTATTCAGGTTTTCTGAAAAGGAGGATTTTAGAGAAAGTTGACTACATATCATGATTTTGAGTTTTTTTTGGTCAAATAATACCAGAACCATAGAGTAATGCTTTGGTTCTTATGGTGCATGAATGGTCTGCTATGACATTAACTGGTACTGTAAAATTGCAAGTCCACAGACAGTCCTCAAAAGCCCAGCATTTGAACAAGCTCAATAACGAAGGTATGTGAATATACAGACCACTTGGTTCGAGGCTAACACCTGCATCAGGTACTGGAGGGGACAGAAGAGTAGTGTAATACTAAGAGCTTCCAGACCATGGCCTAGGCCACCTTTGGAAGCATAATAGGAAGATCTTGTTTGCATAAGTCTAGAAAGAAACAGTTCACAGCACTAGGTGGCAGTATGGTGTCCCCTGTTTCTCCTAAGTAATTATATTTTCCAGACCTAAGGAATCATATTCCTTCCTATCAACTCAATGACACTTTCCTTCCTGCCCAGCTCCCAGTGTCCCTGTGTCCACACATTTTGAGCTTCAGCTGTGTGTGTGGAGGCGGAGGATGGGGGCAGGTTGGGGGTTGGGGTTAGAAGGGAGAAGGATAAATGTCTAAGATGAATTCTGTCCCTTCCTTTCCTCACACGTTCTTCCTGCCTCTGAAATAGCTCCGTTGGAGCTTTGTTTTATTAAAAGAGACTTATGGTGAATTAAAAAAAAAAAAAAAAAAAAAAAAAGAAGAAGAGTCAAGCCTAAACACAGCACTGGTATATTCATTCCTAAGCTGAGATATAAAATACTTCTGCTTAAAATATAACTTGGGGTAAAATCTTAAAAAGAGGAAGGAAATAATTTTTTTTTTTTTAAAAGGCGAACTGATGATCTTTACCAAGGACAAAAGGGCAGAGGTAGCAGAAGGTGGAGCCTCACAATGCGAAGTGTAGAGCTGCTCTGCCATCTGCTGTACAAAGTGGCACCTGCAGTTTGTAATCTACTCAACAGAATGTGATGCATAGGTTTTGACACTTGAAGCTAAAGAACGTGGCAAAAGGACTAGAATGAAATCAGTTATAACAAAGGCTAATTGACATTAAAAAAAAAAAAGAGTGAAATTGCTACTGTGACATCTCATCAATGTTGTAGCGAACTTCCCTTGAATGAAATGACGTTTTTTAAGACCTGCTGTATAAAACAAGAAACAAGCAAAGATAAAAAGCCCACAAAAATCCTGAATGAATAAAACCAATGCATGGTTGCCAAATTTTTATTTTGTCAAGTAATATATATATTTTTAAAATCTAGCACCCATTGTTACTCTTTGAAGGACAATAATTCCTAGATAGTGTTTCCTCAGAAAAAAAAAGACAGCCCTTTTAAATGGATATTTAGCTTAATAGTAATATCATTACACTTTTTTGTTTTTTATTATTTTGTTACAAAGAGGTGAAAAATCTATCTAGGTTAGGCCCTAGTTTAAGGATTAATATTTGAGAACCACTTCATACAATTAGTTTACATCATTTATAAATATCTGGAGTCTCCAAAATATTTCAACATAGGGACTTTGAGTTATACCACCATATTCAAATTGTCTTTTAGTGGTTATTTTAACCTAATATTCTCTTTTTTAAAATTTGTAATTATTTCAGAGTTTATGAGACTTAGAGATTTCTGTGGGGTTTTTATGTTTGTTCTAATTTTCCAAGGTTTAGCAATACATTACTTCATTTTAATATTATCACAGTAATTTACTAGTGGAAATATGTTGTGTTTCTCTGGTTCAATTGTCTCTTGATTTTGATTGTAAAAATCATGTTTGAAAACTCATGACTTGTTTGTTATATGTGTACTTATTTTGTGAAGTATTATGATACTTGTGGCTGGCATCTGGACTATGCTTCTTAACCTGAGGGGTATGTGATAACTCAGGGTAGTGTCAGAATTGAATTGGAGGATTGAAGTACCTTAGTTTCCTCATTGGTAGAATAAAATATATTAGTATTTATCTGATACACTTATCAAGACATTAAATGTATTAGTATGTGCCTCACATTAGGGAAACTGAACATTGGTTTTAAATTTTTAAATTAAATTTATTAGGGTGACATTGGTTAATAAGATTACATAAATTTCAGGTGTACACTAGAATACAATATCTGTATACTCAATTGTGTGCTTACCACCCCAAATCTAGCTTCCATTTGTCATCATATATATGACCCTTTTACCCTCTTCATTCTCCTTCTACCTCCATTCCCCTCTGGTAACCACCATACTGTTGTCTGTGTCTATGAGTTTAATTTTGTTTCCCTTGTTTGTTGTTTGTTGTTTTTTCCTTATATACCAAATATGAGTGAAATCATATGGTTCTTATCTTTTTTCATCTGGCTTATTTCATCTGCCATAATACTCTGAAGATCTATTCGTATTGCTGCAACTGGACATAGTTAATCTTTTTTATGGCTGAGTAGTATTCCATTGCATATATATACACCACATCTTCTTTATCTACTTATTCACTGAAGGACATTTAGATTGTTTTGATGTCTTAGCTATTGTAAATAATGTTGCAGTGAACATAGGGGTACACATATCTTTATGAATGTGTTTTCAAATTTCTTGAGTAGATGCCCAGAAGAGGGATTGCTGGATCACATGGCAGCTATTTTCTTAATTTTTTGAGGAAACTCTATGCTGTTTTCCATAGTGGCTGTACCAATTCACATTACCACCAGCAGAGTATGTGTGCTCCATTTTCTCCACATCCTCACTGACACTCATTATTTCTTGTCTTACTGATAATAGACATTCTAACAGTTGTGAGGTCGTATCTTATTGTAGTTTTGATTTACATTTCTTTAATAACTAGTGGTGTTGAACATTTTTTTCATGTCTGTTGGCCATTTGTATGTCTTCCTTAAAAGTGTCTGTTCAGATCTTTTGTCCATTTTTTAATTGACTTGATTGGGGGAATTTTTGTTGTGGAGTTGTGTGAGGTTTTTATATATTTTGGATGTCAACCCTTTATCAGAGATATCATCTCCCATTGGATTGGTTGCCTTTTTGTTTTGTTGATGGTTTATTTTGTTCCATGGAAGCTTTTTAGTTTGATGTAGTCCCATTTAATTATTTTTACTCTTACTTCCCTGCCTTTGGGGTCAAATTCAGAAAAACCCTTCTGAGACCAAGCCCTTAAGTTTAGTGTACATGTTTTCTTCTACGTATTTTGTTATTTTAGGTCTTACATTCAAGGCTTTAATCCATTCTGAGTTAATTTTTATGTATAGTAATAGAGAACAGTATAGTTTCATTCTTTTGCATGTGACTTTCCAGTTTTTCCAACACTATTCACTGAAGAGGCTTCCTTTTTCTGTTATATGTTTTTGGCTCCTTTGTCGAAAATTAGTTGCCTATATATATGTAGGTTTATTTCTGTTCTCTTGTTCTCATTTTTCTGCAGTTACCATACTATTTTGATATTGTAGCTTTGATGTATAATTTGAAATCAGGGAGTATGATACCTCTGTCTTCTTTTTTCTCAAGATTGTATTGGCTCTTTGGGGTCTTTTGTGGTACCATACACATTTGAGGACTTTTTGTTCTATTTCTTTGAAAAATTCTCTTGGAATTTTGATGGGGATTGCATTAAATCCACATATTGCTTTAAGTAATATGGCCATTTAGACAATGTTAATTCTTCCAATCCATGAACACAGAATATTTTGCCATTTCTTTGTGTCTCCTTCAATTTCTTTCAACAGTGCCTTCTAGTTTTCAGTATATAGGTTTTCACTTCCTTTGTTAAGCTTATTCCTAAGTATTTTATCTTTTCTTTTGCAATTGCAAATGGAAATGTTTATTTCTTTTTCTGATATTTAATTGTTTGTATATAGGAATGCAATGGATTCTACATTGATTTTATATCCTGCATTGATTTTATATTACTGTATTTGTTGATTGCTTCTAACAGTCTTTTAGTTGAGTCTTTAGGATTCGCTATATATAGAATCATGTCATCTGCAGATAGTGACAGTTTGACTTCCTCATTCACAAATTGGATGCCTTTTATTTTCTTCTCTTGTCTGATTGCTCTGGCTAGAACTTCCAATACTATGTTGAATAATAGTGGTGACAGTGGGCATTCTTGCTTAGTTCCTGATCTTAGAGAAAATTTTTTTGGTTTTTGCCATTGAGTATGATGGCTAGGAGTTTGTCATATGGCCTTTATTACATTAAGCCACTATTCTTCTATATACCCATTTTATTGAATGTTTTTATTATAAATGGATGTTGTGTCTTATCAAATGCATTTTCTGCCTCTATTGATATAATAATGATTTTTATCTTTTATTTTGTTAATGTGGTATATCACAGTGATTGATTTGTAGATGTTGAACCATCCATACATCTCTGGAATGAACTCCACTTGATCATGATCTATGATCCTTTTAATATATTGCTGTATTTGATTTGCTAGTATTTTGTTGAAGATTTTTGCCTCTATGTTCAACAGTGAACTGGTCTGTAATTTCCTTCCTTCCTTCCTTCCTTCCTTCCTTCCTTCCTTCCTTCCTTCCTTCCTTCCTCCTTCCTTCCTTCCTTCTTCTTTCCTCCCTCCCCCCCTCCCTCCCTCCCTCCTTCCCTCCCTCCCTTCTCTCTCTCTCTCTCTCTCTCTCTCTCTCTCTTTCTTCTTTCTTTCTTTCTGATGTCTTTGCCTGGTTTTTATATCAGGGTAATGTTGGCTCATTAAATGAGTTTGGACATATACCCTCCTCATCAATTTTTTGAAAGAGGTTGAAAAAGATTGGCAGTAAATATTCTGTGAATGTTAGGCAGAATTCACTGGTGAAGCCATCTGGTCCTGGACTTTTACATATTGGGAGGTTTTTGATTACTGTTTCAATTTCCTTACTTAATTGGTCTATTTAGGTCTTTCCAATCCTTCATGGTTCAGTCTAGGGAGATTATATATTTCTAAGAATTTGCTCATATCTTCCAGGTTATCAAATTTGGTGGTGTATAGTCTTTCATGGTATTCTCGTATAATCCTTTCTATATCTGTGGTTACCATTGTAACTACTCTTCTTTAATTTCTGATTTTATTTATTTGTGTATCTAGATAGAGATTTGTCAGTTCAGCTCTTTGTTTCATTAATATTTTTCTATTGTCTTTTTATTGTGTATTTCATATAATTCTGCTCTGATTTCTATTATTTTCTTCCTTCTCTTGACTTTGGTCTTTATACGTTCTTTTTTTTTTTTTAGGTGAAGTGTTAAATTTTTTTATTTGAGATTCTACTTGATTCTTAGATAATCCTGTAATGCTATAAACTTCCCTCTTCGCAACACTTTTGCTGCATCTCCCAAATTTTAACATGTCTTCATTGTTATTTTCATTTGTCTCTGTGTATCTTTTGATCTCTTCTTTTATTTCTTCTTTTACCAATAATGGCTTAGAAACATGCTGTTTAAGGTATCTCAGCCATCTCTACTAGATTTCCTGCAATGAGGATGAGAAAGGAAGGTCCCCTTTTCCAGAAGGATGCTGATTCTGCCTCTTTTACATGCCAGACCATAGTGTGAGGGCTTCAGACTAACTTCTCCACCACTACCACAATGACTGGTGCTACATCAAGTGCTAAAATGCATCTGCAGCCACCATCCCTGTGCTTGCTTCTATCCTGCCTCCCTTAGTTGTTCCAATGTTCCCACCTTAAGTTGTACCAAGATGTGGAACTCTCAGACATTCTTGAGTGTTAAGTAAAAAGTCCTTTGTTGAGTTACAGTTGTTTTGTTGTAAATTTAAGGGGAGAAACAAAGAGTCTTCTCACTCCTCCATGTTGTTGACATCACTCTCAGATATTGTTTGAATGACAATTCTTCCAAAATTAAATCACAAAGCAATTACTTTGCATTTATGAATTTTACCTAGGAGAAGGAAGAGAAAATAGTAATGAAAATTTGAAAAGTGGAGCAATATAAGAAATTTCCTACCAGGTAGTAAAACATCTAATGCTAATATACTGAAAACAGTGTGACACTAATGACAAATTACAATAATGATACAGAAAAGAGAATCCACAGACAGAGAAGTATATTCATTTATTTTTTTAATAAGATAACATATTGAAGTTTATTGTGTTCTTAAAAGTTTTATGATTCCATAACAAGATTGACACAGCGATTTGAAAAGTGCTCCTGGCACTTCCCCTAAAGTCACAAGTTTGATAACTATAATTTAACAAAGAATTTCTCCCTTATGATACAAACATGTCTGAGACATCCATGCATCAAGACATCTGAAGGTGGGCATATTAAAGTGAGTAGGGGAGGAAGGATGAGGAATGACAGATGAGTTTCACAGATATAGTCTGATACTCACAGTGCCTTCATTGTCCCAGTAGCAGTGGAGTGTTGGATTGCAGCATTCATTTGGAAACCCAGAGAGGACCAGAGGTGCAGAGACAGCATTCTGACCTGGATGGCTGTTACATATTGTGGCAGGGATGAGTGACAAGGGTGGATATGCAGCTCAAAGTTGTAACAGCTTTGGCAGAGTAGCCACCATCACCAGGGAAAACAACAAAGTCACCCATGCTTGAATCTGCCTTCCCCTCACTCTCCCATCACATGTCTGGCTCCAATAGATGCGGTAGCAGTGGGATTGTCAGATTATAGCCATCACTTGGCAGGTTGCAAAGGGGCAGACGCAACATTCCATACCAAGTGGCCTGTATATATTACAGCTAAACCAAGTGGAAAAAAAAGTTGCAGATGCACAGATCCATCTCCTCTTGTCCAACTCTCTCCCAATCATCATGCTGGAACTGATAGAGACAGCGGGCACTACTCAGATGATATAGTGCAGCTTTCAGCTTCTGGTTGCAGGAAAGCAGCAATAGGGAACTCATAGTCCTGAAGTTCTATTGCCTGCCACATGTCACCATGAGGATGGTGCCCTAAACTGAGGTAACTGGGTAGTAAAAATGATGTCCACCAAATAATTGATGAGAAATTTGCAAACCTATGAAAAGAGCTGAAACCTTGAATCTAAGAAGCTAACAGAACACTGAGTTATCTTATGCAAAAAGACCTTCTCCAAGACATATTATATTAAAACTATTGAAGTTAATGGCAAAGATAGATTCTTCAAGACAACTGAGAGGGGGTGAGGGGGAAACTTAAGCTATGAAAAAACTCTATTAGATTATCATTGGATTTTTCAGCAGAAACATTACAAACTAAGAGAGAGCAAAAAATATTCAAAATATTGAAAGAGAAAAATCACCAACTAAGAAAAATATATCCAGCAAAGTTATCCTTTAGATATGAAGGTGGAACAAAGGCATTTCTTAGATAAACAAAAGCTGAGAATTTACCACACAAGATTTGCATTATAGGAAATGTTTAAAAAAAATTTTCTATCTGAAACAAAACCACAAAAGGATACAACATTGTGAGTAAGATGATGAGCAGACAGACTGACAGAAGCAGGAAACTGCAACTCTTTCTCAAATAGGGTATCAAACATTTAAATATAACATAAAGGTTAAAGGGGATAAAAGCAATCTGAAAAATGGTATCTTCTGCAATTTAGCAATGTATGCACAGTATATAAATGGATAATTTTGACCAAAAAACATGAAAGGAGAGAGAAGGACTGAACTTGCACAGGTGAATGGAGATGAGATGTGATCAGAAGGAAAAAGACTATTGAAGTATGAAATTTTTTTTTGTATAAACATAATGATAACCACAAAACATAAGTTACAACCAAACTAAAATAGCTTACAGAAACACAAAGGAAAAGCAACAATGGAGATACAGAACAATCATAGAACAAAAGATAAAATGACTATTGAAAGTCCTCATATATCAATAATCACTCTAAATGTAAATGGACTGAACTTACTAATTAAAAGGTATAGAGTAGTGAAATGGATTAAAAAAAAAAGACCCAACTATATGTTCCCCTCAGTGGACACATCTCAGCTATAAAGACAAACAGACTCAAAGTGAAGGGGTGGAAGATGACATTTAAAGCAAATGGCACCCAGAAAAGAGCAGATGTAGCTCTACTCATATAAAACAAAATATATTTCAATATAAAGAAAGATAGCAACACACAAAAATGTACATTTTATAACAATAAAGGGGACAATACAGCAAGAAGACATAACACATCAATCTACCTGCACCTGACTTAGAAGCAATAAAATGTATAAAACAATTACTAGCAGACTAAAGAGAGAAACTCACAAAAACATAATTATAATAGGAGACATAAATACCAATTGACAGCAATGGATAGAACATCCAAACAGAAAATCAATAAGGAAGTATTGACATTAAATGGCACATGAGAGCAAATGGACATAACTAATGTCTACAGAGCTTTTCATTGCACAACAGAATATATACTCTTCTCAAGTGTCCATAAAACATTCTCAAGGATAGACATATATAAGAGAGCAAAACTAGTCTTAATAAGTATAAAAAGATCAAAATCATACCAAGCATATGTTCTAGTCATAACAATATAAAACTGGAAAATAACTGCATAAAGAAAACTGGAAAAACCACAAATGTGTGGAGATTATACAACATCCTACTAAACAACTACTAAGTCAAACAAGAAATAAAGGAAGAGATAAAAATATACAAAAAGCAAAATTAAAAATACAACATATGAAAAATTTGGGGATGCAGCAAAAGCAGTATTAAGAGGAAAATTTATAGCATTACAGGCCTATCAGAGAAGCAAGCAAAATATCAAATAAACAACTTAACCTGTCACCTTAAAGAACAAAGGAATCATAACAAAGTAAGACCAAAGTTAACAGAAAGAAAGAAATAATAAAAACCAGAGCTGAATTAAATAAAATACAGAACAAAAAGATAATAGAAAAAACTTAACAAACAAAGAGGTGGGTCTTTGGAAAGATAAGCAAAATTGTCAAACCTCTGGCTAGACTCATTAAGATAAAAAGAGAGAAGACTCAAATAAATAAAATCAGAAATTAAAGAAGAGTAGTTACAATGGTGAATACAGATATAGAAAGAATTTTACAAGAATACTATGAAAGCCTATATATCACTAAGTTTGATAACCTAGAAGAAAAGGGGAAATTCTTAGAAATATATTACCTTCCTAGACTAACCCATGAAGAATTTAAACACCCAAACAGACTGCAAAAGAGTAAGAAAGTTGAAAGAGCAATCAAAAAAAAGCTCCCAAAATATAAAATTCTAGGACCAGATGGCTTCAGTGGTGAATGCTATCAAACATTCAAAGAAGATTTAATACCCATCCTTCTTAAATTCTTCCAAAAAATTGAAGAAGAGGGAATACTTCCCAACTCCTTTTATGAGGCCAATATTACCCTGATATCAAAACCATGTAAGGACAATATACACACACACACGAAAATTACAGGCCACTGTCTCTAAGAAATATAGATGCAATTATCCTTAAAATACTACTAACTAATTGAATACAACAATAAATTAAACACATAAAATGTCACCATCGATGGGGTTTATTTAACCCAAGGATGGTTAAATACCTGCAACTCAATCAATGTGATACATCACATTAACAAAGTAAAGGATAAAAATTATATTATTATATCAATAGATGCAACAACAAAAGCATTAGGTAAGATCCAACACCCATGTAATTAAAACACTCAGTAAAATGGGTATAGAAGTAAAGTACCCTGACATAATAAAGGGCATATGACAAACCCTCAGCTAATATCATATTCAATAGTGAAAAAATGAAAGCTTTTCCTTTGAGCTCAAAAATAAGATAAGGGTTTCAATACACACCACTGTTATTTAGCGTAGTGCTCTGCAGTTCCAGAGCAATCATGCAAGAGAAAGAAATAAATCCAAATTGAGAATGAAAAAGTAAAATTGTCACTATATGCAGATGACATGATTTTGTACATAGCAGACCCTAAAGTTTCCTCCAAAAGACTATGAAACCTGGTAAAGATGGTGGAGTATGTAGATGCTGTGCTTGCCTCCTCTCAGGACCACATCAAAATTACAACTAAACTACAGAACACCCATCATTGAGAGTCACTTGAAGTCTAGCTGAATAAAAGTCCTACAACTAAGGACATATAGAAAAAGACATGTTGAGACTGGTAGGAGGAGTGAAGATGTGTGTGGAACAGGCTGACCTCATACTCAAATGTGGAAGTTAAAAATTGGGAGAGATATCTTGGCTTCAGGGGTCCCCTCAGAGGAGTGAGAGGTCCCAGTCCCACATCAAACTCCCCAGCCCAGGGTCCCAGTGCCAGGAAGAGAAGTCCCCATAACTTCTGTTTGTGAAAACCAGTGAAGATTGTGTCTAAGTAAGATGAGGGCAGCTGGAGTTTTAGGCATTCGCTTTAAAGGGTCTGCACACAGATTTACTCACTGATGGACTCACTCTCTCTGAGCTCTGGCACTGGGGCAGCAGCTTGGGAAGTGCCAGAACATATAGGAGTAATTGAGTATTCTGGCTTCAAGGCGAGAGATGGAAGGGTAGGTTTCTTTCAGACATAAGTGCTGGCACAGGTCGTTCTTCTTTTATTGAACCCTCCTCTTTCCCAGCATGCATATGCAGGTGGCTGCCATATCTAAGTGTCCATCATCCTGGCTAACACTGGTTGCCCCACCCTGGTGATTGTCTTAGATCCAGGCCTATCCACTGTATGGGCCCATCCAAGCCACTTACGGTGGCTTTTCCATACAAACATCTTGTCTTGGCTCATGCTTTGGACTTTTCTAAAATCTCTCAAAAGTTCACAAAACCCAAATAAGCAGTGTCTGGCCTTGGCATGCTCTTTACCTCTTGCTGAGCAGCCCAAGCCTGGCACTAGCAGCAGCCAACCTCAGTTCACAGCTGAGCCTCTGAAACACCTCTAAGCACAGCATGGTGGAGACTATTTGCAGATTGCTTGGTGGCTTGCACCAAGTGGCCCAGGGCTGGGCACATGCTCCAGCTAAACTTGGCCTGTGGCAGGGATACACTCAAGAGGCCCCAGGGCCGGTAGCCCAGTGGCTGGCTTCTGAAAGACCTGGAGCACAGCCAGAGCCACATCTGAGGATGACACACTCAAAAGGCAGACTGAGGAGGCACCATAGCTCTGCTAAAACAAATTCTGCTTCGTAGAGTCAGCCTGTGTACAACAGCTCCTCCACTGTAGTCACTGGCTAGTCCTTACAACTCATCAGCTCATGGGTCAGTCTCTTCCACTAATGTGCAAACAGCTACTAACTCTCAAATACAACAAGAGGGTATACACAACCCATACAAAGAACACACCTGGAGCACCTTGCTCAGGTGACCAGAGAGAAGGTGCCACTGGACCCCTCAGGATACACGCTATATAAGGTCCACTCTAATAAGACAAGGAGACATAGTGGAACTACCTAATACATAGGAACAAACACAAGAAGGTAGCCAAAATGGGGAGACAAAGAAACGTGTCCCAAATGAAAGAACAGAACAAAGCTCCAGAAATAAACTCAACGAAATGGAGACAAACAATCTTCCAAATGCAGAGTTCAAAACATTGGTTATAAGGATGTTAAATGAACTTAGGGAAAGAGTAGATGAACTCACTGAGAACTTTAATGAAGAGATAGGAAACACAAAAATAGAGACAGAAAACATAAAAAAGAACCAGTCAGAAATGAAGAATTTAATAACAGAAATGAAGAATATATTAGAGGGAATCAAATGTAGATTAGATAGAGAATTGGATCAGTAATTTATAAGATAAGGCAGCAGGAAACACCTAATCAGAACAGCAATAAGAAAAATGAATCCAAAAACATAAGGATAGTTTAAGGGGATTCTGGGACACCAATTGTACCAGTATTCACATTATAGTGTTATCAGAGAGAGAAGAAAGAGAGCAAGGAATTGAGAACCTAGTTGAATGTATAATGATGAAAAACTTTCTTAATCTGGTAATGGAAATAGACATATAAGCCCAGGAAGTTCAGAGTGTCCTAAACAAGATGAACCCAAAGAGGTCCAACTCCAAGACAAATCATTATTAAAAGGACAAAGGCTACAGACAAAGAGAATTTCAAAGTAGTAAGAGAAAAGCAATTAGTTATCTACAAGGAGCTCCCATACAATTTCTTAAGTGATTTCTCAACAAAAAAATTTGTAGGCCATAAGGGATTGACATAAAGTATTTAAAGTGATGAAAAACAAGAACCTATAACCAAGATTACTCGACCCAGCAGAACTGTCATTTAGAACTAAAGGACAGATAAAGAGCTTCCCCAGACATGAAAAAACGAAAAGAGTTATTAACATCAAACCAGTATTACAAGAAATGTTAGAGGACTTCTTTAAGAGGTAGAGAAAAAGATCAAAATTATGAATAATAAAATGGCAATAACTACATATCTATCACCACTTACTTTAAATGTAAGTAGGTTAAATGCTCTAATAAAAAATAAACTACATAAATTCCTAATCAATGTACTATATACTTGAAACTAATAATAAAATGAAAATTTTAAAAAGGTTTAACCTTCATTTGACTTTAAATTCTAAACATTTTGTGTACTTAAAACTATATTTTAAAACATAGTACCAAGTAGCAGGAATACTATATTTTATATATGATCATTATAAAAAAGGACAAAGTGCCCATTACATAAATTATAGAATAATAAAATAAATATTAATAGCAAAAATGAAGAAAAATAGGGTGGCTGAATGGATAAGAAAACAAGACCCTTATATATACTGCCTACAAGAGACTCACTTCAGATTGAAAAACACACACAGACTGAAAATAAAGAGATGAAAAAGATGTTTCATGAAAATGGAAACAAACAAAAAAGCATTGGGATAACAATAGTTACACCTTTATTTTAAAGTATACTTTAAAGACAAAATATACTTTTAAATAAAGGCTATAGAAAAGACAAAGAAGAACCCAGTAATCCTACTTTTGTGTATTTATCTGAAGAAATCCATGACACTACTTCGAAGGGACATGTGAATCCACATGTTCAATGAAGCATATTTACAATAGCCAAGATATGAAGGCATCCTGGGTGTCTATCAATGAATGAATGAATAAAGAAGAGGCAGTACATAAATACAATGAAATATTACTCAGCAATAAAAAAAGAATGAAATCTTGCTATATACAATGTGGACAGACCTAGAGGGTATTGTACTGAGTGAAGTAAGTCAGACAGAGAGAGACAAATGCCATATGTCTTCACTTACATGTGGAATCTAAAGAACAAAATAAGCAAACAAAATAGAAACAAACTTATACATACAGAGAACATTTTGAGGGTTTCCATATGGAAAGGGTAGTTGGAGGGGTGGGTGAAAAAAGATTAAGAAGTACAAATTGGCAGTTATAAAAAAAGTCCTGGGAATGTAAATTATAGTATAAGGAATATAATTAATAATATTGTAATTACTATGTATGGTGTCAGATGGGTACTAGATTTATCGGAATGATCCCTTTGTAAGGTATATACATGTCTAGTCGCTATGTTGCACACCTGAAACTAATATATTTTGTGCCAACTGTAATTAAAAAATGAAAAAAAAAAAATAAAAAGACTATTAGAAACAATAAACAAATGCAGCAATGGTGATGGTATAAAATCGATGTACAGAAATGTGTTGCATACCTATAAACTAACAACAAAATATCAGAAAAAGACATGAAGAAAACTATTCCATTTGCAATTGCAACAAAAAAGGATAAAATACCTAGGAATAAACTTAACAAAAAAAAGTGAAGGATCTATATACTGTAAACTAGAAGACATTGTTGAAAGAAATTGAAGAAGACACACAGAAATGGAAACATATTCTGTGTTTATGGATTGGAAGAATCAAAATAGTTAAAATTCCCTCATTACCTAAAGCATTATACAGATTTAATGCAAGCCTCATCAAACTCCCATTGGCATTTTTTAAAGAATATAACAAAAAATCATCAAATGTGTATAGTACCACAAAAGATCCCAAATAGCCAAAGCAATTCTGAGAAAAAAAGAACAAAGCCAGAGATATCACATTCCTTGATTAAAAACTATACTACAAAGCTACAATAATTAAAACAGTATGGTATTGGCAGAAAAAAATAGGTAAACTTATCAGTGAAACAGAATTTAGAGCATAGAAACCCACACATATGCAGGCAATTAATTTTACACAAAGGAGTAAAAAGGGTACAATGGAGAAAGGAAGGCCATGTGGTGCTGGGAAAACTGGAAAGCCACATTTAAAATAATGAGACTAGACTGTTCTCTGTTGCTATACAAAATAATTAACTCAAAATGGATTAAAGGCTGAATATAAGACCTGAAAAAATAACATTTATAGAAAAAAACAAAGGCACTAAACTTGTGGACCTTAATCTTAGGAGCATTTTTCTGAACTTACCCCAAAGGCAAGGAAAGTAAAAGCAAAAATAATTGAGTGAGACTACATCAAACTAAAAAGCTTCTGTCCAGCAAAAGGGATCATCAACAAAACAAAAAGGCAACCAACTGAATGGGAAGAGATATTGACAAATGATACCTTCAATAAGGGACTAATATCCATAATATATAAAGAACTTACACAACTTGACAACAACAACAAAAATAAAAAGCCCAAACAATTTGATTAAAAAATGGACAGAGAACCTGAATAGACCCTTTCCCCAAAAAGACATACAAATGGCCAGCAGGTATATGAAATCATCACTAGCTATAAGAGAAATACATATCAAAAGTACAATGATACCACCTCATACCTGTTAGAATGGCTATCAATAAGACAAGAAATAACAAGTGTTAGAGAGAATGTTGAGAAAAAGAAACTTTCATACACTGCTGGTGGGAATGTAAGTTGGTGTTGCCACTATGAAAAACATAGAGTTTCCTTAAAAAATTAAGACAAGAGCTACCATATGATTCAGCAATCCCTCTTCTGGGTATCTATGTGAGAAACTTGAAAACTCTTATTAATAAAGATATATATATATATATATATATATATATATATATATATATAATATTCATTGTAGCATTATTCATAATAGCCAAGACATATAAACAACCTAAGTGTCCTCCGATGGACAATTGGATAAAAAGGATATAGTATATAAATACAATGAAATTCTATTCAGCCATAAGAAAGGATGAAATATTTCCATTTGTGACAACATGGATGGATCTTGAGAGTATCATGCTAAGTGAAATAAGTCATATAGAAAAGGACAAGAACCATATAATATTACTTTTATATGGGTTATAAAACAGAAAGCAAGAAATGAACCAAACAGAGAAGCAAACTCATAGACACAGACCACAGAATGGCGGTTATCAAAAGAGAAGGGGATGGGGGAGAATGAAGGGAGTAATGGTGGTCAAAAATATGTTTATGGAAAGAGACAAGATTCTGGGTGATGAGCACTCAATGCATTATAGAGATTTGTATTATAGTACTGTTTACCTAAAACTTATATAGTGTTATTAACCATTTTACCCCAATAAATTTAATTAAATAAAAATAAAAATGTAAATGTAATTGTTTTACATTATGTTTTAACATCATATTTATACATTAAAATATATTTCTCATCTGCAAAACATTTGATACATTTATAATAAAGACAGCATTGCTTTAGTTTCAATGTTAGACTAGAATGCTTAATTACAATTTAAAGAATAAAATTGTATTTCAGTGACTTTTTTCAAATTAATGGGGAACATATATATATTCAACAAATGGCTCTTGGAAAATTTGATGTTGATTTGGGGAAAATCTAATTTTCTTTAACTCACAACACTCACTGACACAAATTCCATATTCATTAAAAAGTTAAAAGATTAAAAATAAACCATTAAAGAGTTAGAAGAAAATGTAAATGAATACTTTTCTGATACCAGCAAAAGGTAAGACCTTTCCAAGCATAGAAGTAATGGAATCATAAAGTTAAACACTGATAGCATTGATTGCACAAAATTAAAACTTATAGATGTTCAATAATTAACACAGAAGTGAAAAACTAAGAAACATTTACAATCTATATCAGAATATATTTAAAAACAATTGTAATAATCAAGTTTGGCAAGGTAATAGTGTAGAGCAGGGTTTGGGAACTTTTTCTGTAAGGAACAGATAGTCAATAGGCTTTGTGGGCCGCAAGTACTCTGTGGAGACTACTCAGCTCTACCACTGTGGCATGAAAGGAGCCATAGACAGATGGACATGGTTGTGTTACAGTAACATTTTATTTATATACACTGAAATTTGAATTTCATATAAATTTTGTGTAACAAAATATTCTTTTTTTCAACCATTACAAAATATGAAAACCATATTTAGCTCTGGTGGCAGACCACGTCTGGCCTGCAGGCCATAGTGTGCTAACTTCTGGCGAGGAAGAGATGCTGGAAAGCTCAATAGGGTGGGAGTCCAAAGTTCAGTACCAGGTTCTTGTCTTAAGCCAGGAGAAAGAATTCAGGGACACAACAAATGACAAACAGGAAAGTGCATTTATTAAAGAGAAGGTACATACTTAAGAGAAAAGTGCAAGCAAAATCTAAGAGAGAATCTGTTCTGAACTGTCTGAATTCTGAGCTTTTGCTTTCTTGGGTAGGGGCATGGAGATGTGGTATTTGCAATGCAGTTAATATTATAATATCATGACTAGCCAAAGCTGAACAAAGGACTCCGAAGCCTTATTCTTGAGGGGAGGAGATGTCTCAAGGCTATCCATTCTGCCTCCTGGTCTTGGTTTATTTCTCATGCCACCTGGTGGTGGTGGTGTGGGGGGCAGCCCAAGGCCATGTAGCTTGTCTCCTGGCCTTGGCTTGTTTCTCAGAGTCAAAACTGGGAGAGGGCTGAGTAAGAGACAAGGGAGAAATTCCAGAGCCACAGGGAAAAGGGCTGAGTGAGGGACTAAGGAAAAATTTGAGCCTTATACTGAAGAGGAGGGGAAATATCCCTCGTCTAATTATCCTGCCTCACATGCAGATTTTTTAAAATTTTTATTACTAAAAATTATTGGAGGTGACATTAATCAATAAAACCCAATGTTTCAAGTGTACAATTCAACAGTATGTCATATATATATTGTGTTGTGTGTTCACCACCTGTAGTTAGATTTCTTTTTGTCATCACATATTTGACACTTTTATACCTATTTACCTACTCATCCTGCTTTCTCTCTGGTAATCAATAGTCCACAGTCCAGTTCCATGAGCTTCTGTTTGTTTTTCATGTTTGTTTCTTGCATTTAGATTTATATCACACATACAAGAAATATGGTGAGGTTCTCAACTCTTTTTAATTTGCCCATATAAACATGGGTTTATTCTGGACTGTCAATTCTGTTCCACTGGTCCATGTGTCTGTTTTTCTGCCAATACCATGTCATTTTTATTGCTGTCGCTTTGTAGTATAATTTGAAGCTGAGCAGAGTGATGCCTCCAGCCTCATTCTTTTTTCTCAGGATGGCTTTGGCAATTTGGGGTCTTTTGTGCTTCCATACATATCTGATGATTTCTTGTTCTATTTCTTTAA